>JANBPO010001910.1:0-607857 GCA_024336825.1 Amorphophallus titanum | reverse complement strand
GCGCGCTGCTGACGCTGCGCGGCTTCGAATCGTTCCTCGGCCAGTTGCTCAGACCTCGCGATACGCTCCTCAGCCTTGAACTTTAAGTAGTCGGCGTATTCAGAGTCAGTTTTGAAGGCCTCCTTTACGTCCTTCCGTCGTTGGGCAATCCACTTTTCGCGGTCAGTCTTATTGGTAATTCCCAGCATATCCATGATGCGCTGCTGCATGGGAGAAGTGGCGCGAGGGTCCCACTCGTTTCGAGCGATGTTCTCGACTTCTACATCATAGGCAGCTTGATCACGGAGGACTTGTTCGTAGGTTCCATTACCCTTTGCAGCGTCGAGGTCTTTGATCTTAGCGTGAGCGCCGCGAGAGAGTATACCACCAAGAACCCCGCCAACAACTCCACCAGCAGCCGCACTGAAGGCCAGCTCCTGGCTGTCAAGGTGAGACTTGGTGGCAAGCTGTTCGGCGGCCGTGATGCCAGTGTTAATAGTCGCGCCGAGAGCACCTGTGTCGAGGATGCGATCAGCCAGCTGAATCACCCTCCCGGCAGTTCGCTCTCCAGTTGCGATGGCACGAGCAGCTTGGAGAGGTTTAGCACCGAAGCCGATAGGGGCAGCCAACATCTCGGGGTCGGCAATAAGAGCGTTGATCATTTGAGCGGCGAACTTCCCAGGGTCTTCCTTCGCAGCCTCCTTCAACGCATCCCACTGTTGGGCGATGGTAGGGTCCTGTTTAGCCTTCCGGCGGTCAATAGCCTTCTGTGCTTGGGAGACAGAGATAGCAGGAAACTGGTCAGGGTGTGCTACGATGTTCTCTTGCATCAGAACCTTCTGGGCCTCGTCAAATTTCTTTCGCTGGAGGTCAGGAAGGTTTGCATAGATAGAAGCGAAGCTCGCAGGAAGGCTGTCCTCTGTAATGGATGCCAGAGGATTCTTCATATTAGCTAGGAGGCCAGAAAGCTGTGGATCAACCTTTAGATATTCGAGGTCCTTTGGAAGGTCTCGCTCCTTCGAGGGGTCCTGCTCGATAAGCTGCTTCCATCTAAGTGTACGATCATCGGAAGGCTCAGCAGATACATCAGCGTAGCGAAGAAGCTTTCTCTGATTCTCCTTCCAGTCTTCCAAAGCAGCTGGAAGCTGTGGCTTCTTATACCAAGGAGTTTCGTCAATAAGCCTTTCGATTTCTTCAGGAGTTCTTTCAATTCTAACTTGCTGCCCAATCCCACGAGCAGCCAGCTCCTTATCTTCCTCGGTGCGAAGGGCTGGAATCTCCTGCTTCAACCGCTGCTCAATGTATTCAAAGCCCCTCTTTGCAGCAGCTTTGATGGGTTCGTAGAAAGGTTCATCCCTTTCTGGAACCTTTCCGCCCTGAATACCGAAGCCCTCCTCCAGAGAGAATGTATCCCCAGGTGCAAGATGTTTAAGGGTTTGCGGATTATCTTCTTCTGGAGGAAGGGCTTCATCACCCTCAAGATTCGGACTGTAGCCAGGCTTGCCCAACTTCACAGCAATATCCTGCGCGCGCTTAAGCACGTCTGCAAGATACTGTCGAGTCTTAGGACCGTGCTGGCTAACATTGGGACCGGCGAAGTGGTGCTTGATCGCCCAGTCGATTCCCTTCTCTCTTGCCTGTTGGGCAAAGTCCTTCATAGCCGCATCAGCAGCTTGCGTGGGATCAAGGGGGTCGATGCCTAGCGACTCAGCCGTACTGTCCAGGAACTGAAACATTCCCTTGGCAGTACCGTACTGAGTTGGGCTGCCAACAGCGGCAGGGTTGTAGCCAGATTCCTGTTGGGCTAGGGCATAGGCATATTCAAGAGGTACGCCATACTTTGTAGCGGCGTCCTTAATGATGTTGGAAAGGTTCTCATCCTTCGGCAGCAAGCCCTCTTTGTCAGAGCCTGCCGTGTAAGGACTGTCACTGGGAAGATCGACGAAACCAGTTCTTTTCGCTGGAACAAGGTCAGGAAACTCATCCTGTGCAGCTGCGGGAGCTGCAAACCCTTCCTCCAGAGAGAAGGTATCGGCGGGCATTTTATTTCTCCTGGTGATTCAAATTGGGTCAGGCCTAGTCATTGTGCAACCAGTTCAAAGGCACTACCATTCCACTTGGCAACACCCTTTGCGGTGATGTAGTACTTTCCCTTCTTCATCTTGCTGGCATCAGGCTTGCCATCGGTCTGAGGAATTTCAATAGCATTAGCTGGGTTACGGCCCTTGCCGAAGGAAACTTCCGTTTCAGGATTAGCACCAATACCGATAGTTCTCTTGGCATCTTCCAGCAGCCCTTCATGCTTAGTAACCTCCCAGTCTCCAGCCGCTTGACTTTCTATGATTGCCCTACCTAGGGCAGTGTCATAGTCCAGAGATTTATTTTCTTTGAGGAGGGCTTGAGTTCGGGACGCCACAGAAAGGGCGCCAGCTTGAAGTGCTGCCTTCCCATCTGCATCTGTCGGAGCCTTACCGCCAAACACTTGAGTTACAATCGCACTGGAAGCAGCCTCCATCTCCTGCTTGTTCGGTGCAGTTGCACTCTTCCCATTCTTCTCTGCCCGAGTAGCCGCCTGCTCTGCCAGCTTCAACCTCGCTCTAGCAATAGTGGTAAGCTGCTGAGCATTATCAATCCTGGCCTGAGCCTGCCTTCTATTAGAACTGTCCCTTGTGGAGGTGAGGTCCAGCTGTGCCTTCTGATAAGCCGTGATAGCCTGCTCCCTCAGATAAGCCACAACGTCAGGATCATAGTCCATAGCCTCCAGCTTTTCCAGCTGTTCCACGGGCAGGACAGAATTCTTTCTTAGCTGCGCCAGCCCATACTTCCACTCGCTCTGATTCTGGGCAACCCCAATAGTCTGAGCAACTGCATCCGCAGTTTTCAGCACAGTCTCAACTCTGGTCTTGGCAGAATCAATCTTGCCCTTGTCAATATCTGCTTCAGACTTCCTAATATCTTGAGCAGCCTTAACAAGGTCAGCACCGCGCTTGATAGCGCCCCCCCTGAGCATCACATCTGCTACAACATCCAGAGGAGCCGCGGCACTAGAATCTTCCGAGATCCCTTTGAAAAGCCCTCCAACATCTTGTCGAGTTCCCTGAGAAGCATCTTGCAAAGCTTGGGCAGCTTTCCTATCCAGCTCCTGATCTTGCATAGTTTGCTGGTTAGCAAGCTCTTGAGTCTGCATCGCCAGCTCATTGATCCTGCGATTCTGGATATTGTTCAGAGTGTCTTGGCCAGCTGCGATCCCTCGCAGACCCGTCATAGAAAGATCAACAGGCATCTTAACCTCCCGTGCCAGTCATCTGGACATTAGGGACACTAACTCCGCCCGTGGTTGGGAAGGTCTGTCTGGTGACAGGGCTAACAGTTGTGGGCTGGTTAAACCTTCCACCGATGGTAGTAGCCAGATTCGTCAGGTTGTTAACCGTTCCACTCACACCACTTAGATAGCTGTTGTTAGCATCATTAATGGCGCCTTGTCCAACACTGGCAGCACTCACAGCATTACCCAGCCCACCCACGGCACCTGACAAGGCAGCAAGGTTTTCGAACTCCTGCTGGTAAGCCGCAGCGCCTGCGTCTGCCGCACCAACGAGTGCGTTGCCAGAACCTGTAAACCCGTTGGCAGCCGCTGCCCGACTCGCTGCCTGTAGCCGCGCCTTGTAGGTCGGAAGGTCTGTGATACTGGCAGGATTAGCCATCAGAGCATTCAGCTTCTCAGCCGCAGCAGGCCTATAAGCTGCATACGGATCAGCGTTCGCCTGCAACTCCTTGGCATCCTTCGTGGCCTGCTTCTGTTGTTTCTTAGCTTGATTAGATGCATAGATCGTACCTGCTACACCAAGCGCTGCAGCTGTGATAGCAGCCATTTCAGTACTCCTTAGTGAAGATCAACTCAGTTAACTTATACCCCATCGACTCGTAGAGAGCTCTAGCAACTGGAGGGCTATCTGCCATTAGGAACAACTGGCTAGTCTTGACTCCAGCCTCTTGAATTAGTTTATCTGCCTGCTTGAGAAGTTCCTTCCCAACTCCTCCAGATTGATACTCTGGCATCACATACCAGATTACCTCTCCTGAGGCTACATAGTTCTTATTAAAAAGGAATGGCTGGATGGTGGCAGAGATGATACCTACAAGTTGTCCAGCATCTTCTACAACTAGAACTATCCCACTAGCAACGAGGTTCTGAATCAGCTCTCCAACAGTCTCCTCATCAAATTCATAGACCTTGCTATAAACTGTCTGAGGATAGAACCTTTTGGTTAGAGGAATAATCTTAGGTGTATCGAACAGTCTAGCCTTCCTGATCAGCATCTTCCACCTCCACAACTTCATCAATGGGAGAGAAGAAGGCCACTGAAATCAGGCGGCCATTCCCAACGTGCTGTCCAAAAGCATCGAAGGGCCAACGAGAGTGGAATAGGGAACTCTTGTAAATCGCGGCTCGATTGAACTTCAGCTCTGCAACATACCGAATCTCCCACTTACTCTCATCTTCCCAATCATCCTTAATCTTCTCCCAGAGCTCTACATCTCCTGGAAGAATCTCGATGGCTCCAGTTTCCTTGTGACGCCAAAAAGCTGTTCCGCCCTGACCTTCACAAAGATATAGAACCAACGCATGAGTACCCCATCCCATGTCACTGTGGATTGATTGATTAGGCTTCTCACCCTCAAAGTTCAGACGATAAGCCTGGCCAAGCATGTTGTAGGTGCCGAAGACTTCATACAGCTTTCCCTCAACACCTGGTACCTTACAAATGGAAACCCTCTTGTAAATCTGTCCATCCGGACCTTGCCAGTCATAGAACTCTGAAAGTCGAGCATGTTCCCTTACGGCTAGAGGCTGCTCAAGGAAATCATCTATCACTAGCAGGTCATCAATCTTAGCTTCTACAAGTTTCACAAGAACCTCACTTTAGCTTTTCTTGAATGTGCCTCAGCTCAACTTTAATAGGTTCGATTGCAGCTTCAACAATGAGCTTGAGGTCCGATTGAGTCTGGTACTCTTTTTCTACAGCTTTTAAGTCACGCTTGATTTCATCTATCTGTTTGCCAAAACTATCCTTGGTCCCTTTAACGTAGGCACCAATAAGAAGGAGGGTTGCTCCCATCAAGGACTGAACCCAAAAACTTGCTGGCATTGTGCCAGATCCATCTTGGGAATAAGCATTGGTAGACACAAGAAGAAGGATACCCAAGATGATGAGGTAGTTGTAAGGTTTCTTCATTTACCAAACTCCTGCAGCCTGGGCAATCGTTTTAAGGTTTGCGTTGGATAGGGCAGTATCAAAGAATGCGATGTTAGAACTATTATGATCTCCAAGAGCCGTACTATCAGGATTGCCGTTTACATAAGTACCAGCAGTAGTACCTCCAGTAGGTTCATTAACGTAAGAGGTGGAATATACGACTCGTCCGTTAATAATAAAATCTAGTTTCTTACTGGATGTATTCTTTCTGTATCCATATAAGAACACATTTCCAACTGGGATAGCGGGACCTGAGATATCCTCATTACTTCCGTTTCCATACTCCCAAAGACTTCTAAAGAGAACAAGTCCTGATGCGTATCTAAACATTACGTACACTTGAACATTTGTAGCAGCAGTTTCACCGTTTCCAAAAATAGAAAATGGAAGGCAATCTCCTGAGGTATTTCTGGTCCAATTAAAAAGACCTAAAACTGTCCAATCATAGTTAGTTGGAACAGCTATTCCAGATTGATCAGACCTAGAGGCACCATTAAGTCCAGTAGCGGATGTGGGAGAATAAAAAGATGATCCACCATCTATAAATTCTGAGTAGTTTAGAGTGTTAGTTCCTCTCAGCGTAAGATCCATTCCATTTCCAGAACTATCTGCAAGAATTGTTCCAGAGGTTTCATTGCATAGCCAGTACACCTTTGGAGTCAGAGCAAGAATTGCAGCAGACAGCGCCGACTGACTTCCTCCTCCTCCGCCTCCACCAGTGGCATTAATGGTAAGATCTCCGCTACCATTATCTATGATCCTGCCAACACCGCTTCCCGAGAAACTAACATTACTTCCGGAGACAAGATCAGCGGTTACAACATCTACAGTTGGATTACCGCTTGCGCCATCTCCATTAGATACAGATATCCTATCAGGGGTTCCTTGAAGGGTTCTCAAAAGCCACGCAGCGCCATTCTTAACTAGCAAGCCATTCCCTGTAATTCCGGAGAGATTAATGATGCTAGCGTTAAGAATGTTTACCTTTTCTCGCAGCTGAGTAAACCACTGCATCCAAGGAACAGAAACTCTATTACTCCCCTGTTGCTGAGGAGCAAGAATTTCTTGCTGGTTAGGTACTGGCGGAACGGGGTCTTCTGTTACACTTGCCATCAGAGGGTCCCCACATCGTACTGAACTTCAACAGCTTGGATTCGGAAGAACGTTGCAGAGGCGTGGCGGAAGTTATAAGCCCGCTTCATAAACGTTCCACAGTTAGAAAGATAAGGCCTCTTCATTCCAAGATCAACAGTTCGGAACTGACTCCAAGTCTGATAATCATCATCACTACAACGGACCTGCAGAACGCTGCCTGGAATCTGATCTGCCACAAAGGCCATCATAGAAAGCTGCTTCCGGCGCGGAGTTCCTGCATCGAAAATCGGAGTGTAGATATCTACCTGGATAGGATCATTTAAGTCCTTAAAGCTTTGAGTACTGGCAATGTAAAGCCTACCATTACTTTCATGCTGAAGGATTCTATTTCCATGCAAGTCATAAGTAGCAGATACGATAGGAAAGTAATCCCCGTTTGCATCTGTCCACTGGCACCACTGATTCTGAACAATATCATAGGCCAGAGTTAAATTACTATTCTGAAAGGTGATGATATAGAAGCTATGCCCATCAATCTTCAGTTGCCATGAGTACATGAAGTCATAGTCAACCTTGTTCAGCAACCTTTCGATGGGAGCAGTAGAGATGATGGAAACACTGAGTTGGTCCATCATAGCTACTTGTGGCTGTGCTGTTCTGTTTACACAGAGCCAGAACAGCTTGTCATCTATCTGCTGAATGCTGTCCTGGTTGGCACAGCCATAGCTGGACTTGGAACCTTGCACAGGGCCAAGAGGACTAGCCGTAGGATTGCCTTGGTCGAAGAATACTTCGGTGGACCAGGAGTTAAAGGCAATCACGTAGACCAGCTGCTTGTTCAGCGCCACCCCAGGGTCTGCCTCAATCTGTGCAGCAATTACATCTAGAGGGTCCCAGTCCCCAGGTTGATCTACGGAGTTAATCTTACTTCCATGAACCTTGGCATCTTCCGTCTGAACGTAGGTTGCCCCATTCAGATAAGCAAACCCCTTCACAACCTCTTCAGGATAGTTGTTATCTATAGTATGGAAAGGAGCACTAAGCCCGTTCGTAGGGTCGAAAGAATACGTAGCGGCGCCATTTCCTAGAACAAGCTTAGGCGTGCTTCCCAAGATTTCAGAGAAGTTATAAACCCCGTTGCCAGCGATATCCCCTTCCGTCTCATCCAGCCCGGAGGCAACCTCTACTCCATCCCTGTAAAGCTTGTCATCGAAGATGGAATAGACGCTACCACGCCAGAAGTAGCAGCCCCTGGCGGTACTGTCCGCAGCCACCACTTCAGAACTTTCCAGTCCGGGCCTGCGATAAATGTAGAGTTCATTTTGCGTAGATACTTCCACGTAGCAATTAACCAAGCGAGCATCTACATCTACACTGCTTGCACGGTTAGAAGTCTCCACCACCAAGGGCAACTTAACCGGAAGGGCGACTGATGGATATTGAGGGCTCACTTAAAGCTCCTTGCACCGTAGTTCAAGGAGAACCGCTGATCCATAGTAAAGCGTGTGGAGGTATCTTCGACGTCCCAGTTCTCAAGCATTTCTCTATAAGCATTCGCCCTCTGCTGACAGCGATCCATGATAGCCTGAGGCTGACCAGTACAAATGTCGTCTGCCAGCCCCCAACGGAGGGCGATTCGCCACTCTTGTGGGAAGCTTACATCTTCTTCCAGGTTGGCAGGATTAGGCGCTTGAACCTGTAGCAACAAGTGGAGAGTATTCAGAGCTTCCGATGCATCAGGAGTCTGCCACACATGAACGTTCAGGACGGTCGCCTGCTTATCCACAAAGTAAGAGTTAATGGCGCCGGGATTCGCGGTTACCTGCGAAAGGGTTAGCCACTCATTCCAAGAGATTGCATAGATGGGACGGCGAACCTGGCTACTAGCTACCAACACGTACCCCTGTAAGGTACGCATAGGTTTAGTCATATCTACGTTTGCGCCAGGTGCAAAGGTGTAGAGACTCTGCCCATCTACAAGCGGGACAGGGATATCTTCAAGAAAGAACAGCTTGAGTCCCTGAGTTTGCCAGAGATTGATTATGTCACACAGTCGCCGCTGGTATTCTGCAAGCTGTTCGCTATTCGGGAGCTCTCCCTCCTGGAGGAGCCCCGCATCGTGCATAGCATCATTGATGATACCGTAGACTGTGTTGGAGGTAGCAGCGGGCATTCCTCACCTCACAGCATAGGGTTAGGATCAGACTTGATGAACTCGAGGTACAAGGAGTAAACTACAGAAGCTTCAGTGGTCAGAAGCACATCTCCCGTTACACCAGCACCTGCATTGTTAGGAATGCCTGCCGTCGCCTCAAAGCAGGCATCTGCATCATTACTACCATGGAGAGTGGTGATAACAACATCAGTTGTAGCATCCCACAGAAGCTGTACTTGTGCATCACTGGGAAGGTTATAGATAACCTTCTTCAGCCTAACCCTTGTGCAGGGCGGATCAAGAGCACTAACGTCAACTAGAAGGGCCGCAGTATCTGCGCCCGTTCCGTTGACATTAATGATATAGTTCCTGAAACCGTCCTCAATGACTTGAGTAGTAAAAGCCATGATTAACGCTCCAGGGCGCCAAAGAGGTAGTCGATGGTCAGCGTGGGACCCGTGCTAAGAACACCGAACTCCATAGCGGTGGCGGCATCAAAGTTGGCGATGTTAGTGGAACTCAGCACGGCAGCATCGTTCAGGAACACCTTAAAGCCCTTGTTCGGAATGTAGCTGAATCCAACCTCTACCATCTGCCCATTCGCTACGGCAACAGTTACAGGGGTGGTGGTCGTGGAGCTACCATTTACTACCAGGTTCAGCGTAACACCGTTGACTAGAGTGAGATAGATGCCCGCACCAATACTGGTATGGTCATCCATGAAGCCGAAGGTAATGGTAGAAGCAGCAATGGCAGATAGGGAGAAGCGAGCCTTGGCAAACAGTTGCTTCTGCGTGCTGAGGACAAAGCAGGCAGTAGCAGTGGTGGCAGCTTCAGTGGTGGCAATAGTAGCCAGACCACCAGCACCGTCAATCGGAGTAGCGTCAGCGCCGAAGCCTGTTGCATCCCCGAGGAAATCTTGGAAGATGGTTTCATACTTGGTGGGGTCCAGCTGACCCATCTCACCAAGGTTCTCACCATACGTAGCGTTCGTGACGCCATAGTTAAAGCGGGTGGTGCTCATGTTTTGTCTCCAGTAAGGTAACGTTAGGGTTAACGTGGACTTGCCACTTTACCACTGGTGATTCAATTTGGGTCAGCAGGGGGAGCAGAACTCCCCCTACCTTCCCCTCCCCACTTACGGACCGTTACTACCATACAGACCACGAGGGTCGGTGGCACCAACAGAGAACCGCATGTACGTAGCTGCCTTGGCATTCTTCGTGTCGAAGTCATTGTCCTGATCGAACGACGGCTTATCACGCCAGAAGAAGGTCATGCCATTCGGACAGTTGGTACGGACAAACCACGCACTGGGAGCAGTGAAGTAGTGGTTCATCTTGATACCTTCCGGGAACGCATTCGTCGCCTTCAGGACGTTCAGGTTGTTGTTAGCCGTGTTAGACTGCAGGACCGACTTCAGAATGCGATTAGCGTTGAACCATTCCTGAGTCGGGATATGCAGCGACTTGGGCATGATCGAGATCTTCAGGCCACGGTCGTTAGTGGCATTCATGATCTGGATGCAGATATCCTCAAGCGCCGCCTCACTCAGATCAGCCCCAGGAGTAAGCGCGTTCGAGAACGTGCCGCCCGAGGGATTCACATGAGCGTTACTGATCAGCGGCTGACCGTCAGGCATCGCGTAGTACGTAGTAACGAACCCGTTGTTGTAGAGGAACGCTGCCACATTCTCGATGGTCTGCCGGCAGGAGAAGGCATTCGCCTTCGCACGCCGAGTTGCCACTTCCTTGTACTGATTGTCCTGGATTTCCTCGTAGGTCACGATGTAACCCAGAGCGTACGCGATATGCGAGTACGTAGACACCCAGCCCTGCATCTCCGAATCATAGGTGATCGGAGCGCCCTGCCCCTTGATGGGAGCAAGACCGAACGGAGTGACCTGCACATCCTGCTCGTAAGCCTTCGTCGAAGAATCCATATCGTAGAGATCGGTATACTCTTCCTGATGCTGAGCATACACTTGACCCCAGGTAGCATGAACACCGGGCCACAGAAGCTTCGGATGGCTACCAGTAGTAATAACGCCAGGCATATTAGTTCTCCTTAGACGCCAGCCGTACCGGCAGACAGTTCATGGTTATTGATCTTGACCAGCCACTTCGCATAATACCCGAAGGCATTATCCAGCGGAGCAGTACGGGCAAGGCCCAGCAGGCGAACCTGCAGCGTGTTAGTGGTATCTTCCGAGTCGTTAGCCAGCTGCCAGCCAGAGACAAAACCATTACCTGCACCAAGAGCCAGGTTGCAGTTCAGTCCAACAGCTGCGGCAGTCAGGGCAGTGCCAGTCCCCTCTTCCTGAACCTGGAAGATCACGTCAGGATCATCCACTACCAGAGCATACCAGTCCGTAGACTGAGCAGCGGCCGGACGGTAGATCGTGTCCAGACTTGCCGGGTTAGCGTAGAAGTTCGGGTCCTTGCCGATGGCAACGATCACACCACGAATAGCACCGGTCTCGGCAGCAAGGGTAATGCCAGCGATACCGTTAGAGTCAGCGGTGCCGGAAGAAATCACCGGGTCGCCGATGTAGAGCGCGGCTGCACTGTAAGCGGCGGCAATCGAGTAAACATTGCCAGCCCCGTTGTAAGGGGAACCATTCAGATGCTTGACAGGAGTCAGCCCGCTCGGCCGATTGGCGTTAGCCATTTTGATTATCTCCTAGGGTTGAAAAGATCGGGCACAGAGCCCTTCACATAGCGATGCTTTACGTCCCCACTTGTCTCACGAGCTGCACCAATCATACCTGAGCGGAGGGATTCTGCTACTGACTCGTTTCTTTCTGCCAGCACAGCTTGTGCGCGCTGGAATAGTTCTTCTGGGCATTCCATCAGGTACAGACGCTCGGCCTGTCCATCTTCGGAGATTGCTCCTGAGATTACACTGACACGGGAACCGAGGTCGGTGCTACCACTAACCGAACCATCGCCTCCCAAGTCCTTATTCGTGACCAGCACATCTTCATCCTTGACGAAGGTGTAGCCAGCCTGCTGTGCCCTCGCAAGTCGGGCCGGAGTACCTCGGAACCAGTGCCGATGATACCCAGGACGCTCCGCAATCTTGAGGGACTGTTCGCCATCTGTCATGGGCCGATAGTTATCGGGAACTCCAGGAACGTTGGCGGGATTGATCTTTTCATCATTCATGGCTTGTCTCCAGTAGGAAGTTACAGCTTGTAGAATTCGCGGGCATAGTAATCTTCCCACTCTTTTACTGTCTTGAACATCTTGCCTTCACCGACCAGCTTGTCATTATCCGCGTGGCAAGCATCCTTCGCATCAGCTGGAAGGCTGGCAAAAGACTTAGAGCTGCCTCGGGTACTGGATCGGTTGTTGGAGCTTTCTACTTTCGACGAGGGACGGCGCCTTTCCGCAGGTTCACCCTGCTCGCCTTCCTGTTCTTCGAGGGCTTCAAGAACTGCATCGAGGAATTCTCGACCAGTCCTCTTATCTCCCCCCTCCCTCATATCTTCTGCAAGGCGGGTGAAAGCCTTGGCGCGTTTCTTATCTTCTTCATACCAAGGATTATCCGCAAGGAAGTCCTTGGTATCCTGCTCTAGGTCCTCGGTGTACGCACGAGGGGGCAGTTCATTCTTCTTGTTTTTCTTATCTTCTTCCTCTTTCTTGGCACTACGCTGGGCTTCACGAATGTCATCCAGCTTACCAAGAATCTGCTGTTCAGCCTCTTCATCCCCGTTTTCACGAGCTTCACGAAGCTGTGTAACAAGCTGCTTTCTTCCCTCCTCTACAGCCCTGGCAGTTGCCTGGTTGTAGTGTTCACTGAGCGTATCCAGAGTTTCCTGGACAGTTTTCAGCTGTTGTTCGAGGGTACCAATTTTTTGGTCGCGTGTCAACAGATCGCGTTGCAGGCGTTTATTGTTCTGATTCAGGATGGGAAGAAGGTTCTTTCCCCTCTCCACGAACTCTTCCGCAGAAACCCACTTGTCAGGATTACCCTTAAACTTCTCCTGCGGAACCCATCCCATCTGCTCGGCTTCTTGAAGGACTTCCTCAGACACATCTACTTCTTCATTCATGACTTTCCACCTCAATCAGTGCGAAGATGTCTCTATCGTTAATGAATCGGTACTTTTCACCATCACTAGTACCTGTTGCGTTGAATCCTGCGAACTTGGAGATTAGAACCTTGTCCCCAGGTTTAGCCCTGGGTTGAGATTCATCGCACCAGGCACTAGGTCCCACAGCAATCAGCACAGCTCTTTGCTCAAGCATCTGGTCTCTTGCGGCAACCTCATCAGGCATCACAATCATACTCTGCTTTCGTTCTGGCTGATAAGGCTTGACAAGGACTGCTCGACCTGCTGGAAGAAGTCCAGAGGTATTCTTAAACTCACTCATTCCTTAGCTCCTGTGAAAGTTGGTCACCATCAAGATCAAGCAAGTCAGAAATCATGTTAACCCTTCCGTGGGCAGCAGCATTTCTAATAACAAACTCTTCAAAGGAGGGCGCTGCAAATTGTCCAGTTGCCCAAAACTCCTTAAATCTTTCTCTTTCCTTCTCTAAATACTTAAAAAATTCCTTCGTCGTCGGGTGCTCCTTCCATGCCAAATACATCTCCTGCTCCGGCGTTACTTGTCTCAGCTTCTCGTTCATTGATCCTATTCTCCAAGAACATCTTCATTTGTGCATTAGCGTGAGCATTCTGCTCTTTCATGGTTTGAATAGCTGCATTGTACGCATTGATTCGATTCTTTTCAGGCTCCGCCTTACCTTCCTCCATTAGCTTAAAAGCCTTAGCCTGCAATTCCTGAATCTTGGCATTGTTCAATGCAACTTGAGACTGCAGAGTAGTGATATGAATCATCTTCTGCAGTTCAAGCCTAGACATTTCAATCTGACTCTTCATCTGCTGAATCTGAATCTTTACATCAGGCGCGGGGGGAGGTCTATTAGCAATACCGGGATAAATAGTATCTATTCCGGGGACCTGCAAGGCCTCCAGATACATCTTCTGAACAGCGTCTGGATCATAGCCAGCACCGCCGGCCGCTTGCGCGGCGGCGACGACTAACGCGGCGCGCTGATACCTCTCGGCTTCGGAAGTTACCGTGGGGTCAGCGACGGGAACGACTGCCGCGCCTCCAGCTGCGTAGTCCTCCCGAAGTACCTCGCCGCCGTCGCCTCCGTAGCGGGAGGACTCTGGTAGCCAGATGGCGTTCAAGGTGTAGAGTTTTGAGAACTCCTCCGCCATCGCTCTCCAGATGCGTTTGTAGATAGCGGAGTAGACCTTCTGGCCCTGCTGCACCATCGTGCGAGCGGTTTCGGCAGGAGTGTTCTGGCCAGGGTTCTCGCCCACCATCATATCAGTGGAACCAGAGATTCGGTTGGTGTAGTCTACGAGGAACATCAAGAGCTGGAGGACTACGTTGCTAGGTTCGCGGACTGGGAGGGGGAAGATGTTCTTCCTCAGGTCGTCGCCCGTGGAATCTACGCGATTCCACTCAAAGGGGTTGAACGTGTAGAGTCCACCACGAATCTTGGCGCCCCGGCCAAGGAAGCCGCCAGAGGTATTGGCGAGAGTGCCAGCGTCAAACAGCTGATTAATGGCCGAGTCGACGCTTTCGTTGAGGGGGCCGAGCAGCACGCCAAACCCAAGATCCATGATTGACCCATCGGGGTTTGGAATGAAGGGGATTTTGGTGAAGTACTCATTGGCATTGATCTTTACCACTTGGTTTCGGTTGTTGAACTCAATGTCTTCCCAGCGATCCCATCGGGCTACGATGCGGACAGGACACTTAGACTCCTGCTCGACGGTGACGATGTAGGGTTCGGCGTAACCATCTCCATCTAGGTCGATCCAGCAGTGCTGTTCGAGGAATGTGAAGGGGGTGGAGTCGCTGGCATCAGGTTCCCGCACGCCATCCCTGCGGTTTTGCCTGTCCTTGTCAGGGCCATCAAAGGTTTGGGCACCACTCTTAAACCAAGCCTCATCCATTACGTCAGTGTAGGTACCGCGCCGAATCCTCTCCACCACCTCATTCTTGTAGAGAGGAACAATCTGCGTCTTACAGGCAGCAGTTTCTGTGGACTTGGCATAGTAATCAATGACGAAGTCTCTGGCCAGCACCAGCTCACTGACGTTGTGACCTCGGGAAGGGTCGTGGTAGGTTTTCTTCCATGCCGTGCCAACGATGGGAACATTGATGAGGGCACGATCCATCTCAGGTTCCCAACACTTGTCCTGGAAGAGTAGTTGCCAGCTCATATGGTCGGAGACTCGTTTGGCTCTTGCCTCCAGGATTCCCTGAGGATCGGGACAGGTGACCATGCAGTTCACAACCTTCCGTCCATTCACCAGGGAGGGGTAAGCGCGGCTATGGAACTGTAGAGCAGCGATGGTGACAAGGGGGAACTTGACGTTGGAACAACCCTGCCAGGGGAAGGTCTTTTCTTCTTGCAGCTGTAGAGCGAGGTCCATCGCAGCCTCCATGCGGCGGAACCAGTCTTCACGACTGCCAACGTCTCGGTCATAGTTATCCCACACCCAGCAGCCGATGGCCACGAGGTCTTCTGGCTCAAGCATATCACAGAGATTAGGGTGGTTCATAACCTCTGGAGTCAACTTGATCGTATGCTGGAGGTTTAGCATTTACCGAACCCTTTGACCGCGGCGACGAGGGAAGTTGGGAGAATCATCAGTCAGACCTTCACGAAGGAGGCCTCGAGGACTCTTGCGCTGGCTAGCAGGCAGATTGCCACCAGTTTTGGGGCCCTTCACCCTGTTGGGCGGAAGGCTGCCACCTGTGCTGCGAAGAGGCCGGCTGACAGGAGCCGGGCCTCCAGTCTTCATGGTTGGCGTTACGGCGGGCTTGGCAACTCCACCAGTTCCCCTCACGACCCTCGTGGGAGCAAGCCCTCCACCAGTTTGCATCTGAAGCCTCTTCACGCCGCTGAGTCCACCGGCAGTAGGAAGTCGAGCCATCTTAGTTTCTCCTGACAAGGGGTGACCCAAATTGAATCACCAGTTAATAACCCGTGGCACCTGAGCGCCCACCATAGACTTGCTGCATAGCTCTCTGCGCCTCTCGAGCCTCCAGCCACTCATCTTCCGTCACCATATCTTCCTCATCCACCTCGTTCCACTCGTCAAAGGCGATGGAAAGAAGGGCCGTAGAGTCGAACTGGTCATCTAGCACCGCATCCGTTACGCCTGTGAAGGTAAGCAGCTCTGCCTCGTAGCCAGGATACCAACTTGCCTTCTTATCAAACCGCATCCCGCCGTTCTTGTGGCGCTTCTGAAGGCTTCGACCACGAACAGCTTTGTCTTTGATAGGTGTACGTTCGACTATGTTGATCCAGCAGTCCCGAACCTGCATCTCTTTCAAGATCATGGGCCTAAGGCCTAGCCAAATCTGTCCGCTCTCCACGTAGAAAGCTGCTGGCTTCCACCTTTCGTAGAAGTCAAAGAACTCTTCCACGATCTGCAGAGAGTCCCAACGCCCCACTGCTTGACCCATCACATGACAGAGGTTGTCCAAATCCTTTCCGCCTGCCGTGAAGCTGGTCCGGTTGGCTGAATCCTTCTTACTAATGGCAAAGTCAGCCGCAGCTAGGAACACCTTCGGACTTTCATAGTCATCTTCCCGCATAGGCAGGAAGTTTTCCTTCTTCAAAAACGCTTCGTTGTTGTCCAGCGGAGTGTTCAAGAACTCCTGACTGTAACCTCCCGAATCTCCATCCTCTTCAAACTCAATCTGTCGATTCCTCAGGTCTTCTTGCGTCCACCTCTCTGGCCACAGAATATTTGAAAAATCGTTGTAGCTGGTATGAGCCTTGTAGAAAAGGAACTTCCACATCTTGTTCTTCATCAGGCGGGCGAGAAGGGAGTCCTCATGCTTTTGAGTTGGCTGTGAAAGTATATAGGAATTTGAGATATTGCAGTGCTCAGAGTCCGTAAGGTCCAGTACAGTTGGCAGCTGGCATAGATTTTGTGTTTCTTTACCACTTTGCTTCTCGTGTGAGCGCTTGCCTATGTTGTGTTGGCACTGTGTGAGGTGATTTTTGCTCTCTCTAGGATGTTATGGAGAGTCCCTCTTTTGTTGTGGTGTTGGTCTTGGTTGTGCTGCGCTGGGCAGAGTTGCCAGCAGGTGTGAATTTGTAGTGCAGCATTTACGTTTTTCCGTGGTGTGGTCAGGTGGCTGATGCAAATTATCGTTGGTGTGATGACCGTGCATGTTCTCCAGAGGAGATTAATGTCATTTTGGCCGTCCCAACTTGAGGTTTGGTCAGCCCCTGAGGTGTTAAGGTTGTGCTTTGAGATGGTTGTTTAGATGCCCTATTTGAGAGAGTGCTCGGGCGAACCTAGGATTTCCTTCCTAGTAAGCTATTGTTAGATGAGCTTGGCCTTTCTCATATTGTCTTGTGGCATTGTTCTGAGGTTAGGTTGCGGCTTGTGCTGTGGTTCTTGGCACGATGGTTTGCACTATGGCGACTTGTGATCGGCTGTTAGCAGGATTGGTACTCGAGGCGTGGTACGTTACAGTTTAATGACACCAAGAGGTGTGCTGAGATGCGGATGCCGAGTTGTTCAAGATGCCTGTGTGCATTGTGTTGAGTGCGCAGCGGAAGCGTGTGGGCTCATAAACCACAGGTCAAGAATCGTTGGGTTGGGAGATTCTGACCAGCCGAGAGGATTGTTTCCTCAGTGTGAGTTTGTCTTGGCTATGAGTGCCTTGCTGTTGTTGGTTGCTGTGCCGTTGCTTGAGGCATTACGGTTGTTGACACTGGCAAGTTTGAGAATTGGAGAAATATGTTGGCGGATATGCTGGTTGAGTACCCTTTCTTTGTCTGTGTTTCTTGGAAGTTGTGCTCTCGGGACGTGATTGTGGTCCTAGAGATGTATCTTTTGAGAGGTTGTTGTGGGTCCTTGTTGGGAAGTCGCTCTCCGCATGGCTAGTACATTTTATCCATGTGGTCAGCTGTAATTGTGCCATGATGTGACCCAGCTTGCAGTTGTGTCCCGTGGTTTTGTGTTGAGTATGGAACCATGGATTTGCAGGTGGTTGAGGTTGTGGTTGATTTGTTGCTTATGGTCAGCATGGGAGGAGTTCCTTGTGAGACTGAGTTCGGCATTGCGTGGACTATGATCTTGTCAGTTGGTTCTGTTGTACTCTCCTGAGAGGGTAGAGTTGGCATGAAACTCGAATCAGATGTAATGCTTGAGTGAGAACTGACTTGATTGTGCTTGTGGTCCAGTGCTGGCATTGGCGTTCTGCGTGTCAGTTTCGTTTGTTGTTATGGCACGAAAGTCGATGGGTGGAGCAGTTAGCTGAGTTGTTGTCTTCCTCGTGAGAGCTGATGCTTGTCTTGTCTGCCGAGTATAAGTTGTTAGTGGCTGTGTTTCGTGGCATGGGTCGTGTCTCCTTGATTTGTGAGATAGAAGTGATGATGCCTTGTTTCGGAGGTGCGGAACTTGTGTTCCTTTGTGTGTCGTGCTCATTTTGTGGATCAATGTCCCTTGAGATCCGGAGGATGATGATCTTGCTTGTGATCATGGTTTGGCAGTGTTCCTCTGCGTTGTGTTTTTTTGAGAATTGTGTTATTGTGTTTTCGTGTTTGGTGTTCGAGGTTTGGCTGGTTGATGAATGCTCATTTCTTTATGATAATTCACATCACATACATCATTTCATATGCACATAATTAGCCAACTATGCATAGTTTACAGTTAATCTCAACCTTGCATTCATCAGGCCGTTCACACAAATTAACTTAATTTGTGGATAATTATTAAATTAAAAGAGGTTGAGGAACATGAGAATTAATTTTTCATTTCATAATTGCAAGCACTCATGATTTTTATGCACAAAGCCATAATTTCTATGGACTTAATTGATCTGACTTGCCTCATACTCGAAAGGGACAAACATCGTGAGCTTATGATAGACTCGACAGACTCCTGACAAACTGGACAAATAAAGAAAAGGTACACTAGTCAGTCCTAATGCTATCCAGACCTAAGCAAAAGTGGACCAGGACATCCGAATGTGTGACTATCATGCACTTGATATAACCTGAGGTTGACGTCATGGGGGACTCCGAGACGTCCAAGTATAAACCAGTCCGGCAATGACTTCCCGTTGGACTTGGGAGGTTCGGGTGGGCCAGGGAAGCCGAATTCACTTTCGTCATCACTCCTAGACGTATCCATCTCGCGCCAGTGAATGGGCTTGATGGGTGTAGATGGTCCGGCCCGTAGGGAAGAGGTGTGATAGTGGACTCCCTCAAAGAAGTGGAGTAGATGTGGCGGGTCAAGGGGTTCATAGGGAAGGGATCGAAGGGATCAAAGAAACGGTGGCCCCTTGAGACAGGTTCCCTTATGACACGGTCCCAAGTCTGAAATTTTTGAAGGTATAAATAATCACCTTCATGCATTATGTTCGATGGGACGATGGTCATGTGTAGAAGGTATGGGTCCTCGCTCGGGATAAGTGGAACGAAGCTAGGCTCGGCCGGCATGTGGAGGAACAAAAGAACCTCCGTGATGACATGACCCACGGTGTACACAGAGGTAATGGACTCCAATGCGGAATGCGTGAAGCTACGACTCGTGAGCTAGTCAAAGCCTAGGGCCAATAAGTGCGTCAACTGTAACTGTCGGTCTAACCCCTTAAGAAGGTCGTCCAATATGTTGACATGGTGACAAGATCGGAAGGTGATATGGAATGAGTTGACTTGCACTAATGGTAGTGTGGGGTCCATGGGTGGATAGCAAGGTGGGGTAGGGACTAAGCCTATCCGAAGCCAGCTGAGAAGTGGCTCGGCTATGAGTAACTTTTCCGTGAGAAACACGAGTAGCTCTGGCTGAGGTGGCTCCGAATGAAGATCGAAAGGTGAGGGTGGCAATGGAGCACTCACGGGTGGTGGAAGAGGATCCTCCATGATGGGGAGAGGACTTTGAGATGGCACCGTAGATGGCACCGGGTTAGGACGACTGGCTGCTACCTCCTTAGGCTGAGCACATGTCCTATCCATCCTATCTAACTGGTCCGAAAATATTTTCAAGAGTTCGGCAAAGGAGCGGGTTGGAGTAGGGGCATCATAGCGGACTCGCTCATCGTCTCTTGACCTGGTTGTAGACCTAGGCTCGACTACATGAGGGGCTTGTTGTCTCTAGCTATGACCCACTTGGCTGGAGATGGTTGGGTGGGGTTGGCTGGAGGTGTGACCCACTTGGTTGGAGGTGATTTGGTAGGGTCGGCTAGAGGTGTGACCCACATGGTTGGAGGTAAATGGGTGGGGTCGACTGGAGGTGACTGGGTGGGACAGGTTGGAGGGGACCGATTGGGGACGGTAGACCCTCCTAAGCTCCCTCTTCATGTCCCACCATGACTCGATGGGCCATTGCCTCCTAACCATCCTTAAGCCTTCAATGTCTCTCCACTTCTCGGCGGCCTCGTGAAGAAGCCTCTCCTTGGCAAAATAGAATTGCCTAACCTCGGACATGATATAACAATCGAAATATTTGTCCATGGCGGCTTCCAATTGTAGGTAGTCACTCGGGACCTTGGACCCATAAAAACTCGAGGCCTCGGGCCTAATGAAGGAGATGGGATGGTTGTCAAGCCCATGGATGCTATGCAGCCAGTTATATGACTTAGGCGACTTGGAGCCCATTGGACACTAGGGAACTACAAAATGGACATACCGACAAACAGATAAGACATGTACAGTTGGAATGCAGACTCGACGATAAACCTAGACTTAACCAATATCCGGTACTCGGCGGAGATATTAATCCGAAGATCCAACTCTACGCAAGGGGCTACCTTCCCAATAGCTGTAACCTATCTTTTTGGTAACGTCTTTTGATATACAGTATATTGGGCTCCCCTTGGTTGGACGTCCAGCTCTTCCCCCTCCCCATTCACCCTTTGGCTTGGGCTCACCCTACTACCAACCAACTCCCCCATCACCGCTAGGCCTAGCTCCACCCTCCGCTCCTTCCCCCTTGCCCCTCTGAGCCTCCATCGACCTCCATCACCTTCCTCCAACATCCCACAAGTACTAGCCTTCCATTCCCCTGCCATCCCTACATCCATTCCCTCCACTTCAAGCCACACCACATCCATCAAGAGCTTCCTGCCCAGCCCAGTTCGTAGGCAGCAGAAGGAGGTCACTTGTAGAAACCATTTCGGAGTCGTTCGGCATCAGCTGGAGGCGCACCATATATCGACGGAAAGCTCGTCGCGAAAGCTTCACAGCTGTGTGGTCTCTCCAGCATCTGACCTCCCTTCTGTCCAGGAGGCTTGATCTCCCCCGACTGCACAGATCAAGACTAGCTGGCAACTTGAGATGACTTCTCGAGGCTCCCACGGTCGCATCCCACAACGTCTGAGGGCGCCACTTAGCCAAAGACTCCGACAACCAGTCGGCATCCAACAGAAAAAGGTGGCATCCCGTTCTGCATACGGAGGAGTGTTTTCCAATTTTCTTCCCCCAGGTGCGTAGAACAAGTCACCCTGGACCTGACCTGACCCCTCCCCACTCAACGGGCTGCTCCTCTCTGCCCCGACATCGTCTGGTGCTGCCTCTAGTTGCTACTCGAAGAAGACTCATCCACAGTCATCCTCGACTTGGTCCCGTCATGATTGGGCTTCATGAGCGGCCGTGGCGGCCACAACTAGCTGCTGCTACACCCTGGGATCAGCTTGACCCAGAGCGCAGAGAGCCTGTTCCAGAAGCCACCCCGACCGGTGGCGATGATGGGTCCATCCACAGAAATTCTCCAGCGTACCAGGGTCTGTCAGCAACGATTCGACACCTGTCCCGGTGACTTCCAAGTTTGGTGGAGTGTGTGGCGGCATCTTCAGTGACTCACTACCCAGTAGTTCTGGATCCAGACAGAACTGGAGAAGTGCTCGCCGGGCACTAGTTTTAGCTAATCTCCCTACCCCGCCTGGCCGGCTTAGTGCCCCTCCCTGTGTGGAGGTAGTTTTGATGTAATCCACCGTTCCCCACCCCTTGACCAACCCTCCTGCATGAGGTGTGGTACATGTAACAATAGGTCGCCATCCGAAGCTACATCGGCGCGGCGTGCGGGGGCATACCCACGTCTTCCCGCTCACCTTCATCTCTGGCTGGGATCGACGTCTTCACACTGATCAGGTGAGCCTCAGATCCTCTCCTTGCTGGTTTAATTCTGCTTAACTTAGTATTGCTTCTAGTTGCACCATCGGCGGTGAGAGGGTGCTCATTCCAACTTTCCTTCATATTGAGCGACCATCGCAGAGAGAGAGTTGAGAGAGCAACCCTACAACCCACGCCCTCGGCGTGCTGACCGCCTATGAAATTGGGCATCCCAGACCCTTAGGGGTTCAGCCTCAAGCTAGCCAAACCTCGGAACAGTGAGGTCCCACTTTGGACCCTCATCCCCCATCGCTGGTTCGCCAACGGACCCGGGTGTGCGCTACGCGAGTGAGTCCACTAGAGTGGGTCTGCCGACTCGGATGTTTGCTTGCGATTTAGGTCCAAGGAGTCCAAGGGGTTTGTTTCACATCAAAAGGGGTGGCTGTGCTGCCCCCACTCTAGTTGTATAAACCTGATGGAGGAGGGATCTAGACTCCCTTGACCACCGGGGGTGGTATCTTGTTTGATTGCTCTCCCCTGAAGATGATATTATGGTTGGCAGGCGGTGGGCGCCCCCATTTTCGGCCTGACCAGGTTGCATGAGTAGCAGTTGCGGCTTCGGCCTGGCTTCCCTTGGCAGCAGGTGTGAAGCATGTCTCCTCTTCCTCCTCTTCACTAGGCAAATTGAAGAGAGCTAAAAGGGTATTGCAGGATAAAATTAGCTCCTTTTTGGCCTTGTCGGCCCTTCTTTTCGGGTGAAGTCACACAGAAGTAGGAGGAGACGTCGAACCCACGTCCAATAAAATTGTTTAAATAAAAAATAAATTATATTTTTAATTAATAAATTAACTACAGTATCCAGTTCGCTAGTACAGTCAACATAAAAGAAGGCGTACTCAATCACCAGGCACATCCTCAGCTTTGGTTGGTTGGGAAGTATGAACCGTTGAACAACTCCTACACACTTCAAGGAGAAGTCATTACATCTGAAAATGAAGGGGGTAAGTCTCATCTCATTGACTCAGCAGGGGTCCCGCAGATCTCCACCACGAAACAACGGCGGTAAACAGTAGTAATAACAACAACAATAACAACAATCATAACAAGAGTAATAGCGGTAATAAGAACAGTAACGATGACAGTCGATGGAACCACGGCTCTCTAAACTACTTCTACTCTCAGCGGGGAAAACCTCAACCTCACGGTCGGAACCACCGAATTAACGGTGGAATCGTAGCCATGCTACTGAGAAAGGCACTACGACACCTCTGTCGTGCAGGCCCATCCTCGCCGACGAAAGCCACAATCCAGACTATGCGGTCCGGGGTAAGGTCATGATCACGCTGTTGTGAACACGACTCTACCTACAGGTGAAACCACGACGACCCTGTCGGGAACCCTTGACCTCAATGTTGGAAAATCGTCACCCGGAGAACCACGACCTAACTGTCGGGAAACTAGAACCTCACGTCGGTATAGACACCTCTCGCGTGACGAGAGTACTAAGTAGAAGTAAGGCCGGATGTGTCCACTGATGACTTACTCTGCAGCCTCAGGTGTCACCCTACTCGCCTCAGGAGGAAACTGAGACACCGTACAAGTAACCATAGAGCAAGGACTAGTTGGGGTCGCACTCATCAGCACACGTCCAAAAGCCTCCAATCACGTGTGCACACACTAACTGGCGGCGCTACATTAGGCCCTGTAGTTGATTTTCCTCTCGGCCCGGACTCAAGTCGTTACAGTAGAAGGCCTTACGAAAACCAACCTAAAATCGTCTCTTCGGGTTTAACTCTCCACCACTCTCAGGTGGGTCGGCACCTGCGTGCCCAAGCAAGCTGCAACTAGCAGGAGAAGTCACTGGACGTGCAAACTCTCAGTAGAGAGGAAACCGTTGGAGTACTATCGGTTACGCATACACCCCTTGTAAGTATCTCGGAACACAAGGTGATTCAGTGCCATCGAAATTCAGAGCAGTTAGCTAGACCGGCTAAACCATTGGCCAACGAGTCAAGCGACTCATCCCAAGGCCGCTATACAATACGGCTCCATACGATTAAATTACCCTAAGCCGGAAACAAAAACTACGAACGAAGAGGACTTGTAAGGCGGCCTACTACCACTGGGGTACTTCCCTCTCTAGGGAAGGTCAAGGAAACCCCAGCATCCCTGATTGGATAATAGAACTCACAATCATGTGCCATACTCATGGCCCACACAGAAATTGTCTTCTGAGGAAGATAACACTATGCGGAGACAGCCCTCCGCACATACTCGGGTACACGACAAATCATATTAGCACAATAGAGAAACCCATAACTTGTAGGGTCACCTCGACTCCCAAAACCACGTGGCATGTTATTTGAGATATCCCAACACCCTTGGCCACCTAAAACATGAAACACGGCTCAACGAAGGTGTCCGAGATATCCACAGGACAAGGGAAGTCCAAAGGAACCCAATAGGTCGACTTACATAGGCAAACAGTTGACCCGAAAACCCCAACGGTAGACCAATGGTTGGCATTGGTCAACCAATGGCTAAAATGGCCAACAGACCCCAAGTTGGATGACTAATCCATTAGATCAGCCAACCAATCTAGTGGGTCAGTCGACCAATCTAGGGTAAACTCCTTCGTGACGAATGGTCGATCGATCAACCGATTTGCCCAATTGATCAACCCATCTGTGGGGTTCTAAACCACACCCCGCTCACTTCGAATGAGGGGAAAACATGGGAGAATCATTAACAGATGCCCCTCCTTAACGCCCTCTTTGCAGGGGAGCGAGCGGAGGTGAAGCGAAGGTGACATGGGACATGGAGATGAAGCGAAGATGAAGCGGAGCAGACTGAAAAGCGGACGTTAAGGTAAACGACACATGTTCTCTGACCAACAAGCAGTGGGAACTGTCCGGAAAACTCTAAATCAAACACCAGGAATAATTAGACCAAAGAGAGACACTCATCTGGAGGAACTAACTAAAATAATGACAAAGTAAAAGGAGGCAACCTCATTAGGGGACACAATCCACTGCCAATGAGGGAATCAAATCAGATAGAACATCAAAAAAAGAGACGAACTAAAACTCCAGACGGGTGACTCCTAGTCAACCAAACTACATGAATAGATCAGAGAGAACCTTCCAACTCTGAGTGGAATTGCTCTTCTTGCTCGGATACTGAACACATAGTAATCCATTGCAACTAGGACATTTTCAGACAACTCACGGGTCATGAATGCTCAAAAGATGCGCATGATGCATGTTGGGCTAAAATAAAGAAATCGTTAAAACGAATGCGAAGAAAGGATAAAATATAAAGTACTCGAGAATAATTATGCTAGACTGGGGACCATCAAGATCAAGATACTATCTGCAACCACGGCATGCGAGATAGAACCGTCGTCTCGTCATTGTTCCAACCCAATGGCTTATCCGGAGGTTAAAAACGTGCACCTAGATCATCACCTGTTTTTGTTAAAGGGAAACATCAAATCCTGGATCACACAAGCAACCAACTGGTTCTCGAGATAATGTAGTTTAATATCATATAGTAATGAATTAAGGGACATAGGGAACGAAGTACATTACCTGACTTACCTGTCAGCGGGCCAGCAGGTGAGCGGGTGATGATACTGCAAGATAGATTGTTAACCAAATCCATAGAGAGCATGATCATAATAACCAAGATATCAAGCAATCATGATGTGCATGGGAATAATTATTAAAGTAGCATTCCGGCGATATGCGGTCGATAATGAGCCGCCTAAATAGTAAGTGCGGTCAGTAACAAACCGCATGTAGCACACATTATGTGGGAGATGTGCGGCCCAGGATAGACCGCACTAGTTTGTGCGGTCTATCGCATGACCGCACAACCCTGGGGAATTCAAAATGAAAACGGCCCTTCCCCTCCCCCTCCCTCACCGTAACTGGCGGAGGGAGGAGAGGAAAGGCCACAGACACAAACTGTCCCCCACCCTACTCTCTCTTCTCTTTCTCTCCCCTTCTCAATCTCTCCCTCTCCCTTTCTCTCAAATGACTCTCCCATCCCCCCTCCCGATGCGGACCAAGAGCTTAGCACGTCGGCCACCGCCATCGACCGGCGAGGAGGAAGACGCGCCGCCGTCGCCAATGGAGGAAGGATCATCAGCCGCCGCCACTGCCGTGGTGGAAGGAGCACCGGCCGCTCCGCCCGTCGCCGTAGAGGAGAGCACCGTGGAGGAGGAGGCCGAAGGAACGCCACCACCGGAGGGGGAAGCCGTCGCGCCGGTGACCCCAGGGAACGTGGCTCGGGACCCCGAGGTAGGCCGAAAACCCATCCCCATCATTTTTTTAATGATTAAGCATGCTTTGGGGGGCTTAGGATCATGTTTAGGGCCGGTATGGGAATGTTTTGGGGCGTCCCCACCGGTGGGGGAGGGCCGTCACCGTCGTCAGGGAAGACGACGGTTGTGCGGTCCTCAGGCAATTGCACAACCAAGAACATGCGGTCCTCATCGGACCGCACATACCACATGCGGCCTAGGGTTGGTCGTACAAACACTGGAACCGACTAAAGGAAGTGTGGACCATAGATGGCCGCACAAACACATGCGGCCTTCATCAGGCCATACAAGCTCTTGTGCGGTCCAGGGGGACCGTACAAAGTTAACGAACCGACATATGAAGGGCAGCCCATAGTGGGCCGTCCAAAACTAGTGCGGTCCAAGTGTGGCCGCACAACCCCTGGCAAACAACACGTAGGTATCTTCGTATAAACATAAGGGCAACACTTAAGTAATTAGCATTTTAGCTCTAGAAGACAAGATGATGAAAAATGCACTAAAACATGCCATAAAATCAAAATAATAACACAAGTGGCAAGATTTAGACCATAGAGGTATGAGTATTCATGTACATTAGAGCATGATCAAGTAAGAATATAATGTGACCTTTCATGAACGAGAATATTTTAGCATGTATCGAGAATGTACTTTTCATAACCATAAAGGCTATACACTAGAAAGTCATGTAACAATAATGTATAATTTCATGATGAGTCTCGTGGTTTTCACCCGTTTATAAAAAAAGTATTCCAGGCGCAATGCGATGTCAGTGTTCATCATACCCCATGGTTTATAGTATGTTTCTGGCCATCCGCCGAGGGGGCTAGCGTCGAGCCCTTAGACACTATCCGTGTCCGCTCTTGCATCTTCAAATTATAAATCAAGCTACTTCCACGAGTAATATAAAGTTCAGCCAATAATAACAAGTTCAAATAATATGTTCCATGATAGCAAATATCAAGGTAAGAATGCACCAAACACGAATTCATGAGAGTTCAAGGATGAATTGGTGACAAGGTTATACTACGGGAGGAATTTGACAGTATAACGGTATATTTTCATAGTTCCATAATTCATTAATAACTTATTAAATAAAGTTTTGGGTTCCAAATAATTCAGAGACCATCTAAGAATAGAATAGACACAACTCTTGGGTCAAACCCCGGGTTAGACATAATCTAGGAAGATGCGGTCATGTGAGGACCATTTTGTTAGGTCCGATAGGTGCAACCAGATCTAGAAGGGGGGGGGGGGTTGAATAGATCCTGCTGAAAGATTATGACCAATTAAAAACTTTAGCTAGTTAACATAAGCAACAATAGCAAGAGTGCACATGAGGCACTAAGACATAAAGCACAACAAAATGAGTAGATGGCTCAAATGAGAAAAGCAAAGCACGGTCCTATGGGCTTGAGTGTGCGATGGTGATAACCACGATTGCATACGTTGAAACACGCACACAAACCTGTGAATGGGGATAGAGAAGATGGGGCAATCTCACAAAGTCCACAAACCACAACACAGGAATTTTTAAGGTGGTTCAGTTGCAAACCCGCAACCTATGTCCACCCCTCACCAAACTGGTGAGGCTTCTCCACACGCTGTAAATGAAGCACCACACAGGGATGACGTCCCAACCACAGATCTGAGAATACCCTCTATCTATCTTCCTGCACACAAATCGACAGGGATGGTTTACCACACGAGGATGAAATCTGTTCCACATACACACAGGACAAGTCCCCTACATACACACTCACGAGGACATGCAAACAAGAAGCTTCAAGTGCAACAACCACGCTTGGGACTGACTCCAAAGAACCTACAAGGGTAAACACAGCCAAGGACGCACTGTTGATCTCTAAACAGAGTACCAGACACACACTTGAAACATGATTTCAGAAAAAATAAAACAGAAGTCTAAAGATAGGGCAGGAAGAAGGCACTGTGGCTTGATCAATGTGATGAAGCCCAACTAAGCTTGGGGCTGGCTGTAAAGAAGGGGCTGCACTCTCATTAACTTCTTCCTCTTTCACCACTGGTTTAGCTCGAACCAGGGCTGGGCTGTTCTCTTTTCTTCTTTTCTTTCTCACAGATGTTCTTCTTCTGAAAGCTCAATGTCGTGGCTTTTTCTCCCTCTCAGCTACTTGCACGGATGCTCTTTGTAGAAGTTTTAGGGCGAGGCTCTCTCTCTGGGCAGCAGCAGCAACAACTCTTTCTTCTTAACAGTAGCATCTTCTTCATGCCTGGGGTCCTTTCTTATAGACGTAAGCAGCCCTTCCAATAGGAGGCTTATAGCGCCCGTGTCTTAATGGATCTGTAGTGGTTCGGACCTGGATCCGATTCTGTCAGATCTGCTGATTTTTACGAATTTTTTGACTATTTTTTGGCATTTTTTTGAGAGAGTTCAAACAAAAATGCCCGGATCAGCTTTCTTTCAAGCGTAGCAACTATTCAAAGAGAAAATTGAAGAACATCAAAAGGATGGGAGATAACCGGGGAGGTTTGATTTTTTAACCCCTCTGGGGTGTTTTAAAAAGATGAGAAGAGATTCAGATGCATGCAACACAGAGGAGAACGTGGGAGAAGAAGAGGGAACATGCCATGATTGCTAGAGAAGGGGGAAATCAATTGTGGGGATCTCAGTATGTCCATAGATCTCGTGCACCTTGGCTTCATTCTTCTTAGGGTAGATGACAGGTGGCGTAGCTCTACTAATATCGGCTACACTGGCAATGTGTGATACAGCTCGAGGGATTGTATATCCAGGCGGTTGTGGTGGAAACTAGTTGTCGCCTGAGACTCCTTTTGTTGTTTTAGCGGAAGCTTTGCGTTTCGTGGGCTTCCAAGGATGCTCCATATCAAGGGAAGCATCTAATAGATGGCATTCAAACACTTCAAATGGGTAGAGATCAGCAAATATCCTCTCCTCCTTCCCATCATGGCTATATTTAATGCATTAATGTAGCGTGGATGGCACCACCAAATTCTCATGCAGTTTTGGCCAACCAAGTAGCACCTTATATGAGGTGCTGGAGTCAATAACATGAAACTGCACCATTGTAGTGAAGTCAACCATTGTGAGTGTGAATTTGGCTACTCCCAGTGGGACTTCAAATTTCTGGTTGAAGTTGGCGATCTGCATATCCCTGACTTTAGCAAGGTGGACATCGAAGTAGTATTTGTAATAAATCTGGTAAGGGAGTATATTAATAGCTACACTAGGATCAACCACAATTTTGTTCAGTTGCTAGCCAATCTACTGCGGTCTCATATATAGTGGCCAATTGTGGTTGACGGAAGGGAGGAGCATGTCTTCCTCTGTGAATGTCACATTTGCCTCTAGCAATGCCTCAACTAAGTAATTTTCGTATTGTGAAGGCATTTGCAAGGCCGTAATGATGGCCTGTTGGGTCTCCTCACTTACAGAGAGGATCTCCCAAATAGTGAACCTTGCCGGGAGCTTCTTCAATAGCTTCATAATCTATCTTCTGACTCAGACATTTGAAAGCTTCATCTCCTCCGCCCACCTGGGCTTAGGAGTGTCTCATGCTGTAGCTTCTAATGACCTGGCCTCATCAAGCTTTGGCTCCACCTCGTCTTGGCCCTTGGGACATGAAGTGGGGCTGGTCCCATCTTCATTTTGACAACTTTTTGGCTCCCCTCTCTCTCATGTTCTCTCTCCTACTCCCCCCTCCTCTCTCATTCTGGCTCATGCGGACCCCGGATCGAGGTGCAGAAAGTGTCGTTGGGACGGGCTCGTCGCGAGGATCGCGGTGGTACCCTCCTTCGCACGATTCGTGGGACGTGGAGGCGAGACGGGTCGAGAGGCGTACCGACGTTTCGTCGTCTGCATGTGCACTTTTCGAGGTTCTCGTCGCGATCGAGGTAGGGGGATGGATTCCTTACTTCGCTAGGATCACTTTGGCACCACATGCACATCCATGCGTAGGCATTTTTAGCATTTTTCATGCAGGTTATATTTTTGGGGTTTTTAGGCTAAAATACTTGTAAAATTCACCATGGTCATTGTATTTCCATTTTGATACATGTTGTAGTTGTAAAAACGTGTGATTTGGCTTCCTCTACCCCTTTTTCTTTGTTTTCCGTCGATCTGGCTCGACCGGAGGGGAGTTCGGTTTTGAACTCGTCCCTCCCATTTTCCAGCTGGTATAACGGTCCTTCCAGAGGCCGTTATACACATAACGGACCCTTGGAGGTGCGTTATGTTTCACTTAACGGACCACCTTAGGACCGTTATGTGGTTGTTAACCTTGTAGGTCTGTAGGACCGTTTGGCATGACGGACCAGGTCCCGTCCGTCATGAGCACATAACGCCCTTCTCTAGGCGCATTATGTGGGGTAGAAACTGTGGATTTTCTAGAGTTTTATGCATTCTGGTGTAAAGCATAGAGCATGGCCGGCAAGTTTCGCCCTTCCACCCACACAGGCACCTTCTCAAAGTAATACGGGGTGTGCACGAAATCGCAGGTAGGTAACTCCACTGCCATATCACAAGACATCTAAGCCACCGGGTCCTCTACACTCTGAGCAAAATCCTCCGAGATAAATGAATGTGAAGCACCCGAATCGAACAACACATGAGCCATACAACCCAAAATCGAAAGAGTACCTTCCACTAACTGCGACACCTCAGCTTCTGCTCTGGTCATGTGGGTCACTCTGTCTTAGGATCTCTGCCTCCCTACGGTAGCTGACCGAGTCAACTGAGGAAACTACTCCTGCTGCTGGTACTGTTGCGACTGTGACGACATCTGCTGGAGCTGAAACTGTTGTTGCTACTGAAACTCCTACGGCTACTGACGCGATCTCTACGGACAGTCACGCGCCATGTGCCCTGGCTGGTCGCACCTGAAGCAAACCACAGGCGATAAACACGGCCTGCCTGGATGAGAACCGCCGCACCTGGGACACCTGTCCCGAGAACCACTCACTGAACTCCGACGCTGAAGAGCTACCGACTGCTGAACACTGCCCAACGACTCCTGCTGTGGCTACCCCTTATGACTCTGACGCTTCCCGCCAAAGCCTGCTTCCTTGAGCAGCTTCTTGAGCTTCGAGCTAAAGGATGATGACCCTGGCACGGGAGCCACAGACTACGTCGCCACTGAACCACCTGCTGAGAGTTGGACAGTACTCTACTGCTGAACCTCCATCGGCTGACCAAAACCTATCTGCACCTGACCAGCACTGCCCTGCCCTTGAATCTTCTGCAAATCTCTCTCCAATGCCGATGCTGCCTTGCACGCCGCATCCAAAGTAGTCAAACCTGACACAAGAAGATGGTGCCTCAACTCTACCCTCAGACCACCAATGAACTGCTCGGTCTTCACTTCCTCATCTGCCATGATATGAGAAGCATAACGGCCCAACTCAATAAACCTGGAGTGGTACTACATCACTGACATGTCACCTTGGGTCAGCTCCATGAACTCGCGCAACCTCTGCAACCTGACGAAAGATGGACAGAAGGAACGCTTGAAAGCTGTGACGAACTCCTGCCACCCGATCTGCCGAAGAGGGCGAGACTAGAACGCTGCACCCCATTCTGACGTCCACCAAGTCCGAGCTACTCCCTGAAGGCGATGTGTAGCCAACACCACCTGCTCCTCCTTAGTACACTCTATCGCACTGAAGATCCTCTACAAATCATCCAGCCACTCTCTGGCCACCTCGGGATCTGACTGCCCACTGAAAGGAGGCGGCTGAAACTGTAAGAACTCCTTCCGCACACGACCACGATCACCTCAAGATGACAAACCCTCGCCAGCATCACCTCCCTTCTGCTGGCCTCCTGGCTGTCGCTGAAGCACATACTCGAACATGCCTCGGAAGAAATCATCCATCCCTAGAGCTCGCGCACCTTCAGCTGCACCCTCTGGAATAGTAGCTCGGGTCTACTCCTCTGGACCATCACCAGACTCTCCCTGCTAGGAACAAGTACTCCTCTGTGGTGCCATAGTACACCTGGCATCGAGAGAAAAAATAATCCACAAATCAATAAAACACGCAGGCATAGGGCCAGTCGCCGACTGTATAGGACATTCATGGACCACTGCGGTCACTTCAAATTCTCGTACACCTCCACAACCTGGCTCTGATACCAACTGTGGCGACCCGGGATCCGAGCATCGAAAAGGAACCGGTGCGACTCGAATCTCGGCCCGCCTCCCACGAGCCCAAAGACTCGGAAGGGAAAAAGGGATGGTGTGAGGGTGTGTAAGAAGTTAAAATAACCACAGAGATAGCACAATGATTAACTAAATAATTAAACTGCTACAAGGTCCAGTACATCTCATGTCCAAATAAAAGTACAGTCAACTGAAAGGAAGGTACAAGTACGAAAGGAAAGTACAAGTACACGGGACATACCCCAATACTCCTTTACAGATTTGGTGGCCGAGAAAATGAAACCCGATGAGGAGTTTGCTACATACGCAGATAGATGGAGGTAGATGGCCGCTAGGGTGCCAGGCCATATCTCGGAGGAAGAGAAGGTCAAGTTACTTATTTCTAATGCTACTCCGACCTTCCGTAACATCCTGACCATGAATGATATAGTCAATATGCACCAACTGTATAGCCGGGCGCGATTTATCCAAACCCAGTTCAAGGACTCTCCCATCCATTCACTTTTTGAGGCCCAAAAGCCCAAATATAACAGAAAATATCAAGGGCCTATTACTGAGGGAGTCCAGACCAATGAGCAAGTCCAAGCCGTTACTTTCCCTTCCAACCAAATCTACTTCTCCCAACACCCTCGCAACAACTAACTCACTCCACAAAACCCTTCGCCTACCAACTCCACTCCGCAAAACCCTCTGCCTACCTACTCCACTCCGTAAAACCCTCCGCCTACCTATTCCACTTCGCAAAATCTTCCGCTCACCTTTGCCACTCTGTAAAACACCTTTGCTGCATCACCACAACCTCCGCAACCCCCACAATACCACAACGTCCCTCCCCCTAATGGCTACAATAACAAGCACCCAGCTCCAAAGAGAGCCCAATACCCTCCTCTACCAGAAACTCTCGCCGACATCTTTTCGGCTCTCATGTCAGTCAGTGCTATATAGCTTCCTCCAGAACGGCCCACATGGAACCCGGCCGTTGATCAGACAAAGTATTGTATGTTCCACAGGCAACCGGGGCATACAATTAAAGGATATTTTCAGTTTCAAGATTTGGTGTATGACCTCCATGAAGGGAACCATATTGATTGGGCAGAGATGCACAAGGTTATTGTTGAAATTAAAGAGAAAAGAAGGCAACCACGGAGGCAGCAAGTGTAGCAGCAACAAGCACCGCCGCCACAGCAGCAGCCGCAACAGCAACAGCAGTCGGTTCAAGACTTGGGGATCCATCAGAACCCAATGCCGAACCACCCTCCTGCTCCACAGCCTCAGTCGCCGACACCGGCTCAGGTTAATGTAGTTCAACCCCTGGCTCCCGACGCCGGGTGGTCTTTTGATGATGATGATTTCACTCCACAAATCATGGCCCTTCACCATCGCTACCCTTCACCTTCCCTCGCTTCCACTATCCTTACACCCGCACACCAAGCCTCTCCTCTGCCCGCTATGCCATTCGTCCTCCCATTTACTATCCCCCATACTCCCACGCCAGCACCCATCTTCGCGCCTCCATCTCGCCCATTGCTCGTCACTCCCGTTACCATCACCATACCTCCCACCAACCTTCTGCCTGCGCCTCCGCTAGCCTTTGCACCTCCATCAACCCTTACGACTATTAACACCACACTGGCCACCAATCCTTCACCTATGACCTCTTCCAACCCTATCATCTCTCCCATACCTTTTCCCACACCTCTCATCTCCCCCACTGGGCCCATTATATCATCATCAGATGTCGTGCCGACACAAAATCTTACCCTGCGGAGCGGGCGTTTGTTCCAAAGTAATTATGCTTCTACTTCGAATCCCCAGTCTTCTCAGCCAGCTGCTGATCAACAGGAAGAGACTGAGCCGTTACCGAGTACTCAATATGACCTGCTACATCATCTAGACAGAGTGCCCGCCAAGATATCTGTGCTGAAACTTAATAAAACATCTACCCTTCACCAAGATGCATTAAGAAATTTCCTTCAAAAGGTGATGGTTAATGAAGACGTGGCCGTTGATAGTCTTCCAACAGCATTGGCAACAATCTCCAAGGGACCAGCAATCACCTTCTCTGAAACTGAGCTAGCACCACCAAAAGCTCGGCAAATGTCACTTTACATCACTATCATCTTGAACAAGTCAGTGTGGACACGGCATTAGTTGACACAGGGGCATCTATCAATGTTTGCCCACTTAGCACCCTCAAGGCCTGTAATCTCTCAGAAGAACTTCTACGACCCACCCCGACTACTATTGCTGCATATGATAATTCAAGAAGAGCATGTCACGTGGTTGTTACAATTCAAGCCAAACTTGGGCCTCTCACCATGCCCATTGAATTTTATGTATTGGACATTGACCCTATGTTCAAGGCTATCTTGGGTCGTCCGTGGATTGATACTCTCAGTGCCGTACCATCCACCGCACATTAGTGTCTTAAATTTCCTTTCCAAGGCAGGGTGGTTAAAGTGAAAAGCTTATCTACGGCCCAATCTGTCAAGACTATCTCAGAGAAGATTCTGCCCACACTATGGCCCAGCAGTTGGCCTGTTATCTCAGTCTTGGATCTGGGCTTTCCTTGGGCTTAAGCACCCCGCAAGCCCGTTACTGCACCTGTTAACATCAAAGAAAAGCCCAAGATCTGAGATTCTAGAGGCTGGTCTATTATTCTGAAGTTAGGCTACCAATCGGGGAGAGGCCTTGGGGTGCAACTCCAAGGGCGAACTAAGCCCGTGCCCAAAGGTAGAAAGGTGAGTAGACGGGGTCTCGGCTACCGAGAGTCCGCATTATCAATGATGGGTGACTCAGGACCGCTTAGTTGGGACTATCGCCAGTATTTTGTTAAGGGCCCTCTACAGCCAGGAACATTACAGCCGCAGTCAGCTCAGTCAGTAAAGGAAAGCACAGCTTGCACAGTTGCCAGTCCGCCTCTGTTGCCGAAGGGGCCGGTTGATGACATGCTCGATTTCAGCCGAGCGTTTGTCAGATTATTCTATGAGCCAGATTACCAGAAGAATTAGGAGGTTCGGCTTGTGCAGTGGAAGCTGAAGAGGCCAGGTTACCGTCTGCGGGAAAGGGCGAGCTCACCTATTCTTTTTATTTGGTCCCCTTCTTGAATAAAAACCCTCCTCCAACAGCTCAGCTTTATTCATCGTTCCCCACCTCTTCTTATTAATCCTTCAACATTCCAGCCTCCCTTTAGGCCAGAGAAGCTGATTGAATTTCTCATTATCAACTGTCCATGCGGGCACTGCCCGCCGATTGATTTAATATCCAGGTGGTCACCCGATTCACCTATCGATTTGTCCAACATGTGGTTCCGATCCTCCGATCCCTTTTTCAATGTTATCTTTCCAACTCTCTGTCCTCGGGCACTTCCCCCTCCTCCTTCCTCCTCCTCATCTTGCTGTATGATTTTCACTGATCTCCAAAAAAAACGTCAATTTTGAAATGGAGATTTCTGTGGAAGATTATGCTATCTTCTGTCTGTCAGCTTCCCAGGGGCACGAGACCCCTGCTTCTTCCCTCCCAGTAGGCTTGCTTTCTCCTAGGCTAGGTGTAGGGTCTGTCGAGTCTAGGGAAGTAGGGTCTAGGTCTAGAGAAGTAGGGTCTTGTTCTAGGTCGTCTAGTCCATCCAAGTCTGAGCCGCGCCTACTTGCACGTTATTCTAGATCCATTCTTGATAGATTCTTACAAGATCTAGCTCAGAGATGTCGTGCTTTTTTGAAGTGTCTAGAATTTATCGTCACAGCAATCGTGATTGAAGAGAGTGAAGAGGAATTAGACGGGGTGTGGATCGATGACAGATTAGGTGTCTATGAAGTCATGGATGAAAAGGACCCGGTCAATTTTGAGGACAGCGATGTAGACGACACTGCTGATTTATATGCCCAAGACTTGAAGAGATTCGACGAGCTGTCTTTAGCAGTGGATGAACCTACAAAGGAAGTTAATTTTGGAACTGAAGAAGATCCCAGGCCTATTATTATTGCCGCTAACCTCCCTCCAGAAGTAGAAGTCGATCTTATCAAAGTCCTAAGGGAGTATAGCGATTCTTTTGCCTAATCTTATGAGGACATGACGGGTCTTGCCCCCTCCTTGGTGGAACATCATCTAGTACTTAAGCTAGGGGCAACCCCCGTTAAACAGAAATCAAGAAGGTTTCACCCCCACATGGCCTTAAGGATCAAGGAGGAAGTCGATAAGTTATACAAGGCCAGATTTATTAGAGTCGTTCTATATCCTCAGTGGGTGGCTAATATTGTCTCTGTTATCAAGAAGAATGAAAAAGTGCGCATTTGCATTGATTTCAAAGATCTTAACAAGACATGTCCCAAGGATGACTTCCCGCTACCTCACATAGACGTTTTGGTGGATAATATCGCCGGGTTTGAAGCATTGTCCTTCATGGATGGTTACTCAGGTTATAATCAGATCCGTCTCGCTCCGGAAGATCAAGAGAAAACCTCCTTCACCATGCCCTGGGGCACATATTGTTATGTGGTTATGTCATTCGGTCTAAAGAATGTAGGTGCCACCTATCAAAGGGCGATGATGGCTATCTTCCATGACATGATGTATATCTATATGGAAGCTTACGTGGATGATATCTTAGTGAGGTCGAGAACAAAAGAGGAACACCCTGCTATTCTGGCTAAGGTGTTGCAGAGAGCTAGGGAATATAAGCTTAAAATGAATCCGAAGAAGTGTGTTTTCAGAGTCTCTTTAGGGAAGCTGCTAGGTTTTATAGTGAGTAAACGGGGGATCCAGATTGATCCTAATAAAGTAAAGGCCGTCATGGACATGCCTCTGCCTAAGAATATCACGGAACTCTAAGGACGCAATGAAGTCTATAATTTTATGCTACAAAGACTAAATCACGATGATATTATGATAGTGCGATTAGTCTTCGCTAAACTTAAGATCTAAATGTTTCTCATCATAGGTTATTGTGGACGTCAAAAAATGATGATGGTGATCATACGGCACGTACGTCTCCGTATCCAAGAACAAGTCGAAGACGAAAATGTCAAATAAATCTCATACCTCACCCGATCACGACGAGATCTCACTTGGTGGCCCGCTACCCGATAAGAGAAGCCCCTCAAGAAGAATACGTGACCACGGCTCTCCAACCGCTATGTCAAAGCCCGAATCGAGAGAAAACCTGAGAATTCGGATGCGGGTTCGGCATGTGCTAAGAATCATCCGAAGTCCTAAATCGGGACTCAGAGGCTTCAAACCAAACACCGCGGAGACAATGCATTGTGACCGGAGCATTCCGAGAATATATACGGTCGTCCGAATGGCCGAAACCTCGAGATAAAGTCCAAACTAGCGTGGCCATCACCTAAATCGGCACCACTTAAACTGGCGCATCCCATTTCCCATTCCTTCCTCTTTGGATGTTAAACCGGCGCCCCCTTGCAAATTGGTTGATCCGGCGCGCATCACTATTCATAGTACTATTCACACCTTACTATTCATGGCCCCTTCTCCTTTGGCCTTAAACCGGCGCGACGTTGCCCAGCGCGCCCCCTTTTCCCTTGCAACCTCCCTAATCCGGCGCCCCTTAAATCGACGCGCTCCATTACCATTGTCTCCCTTGCAATGTTGCTAATTTGGCGCCACTTAAACCGGCACGCCCAATTTCCCCATTGGCTCCATTCTCCTCCTTTACAAAGCCTTAATCCGGCGTGCTACACCTTTGTGTATTGTGATGTTAATCCGGCGTGCCCCTATGTGCAATCCAATTCTGGCACGTCTTACTATTCAAGACATTGTGTCTGTGTTGTTAATCCGGCGCGTAAAATGTTGTGCCGTTTCAACCCATGCCGTCCCATCCTTACTTTTGGCCCCTTATTTCCTACAGATAGAAGAGCATGAATGGGATGAAGCAGAGTGAAGTCCTCCGACATCGCCCAACAATCCAGCGGCTGATCCATGGAAGTCAGAAAGGGTCTGCTACCAACTCCTCGGTCGAGGGGAAAAGAGCGAAAGAAGCTTCTGGGAACTTTCTCCCCTGGAAATCACCTCCCTTGCATCCTTTACGGAAAGACAAGCAGAAGAAGAAAAAGAGAAGAGCAGCTCCCACCGGGCAAACTACTTCCACGAGACTATGGGTTCGGGGAGGAGGAGGGGGAACAGAAGAGAAGCAGAGAAGTAGAGGGGTTTTCTCTTGGGCACACTTCTACGGGCTTGCTGTGGGAGGGAGAAAGAAGAAGAGAGAGGGCTTCTACGGGGCTTTCCTAAGTGTTTTGCAGAGAGCAACAGAGAAGAAGAAGAGAGGTGAGAGCGAGAGGAGAGCTCGGGAGAGGAAGAGCTTGTGCTCTGTTCCCTCTCCCCCATCCTTGTATGCCTCTTCCCCTTTATATTTTGATCTTCCCCCTTTCCTATGGATGAATAAAAAGAGAGATTTGTGTCTGCCTCCACCCTCTCCTCTGCTATTTTTCTATTCATCCAGGGTCCTAGGAGGCATGCCTTTCCATGGTATGGCCTTCTAAGGAACCCGTATGAGGGATGAACACTCATAGCCCTCTTGGGCAAATATCTATCCCTGTGGAATCGTCACCCATGAGTTGTGGTTGCTCTTGAAGACTAGCCCTCGAGTTTTTCACACTCACATATGGGTTATCGGACCATCGTGAGGCCGCTCCAAACTTTGAGGATCACCCCGGAATGCTCCATTTGGTGATTCTCTATTATCTCTGACAACTCATAGTCCAGGAGAGATGCTGCCCAATTTTTGTCAGGGACAAGGACAAGAGGAACAAAGAATAAGAACAAACCCTTCCACTAAAACATTCAAATCTTCATCCTAATTCACATTAACAACGTAGAGAGAGAAATTAAGAACACTATATCAAATTTCTTTTAGGGTTTGTTTATTAATTAACTTAACCCAAGTATCTACCCTATCTCACTTGGTTTGATCCTAGACCTTTTTTAATATTACGGGTTCTAGTGACACTTCTAGGAACCTAGGGTCTTATAAAAACCTATGGTCTGATACCACAAAAACTGTCACACTCCGATTCGAAAAAATCGAAACGCAGTAGTTATAAACATTCATGTCAATCAGAGTGGCTAACAAAAATAAATATAACATGGTTGAGAGCAAAAATACTCAATAGAGCTTCCAACTTATATTTACCAACAACATCCAAACCATCCACTTACATAATTGACCAAAATCGAATACTTATCAAAGTTTAAACCTCCAATATTGACAACTTAACCATCTGACACAACTACACACTAGGACATCACATAGATTTGACACGACGTCTAGGCTGGCTCACTCTGAGGCTTTCACTCTCGCCCTTGCCCATCTGTATGCATGTCCTCATCCGAGCTACCTAAAAATGTTGGAAAACTAGGTGAGCGAGAGCTCAAGAGGAATTATATCTCTATGCCAGGCAATGTAAAAGTGATTAACCAATTAATAATATCTTTCATGAACCAACGAGCAAAAATAAATAAAGCTAAGACCTATTAACTAAGCCAACAAAAAGGGATGATATGATAGCAATGAATAGCAAAAGATAACAGTGTATAGCAAGATTCCATGTAATTGGCCGCAACAAGCACGCAAGAATAACATGTCACTTAAGGTCATAAAGTTTTTATGTAGGAATGAGTGTCATAGATAACACGCTAGCAAGTATTTGGTACAATGTCAAACTTTGTCATTATAAATTCCCATAGACACAAGTACTTTCGGGCGCTCCTCCCAAGACCAGACTAGGCCCTTTATGATGCATTGACATTGAGTGGTGGATCAAAGATCCCAAGTAAGATCTAGACACTCATTTAATTTTCGGCCAGGAATTTCAAGGTTAGGCTCAAGTAACCAAGCTCTAAGAATGAAGGTCATTCCGCAGTAGGAATTTCCATTAATAAGTCATAAAAATATGACTTGGAAGCCAAGTATTATCAAAAGGGGTCGTGAACATGATTGGATAGTAGCCTGAAGGGATAACATTCAACATGGCTGCTACATCACACAAAATCACAAAAATTGAGAAATCTTGAGAAGGTCGCGGTCAGCACAACACTGCCATCTGATGGTAGCGGTCAGGGGAGAACCGCTATCAAAAGGGCAACTCAAGGGCGGAGTCGACTCATTAGGTGGTGGGGTCAACTTACTGAAAGGAAGGTGATCATGGTCCACAGAGAACCGTGGTCAAGGAGTCACAGTCTAGGAACAACCGTGATTATCAAAACTAAGTAGGTGCCGGCGTCGACTCACTCAGCCAGTGGGTCGTTGCACAAGGTAGGGAGCAAGGTCGCGGTCTAGGATGGGTCGCTACCTAGAATTAGAGGTCTAAACAGAATCGCGATTAGGTTAGAAGGTGTAGTCAATAGATGTCAGGCCAGTCAACTAAACCAAGGTTCAATTGACTAACAGGGCCATCAGTTGACTAGGGAACACGACTCGATTGAAACATGGTTCAATCTACTAAATCACAGTCATCTGAGACAACATAGGTCGCTTGGAAATACAGTTCGGCCGACTGGAACGGGGGCCAATCGACTGGCCAGGACTGGCGTGTAGGCCAGAAAGAAAGAAGAACACGGTCAACTTCTGGCCGCTACCTCCTGGTAGCGGTCCCTGTAGGCCTCGTTCTGATGTGTGAAAAGGATGAACTACAGATCTAGAGGGGGCTGAATCTATCTATACCAAATTAAAAATTCTACAGCAGTTAAAATGAATGCAGAAATAAAGAAACTACTGTGTACAGAACAACTAAAAATAGTATGAATTAAACTATCAGGAGTTTTGATAAGAAATGTTAATCAATCACTAAGAACTCCAAATGAAATGTAGAAGCTATCAAGAATTGGAGCCGACCAACGACTGTATCCGAAGTGAGAAGCTTTATAAGTTTGACTTGCTATTATAGATGACTCATCAAGGATATCTCTAAGATCGTCATTCCTTTGACTAGACTTACAAGAAAAGAAAATCCTTTCATATGGTCGAAGGATTGCGATGAGAGTTTCTTATCTCTTAAAGAACATCTCACCACTGCTCCCATCTTGGCACTACCAATTGAAGGTAGTGGATTTGAAGTCTATACGGATGCATCTAGCATTGGCCTCGGGTGCGTCCTTATGCAACATGGCAAGGTGATCTGTTATGCTTCGAGGTAATTGAAACGTCATGAAGAAAACTACCCTGTCCATGATATAGAATTGGCTACTATTATTGTCGCCTTAAAGATTAGGCGACACTACCTTTATGGGGAGAAGTTCAATATATTTTTAGACCACAAAAGTCTGAAATACATTTTCACCCAGAAAGAACTTAACATGAGACAAAGAAGATGGCATGAATACCTTAAGGACTTCAACTTCTCTATTCAGTATCATCTAGGCAAGGCAAATGCCGTAGTTGATGCTCTTAGCAGAAGACCAATGGCAACTCTAGCAAGCCTCCGGAAAGGTATGACCTGTCTGATCGAGAATTTTACCCATTTGAATCTAGATGTGAATGTAGAAGAAGAAAAGGGTATTATTGCCAATATCCGATCACAACCTACATTGATTGAGGATCTAGTCAGATTACAGGGAAATGACCCAACACTAATGAACATCAAGGCTAATATTGATCAAAGGCCGAAATTCTCTATTACAAATGATGGGAGGATGTTATTTAAAGATCGAATCTGTGTGCCGGATCATGCGGACACTAAGAAGCTGGTCATGGAGGAGGCCCATAAGGTAAAATATACTATTCACCCTGGTGCTACCAAAATGTATCAAGACCTAAAAAAAGAATTTTTGGTGGCCCAATATGAAAAGAAAGATAGCGGATTTTGTATCTCACTGCCTTACCTATCAGCAAGTTAAGGCAGAGCATCAAAAACCCGCAGGCAAGTTGCATCCCTTAGAAATTCTGAATGGAAATGGGAAAGTATAGGGATGGATTTTATCATGGCTCTACCTAAGACAAGAGGTGGACATGATAGTATATGGGTGATCATTGATCGTCTGACAAAATTGGCTCATTTTCTACCTATTAAAACCCGATGGTCTGTAGATGTCCTGGCTGCCCTATACATCAAAGAGATTAATTGTCAAGTTACACGGTGTCCCTGTGACTATTATTTCTGACCATGACCCTAAATTTACCTCTCAATTCTGGAAGGGTCTACAACATTCATCGGGAACCCGACTAAATTTTAGCACCGCTTTTCATCCACAGACTGATGGTCAAACTGAAAGGACAAATCAGGTGGTTGGAGATATGCTCAGGGCTTGTGTCATCGATTTCGATGGGAGTTGACATGAACATCTACCTCTAGTGGAATTTACCTACAATAATAGCTACCAAGTTAGCATCCAAATGGCTCCATTCGAGGCACTATATGGGAGAAGTTATCGCTCACCTATTTGCTAGAGTGAAGTTAGAGAAAGACAACTTCTAGGCCCAAAAATTATTCAGGATACTACCAAAAAGATAAAGCTCATTCGAGAAAGGCTTAGTATGGCACAAGATCGGCAGAAATCATATGCTGACAACCGGAGACGTGATCTGAAATTCCAAGTAGGTGACCATGTGTTTCTCAAGGTTTCTCCGGGTCGAGGTATTCGAAGGTTTGGCATTAACGGTAAGTTCACTCCAAGATTTATCGGCCCTTTTGACATTCTTGAAAGAGTAGGCGAGGTCGCCTATCGACTAGTATTACCCCCACAATTATCTGGTATCCATGACGTATTTCATGTGTCCATGCTCAAAAGGTACGTCCCTGATCCATTTCATATCATAACTTATGACAACCTAGAGCTGGTGCGTACTTGATGCCAACCCCTGTTCGTCTTGTGCGTGCTGGATTAGCACTGTGCGAGATGGTCCTGCTCTCGTCAGGATGTGACGAGGTGCTTCTTTTTCATCATGATGTCTGTCTCGATCATGTTGTACTTGGTAGTGTTCACCGAAAGGCCCAAATCTACAATACGTTGTTTGAGATTTTCTCATGAATTGTTCAAGTTGCTGTTGACTTTCAGCGTTGGTTTCATGGCCATTCATGTTCTTACGTTGTTTTGGTCATCCCAGCTTAAGTCTGTTCAGCTCCTGATTTACTTCGCTTCTAATTGAAGTGCTCGATTAGATTCCTTGGTTGAGAAGATGCTCGGGCAAACCTAGGATTTTCCCTTCCTGGTGAGCTTCTGTTGGTCAAGTTTGATGTTTCTCATTCCATCTGGTGGAGTCTTTTCGAGGTAAGCCTTGGAATTATTGTCTTAGTAATGCCTTGTCTTGTGTCTGCTTAAGTGTGGATAGTGTTTTATCTGAGCCTGATATGTTCCTTATTTTACGGTTGCTTAGCTTTGGACTCCGTCATGGTGTTAAGAGTTGTTGCATACCGTGTTTGTCGTGCCGTGTCCAACGGCCGATGTATTGTGAAGGCTCATTTATTATTTCAGGACGTGAAGGTAAGTTGAGATTTGCATTTTTTCTTGGGCTTTGTGCTGAAGTTGGTACTCTTCTTCGTTGCACTTAGGCTTCCTGTGACCAGTTGTTCGCTGGATCAGTACTCGTGGCGTGTTATTTGTGATTTTTCATGAATTGCGATGGCGTCGTATGTGTGCTGAGATGCAGATACTGGGCTATTTTCTGATGCCAGTGTGCGTTGTATGAGTGCGCAGCGGAAGCGTATGGGTTGGTTACCCATGGGTCGAGGATCGCAGTTGTCAGATTCTCGCCGGTCGAGAGAATTGTTCTCCTCGATGTGACTTCATCTTGACTTCCTATGCCTTGATGTCGTCCGTTACCGTGCTGTTGCTGGAGTTATTCTGGTGTTGGCATCGGCGTTTGCGAGTGTTAGGGAATTGGTCGGCTTTCCTGCTGATTGAGTACCCTTTGCTCTGCGTTTCTTTTTCTTGGGTGTTGTGCTCTCAGGACGTGAGTGTGGTTCTTGAGATGTGTTCCCCGAGATTGTCATTTTCTTGTTGTCATGGGTCCTGCTTGGTAAGCTGCCCGATGCATGACTCATTCCATGTAGTCGTGTGATCAGCTGCTGTAGTGCCTTGATTGGACCCAGCTTGCAGTTGTGTTCCGTGGTTCTGTGTCCTATACGGAGTCAGAATCCTGCAGGTGCTGCTGTCGTCGTTGTTTTTGTAAGCACTGTTTCTCTATGATTTTGTGTGTCTATCATTAGCACTTTGTGGACCAACTCTTGTTGGTTGGCTTTGCTACACTCCTCTTCTCCTGGTAGAGTTAGCTTGTGACTCGATCAGATGTAATATTTGAGTGAGGACTGACTTGATTGTGCTTGTGGTCCGGTACTACCATCTTGTTATTATTTCTCCATGAATCTGTCATTGGCGTCCTATGTGCCAGGTGTTCCCTGTTACTTTTGGCACTGGAGATGATGATGTTGTCGAGCTGTCAGCTGTGAGGATTACGTCTCCTTGTTTAAGCTGACGCTTACCGTATCTGTCATTTTATTTCTTCGAGATCTGTTGTCATGGCATGGTCATGTCTCTTCCCCTGTGAGACGTAAGCGACGTTGCCTTGTTTCAGAGGGGTTGGAATTGTGTTCACTTGTGTCATGCTCAATCTTGAGCATGTACTTGTGATTATAGCCTGACGTTGTGCCTCTGAGCTCGGTTTCTCATGATTCGTGTCGTTTTGTAGTTGTATCGTCAGGTTGTTCTTCCCTACTTCTCCTTTGCTTAGTCCTTAAATTTTAAGGATGAAATTTCTTAAAGGAGGGGTGGATGTAATATCATGGATCTTTATTGGATCATTATTAGGTCTTTCGGATCCTTTTTGGAGAGTTTCGGATCGCTTTTGTAGCTCCCGAGTGTCTAGATGATGATGAAGCCTGGAAGGTAGCCGAAGCGGCTCATTCTAGCGAGTGTGGAGGTCATGTCAATGGCCAGACTTTAGCGAAGAAAATCCTTAGGCAGGGTTATTATTGGCCCACTCTAAAGGAAGATTGCTCCCTCTACGTCCGAAGGTGTCTTAAGTGCCAACTCCACGCCGATAAGATTCACACTCCTACTTCATCTCTCCATCATCTCTCTACTCCTTGGGCATTCTCCATGTGGGCTTTTGACATTGTAGGCCCACTGGGTGATCCCAATTCTTAGTCTAAGCAGAAATCTTTCATCCTTATCGCCACTGAGTACTTCACCAAGTAGGTTGAAGCTGAAGCGTACGTGGAGATCAAAGCTATCACAGTTTGTCACTTCATCATGAGGAACATCATCTCGCGGTTCAGAGTGCCAAGCATTATCGTCACCGACAATGAGCTTCAATTCATGTCACAAGAGCTCCGAGACCTCTGTAAGAAGTTCAATATTAAATTACATCATTCATCCACATATTACCTCTAAGGTAACAGTCAAGCCGAAGTCACTAATAAAACCCTTCTTAAAATCATAAAGAAAACATGTGAATCTCAAAAATTCTCTGATTGGCCTGAACGGTTAGTGGAGGCTCTATGGGCTTAGCACACCTTCATCCGTACTCCTACGGGGCAAACCCCCTATGCTCTTATTTACGGGATGGAGGTGGTGCTCCCATATGAGATCCTGATCCCTTCTATATGGGTACAGCTCGATAAGGAACTTAATCTTGATGAACATCGAGAGACGTTGCTCGTCCAGCTAGAACTCTTAGATGAGAAGAGGCTTAATGCGACTGATCACGTGTCTATTTACCAAAAGAGAATTTGACATTATTTTCAAAAGAAGATAATTGAGCGTAAATTTCAAGTAGGTGATATGGCTTTGAAACATAAACTCATTAGGTTTGGAGGCCCTAGGTCCAAATTGTAACCTAACTGGGAAGGGCCATTCGTCGTCAGAGAAGCCTATCTAGGGAATGCATATCATCTGGTTAACGCGGAAGGTGAGGAGCTGTCTCACACTTTGAATGGGTTGTATCTTAAGGGTTTTTCCTTAGAGTCGAGCTAGCGCCAGCCTGGTAGCAAGGTCTCTTCCCTTGACCACAAAGGTGGATCCGGAGCACAACAATCACACACTACACGGCAACTTTGGTCCAGTTTATTTTCTACTAGGTGACACCATCTCTCCTGTGGCCATGCCTAGGGGAAGTAAAGGTCCCTGCTTTTCTCTCTTCGGTTGCACATAGGTGCAACGGGTGAATAAGGGGGAGATGACCAATCTAGACGTCCTAACGAGAGGAGGTCTCAAATAGGGGTAGTCTATTATGACCTAATTCCATAAATAAAAGAAAAATCAATCAAAAATAAAAGGAGCAAGAATCAAGGCAAAAGCCAACAAAGTCAAATAATGTACAAAGTCCAAATCACAAATTGCTCCAAGGAAGGAAAATCAAATTAGGCATGACAAGAGTGGCAATATAGTTTCCCCGCAGGACGTCATGAGCCCGGTCGTATGTGTGCCTAGCATGGATGAAGGTTCGATGATGGACACAAAGCCCCGGCGTAATAGACCGAATCTCTGAATGGGTCGTCATGAGAGGGATTCAAGCCCTAAAAACTTTTATCCCTATGTTAAGCTTTCCCCCCAAGATTTCTTCCATTTATCCCTCAAAGGACTAGAGCGTACCCAGGGCATGGCCCTAGGAGAGGCACCGTCACGTAGGTGGGAGGGGCTTAGCCAAAGTCTGCCACCCTTTATGCACGCCAACCTCGAGAGACTCTTAATGGATTAGGGAGTACCCTCATTGGTTGAACAGCCACTCGTAGACCTCGATCCACACGATGTATGCAGCCAGCACGATGGCAATCTGCATCGGAGAAAGGTCCGGCAGCAGACGGTTCCTGTTATTCATTTCCGTCGTTCTCCCTAGTTTAAGCGGGGCGGACCGTCTGCAAACCCGCAGACCTATGTCCACGCGTCACCAATACCAGTGAGTCTTTATCTGATGACCCAGCATCTGGGCGCGGATAACCTGAAACAACTTGGATCCTGAGAGGCATCCCAAGAGCGGTAAAGCTCCGAAGGGATAAAAGGAGTGTGTAAAGGTGCATAGGAATACATTGAACTTCTAGATAAGGCAGAAAATAATTACTATATTTGATCGAGATTGCTAAAATAGCAAAAATAAAATTATAAATTCTATAACAATTAAAACTAATAGCTACAACGGCAAGTAGAGTCCAGTCCAACTAAAGACAAGAACAGTCCAACAGAAAAGGGAACGTACCCTCAAGTCAAGGGAAGCCCGACATTGGCAAAGCTGGCAACTAAGAACCACGCACCGCACCACCAGACCACGAGAAAGAAGAGTAGCCACACCTGAAAAGTCAGGGGTGAGCTTTGTGTCACTGCTCAGTAGGGGTCCCACAGATCTCCACCTAGAAACCAAAACGGTAACAACAATAAGAATAACAAGAGCAACAACAATAAGTAGGAGTAACAACAACAGAAGTAAAGAGGAACCACACAGAACAAACCACGGCAGCCGATAAGACCTCGGCCCTCTAAACCACTCATAATCGGTAAGAACATGGATTCCCAAACACATGGTCAGGAATCATCAGACTGACATAAGGAAACTCTGATTACATTGCCAAAACGCGTCCTAATACAACAAATGTGTAGGCTTCACATCACGACCTCTCAGACGTGGGAAAGACCACCTAAAACATCGACGTACACATGACCTCACTGTCGTGTACACTACATAAGCCATGGTAAAGCTAGTCACAAGCAACCCGAAGCACCACGTGAAGGAGCCCATGCTGCACAAGAAACCACACAAAGCATGAGAATCACAAGAGTCATCGTCCTATGACAGAAGTATCTCCTCACTAGAAGCAAACCCAGATGCGTCCACTGACGTCTTACACTACGCCTTAAGCGTCTCACACTCGTCTCGAACACGGTGACTGAGAAACTGTACCAAGTACAAGTAACAACAGTAATAAGTGACTAGTTAGGGTCACGCCCGTCAGCACTCATCCAAATGCCCCTGACCACATGTGCACACAAAAGCCAAATGCCCGGAGCCAGACCTCTAGCTACTTTTCCCCCCCAGTAGGACGCTACTGCAAAGCTAGGGGGCCCGCGAAAACTATCCTAAAAATCGTCTCTCGAAAACTCACCCCGCCACCACTCCTAGGTGGGCTGACACATTGAAGTGTCATTAGGTTACGACTAGTGGAGGCTCACTAGACACAAAGACTCAAAAATAGTGAAGTACAGATAGGGTAAGTACTCACCTATTACACGTACTACGTAACACAAGGCAGTAAACAGAACTTTCGCCAGGCTTAGGATAGACAACTAGACCTACACACAGCGATCCTTGAGTCACACGACTTGGGTCAAGATCATCGCACATCACGGCAACATATACTAATCAGCCTAGTCCCTAAGCCAAAATCATGAAGAAACACAAGTCCTCAACCCCAAGGCTGCACAGAGGACTCTCGATTCCATACAATACAAATCATGAAACATGAGGGAGCATCAAAGCCCTCAGACCACATAGGCACACAAATTGACGTAAGATAATACCTCCTAGTGTCCAAAACTAGAGTCTCGATCCATATAGGATAACCGAGACACTCACGAGGTCACGTGTCAACCACTAGGTCACAACTGGGTTGACCAGAAACCATAATGACCCTCGAAATAACACAAAACACTACTCGATGCATTGGCACATTCGAACACCCTATAACATGGTCACAGCCCTCATAGGACATCCAAGACATCCACGTACAATGGCTAACCAAGGGGTAGAAGCCAAGCCAATTAATATGAAAGAAACATTGAACATAGCTCGGGATGAAGCCACTCTTTCACGATCCCTCGACAGATACATATGACTCTCACGGAACACCCAAGGCATCAAAATACATCAAAATGACTCAACTAAAATACTCAAAATAGATAAAGGGACCCATGAAGCTCGAGCTCAATCCAATCTTGGGTGTGTGGACGACCCGAGCCAAAGGGAGGTAGTGGTGATGCCTCCATCACAAAATTGGCACACCTGCTAGATTGGAAATAGAACGCGGTCAATCCCTAGCTGCTACATCCTGGTAGCGGTCCTCGAAAGGCCACGTTTTGTGTGAGACTGTGCAGAACCTAGTCACAGCCTTGGACTGCCAAAAATGAAATCTGGTCGAGTCGGTGGGTTCGGGCTTTCAGGGTACAACATGCTCGACATCCTAGTAGGAATCCTAGGCTAACGAAGTCTTTTAGAGGCCTCATGATAGCGGTCCTAGTCCGACGGAAGGAATATCTGGCGAAGAGTCTCGACTAGAACAAGATTTGAAGGAGTGAAAAATATGGAAAACATGAGTGCACGGTAAGCCATTACCACCGGAGTGGTATGACCCTCACACAATCTTAGTAATGTAATCAACAACTAGTCAAGCAAGTGAAAGTATAGTAGAAATTGTCAAGGTTATGAATAGATTAAGTAGCATTTAATCTACTTGTTGTCAAGGTGCAGCAAGAAGGAATAATGATAAGCCATGATTTGATAGACGGAACAATGATAATCAATCAGCTGTGATCCAAATTTGATTGATTTAAATGTTCATTTATAAGCCCTAATCAATAGGTGCATTTTTAACCGACACATGTTCTCCATTTAGAGTGGAATACAAGAGAAAATATTGTGATCTAGTTGTAACCTGAGCATTGATCGCGGTCAGGAGAGGGCCGCTACCTTATGTTAGCAGTCAATCAACAACCGTGATCACGCCACTTTGACCAAATTCAAAATTTTCCCACGGCCAAAAGAAAGCAGTCTATCGCAAGACTGTGGTCTCCATGTAGCGGTATCTGGTGATGTGGTATTTGGGACCGTGTCCCACCTTCCGGTGATCTATGATAGACCTCGCGAAAAATCAACATAGCGCTCGATATACACCATACAAATTGGGCATTTTACTATCAATGGAAAGAGCACAAAAAATTACATAATATGGATGCATTTAACTAGGGTTTAGCCTGCAAGAAACGTACCTTTAAACGTGAGAAAGGAAGTCGAACTCGCCGGAACTCTACATGAAACCTCCTCTTAGACTGGATGCTCCCGCCCTCGAACACGCATGGCATCAGCCGCCTCAGCAAATGAGGGTTCTTGGTAGTGTTAGGCTTTGTGTTATAGAGCTAGGGGTGCTCCTAGAGGCGAGACATGGATGGTGGAACACCGTGGAGTCGAACACGCATGATATTCACACTTGACTGGGTCGCGCCGCCTCCTCTTCAAAATTTGGCTACTATAGTTAGGGTGTGCATGGGGAATCAGAGGGAAAATGGTCCTCCTTCATGGGCCTGACGATTAGGTTCAGACTAAGCCCATTAGAGCTCGAATTGGGCTCGAATTTGATCGAATTAGGGCCATTCTACCCAAACTCTGAGTTTTACCCACAACCCACTAATTCAGGCTTGATTAAATTTTCTTTTAGGATCATCTTGGAAGACAATGTTGTTGGAAAATCGATCCTCTACACGAATATGTCTTTTTCATATTTTTATAAATTGGTCAATATTTGGCCTAAGAGGGAAATTCTATTTATTAAATAAATTCGGGTTGCTACAGTCTAGGTGTCAATCATATACTTTCACATAACCTAAACGCAGTGCCTGTGGAGGCCATGTTCAGAACAAACTCAATAGATCGTTGCCAAAATCTCATTCTGCCATTCAAAAGGTTGGTGGAACCCCGTCCCATGCAATAGGACGAGAATTCAAAGGTTTTACTGGGTTTTCGTGGAACAACCTACTTGGCATCTTTGTGAAAATCCCAGGCTCATAGACTTACGGAGACCTCAATGTATTAGTTCCAATCTGACGAAAAGAATATCTGACGGAGGGTTCTAGCTATACCCTTGGGTGGCGTCCCCAGTTCTTGGTAGCGGTAGTCTGATATTTATATCGGGTTATCGGTACCCTGAACTCTGGGTCGTTACAGCTGGTATCAGAGCGGCGTTGGGGAATTGTATGAGGAATTGAAATCCGCATTGGTCCATAGCAAGTCTCTTTGAGTCGTTCATTGCTGGCTTAGGGTGTTTCTTGCGATTGCTGATGTGTTTTTCGTTGTCGTGCTTCCCTAGATTCAAGATGGCGCCTCGTAGGTGAAGAGCCCCAGTTCCTCAGAATGAGGCTAGTATTTCACCTGCTCTTGCTATACCGGTTCTTGCCCAGGCTTTACATGTTCCTATTTTGCTTGCGGAGTTGCCCGGTGGTCGTGGACGAGCGCTGAAAGAATTTCTACTGTTCCATCCACCGACGTTCGAGGGTCAATCAGACCCCGAGATAGCGAGGGAGTGGTTGGATGCCACTGAATGCGTCTTTCAATGTATGGAGTGCGCCGAGGACGAAAGGGTATGTTGGCTTCTTATTAGCTTCAAGGTACTGCACACACGTGGTGCACCACGGAGTGGGAGGTTGCCTTCCGTTCCCGTCCGCTTCGACAGATCACATGGGCAGAGTTTGTTGCTACATTCGAACGTGTCTATACTCCAGCTTGCCTGAAGTTAGCCAAGATGTACCAATTTTTGGAGCTGACGCAGGACGAGATGTCAGTGCTGCAATACCGAGACAAGTTCATTGAGTTGGGTCAGTATGCACCCCACATTTTTGCTGATGAAACTGTAAGGACTCAGTAGTTCCTGCACGGACTAAAAGCAGAGTTGAGCCTGCCGTTGTTCGCTACCCATGAAGCTGAGCTAGATTCTGTGTAGCAAGTCACCATTGCGCTAGAGTTAGAGTTGGCGAGGACTCTAGGACTTCCTCAGACTGGGATGGTTCAGTCAGCTGTGTAGCATCAGTCACTCCACCAGTCGTCCGTTCTAGGAGCTTCTCCCGCTTTCTCTGCTACTGGTGGTACTTCCTTCTCGCAGTCTCAGAGCAAGGGATTCCGATTTAAGAAGTCTAAGAAAAAGAGGTTCGATCAGTCGGCATTTTTCGATTCGAGTCAGCAGTCCGTTTCCTCTGTTCGACTGCGTCAGGATTTTTCTGCCTCTCAACCGAGGTTGTGTTCCAAGTGTGGTGGTAGCCATTCGGGTATACCATGTTCTTTGCCGGTTGTCTGCTATCGCTGCGATCAGCCAGGGCACATCTCCCGAAACTATCTGTTGAGGCCGCAGATGGTGCAGTTCTCGCAGACTTCTCAGTCGCAGTAGCCGCAGTTTCATCTTCCTCCGCCGCCTCAACCTCAACCGTTCCACCTACAAGTTCCCGCTCCTTCCCAGCAGTCGCCTGCAGCTAATCGTCCGCCGAGAGCTAGGGTTACTCACATCACTAGTGCGGAGGCGTTGGCGTCTAATCTGATCGAAGGTACGGTTTCGATTTATGATCGTTCAGCGCATGTTCTTTTCGATTTGGGTGTGACCCATTCTTTTGTCTCCGAGGATTTTATTGCTCGTATTGAAGGGCCGATGAATGAAGTTTCTTGTGAGATGCTCATGGAGTTACCGTCTGGCGATTACATGTCCACGCCTCTGTGTCTGGAAAATTCTCCGGTTCTAGTCAGTGGTCGGAAATTGCTAGCGAGACTTTACGCATTACAGTTGGCCGAGTACGACCCGATTCTAGGTATGGATTGGCTGGAACTTTCTGGCGCCGCGGTTGACTGCCGTCTCAAGCGAGTTTATTTCATACCACGTGAAAAGTCAGCCTTCTATTTCCAAGGTATCTGTTTCTATTTCTTTCAGTTGTCTTTTCTGTCGGTAGGACGTGTCGTGTTGTCAGTGTCCTCCTTGTCTTTTCGTCTAATTTCGAGGATAAAATTTCTTTTAGGGGGGGAGGGACTGTAACACCCGTAGTTTTAGCGGATCCTTAGTGGTTCGAATCTAGGTTCTGTCCGGTGAATTCTGGCTACTCATGGGGTGATCACCATTCTTCGAGGTTTCGGTGGGTTAAAACTTTGGATAAGGTAGGGGGACAGATCCCTACTCTCCCCAAATGTTTTCCCCGCATTTCCATGCCATGGTGAGGCCGAGAGCAGGAGTGTTTATTGTTTGGGAGTTAAATGCATGTTAGGGTTGAGTGGTAATTTTTGGCCGATGTAGGACTTGATTCATGGTTTGATTGTGGCTTTTTGGTTGTAGGAATGCCCATGGATGAATTCCCCAAGTTTTCCCTTCGTCCCCCGACGAATGGGGCTCGCGATCCGACTCCATGTGGAGTTCGGTGTGTTTTCTACAAAACTAACAGGGGATGGCCACATGGGTGGCCATCGCATCCGGGACTAGGCGGCCAAGGGTCTGGCTGCCAAAGTCTATAGGGCTGCCAGAGGTTGGGCCACCCAGTGTTGCAGGCAGCCAATAGTCTAGCCTCCCTCCCCCCCTGAAGCCCAATGTCTGGGTAGCCAAAGAGTTGGCTGTCCAGGTCCACTGGGCAGACAGAGAGATGGCCACCCAGACCCTGCTTTGCCCAGGGTGGGTGGTCAGAAGGTTGGCCACCCAGAACCTCTAGGCAGCCAAGAGGATGGCTGTCCTGCCCCTTTGTACTGTTTGACTTGGTGACTAGACTAGTGGCCACCTAGGCATTAGAGTGCCTACGGTGGGCTGCCAGAGAGTTGTCCGCCTAGCCCTATTAGGCAGTCACAATCTAGCCGCCTAGCCTCTGGGCGGCCAGTGCTTCGGCCACCCAGGTCCCTTTAGCCTAGGGGTGCCGTGTCCCAAGGTTTTGTTTCCCGTGGTGTCCGTGGGAGGCGTGGCTTCGCGGAATGTGTGTTCGCGTGATTCTGGATGTTCTACCAATTTCAGATGATTAGTGTGGGCCATCCCTATGTGTTCTATGTGGGGTAGGCAGTCATTCCTGTCATTGGGCTATCTGTGTCGATTGTCACCATGAGAGTTCCATGACCGCCGAGGGTATTCCCGCATGAGGGCTGTGATTGCGAATAGATATCCTCATAGGAATTGTGGCCCGAGGTTCTTACGTTCTCGTCATCTACCTTAGATAGTTTACCGGAAGCTGGCAGTCTTGTGCCCTATTGTTCCCTGTGGTTCAAGCGCATGCGTATGCATATCCTCGGGTCTCCAGCGAGAGCGCAGAGGCTTTTGCCCTATTATTTTGCTGCCAAGAGGGCTTGTCGTGATTGGACCAGGCGAGAGCACCTTGTGTGTGCAACTCTTATAGAGGCGAGATCTTTTGAGCATTTGTACCTTGGTTAGGAGAAGTGTACATTGCTGACAGGTGCAGTGGCGTGTACCCCATGTCAGGTAGCTGGACACGACCATGCCGTCGGGCACAAAGGTGTGGATCCTAGCCAGTTCCAGGGTGTAGTGTGTGTGAGTGTCTCTTTTGTTCCTCTCGAGACCTGGGTGTGACTTGTGTGCGTGCATATGAGGCCTTGGTGCAATATAAGATGTCAGTGGATGCATTTGGCCATGTTGTGTACATTAGAGTGGCGAACCCTATGCCGGTGAAGGTTGAGTTATCGACAACATTGTCATGGCCCTTTCGACAGATGGGCTGGTGTTGCCCTGGGTGTAAGACGTGGTTCATTCGCTGGTTCAAGCTCAAGATCGAGGGTTACCAGTGTTCAAAGGATTTTTCGAGGGTGAACGTTCTGTGTTTGGCTGCATGGCCTGGTTAGAGGTTCCATCTACGAGGACAAATTGTCTGACCTTGAGAGTCGGGGTAGCGTAGAGGTTTCGTGTTCCCTACATTTACCTTCTTCTTGTTCCGGCCACTGTTGTCATGTTCTTATTGTTGTTATTTTATTATTGTCGCTGCCCTTGTTACTATTTTTAGTTATTGTTGGCCCAGAGAGATGGTGGACAAGAAGGGGGGTTGAATTGCCCCTTGTCGAGATGGCAGATTTTTAAAATCTTTCTTAGCTAAACACAGTGAAGTCAAGATTAATATTTCGAGGGATAGCCCACTCGATGAAGATGCTCCTCATACTATTGAGATGAAGTTGGTGGCACAAGTCACAGTGCCGATGACTGAATCAGGGCGAGACCCGAGCAATCCGATACGAGTTTGGTATGTGTCGGGAAGTGCTCGGAATCACAAATTGGAGTTGGATAGCAAGAAATCTACACTCTCAGGCTGCCACATCGATCCCTGCACTACACTGAACATCGGGCTTCTATCATGGGCAGTTTCGAGATAAAAAAATTATTTACAAAGATGCCCTTGAGAGAGTCGGCGCCCCCCAAAGTGGGTCGGTGCTCCTTTTGTCTCGGCTCCCTCTTCAGAACTTGGCGCCACCTAGGTCGGCGCTCTCCCTGGCAAGTCGGTACAGAGTCTCCGCGATTGGAAGAGCGGTGGGTCAACAGAGGGCTCTCCATCCCGTCACCCTTCCGATGCCCTGTTTTGCTATAAAAAGGCCCCTACCTTCGTGCCTTCAAGCGCAAGCAAGCAAGGAGAGACAGTAGAGGAGATGAGAAGAAAGAAAGCGAGAGGAGCAGAAGGGAGCAATAGAGAGGAAGAGAGCAGGGGAAGAGAAAAAGAGAGGAAAGAAGTCTCCCAGGTGGGTCTCTGCTACGAAGGAGCCCTGAAGAGCCCAGGGGCCCCTCCCCATTGTTCTCATCCCTGCCTATCATTCTATTTCTTTTAAGCTTCCCTGCATTCTCTCCTATATGGTTGAATGAAATAAACATTGCTGTCGCTATGCGTTCGAATGAATATGCTTGAGTTGTTAATGTCTTGGTCATTTCTTTCATCTACTACTTTCCTTTAGTTGTTTTCTAATAGGGTATGTTTCTCCGCCAAAGCAATAGGTTCACAGTCCGAATATGAGGAGGCCCTACGAGGACTATATCCCTACTCACAATCCTGTGATTATTCGGCTTCCGTAGCCCCCCACTCTAGGCTAGACGTCCCGAGCGACCACTGGTCGTGCCCACTGGGCAACAGCAAGATCCCCCTCCCTCAGATCATACGGTGCTTGTGAACCCCTTTCGCTCGACATGTGGACAGGGGTACCATAGGTTACTGTTCCATCGAAATACCTTTATTTGCTAATGGTTAAGGAGATGGCCAGTTGCCATTTCACCTTACTTTGTAGGTTGTAAGAGTAGTGGTGTACTCCGAGGCCCGTTTTACTGTTTGTGTCATCTCGTTCGGTCACTCTGTCTCATCTCCCACAGTTATTACGTGAGAGCTCCCAATGTTCGTCAAATTTTCGTGGAGAGACTCTGACTCCCCAAGTGGGTTTACCCACTCTCAGATGGCTGACAACCCACTTGGGATGATCACATATATGGCTTATCATCACCTTCTCACTTTGGTGCCCTCCCTCATATAAACGAAGTTTTCAAAGTCACCCACCACATTAGTAGTCTGTGCCTTTCAGGCCATGGGAGAGTCACAGGTCTACTACCCCTTCTGGCATGTCCTGGCTTCCCTCTGGCCCAGAACAAAATTATGATTCATCCGACTGCTTTAATCATTCATGAGCATGTTTATCCGTCTGCCACTGGGGAGGGGTGACATTCCCAGACCATCTTTGATAGTTTGAGGCTCCAGACCACCGTGGCTCTCAGGGGCTTGCCCTTTTCGTGGCATAGTCTCCGGAGGACCTTCCTTTAGGGGTGGATAATAAATATCACCTATGAGACATCATCAAGACCCTGTGTTTGAAGTTTCACCCTGGATCAATGGAACCCTTAGAAGGCCAGTCCTTAGGGTCTCCATGTCCAATATGGGTCATGAGAGCGCCGCACCTGGCCTCTCTATATTTTAGGGGTTTCATTCTAGAAATCTTCCATGTATGAGTCCCATTTTCATCCCTCGCAGAATCTAAAACAAGGGGAGGTGCTACTCAAATTCACCCAGGATTTCTTTTATGGACTGACTGTTTTATTGAAAGTGTTCTATCTGTGTGTAAATCAATGTAAAAGTTACATTTGGGGGTGAATAGATCTACCCCAAATTTAAAATCTCTCAAGTAGATAAAATAAGTGTGGAATTTAAAGAACAGTTAACAAGAGAAATCGCTGAGACAGTATGAATTAGCTATCAGAATATTGATGGAAATTGGCAAACAGAATGTAAGAGCATCCAAATGTAAGACAAGATGAAAGAATTTCAAATCAATTCTCAGTGATGGCAATGCATATTGAGCTATCACAATTTAAATCAAGAATCAGTTAGACATCAAGGTATGGTACTTGGCAGAGGTTTGATCAGAGATCTTCTCACGCAGGAGGTGAATTTCCAGATAGGCGTAACCTATCTTTCTAGCCACGTCTTTTTATATACCTACCGGATGAGGGACTTAGGCATGTATATTAGATAAATGAATTAGACGATTGAATGCATGCTTTCACTTAAGCGCTCCTAAGCATTCAACTAACTGACGAACAGAATAGAATTGTAATCTCAAGAAAGCAAACTTAATCACATAGGAGACAGTTGATTTTTAGGTGGTTTGATCTCAAGCTCGAGATCTATGTCCACCCCTTACTCAATCGAGTAAGGCTTCCGCTATCTAACAGCTTGAAAATAGCTGATCCACAGCTTTGGGGATAAAATCCCAACAAACTGCTGAGCTTCATAGCTTGTTGTCCGACGTTCAGACCTCGCCTGCTGAGCACCATAGCTTGCTCTGCTGATTCACAGCTTACAGAGAGTTTAAAATGAAAACTAAGAAAATGAGAGAAAAACTATAACAGTGATGAAAATGTAGCTCCAATGGAGCAGTCTGACTCTGGATCTGATCCAGAAGTCAGTACAGAGCCGAATCACACTGTCTCACTTCACTCTCAGACCAACACAACGACACTCTATTTTTCTTCCACACTCCTACAGACCCTTCTTGCTCTCTTGCTCTCTTTTCCCCTCTTCTGCTAACCCGCTCTCTGATCTTCTTTGTTCTTCTGATTCTTCTTCATTGGTCTTCTCTTCTCTTCTTGAATCTCTGGTATCCTCTTATTTCGAGCACTGGAGAGCCTTTTATAGACCACAAATCCTGGGGTCCACGAACTCATGCATTAGGCATGTGGAGAGCTCGTTCCCGTGCTTTTCGAGAGACCATGTGTCACGATCAGACGGTACGATGATCCACGTGGTAAGTTTTCAGAACTGCCTCCTGCCTTGGATCACGTGCCGCTCATTAGCTTTGCCTAAGTTCCACGTGCGGTCAGCCTTCATGTAGTCTAGGTGTTTGAGCAAGAATCTGAGTTAATAAAACAGAAGGATTATTAGTCATAACATATGATAAGCTTAAACCCAATTTTAATCCAAAGTGTTTCAATCAGATTTGGCTAAGTCAAAGGACTATACACATGCCTGCAGGAGCATCAATGCATAATTGAGATGCATTAGCCTGTAAAACTAATCCATGCAATAAGTCTAAGTAAAAGCATCGACCTTAAATGAAGTACAGGTAGACCCTTACGAAGATGCATCGACCTTATAGCTTCAACGCTAACAAACTAGCATCGACCTTCTAAACATGCATCGACCTTAGCTATAGTTTCTAGGTCACTAACATCGACCTTACTCCAACCGCCAGGTTGCAAGCATCAACTTGTGTATAAGGTGCATCGACCTTATAGCACAAGTTGTGAAAATGATGTATGAGATGCATCGACCTGAGTGTGTGCTATATAAAATGTGCATCGACCTGACAATGCATTCTATGACAAAGTGCATCGACCTTTAAGATGAACGCTACATATGTGCATCGACCTTCTAGTCTTAGCGACATATGTGCATCGACCTTCTTGGTCTGAAACACATATGTGCATCGACCTTCTAATGCCAGCGACATATGTGCATCGACCTTCTTAGTTAGTAACACATATGTACATCGACCTTCTAGTCTTAGCGACATATGTGATCGTCCTTCTTGGTTGGTAACACATATGTACATCGACCTTCTAGTCTTAGCGACATATGTGCATCGACCTTCTTGTACACCAGAATGAACATGCATCAACCTGTTAGTGACTAGAGACTCAAAATGTTTTAAGAGATACTGCAAGATATTAAATGATTGTTACTACATCAAAACACAGACTGTTGCCAGCATCAAAACCCATCATCAAATCCTGAGGAGACACAACATTCTCCTCCTTTTTGATGATGGCAACACACCTAAACATTTGATCGCAACCCATGTAGTAGCAGACAGTTAGAGATGCTATCCCTTAGCCAGTAAAATGATATCTCAAAGAGAATACACAGACATATAGACACATGTAGATAGACGGACACTTGGACACATGACACTTAGACACACATTCTCCCCCTTTTTGTCTCTCATAATTTTTTTCCCTTTCTGTCTTTCACAAATAATTTCTTTCCCTTTCTATCTTTTCTTTCCTTTTATGCTCTATGTCATCTCTCCTCCTTTGCATTCTCCTCCCCTTATTTCTCTCCAATGATTCTCTCCATCTATGTTTCTCTCCATCAAATATGTTTCTCTCCCCCTTTGTCATCAGCAAAAGAAATGAGAGAGATCAATAGAACTGATCAGGAAGACAACAAAGATGTTTGAAGCAAGGAAGGAAGAGGGCCTGACTAACAAACTAGGTTATCTTTCATTAGTCAAGCATACATAACTCAAAGTCTTTTGGTGCAAGAGTGCAGAGAATGCATCTTTAACAAAAATCTGGTTTTAGGGTAATGAAAGTTAAGAGTGTAGCAACTGCACTGTATGAAGAAGCTTGTATTAACATTTAATAGCAATAAACCAAACATACATGCATCATATCAAATTAGTCTAACTTCATCTTACTTCTCTAAAATTCAATGAAGTTCTTAGGAGTAACAAGAACATGTATTGAGATTAAACAAATTTTGACATCTCTGATATTTGACCTCAGGGTTACATCTAGAGTATTTTCTTTTTGCTCTTCAACTTTTGAACAGGTAGGTATAATCCATACCTTTTTACATAAGGGCACACGTTGATTAGACGCCAGTACCCCTAGTTACTCAGTAGGATTTACCATTCTGTTTCATTTATTAAGACTTTCAGATATAGTTTACACCTTTTTGCATAAAAGTTAATCTTAGAAAAGATTTTGACTCTGTTAACAAACATTGCCTCTATTATCTTATGGAGCAGATGGGTTTCCCAGGCACCTACATAGAATGGATTTCCAACTGTATTGATATCCCTGTATTTTCTATTTTAGTGAATGGTTCACCACAGGGTTTCTTCAATAACCACAATGGGCTCGGACAAGGAGATCCTTTATCACCCTATCTATTCACAATTGTAATGGAGGGGTTCACTTCTCTGATGGAAGAGGAGGTTCTGAAAGGCTATATCCGAAGTCCCTCAGTAGGTAATTTGCAGGTGTCCCATATAATTTTCGTAGATGATCTAGTCCTGTTCCTGAATGATGATCAACACACTATCAACCATGTTGGGCCTTTGCTTCATAGATTTGCTAGTATGTCGGGTCTAAAGCTTAACTACGAAAAAAGCAAAGCTTATTTAGGAGGCCGTGTGTAGATTCCATCTATGGTAATCAGTCAGCTGGGTGTGAGTGAAGGTGGGCCTCCAGTAACCTACCTTGGTCTTCCACTGCTCTCTAAATCTCTCAGAAAAGATAATTGCATACCAATTATAAAGAAGATTAAAAGAAAGATTGATGCTTGGAAGAATAGGATGCTGTCAAGATCAAGTAGAATGGAACTGGTGAGATCTGTACTTTCATCCTATTCAATCTATTGGACAGCTACTTTCATACTCCCTGCTGGTCTACTTGATGAAATTGATAAGATTCTGTGTAATTTCTATTGGAGAGGACACTCTTCCAAGCTAGCAACTCATATGGTTTCCTGGAACTAGATATGCAAACCTAAAACTAAAGGAGGACTGGGTCTCAAAAAATCTAAAAGAATGGAATCTAGCATGCATGAGAATGTTGCTTTGGGATATTCTTCAAAAAAAGCAGTCCTTATGGTATAATTGGGTTAAGAGCAAATACTTAGTCAATAAGAATATTTGGGACTACAAAATCAAACCTTACTACTCCTCAGCTTGGAAGGGAATTTTGCAGGCCAGGAATTGGATTTGAAGTCACATCTCTTACACTATTTCACATGGTCAAGATACTAATATGTGGTCGGATCCGTGGCTAAATGGAACCAGTATAAGTCAGCTTTTTGGGGATCATATCAGGCAGGACCTTGAACTTGGAAAAAATGTTAATGTTGGATTATTCATTACAGAAGTGAAATGGAATCTTCCCACTACACTTTCCATGGAGATGACAGATCTATGGCATATGGTTAATGCAGTCCAAATTCAAAATGGAGGGCGGGATGTTATAAAATGGAAACACAAGGAACAAATCCAGAAGCCTAGCAACATTTGGGAAGAAATCAGAAACAAAGGCCCTGCTTTTGCCTTTTATGAATGGGTTTGGAAGAATCCAACAAGACAAATTACCTCTCACTGCACATGGCAAGCAGCACTTAACAAATTGGTCACAACAGAAAATCTTCAAAGAAGAGGTTTTCACCTACCAAGTATCAACCTTATCATCATATGACTTATGGGATATTATAATGAGTACTTAAGAGAATGCAGATTTAAGTAATTTCATAATAATCAGACACACAGATCAAAAGAATATGTGATGATGCAGATGCCTCGATGCATATACTCGGTGCACTGACCTGTGAGTGTTCATTATAGAATAAATGCGGTAGTTCAATTACAGTAGCATCGACTTGTATAAATCATAGGTAGACCTGAAGTGCAAAGAGAGAATAGATGAGGCCAAGACTTATGGGGATGCACCGACCTGTGTGAAACACAGATTGACCTATCGAGCTAGAACAAGTGTAGCTACACTGACCTGTCAAGGCGATGGCTAGTATAGCTATTGCTTAAGTATCGATCTAATGTCTTAAGGAAACATGAATTCATTTACTAGAGTCCAGTGAATGACATATGTGCATCGACCCGTTATGATCTCGACTCTATATGTGCATCGACCTTATAGAGCGTATTGCTGCATGTGCATCAACCTGATGGACATAACGCTTTCATGCGCGTCTGCCTAATAGACTGAATGCATGTATATGCATCAACCAAGGTCCTCTAGTGCATCGACCTTGTTGAACACAAGGTCCTCTAGTGCATCGACCTGATATACTGATGGAGTGTACATGCACTGACCTAACAGACTCAATGCGTGTATGTGCATTGACCTAACAAGCTGCAAGCATGATTGTGCATCGACCTGATTAGCTTAATGCGTGTACGTGCATCGACCTGATAGACTACAGACTTGAATGTCCATCAACTTGTATGACTGATGGAGTATATGTGCTTCGACCATATGTTCCTGATACTTATGAAGATGAATAAACTTGAAAAACATTCAGACGTAAGAACAAAAAGTGCACTCAAGTAATTATTATTGAATTGATTTTGTCAGAACATAATTCATAGTGTGACATCATCAAAATCAGGGTTCTAACACTTAGACCTTCTCTTTGTTATTTTTCGTTTCTTCTTTTAGACTTTTGAACGGTGTTGGCTGAGATTCCTCAATAGTTTTTCTGTACCTTATTTTAGGGACCGGAGTGTGTGTGTTGACTGCCTTGCAGCCATGTGACTGTTGAGGAATGTTTCCTCATGCAAGCTATTAGACAGCGTGTCTCTGTGTGCGTGTGTTTTCTTCTTGGCCAGAAGAGGAAGCCTCACCGAGTCGGTGGGGGGTTGACGTAGGCCTACTAGATAGCAGCTGAACCACCTTAAAAAGCTAGTGTGTTGTTGTTTGTTGTGTCAATTCTTTTTCATCTACCTCCCCTTCACAGGTGTTGTGATTTGATTAATGTGCTTTATGTGTGTGCTCTTCAAACGTTTTGTGTATTAGCACAGAATCACACTCGAACTAGCTTCCTCTGCATTGTAGTCTTTGTTTAATTTGTAAGTGATCAAGAATTAAGCGTGCGATCTATTCACCCCCCTTTTAGATCCACTCATACCATCTATCAATGATGTCTATAAAAGGATAGAGTCTGGTTAACCTGACCCTTCATCCCACCATTGGCCTTGGTCTCTCTCTCTATCTCTCTCTCTCTCTCTAGAATTGGAAAAGGGCCCCATCCCTTGCTCTCCATCTCGATGTGTATGGGCTGTAGTATGAGAAGAGGGAACCTTGACGACAAAGACATCTTCCCGTTTTGTGTTCCATCGAGGACGATCTGGGCGCTGTGTGCTCTTCTTAAGTCATTCAACATCGCAAGATGTCACTACGTAAGACCCCTCACCTCTTCGGATCTGTATATTTGTGTGATGCCATCATCTTTCGCTGTGCACATTAATCCATCTAATTCTAACACAAACATCATCATCTAATTGTATAACCCATGAGGTTAAACCCCAGAAGTGAGTAAACATAGAGTAAGTAAACACAATTATTAATTTTTAGATATCAATTCCTACAATCTATCATATCTAAAGATTAACCTTTCGAATCTCAATATTTATTCTTTAACTGCTCGCAATTATACTATTAGATCTGAATTATCTACATCGACCTTATGTCACCAGTGTTTGTTCAGCTGCATCGACCTGATATGTATAATTGCTCCACTGCACCGACCTGACTGCTTTAACAATGGTCGCTACATCGACCTGACTTGTTTGAATGACCAATGTGCACCGACCTGATTTCCTTAACCGTGGCTACTGCATCGACCTGACTGGCATGAACCTCTTCAGCTACATTGACCTAAGTTAGCTTAAACTGCAATGAGCATCGACCTACCTTTCTCTCCTTCCAGTGGGAGTCAACTTCTAGAGTCGACATCTTTTGAACCCAATTCTATCTGTAGAACTAGTTCCTATTCTTTTCAAAATTTTGCTAACTGCATGCAGCCATTGACTTTTACAGATAAGGAGATCAAGGTGGGATTAACTTCATTAAGCACATTCACACTTAGGCTCGAGATGAGTCACGGTAGTTAACACATACTTAACATGACTTATAGTGGTTGACATATAGTGGTTAACATCATCAAAACCATAGTGACACAATAGATTCTGCCCTTACCACCAGATGCTGGGGCACCCAATTGAAGACTGCTATGTGTTTAAAGATATTATTGAAGGCATGATAAAGAAGGAGGAAATAGAGCTTAGGGAATACAAGGTTGATCCTCCACAACCTCATGAAGCACCTCTGAGGAGAGCTACAGCCAACATGATTTCTCTATATCAGGCACTGCCAGAATAAGTCGTAGAAGCCAATACCCGGCATACCTACGAGGCTGGTTTTCTGGCACCTATGAAGGAACAACAGGGATGGCAGCAAGTCCCTACAAAACCAAGAAGAAGGCTGTGCCTTGCCCGAAGGCGGGGGTACACATCTGTGGTGTGACACCATGACCTATTCCCCTAGCTCCAACACCAGTGTGGGTTGATCACCCTACAGTGATTAGAATACCTACCCACAATTGGAGTAGACAGACTCCGCTACCAGTAAATAAAGAAATCTGCCCGGAGCTCTGGCAACTTCAAGCCTATATAGATGGGCTAGATGAATATGAATAGCCTAAATTACAGTCCCTGCTGATGAAGGACTATGTCCCATGGGAGGAATTGGAGCAACTCTCTCTAGAGCAGAAGGGAGAGGAGGAGAAAGCAATAGAAGAAGATGACAACTTGTTTTGGGGGCAGGCACCAGCCAAGGATAAGAAAAAGAAGAGAAGAAGGGCTCATAAAGCCAAAAAGGAGACCATGCTCTCCTGTAACACTCTGTCCGCCCTCTTCAACCTGCCAGGGGAAGATGATGATGAATAAATCTATCTCACACCTGCAGCTAAGGTGAGCCAAGCTAAGGCCACAACTGCTACCCATGCAACCCGATCAGGCTGAAAATGGGGGCATCCGCAGCCCACCAACCACAATATTATTTTCACGGGGGAACAACCCTATAAAATACCTCCTCTGGAGGTCAAGGGAGTTCAAATCCCTCCTCTGCAAGGACTGTACAATCAAAGTGGAGGCAAGGGTGGTGTCCCTTCCTTCCTTGAATTTCTGAAGATGTCCAAGGGCCAGCAGCCGTGCCAGGGAACTAGCTTAACAACCAGGGACACCTTCTTGCAGCCTAACAAACTTCTGGTGCTCCAGATGAAGATAAGACTAGCCCAACGGAAAGCACCAAGGGACAACAAGATGATGACACCCAGCAGAAAGGTGCGGATTTAGAGTCTAATGAAGCAGGTCCATCAGGGACTGTAGCACAAGGCTCTCCTAAGCCAAGATGGGTGGAGGAGATGAAGTTATCAAATGTCCGAGCTAGAAGCGAGATAATGAAGCTGCCGAAAAAGCTCCCGGTAAGGTTCACCATCTGGGAGATCCTCTCCCTGAGTGAAGAGACCCGACAAGCGATTATCACAGCCTTGCAGATGCCGGCATAATATGAGACTTGTCTGGCTGAGACACTGCCTGAATCAAATGTGATCGTCACTCAAGAAGACATGCTACTTCCTACCATCAGTGAAAGGAAGAAAAGAAGAGAGATTAGCAGCCTAGAAGCTGGTCCGAGCCTGTCCAGTGACTTTGTAGTTTCAGACCGAAGTTTACATCTTTGTTCCACTGCTTGTTGAATTCTATCAGAAGCTACATCTTAGTTTCTTTATTTTGAGCTTTTGTTTTGTGATCTTTCTCCTAACTTTTCTGTGAGTGTGTGCTAAGTTCTTTAGTAGTTTTTTGGTGCTCTATCGTAGAGAACAGAACTCATTTTGGCTACAGTGCAGCCATGTGTGGTCAGGGAGCATGCTCCTTTTGCAAGTTGTGTGTCAGCTGTTGTAGCAGAGTAGCTTCTCATGTGTTTGTGTTCTCTTTGGCCAAGTGTGGAATCCTCACCAGGTTGGTGAGGGGTAGACGTAGGTCTACTAGATAGCAACCAAACCACCTTAAAAACTCCAGTGTTGTGGTTTGCTGTGGCGTATTCCATTTCTTGTACCTCCTTCACAGGTCTTGTGGCTCAATCAGTGCATTTCACATCCTTGTACTTTAAACAATTCAGGTGTTAGCCTGCAATAGCATTTGAGATCGTTCCTTCTGCTTTAAAATTTCTTTTGGTTTTCAAAGTGGTCAAGAATCATGTGTGGGGATCCATTCACCCCCCCTCTAGATCCTCTCATAACTCTCATCAGGGCCCTACAGTAACCAGCATAAAAATCGTCTCACTGGGTCAAGCTCTCCACCACTCCCAAGTGGGTCTACACACGCGTACACAGGAAAGCTACAACTAGTGGGAAAGTTCACTCAAGGTAAGACTCTCAAAAGATACCACCGGAGTTTTGACAGGCTACGAACAAGCCCGTCACAAGTAACTTGGAACACAGGGTGGCACTGTGCCACCAGACTCTGGACAGTCCACTAGACTGACCAATCCAACAGTCCTTGAGTCACGTAACTCAGGTCAAGACCGTCATACAATACAGCTCCGTGTCGTCAATTTGCCCTACTGCTAGAGTCAGAAACCACAATGAAAATAATTCTCAAGGTGGCTCACAACCACTGAGTTCATTCCCTTTTCAAGGGAGACCAAGAAACCTCCAGCCCCAGGCTGGGTCACAGAACACTCAGTCATAGGCCATACTCATGGCCTACACTGAAACCACTTTTTGAAGGAGCTAACATCGTGCGGGGATAGCCCTCCGCACTTACACTGGTACACAGTGACTCGATCTAGCATAACAAGAAATCCCAGAATGCATAGGGTCACCTGGACCCTCAAAACCACATAGGCACGCTAATCGAGATAACACGGTATCTCCGGACACCCAAAAATATGATCACAGTCCCCACAAGGTGTTCAGGACATCCATGGGGCCAAAGGTCGATCAAAGGGTCACAACCAGGTCGACCAGGGCTAAACAAGCAAGAAAACCCCATTTTGGTCGATAAAACCACTGGGGTTAGTCGACCTAAGAGGGTCAGTTGACCAACCAAGAGGGCCCAGTTGACCGAATGAATGCGGTGGGCATTCCGACCGCATTCTCATGAACACGGTCGGTCCACCGACCATGACCTTATAGATGTGGTTGGTCGACTGACCATGTCTATGGGCTTATACCCGTCCATGGCGAGTAGCAATCAGTCAACCGGACCTCACTAGTTGGTCGACCGAAAATGGCAGAAACCTCACCCGACTCTGACCTAGGGGTCTGATTTCCACGCCCACTCGATCCCGATCAAGGGAAAAAATATTGGGGACCATTCCCTAAGTCCCAAACCACAAAATGCATCAAAGAAAATGGTGAAATGTCACCCGATCCAACGAAAATCGTCACTCGCCCTAAACATAGAAAAATTGCCCCGACAAGAACACTACAAGAAAAATGGGAAATACTGATGTAATTTTCTGACAAAAATTTTTCCGTTGGAAAGACGTCGGAACTATTATAACTTTCCAACAGAAAATATTTTGTCACAAATCCGTTAGTAAAAACTGACCAATTTTTGACCTATTATTTCGGGCGAAAAACTGGCCCGATCTCCTCCGATCGAGCACCATTCTACGCGCAAGGGTAGGGGAAACGTGCAGGACGGAAAGGCGATCCATCTCCCTACCTCCACCGAAGAAATCATGCGCCGAAGCGACTAAACCGCGCCGAAAATCTCCAGGAACGTGAACGGCGCCTTCTTGGAATCCACAGAGAGATCGCACCCGCCACGCTCCATCTGCTGCTCCAACCCGCAGACCGATCCCCCCACCGGGTCCGCACCTCAACCAGCTCTGCAACGGTGTGCACCCCGCGCCGAACGGGCGTGAGACGAGAGAGAACGGAGAGAGATAGTAAACGGTTGAAAATGAGCAGGAGAGATAGTGGAGTTGAATTTATAAAAAGAAATTAGGAATTTTTTTCCTAATTTCTGAAAATCTGTAAAATGCTCTGAAAATATCCTAATTCATAAAAATACGTAAAAATAGTCGAAACGATCCTCGCGAAGAGTACATCGCAACTGTATCGCTCATGAGTCGAGGAACTGAAAACTAAACTCACCGTAGGGTTCCGTAGATTATACGGGAGAAAAACTCACACGGAAAGTAAAACTCAACTCGGGAGCCACACAAGCGAACCGAAACTCTCCCAGAAGGATTCGAAAGACCTGATAAAGATCCACCAAAGATCCATTAAGGATCCAGGATATTACAGCCTCCCCTCCTTCAAGAAATTTCATCCCTAAAATTTAAGGACTAGCAAGAAGGAAGAAGCAGGGAAGATCCACCCTACGGATGCCCCTACAAATCAACACAAATCTCAAGAAACATGGCTCAAAGGAACACAGTTAGACTACAACCACAAGTACACACTCGGGAGTGAGCACGTCACAAGTGAATCACTAGTCTAACACCTCCGAAGCAACGGCAACGTCGCTCACATCTCACAAAAGAGGAGACACAACTGCCACAACAACAAATACTGAAGAAATCGCATGAAAATCATAGCGAGAAGCAGCTCAGCCAAGGAAGCACAGCCCTCTCAGCTGATAGCTCGACCACATCATCGGCTCCAGTGCTGAAGGTAACAGGGAACACCTGACACATCGGACACCAATGACAAATTCACTGAGAACCAAAAACAACCACGACCACAGCAGCACCAGACCACCAACAAAATCAAGTCAGTCCTCAATCCGACCATTCTTTTGATTGAGTTGCTAGCCAACTTCACCAAGAGAGGAGAGTACAGCAAAGCTAACTGACGAGAACAAGGTCCACCAATTGCCAGGATAGACAGACAAACGCAAAGGAAAACAATGCTGAAACAACAACTTGATTGCACCTGCAAGATCCTGGTTCCGTACTCAACACAGAACCACGGGACACCACTGCAAGTAGGGTCACATCAAGGTACAACCGCAGTTGAACACACGACCATCAAGAACTGGCCATGCATCAGGCCACTCACCAAGGAAGGACCCATGACCATAAGAAACAACAATCTCAAGGGATGCATCTCAAAGGCCACAGACACGCCTGGAGAGCATGACACCCAAGAGAAAAACACAAGGAGCAGAGGGTATTCAATCAGCAGACAAGCTGACAAATTCCCCAACACTCACACACACAAATGCCGGTGCCAACCGTAGAAGGCTAAAGACAACAACGGCACGGCAACAGACGACATTGAGGCACATGAAGCCAAGACAAAGTCGCAACGAGAAGAGGTAAACCTCTTGATTAGCGAGAATCTCATAACGACGATCCTCGACCAGTGGGTAGCCAGCCCACACACTTTCGCTACGCACTCTAAAACACACGCAGGCATCATAAAAGACCTCGATATTCACATTTCAGCATATACACGGTGCCATCGCAATTAATAAAAATCACAACATGACATGCCACGAGTACTGATCCAGTGAACAACCGATCACAAGGAGCCAAAGTGCGATAGAGGAGAGTGCCAGCATCAGCACAAAGCTCAAGGGAAGATGCTAATCTCAGCCCACCTTCACGTCCTGAACGATTACAGACCCTACGTTTGAATCGGCACAAAAGCCCTTTCTTTGCATTAACATTACCTTCTTGCTAATGAATAAATCACTTTCTCGATGCAAGACTTCGTGTCCTAGCCAACTTTCATACGTTATCACCACTACGGACCCTACGTCCGAATCAGTGCAAAAATCTTTTCTTTGCGTTGGCATTACCTTCTTGTTAATGAACAAACCACTTTCTCGGCGCAAGACTTCGTCTCCTAGATGACTCTCATACATCATCACCATTACAGGCCCTACGTCCGAATTGGCGCAAAAGTCCTTTCTTTGCATTAGCATTACCTTCTTGCTAATGAATAAACCACTTTCTCGGCTCGAGAATTCATGTCCTAGCCGACTTTGATACGTTATCGCCATTACAGACCCTACATCCGAATCGACGCAAAAGCCATTTCTTTGCATTAGCATTACCTTCTTGCTAACGAGTAAACCACTTTTTGGGTGCAAGACTTCGTGTCCTAGTCGAATTTCATGCATTATCGCCGTTACGGACCCTACGTCTGAATCGACACAAAAATCTTTCTTTGCATTAGCATTACCTTCTTGCTAATGAACAAACCACTTTCTCGGAGCAAGACTTCGTCTCCTAACCAACTCTCATACATCATCACCATTACGGGCCATACGCTCGAATCGGTGTAAAAATCTATTCTTTGCGTTAGCATTACCTCTTTGCTAACGAATAAACCCTTTCATCGGCGCAAGGCCCCGTGCCCTAGCCAACTATCATATGCTACTATCTAAGGTGAAACACCACATGATTGACCCATCCCCATTTTCTCACTCTATGTTTCAAGGAAAAAATGATGATGATAAAAAAATGGGGCTTAAAATAGAGATGCCCCACCAGACTTGTTCCTACACTAGGGCAAGGGCAAAAATGGCAATAACCCGACTGCGACAAAAGCCCTTCGAGGGTGTTGCAAGCAAAATCGGATACCCCGCCATGTAAAAACTCAAAAGGGCATGTGGGCAAAAGTAAGAGGGGGCTGGCTTTGGTGAAAACCCAAAAGGACACCTGAGTCAATAAGGTGACAATTAAAAGTTCGTCCCTACCTTCACCCGTATGAAACTATGGATGAGATACTCCCACAAGTCTCACCGGAGGATAAACCACCAATCGACAAAGCCTGACTGGAACAATCCTTCTGCCTTTTCTGGTGAAGAATACAAACATATCCTTGCTTCGACATTTAACCAATGTCGATGAACAAACCAATTTCAACCCTTGTCATCATCGGCAAGATTGGTATACTTTTTTCCTTAACTTGGACCTTTTGTCCTCGTTAATGAACAAACATATCCTCGCTTCGACATTTAATCAGTGTCGATGAATAAACCATGTATAACCCTTGTCATCATCGACAAGATCGGTCAACTTTTCCCTTAACTTGGACCTTTCATTCTCGTTAATGAATAAACATATCTTTACTTCGACATTTAACCAATGTCGATGAACAAACCAATTTCGACCCTTCTCATCATCGGTAAGATCGGTCAACATTCCCTTAACTTGGACCCTTTGTCCTCGTTAATGAACAAACATATCTTTGCTTCGACATTTAACCAATGTCGATAAGCAAACTAGTTTTGACCCTTGCCATCATCGACAAGATCGGTCGACATTCTCTTAACTTGGACCCTTCGTCCTCGTTAATGAACAAACATATCCTTGCTTAGACATTTAACCAATGTCAATGAACAAACGAGTTTCGACCATTGTCATCATCGGCAAGATCGGCTGGCATTCCCTTAAGTTGGACCCTTCGTCCTCGTTAATGAACAAACATATCCTTGCTTCGACATTTAACCAATGTCGATGAACAATCTAGTTTCGACCCTTGTCATCATCGGCAATATTGGTCGACATTCCCTTAACTTGGACTCTTCATCCTCGTTAATGAACAAACATATCCTTGCTTCGACATTTAACCAATGTCGATGAACAAACCAGTTTCGACCCTGTCAGCAGCTATAGCTCCCTATGCTCTCTTCTGGCCGCCTTTGGCCCAGTATAGGCCACCTCTCCTATGGCACGAGCTTCAAACCTCCTCTTCATGGTGCTTTTGGGTGATTTTGATGAAGTTTTAGGCCTTAAACCAGAGATTTCCTGTGAACTACGAGTTCTGGGTCAATTCCTAGTTATAGGGCTCTGATTTTAGTCCTAGTGCATTAGGATTAAGGTTGGGTATCCCCAATTTAAGTTAGGATGGGTTTTAGTGTAGATTGAGGTCCTTTATCCACGGGCTCAGACTCTCACGAAGAGTCCCACTCGGATTTAACTGAGTTCTCACCCATGCGGTCTATCGGGAGACCGCTAGGCTTCCTCAAGCAGTCCAAATTGTGACCATTTTCCTCTTTCGTTCACTGCCTTATCTCTCACCCCCTAACGGTCGAGGTTAGGACCGTTTTATGTCCCTTGCGGTCTTTCATTAGACCGTTTCCAACATTCTGTCAGGTTTTGGCCCTTTCTTTTCTCACTTGATCAACGGTTCTATCTCGCTCTCCCACTCTCGTATTCGCTCCCTCTCTCTCACTCTCGCTGTCAGTCCTAGAGGCTATTAGTCAGTAAGTCAAGCATGAACATTCATTTGCATCTTAATAAAAGACAAAAGGAAAAAAAAGATTTCATTTCCACTATAACAAAAGTCATGTACATGTGTGTGGTGTAATAAAAGAAAAAAGTACAAGTCACTCGACCGATCCCTCTCTCGGGCTGCCGCTGTCGCTGGTGCCCTCATGCCACTTCTCTGATAGGCACATGGCTGTGCTACCCTCCTCTCACATCCGTCTCCTCTCTGCCTCCTCATTCCTTCGCTGGCCGGAGGAGCTAGTGAGGAAGTCTGGGAACGTACCACTCCGTGCGCCGCTCTGAGATGCACTCCTCTCGGGTCCTCGACTGATCATACAGACCATCCACTCTACGGCCCATAGCTCAATCTTCAGCTCGAAGGCCTGGTGCCTCGCCTCCCTCGCCTCAGTCCGGTAGCGCTCTAAGTCTGCCACTCCTGTGCGAAGTCACTGTGCCTCTGAACGAAAGCGCTTTGTCTCAGCCCGCGACTGCTCAAGCTCTGCCTGGAGTTGCTCTACCTCTGCTCTAGCGCTCTCTACCTCTGCTCTAGTGCACTCCGCCTCGGTCAATATTGTGGTCAGCTCTCTCGCCTGCGTGTACATATGCATTCATTATAGTTAGGCATTTGCATCAGCATAAGCACCTAAGTCGAATGGGAGATCGGTTGAGTTGCTTACCCTCTCCGCGAGAGTGGCCTCGGCCTCCTCGGCCCCAGCAACCACCCAAGCGAAGTCCACGTCCCGCTCAGCTCGGCCTCCTGTAGGCTGGGAAGAAGAGGACGGAGCATCCGGTCCATGTCGTTGCGCTCCCTTAGCACGCTGCATTTTAGAAGTCAAAGTAAGTCAAACTCAATAGCATGTGCATGAATTAAGTCTAAGGTTTAGTAAAACTCACCAGAAGCTCTAGCGCGCACTGGAACTCATCCCTCTACTGCACAGTGGAGTGGAGGAGGCCCTGGAGCTCTGCTGTACATCCCTGGGGGGTCTAGCTACATATACCGAGTCAAGGTGTCAGTGCATTTAGGAATAATTAATTAAGATAAAGCATGAGTTTAGAGAGTTGTATCGGTTGTCGGACGCCGCGAAAGACCTAGCTACCGTACCTCTGAGCATAGGCCTTCAGGTAGGTCTCATCGCTGGTGGCTTGGGCCTTCACCTCCCGACCTCTATGCACCACTGAGTCCCTTCGAGGACCGCCTGATGCACTTGTCATCTCGTGCGGGGAACTCGACCTCGGGCTAATGGATGCCTCTCATCCTCATTATCAGGCGGTGATGGAGTGGCTCGATGATGTTCATGCAATGGAGACAAATCTCTCACCCTGCGTATGCTTGGGCCACCTCCACCCAGGGCTGTCCCTCGTGACCCTCGTCACGATAGGGTGTCCGAGCCAAGCAGAGTGATATGGAACTGACTGGGGAGTGTAGGGTTAATGGTTTAGCAATGTGTGTTGGTCAAAGGCCGATAGCTGGAAAGGCCTATGGCTTGCTGAGGGGTGGGTAGAGGGCCACCCTGACTGGTGGGAAGAGATAGATTTTCTCGTTATTGGCTCTATCACCCTTTCGGGTTTTTGCCAGAGCTGACCCCCTTTACCTTTTTTCGACGTGCCCTCATGGATTTTCACGTCGAGGGGTTTCCCAATTTTACATGAGGCGCTCTTTCAGATTTTTACCTCAGCTGAGATATCTGGCCTTTTTGCCCCCAGTCGCCTTCGTGTGCTGAGAACGACTGGGTCCACCGGGGTATCACTATTTTTTTAACCCTATTTTTTTTTAATTGCTTACCTGGGAGCCTGACGGCTGGGCTGTTGTTGGTGCCGGGGCGTCTTCGCTCTTGCTGTTGCGAGGGCAAAGGCGGGAGGCTACCCTCACCACAAGTGCATGGTGGTGACTCTGGGAGGGGTTGGCTGGCCTTATTGCTTGACTGGGAAGAGAAGCTGGAAGACTTGACCGGTGTCGCCCTTTGCCCAGAAGGGCCGATTTTACTAGGGATGGTTGGGGCGCACGCCTCTAATCCGGATGGCGCGTGAACTCATGTTCTAGCGTACAATATAGCTTCATGTGTTTGCCATTGAGAGGCGAGAATAGCTTGTGACCCTTGTGGTCGACGACCGTGTAAGTCTCGCCCTCGTAGACGTTGTGGATGATGTATTGGCCTCACCAGTTGGGTCATAGCTTCCCACTGGAGTGCCCCGTCATGACTTCTTTTTCCTTGATCATGACGAGGTCACCTTGCTTGAAGGCTCATTATTTGATGAGCTTATCGTAGGCTCGTGCCATGCGGGCCTGGTATACTTGTAGGTGCTTGTAGGCTTCGAGCCGTTTGCCTTCTAGATCGGTGAGCTCTTCTAGCCTTCTCTAGTATTCCTCTGCTTCTGGGCTGGCCAGGTCGATACGTACAGCCACACGGTAGGAGGCTAACTGGATTTCGATGGGGATGACAACTTTGCTTCGTAAACCAGAAAAAATGGCGAGCACCCCGTGGGGGTTTTGTAAGTGGTCCGGTAGGCCCATAACGCCTCGAAGACCTTCTCACCCCAATCGCGTTTTCGGTGGCTAACAATTTTAGCCAGTAGCTTGCAGAGAGCCTTATTGAAGCCTTCGGCCAGGCCGTTGGCCTAGGGGTTGTAGACCGAAGAGGTTCTCCAGTCGATGTGAAATTTGGCCGCCAGTTGATATACGGCCTATTCTTGAATGGTGTTCCGTTGTCAAACACTATATGGCTGGGAGTACCAAATCGGTAGATGATGTTGTGCCAGACAAATCTGGCTACCACTTCGTCGGTGACCTCTTGCAGGGGAAGGGCCTCAGCCCAGCGAGAGAAGTAGTCAGTGGAGGCCACTTATGGCCCTTGGAAGATGGCGGGAAAGGCCCCACAATGTCCATGTCCCACTCGGCAAACGGCCATGTGGGGGTCGTAGGACGCAATGGGTTAGAAGGTCTTCTGGGCACTGGGCCAAAGGCTTGGCATTGATGGGATGTGCAGGTGTACTGGATGTAGTCCACATACATGGTTGGCCAGTAGAAGTCTTTGAGCTTGATATTGTGCTTCATTCTATCTCTGGCCTAGTGCGCACCGCACAGCCTAGAGTGAACATCACGCATGATGGCTTGAGCCTCGGTTGGGGAGACACATCTCAGGAGAACTGACTTGTCCTGCTGGTGAACAAGCCTGTATAGAGAGCCGCCCACCAACTCATATGACGTTGCCCGGTGGAGTAGTTGGACCCTTTGAGCCTGGTTAGGAGGGATCCACCCTTTCTTGAATTTGATGATGGGCTCACGCCAATCTTCATCTTCTGGAGGAGTGTTCTGGTTGGGGTCGTGGACCTCGTAGATGATGAGACCGGAGTTGCCTTTGAGTGAGCCCAGCATTAGCCTTCTGAACTTGACGGTGATGTCACTTCGCCCTCAGGCAGAAGCTTAATGGCCGTAGCCAATTTTACTAGGACATCTGCCTGGGCGTTGCTACTTCCGAGAACATGGTCTATTTCAAAGAAATAGAACTTCTAGACTAGTCTGCTGACAGTGGTATGGTATAGGACCAACTCTGGTTTCCGCATGTCGTAGATACCGAGGATTTGTCAAACTATCAGCTGAGAGTCCCCGTAGGCTCTGAGGCATCTGATGCCCATATCAAGAGCCATCTTGAGCCCGATGATTAGAGCTTTTTACTTGGCTTCATTGTTGGTCAGAGATTTCATGAGGGCGCAAGAGTTATACAAAACTCCACCCTGAGGAGTCAGGAAGACAATGCCGACACCCGCCATGGAGGATGAATCTTGGTTGCTTCGAGTGATCCCCCGGGAGGCGCCATCAAAGTAGAGCTCCCAGTAGGGTATGTTGGCTGTATGGACGTCTCGCTGTTGGTAATGCAAGACATCTCCGGTCTGTTCAACTGGAGCTGGTGACTAGAAAACAAGGGACTCCTTGTCATGGAGCTCTGTGTTGAGGGGTGAATCGTCCAGTACCAGATGGGCTGTCAAAAATTTAGCCATGCTTTGTCCCTCGATTACTTTCCTAGGGATGTAGGTAATATCATACTCTATTAGCAAGAGAGCCCATTTCCCCAGTCGACCTGAGAGAACGGGCTGTTAGAGGAGGTACTTTAGGGTGTCGTGCTTGGATATAAGCTTGACCCGATGGGACAAGAGGTAATGCTGTAACTTCTTGATGGTGGACACCAATGCCAAGTAGAGATTTTCCATGGGGGAGTAGCGGTACTCGAAACTGATCAGTTTTCGGCTGAGGTAGTAGAGCGGCTGCTCCTTGCCTTCCTAGTTGATTTGTGCCAACAGGGCCCCCATCGAGGCGTCCATGGCGACAATGTAGAGTATGAGGGGTTTACTCTTAACCGGTGCCCCCAGGACCAGAGGAGTAAGGAGGTACTCCTTGATTTGCTCAAAAGTCGCCTAGCATTCCGAGTCCCATATGAACAAGGCATCTTTCTTCATTAGCTTGCTGAAAGGTGCACATCGACCGGAGAGGTTGGAGATGAATCTCCGAATGTAGGTCAATCTTCCTTGAAATGACCTAAGCTCAGTAAGGTTGTTGGGTGGTGGAAGCTCCCAGATCGCTTTGATCTTGCTGGGGTCCACTTCAATTGCTCGGTACATGATAATGAAACCGAGAAACTTACCGTTGGACACGCTGAAGGCGCATTTCAAAGGGTTCATCTTGAGTCCATATTTCCAGAGATGCTCGAAGACCTGGCCTAGATCACGCAGATGGTCTCCCCGCCTTTTAGTCTTGACGATGAGGTCGTCGACGTAGCATTCGATGATATTGTGCAACATCTCGTCGAATATCTTAGTCATGGCCCTTTGGTATGTGGCGCCGACATTCTTCAAACCGAAGGGCATGCGCTTGTAATTGAAAATCCCTTTGGGGGATCTGAAGGCAGTGTGATATTTATCTTTGAGGGAGAAGTCTGTATATGTCTGAAGCCATGGAGAGAGGGCCGGGGGCATTCCGCAGCTATAAGGGTACATTCGACTGGGAGGTGAGGTTTGCTAGAATTGGGGGTATTGGACGTGCACTGGGTGATGTAGAGGAGAGCTGGGACCAGGATGCAGGCACGGAGACATGCCTTCAGGTGGTAAGGTGTTTCATGAGAGCCACGTGGGCTTTACAAGTGGGCCTAAGAGGCTAAATTACAACCGGTGCAAGCCACGGGACAATTCCGACACGTGGGTCAGTCCTCGGGTTAGTGCATGATAAGGTGGATGTTCGCGTGTTTTTACAGAGGCTCCCCGTGAGGCGTGGGACCTGCTCGACTTGCCAAGGGAGGACTAGATTGTATGACCGGGATACAGACTGGTCGATGCTTGGAGATGGGCCGGACGCGGCTCGGGAGGAGCGGTTGGGTACGGATCCTAGGTAGGGCGAGTATATTCATACTGGGAAGTCGAGGCTGGTTCCAGGAGTGTGACTTCCGGGCTCGGGTCCGATTGTCTCGAATCGGTGGTCAGAGCAGTAAGCGGTTGGCTCAGTATGAGCAGTGGGCACGCGTCCCCGTGATGGAGGTAGGTGTGGCATCATGGCGTATGTGTGGCCATCGTAGGCTGTCATACGCCGACAGACCCGAGATGCGGGTGTTTTGCCATTGTCATAACGCCATATATGCAACGGGGAAAGACTTATGTGACATGGCTAGACGCCGTATGAGGGGAGTACGATCGACATACCCTCGGCGTGTGTAAACCGATTAACAAGCCAACTGCGCACACTTAGCTCCTTGCGTTCGTCCTTGCTTCTTGGAGGAGAGTGTATGTCTGTATGCCTACGTTGTGAGCCTTTGTAGGCATGCATGCCCTGCCCTTTGAGCTTCTAAGGGGTTTTTATGGGGGAATATGGAAGGTCAGGGGAGGGTTTAGGCAGACCAAGTTGAGGGCCAAACTTGGCACGGGTAAACCCTTAGAAAAAATATATATTTTTTGTTTGCTGAGTAGGGGAGGGAGGGTTTAGGCGGACAATTATTGTGTTATGGTTGAAGTAGTTTAATTGTCAACCCAAGGCACAGCATGTCTGGAAATCAACATATTTCAACTCTTTCTACTGCTGCGTCCCGATATTCCGCATCGGGGAGTGACATTCTGCTTGCATATTTGAATGACATCCTCCTGGTGTGGCGGATGCCTACACCTCATACTGAGGTTCCTCCATCTTTTGATGTCTCCCGGGTGGACTCCTTGTTCTTCTGCCTGGTTGCATACAATTCAGCCACAGTCACCACCCTCTCGGTGATGTGGAACCTCTCTTTAAATTTCCTTCGCATATCGGGCCAATCAATAATAGACCTAGGATGCAGACTTGAGTACCACTCGCAGGCAAGCCCCGTTAGTGTGGGCCCGAAGAACTTCAGTAGGTATGACTCATCAGCAGCCAAGTCGCCTATTACATTAATATAGTAGGCATGCTCTCTAGGAGACCCTAGCCCATTAAACTTTTTAAATTTCGGGGGGCATAGTAATGCCGAGAGGTAGCCTCTTAGCAGCATGCTGAGGCGGGTATGGTACCCTGTATACATCAAGCGAGGCGGAGTCGCCATTGCCCCTTTCTGCTAGCTTCATTTCTATCATTTACTCTACCATAAGCTTGCTCACCATCACCGGATCAACCAGACTTGGCAAGAAGTGAGCTTGTTGCATATGTGGGGTCGTCAACGCCGCCGCATGAGGCGTAGCAGTGGACCCCTGAAATTGGAATGTCGGAGGCTGGGCCGCAGCTGTGTTTTGTTGTTGCTGGAGAGGAATGCCCCAAATATAATTAGGCACCAACTGGAATGCAGTTGCCTGCGGTGAGGTTTCAAATGCCTGGCTACTACCCCCTGATGTTACGGGCGGGATTTTGGCCTGCCTGGGAGTAGAGGCATGGGTATCCTTCTCGCTTAGTTGCTTCTTTAGCGCTTCAATTTCCTACTGGTATTTTTGTAGCAACATTAGCAAGGTCGGGTCATTAATAGAAGGGCTAGGGATGCTACCCCTATCTTCAGTTGGTATTTCTTCAGATGATGTGGATGCCATCCCACCGTCATCTGCCGTTGTAATTACATTGGTAGTCAGAGCTGCCATAGCCTTTTTCAGATTTGTTGTCTCGACGAGGGTTTGCAATGCCTCATTGGCTACTTTCTTTCTTCTTGTGAGAGGGCCTGGCCTCTCGACAATCCTAACGACCTCTTCGGGCTCCGCAGGCAAAGCCTCGTAGTGGCCGGCCACCCCAGCCATGTGACATGTGTAGACTTGAATGTTTCCATTTCTCCTTTTCACACATCTGATTGGCTGACCAGGGAAGGCCAATCTTTCAAACACCGAGACTCTCGGTGTAGCTTTCTCGTGGCGGGGAGGCCCATAGCACCCCGATTCTGCGTCTTCTATGTTATCCAGGTGGGTTAGATATCCTCGACCCTCTTCAGCAGTGTTCATGAGTTGTAGCAGTCGTTGCCTCCTTAGGGAGGTGTTCCCAAGACCACGGAGATATCCGCGCACAGTCTGGGTGATATCTTCTTGATCAAAAATAGGGTAAACTTTAGGTGGCGGTACTCTTGCATGTGCTGGGGGCCCATAGGCGGGCTAACCCATCCTGGAAATCTTGCCATGATTCTTAACATGCGAATGAACATTTGCCTGTGGTATACATGCCTGGACAGTTGACTTGCGAAACGCCCTGACCGACATCTCGCTCTTCTTCTTCTCTCTCTCTCTACTTCTTCTTTCCTGGGCCTTTCGGCCTTGATAGGTCCTGACTGGGTTAGCATTGGGACTCAAGGTGGCCTGGGTACCCAGACTTGTTTGGTTCTGACTGGTCTTGGGGCTAGCTCATTCTGTGGCCGATGGGCCACTCCGGTATTCTTTTTCTTAATTCTCCCTAGTGCTTGGAAAGAATTATGTGCAGGGGCATTTGGTATGATCCACTCGGGGATCACTTCAGCCCTTCGGCCATTCAGATGGACTCTGATGCCTCCGATCAAATAATGAATATCTGCATAGCAGAATGCCAAGTGACAGTAAGATGCATAGGATCATTGTTCATGGAGATTGCATAGGAAGACTATGAATCTAATGTCAAAGGACGGCAAATACTCATGAAATTTTCATGCTCCAATTTTAGTACATATTGCAAAGTACTGTTTGATCCACAATTTTATAGAATATTTTGAGCTGTATTTTTATCATCAAGCAACTCTATGCATTTGCCGGACATCAAAAAGCAAACTTGATAATTTTTGAAGAAAGGGAAACAGGGCATGTAAATTGTTTAGTATTTAGCAAAGCAAATAGAGTTCACATCATAGTATCTCAACCCAACTACCTCAAGCACCCAGATGGTAAGAGCTACGTTGGACTAACCATACATGATTATGGAGGTTAGAAGGAAGGCATTTAATCACAAGCATTCACTACTCACCCTCTCATAGTCAGGACATTTCATCCACAATGGGATATCAGGTAATAGTAGTCTCAAAGTCTTCGTATCTAGTTCTTGAATTTGCTTGACGATTGGTTCCTACAGCAAGAATAAATACGATGAATTAAAAAAATAAAGTAGGAATCCTATCAGCCTAACATTGCACAGCTTATAGTTATTCCAAATATGCAGCATTGTGAAAGAAATAGAAAAAATAAAACTAATTAAAACAATTTTGGATGCATTGACAACTTTGATGCTAGAGTTTTCCAACATGCACAATATAAAAGTGTATTGCATTACTAGAACACAGCACAACAGAGCATCAAATACACGTAAGACTTTGATCAAAGAAATTGCATACATCATACCAACAACAAAAGAAAATGTGAAGGGGAACTAATGTAACTGGAGAGAGCAGAACATTTTCAAAATGATTTTTGAATTTTTTTTCAACTGGAGGCTACCACACCACACCAAATGAACTTTCAGAAAATATTGGAAACAGAACTTGAAGACATCGAATTCGTAACGAGCTCACTTTTTAGAGCTTTTTGTGGATACTGAGGGCAGGAGTAGAAGTGGAAGTAGCTCTCTAGAATAGAAACAAATAGTTTTCTTATAAACACTACCGGACTACTCCTATAAATTGCATGATCTATCTAGAAACACAGACAGGTTGCATTTAGCATATCCAACAAAAGGAAAGAAGGAATAGAACATGGACGAGTAATCCACTATGATCAACCCAACACCCACAAATTGAGGCCACGAGAGGGCCCGGCACCCAATCTCCTCAAAGAAAATCGTAGCATGGAGAATCCTCGGAACCGACAAAAACCATCATGAAAAGGCAAGGAAAAGGGGACAGAAACACACCACGTGGATTGGGAACTGAGCATCAGAGGGAAGAAGGGGGGAATCACGATGGCAAGACGGACACCAACTCCCCCGGTGTGCACGAAAGTAGGCACCTTGACGTCGGTGGGCTCGAAGTAGATGAAGATGAGATACCCCACAAGCAGCCCGAGGGGGAGCCCGATGCCGAATCCAATGATACCTGACAGCATATTCAGGAAACCTATCCCGCCCACCTCCTCAAAACCCCACCTCACTGCTGCAAACCGGACCCACCGATCAGTGCGGTGACGCTCCTCGTTGATGGGGCACTGCCTCTCACTACTGTCATCCTCCTCATCCCACACCGGGATGATGTCAGCGGCAAAGCATTGGAGGGTCGCCGCTCTGCAAGCCTGTATGCAGCAGTCAATGACACAGGAATTAAAGGGGTAGCCATTGCTCTCATAGCAGAGGTCGAGGGTGGAGGAGTGGGTCCATCAGTGCCTCTAGTGGCGGGAGAGGATGCTGGTGGCGGCGCGGAGCTTGGTGGTGGGAAGGAGGGAGAGTATGTTGATGAGGATCTCGTCTGGCAGATGGCTGATCCGGTCTCTCATATCTCCTTCTGCTCACCAGATCTAGGAGGATGAAGAAGAAAGGGGTGAGGGAGGAAGAGAAAGAGGGAGAGAATGGGTTGGATTCGGGAGAAATGAGTGTTAAAAAAAAATCGAGAGCAATAGCCTGTTCCCACTAAGAAACTACACCCCATCACCAAAGAAGTGCTAGCAGGTTAGGCATGATGTGGCAGGCCAACTCTAGTTCCCATGCGGCATGATGGTAAACTGCACTAAGTAACTGGGGCAGTTGCACTGAAACAAATGTGACTCTTCACGTCAAACAGTGTCAGTTCAACTTGACTGCTAGTTAATCTCCAAATTGCTTGCCAGAGGTGCCTACATTCATCGTCTCTTCATTATATCTTATTTTCCTTCACGTCTGATGGTTGTTGTTCCTCTCATGTCATTAAATCTCTTGAAGTAGACTAAACTGGGAACTTTATGTTCCTTGTTTCCTTCAGGTATATCATCCTTAATAGCCTCTGTGAGCATGCCCTGGCTCGTTCCTTGGTTTCAACTGTGCCTGCATGTGTTTTTGATTTTAATCCCTCAGTTCCTCCTTTCTGTCCTACCATGCTAGCCTTCTAGGAAATGCTTCACTTTGATGGTCCAGGATTACTACTATGTGTCTTAGTTTTGAACCTCTCCCTACTTTCACTCCTCTATTTTTTTGATGGTGTCAAAGTGAGAGAGAGGCAGTGAGTCCTTCAGGGGGTGTTTGGAGAGAGAGTGTAAGTCATCCAAGGGGGTTTGCATTAAGGGAGAGTTTACTTCCGTTGCATATCTTGTTCACAGCATATCCTGCTGCATAATTTCTTCCTTGCTCTTCAAAATTACTTTTCTAATCAGTAAGCACATGACTCATTATTTTCATCATCAAAAAGGGGGAGAATGTTAAGTACATTATGTTTTGATGTTGTCACACCATGAGTCATTAGCTAATTGGCTTAGAAATTCATGCCATCCTTTGATGTGTCCAGGTGTAAAGATATCTTGCCAAGAGGTTCATGTGCACCGACCATAGAGTGTTGAAAGCATATGTGCATCGACCTTATTTTTTAGTTGCACCGACCTTACTGAACGGAGCTCTCCATGTGCCTCGACCTTTATATGCTTCAGTGTGAAATGTGCACCGACCTCTATGCTTCAGACAGGAATGTGCATCGACCTCCATGTGATGAAATATGAAATGTGCATCGACCTCTTTATGAGAGACTTGGTTATGCTAATGTACACAGACTTGGTCATGCTGAATGCAAATGTGCACAGACTTGATTATGCTAATGTGCACAGACTTGGCTATGTTAAATACAAATATGCACAGACTTGGTCATGCTAAATGCAGATATGCACAGACTTGGTTATACTAATGTGCATAGACTTGGTTATGTTAAGTACAAATGTGCACAGACTTGGTCTTGCTGAATACAAAGGTGCACAGACTTGGTCATGCTAAATGCAAATGTGCATAGACTTGGTTATGCAAATAAGCACAGACTTGGTTATGCTAAATGCAAATGTGCACAGACCTTACTGAGCCTAAGGTCACATATGCATCGATCTTACTGAAGAAAGGCCACAAGTGCACAGACCTTAGTCTTCATGTGCACCGACCTCAACTGAAGAAGCTCCAAATGTGCACCGACCTCTACTTAAGAAAGTCCTATGTGCACTGACCTCAACTGAAGAAGTTCCAAATGTGCACCGACCTCAATGAAGGAATCTCTAATGTGCACCGACCTTGTTCTCAATGTGCACCAACCTCTACTGAAGAAAGTCCTATGTGTACCGACCTCAACTGAAGAAGCTCCAAATGTGCATCAACCTCTATGAAGAAACTCCTCATATGTGCATCGACGCTCTGGGCTCCAAGGGGCAATGTTAGCAAACCTACAGCTTTTTTAGAAAAGGATCCAGAGAGCAAAATAGGAACCACAAATGCCTAAAATCACGTCTTTTGAGGTCTGAAAAGGTTTCTTTACTGAGTCAACTATCCTTGTCATCATTGGCTTGCTATATTAGTCCTTTTGGTGAATGGAGAAGCCAATTACCATAACTAGGAATAGTCACCTTTCTTAGTACCCATCTTTTCGCCGATCGCGAAAACATAATTTTCTATTTTCTGATATTTTCGATGAAAAATGTGAACTTTCAGAAATTAGAAAAATTCTTAATTTTTCTTCTATTTAAACCACCTCACTATCTCTCCTTCCTCATTTTCAACCGTTCTTCCTCTCTCTCGTTCTCTCTCCCCTCTGGTCCGTTCAGCGCGGGGTGCACACCGTTGCGGAGTTGGCCGAGGCGAGGACGCGGTGGAGTGATCGGAACGTGGGATGGAGTGACGGTTTGAGCGTGGCGTGGCGCGATCCCTCGGTGGATTCTGAGAATCGACGCGGTTCGTGTTTTGGCGATTTCGACATGGTTTAGTCGATTCGGCGCACGAGATCTTCGGTGGAGGTAGGGAGACGGTTCACCCACCCGTTCTGTAACTTTTTCCGCCTAGTTTGCACTTGACGGTGCAAGAATGAGTGAGTTCTGGCCCATTATAGTTTTTCGAGGTTCGTAGACCTCGCCGAGAAACGACGACGGTTCTACGATCAGTTAGTGTCAATGGACTCCCTGGAACGTCAACGTTCCATTTCCATAGTCACGACCTTGCGTCGAATGGTGGTCTATCGGGGCCGGGAGGAGCCCGGGAACCCCGTTAACCCCATTTGGGTGATTTCGTTAGAATCGCCCGTTTCTTGCCATTTCTCAGCCGATCTGGCTGCGGTTTGAGTCTATGTGATTGCCGGGAGCTTCACCATTGTATCCCTTGCGTTTTGGCGTGAATGGGGTGTGGGAAGGCCTCAGTCGGGCCAACCCCATGGTTTGCTCACCGTAACGGTTGAGCGGTCGAACCAGAGACCATCCATGGGTATGGGCGGCTGGCTCTGGACCGTTCAACGTGTGTCGATTTCGGGTTTGCGCGGTCGATCGATAGACCGCTCTGGGCTTGTGCGGCCAGGTGGGGTCCACCCAGTCCCTTGTGAGCGGCCGGTCCCCAGCCGTTTAGGTTTTCCGTTGGGTTGAGTGGTCAGGTCTTGACCGCTCATCTTAGTTGACTGTTGGTCAACAGCTTTATGTCGGTCGCGTCGGGCGATTTGGTCAAAACCGTTCTGACCGGCACTATAGTATGTCGGTTCGAGTCAGCGATTTGGTCAAAACCATTCTGATCGGAACCATTGTAGGTTGGTGGGCATGAGCGGCTAGGCCATAACCGCTTATAGCCTTGGGCGGCTCAGCCCTAACCGTCCATCCCCCGTTAGTATTTTTGGGTCCGTTCCCTTGAGCGGACTACCCTGAGCCGTTCATCTCTTTGAGCGACTACGGGAAATCCATTCATCCCCAGCTGAATGGTCTACATTCGACCATTCATCTTTCCTTGGAAGGTCTGCTCCAGATCGTTCATTGCCCTAAGCGGCCAGATCTAGACCGCTTATCCTTTGGACAGTCCAGGGAGGACCATCTCCTAGTTCTGAGTCTTCCGTGCTCGTGTGAGCGCCATGTTGACCTCCGGCCAACCCGGTTGTGACCCAGTGGTCGACTGTCGATCTTGTGAGTGTCCCGGACACCCCGTAGTTTTCGTGGCTGTGTTTTGGGGTGTCTGGAGGTACCGTGTTATCTCCATTCACATGCCCGTGAGTTGGGAGTTTGGGTAACTCCGTGTGTGTTTCGGGTCTTTGTGTTACGCTGATCGAATCACCGTGTGTCGGTGTGAGTGCAGTGAGGGCTTCTCCGCACGTCGTGTGTTTCTTCGAAAGGTGGTTTCCGAGTGGGCCGTATGTAAGGCCTTGGACTACGAGTCTAGTCATCCAGTCTGGGGTTGGAGGCTTTCTTGGTTCCCCTTTTCGAGGGAGGAGTCTCGGCAGTTGCGAGCCGCCTCGTGAGTCATCGTGCTACCGTGGTTTTATGCCTAAGGATTAAGCCAGATTGACGGTGTAGTGCCGTCACATTCAACGATCTTGACCTTGAGTCTCGTGACTCAAGGACCATTGAGTTTAGTAGGTCTAGTGGGCTGCCCAGAGTCAGGTGACCTCGAGTCACCTGAGATGTAGATGACAATCACCTTGCAAGAGCTCCTCTTCATTTTCCCCCTTTTCTTCTCCAACAAGAAAGAACAAATAGGCATTAGGGTTTTTATCACTTCCCAAATTCGGAGCACACATTGATATATATAGAGGACTGACCAAGTGACCCAAATATCCCTTATAAAATGTGTTAAAAACACCCAAATATGTTTAGGAACCATTGAGGGATATTTTGGTAAAGTTTCATGGGGTTTAGAATGGGTTTTAACCCTTTACGCAAGACCAGGCCGGAAGGGGTCGACCCTTGGGGTCGACTCTCAGGCAACCAGAGGGCGGACAGAGCTGAAAAAAAAATTCAGCTCTCAGGGGTCGACCCTTGATTTTCTAGTTTCTGTTTGGTCTAGAAACTCTAAGGGTCGACCCTATGGGTCAACCCCTGCCAGTAGGGGTTAGAAAAACCTGTTAAACCTCAAATAATTCATGGGAAAATAAATAATTAAATATTACCATAATCTAATGATGATCAACCATGAATTTTCAACCTGAAAAATATGAGAAAGCAAGTGGTTAGATGAGAATCAAAATCCTTACTTCTAGCAATAATTCTATGAACTTGTTCACCACAAAACACATCATATAACCAATCAGACTAGTATTTGACTTCTCATATCAATCAACAAAAATACATTCTACCAAATAACAAAATTTTGATATAATGAACATGACTCTCTCAAACAACCAACTATAATGACATTGGAGCTCAATCACATAATTACATTCTTATATCTACCATTAAAAATGCTTCAATACCTAAATGTAAGCAATCATGCTAAATGCAAAGTATGTAGAAAAGCATGGGAACTCATTCATTCAAAAGGCATTTTCACCAAGCTTTCTTACACAAAGTCACTTTCTTAAGCCATGCATTTTAGACATGTATGAGCATCTACAAGAAGCATGTAGAAAGTCTTCTAGTTCCATGTAACCAAATCTCATATTGAAGAAACATGAAACACATTCTCAAACCATCAAAGCCTTAACTAAAGATGTGATTATTTAGACATGCATGTAAGCAATGCATGTGAACATCATATCACCCAATTTCACCAAGTTTCACATGAGTTAACTTAACCAACTTTTAAGCACACATTAAGCACATTCACTTGAATTGCCAAAATCAAATGACCATGAGTCCATATAATGAGTGAGAATCATTAAAATCACATTAATCAAACTTCAAGTTAATAGGTTGAGGATATTTCAAGCCCAATCATGATTTCTTCATAAGAACCATATGCATGCAAATCATTCACATATGAAACCATGTGATGTTAATCAAGATCTTCTGAAACCATGTGATGTTAACCAAGATCTTCAAGTAAACATGCTATTAAATCTCCACAACCATTTCAAACCTCAGAGCAAGAGGATAAGGAGATTCAGGCACATGAAAACATGAATAACTATTCAAGCACAAGTCCAAGTGACGAAGTCATTTTACAATCATCAAAATCACATGCACAACACCAGGAAACGGACGTGAATCAGATGAGCTTGTCCATCGGAATCGGGTATGGACCTTGTCTAGTGTGCTTGCGCGTCTTGGTCCAAGGTTTCTCATGGCATATCCGATGAGCCCTTGGCCGTGTCATATCAAGTGGTATCAGAGCAAGTCATTGACTTGTTCTTACAAGTCAAGTCTTAGGGAGCGCTTGCATTAGAGTCATTATCGGGTCACCCTATGCATCATCACTTCCCCATTGTATGGCTACCTCATACCGATCTGATCCGTCATTGTCGGCCCTCTCCATGCGGCCTAACCTCCAAGAGAGCTATGCCACTAGGATAAATGGTATCAAAGGCCAAGTGAACACCCTTAAGGAGGAAGTTGCAATCGCTCTTAGGGTACTTAAAGCCATATCTTACCAACTTGGCTGAAACCATGAAAATAGCTCCACACCAAGGGACGTTGAACTCCCTAGCTTTGACGGGTGTTATGACCCGAAAGTCTACCGTACGATTAAGTTGACGAACCATGATTAAAGGCAGTAGCATGTTTGCTGGGGCATAGCCAAAATTACAGGGTCTACATCCAAAATAAACAACCCCTCGTTTAATAATGACCGAACCAGGGTCCGAGGAGCCGAATAGATCATTGATCGGGGTCCGTCCGTGGGGTCTTCGACCGTGCGAAGAAGAATAAATGAGGTGGGAAGGGATGGCCTTCCTCTTCCCGTCGCCGGCGTATCCGGCATCCCCCCACCCATCAGTTCGTACGTATCGTATTCTTAAGAATCAGACTTGACGCCACAGTTTCTACGCCTACACTAGATTTTGGATACGTGGAATTTTCTGATTGGTACAGTTAAATTTGGACAAGGTGATCGGTCCACAGGCTGTACAAGCGAATATATCGCGGCCCCCAGATTTATCAGTTACACGCCAGCCAGCCAGCCAGCGAGGGGCCCCCCTGGTTTTGGAAAAGAGGAAGCGGCAGGGAGCGGGGCAGCGGCTTGTCTCGCCAGTTCTTTCTCGCCAGGCGGTTGCGCGTTCGCGGCCGGAATCGGTGGGCAATCCGACCAGCTCTGCATGGTCTGATCGGCGCCGGACTCTCCGCCGGGCGGCGCTGTTCGCCAGGGTTCTGGCTGCGTCTCGGATTCCCCTCCGGGTCGGCGCCTCCATTGTCCTGACCCTGCCTCTTCCTGTTCTTCTTTCCTTGGCAGGTGGTGGCGGGCTCGGTTGAGGATCGCAGGGAGCTGCCAGTGTGATCTCCGGGGTGCTCCCCTGCATGCCGTGCGTCCTCCAGTGGGATGTCTCTTCTCGGTAGGCTCTGTGGAAATCCCTATTGTTTCGGTTTGGGCTCTGTTTGGTGATGGTGTTTTCTTATTGTTTCCATGGCGTTCTCTCTTTCTACGGGCTTTCCTACCAGGCGTCTAATCTCTGTGTGTCTTTACACAGCGGTTGAACCGTGGAAACCCTATCGCTCAATCCTTGTTTCTTGCGGTTTTCTGCAATGGGTGTGCCATAGGTGGCCTTCTATTGGTAACCTGCCGTTGACAAGATTGTACTATCCGGAGGGAGCAACCTTCTCGCTTGACTTTTCTGGAAAAACCTGGCAGAATAGTTTTGTTTTTCTATTAAAACATGTGGTTGACATGCTAACCGTTTCATCCCTATGGATGCGTTTAACATTGTTACGTCTCATGCTTTGATCGTGTGATCATATCTATGGTCAATAAAACCGGTACGGCACAAAGGGCGCTAGTTTAAAGGCACAAAGGGCGCTAGTTTAAAGGAAGTACAGTATGGTTGGAAGTATTTTTCCATTTTCCTCTAGGACCGCCCCCATGTGCCAATGCCGTGTTGCTTCCAGCTTTGATTTTTAGTGGTTAAGGGTAATGATTTAAATGGGTCCACTTTCCCCATGAAAGGCAAGAAGAAGAGAAGTGACATCAATTTGAATGAATAGTTTATCGGTGCACTAGATTATCCCTGGCATTTGGTTTTTGAATTTTCTACAGAAGGATTTCTGCTTGGGTATTTTAATGCATAAGCTTCATTTGTGCTCTCTGCACATGCATAACATTCTTTGGTTCTATTCATCAATTAGTTTCTTGGGCCTTCAGTCTATGACTTCATCATATTCCCTCTTCACCTCTATCTTGTTCAAGTTAATTATATCCCATTTAGAATGAAGGATCTTAGCAATGCATTTTGAAGTCTCGATGTCTTATGCCCTTGCCATAATCATGAACTTTTATTGTGTTAATTTTCGGAGAGTGAAAAAGCAAGGACTGGTCAGTGGAAATGCAAGACTGACAGGAAAACTGCTGCAGAAATGAGGTAGATGCCTCATTGCCCGAGCAGCCCTCTAATGCAGCTGTGTGATCTGCTTCCGAGGCATTTTCGAAATACTGCTGCTCAGGATAGTCCAAATCAAATTAAATCTCTGTGGTGTTTGTGGACTGCAGAGAATGGCTCGTCTTTGATTACCAGACAGGCGCCTAACCTCAGAGTTGTCTTCGAGAGGCTCCGGAAGTACAAGCTGAAAATGAACCCGATGAAGTGCGCCTTTGGCGTCTCCAGTGGGAAGTTCCTCGGCTTCATTGTCCGACACAGGGGGATCGAGATCGACCCCTTTAAAATAAAAGCTATCCAGGAGCTACCCCCTTCGAAGAATCTGGGAGAGTTAAGGTCCCTGCAAGGCCGGCTAGCCTACATCCGTAGGTTCATCTCCAACTTGTCGGGACGTTGCCAGTCATTCCATAGATTGATGATGAAGAATGCACCGTTTAGCTGGGATCAAGAGTGCCAACGAGCCTTCGACCAGTTGAAGGATTATTTGAAGACCCCGCCTATGCTGGGGGCACCTGTCAAGGGAAGACTGCTTATCCTATATATAGCGGGCACCGAATATTCATTGGGGGCAATGCTCGCCCAGAACAATGATGAAGGAAAGGAGCAAGCTCTCTACTATCTCAGCCGAAGACTGGTGGGAGCGGAAGCAAAGTACACCCCGATTGCCTTAGTCTTCGCGGTCAAGAAGCTGAGGCATTACATGCTGTCGCATGAAGTGAGCCTGATATCCAAGGCTGACCATGTCAAGCACATTCTCTCCCAGCTAGTCCTGAAGAGGCGTCTTGGCAAGTGGGCCGTACTGCTAATGGAATTTGATATCACCTACGTACCACAGAAGGCCGTTAAAGGGCAAGCCGCCGTAGACTTCTTCGCAGCACACCTCATGCCCGAAGACTCCCCATTGGTCACAGAATTGCCTGAAGATGAAACACTGGAGGTGGACCAAGTCCAACAGACCGCCTGGCAGCTGTACTTCGACGGGGCTTCGAGAGCAAAAACGACCCCATCTGGGCATACCAAAGTGCGGGCTGGAGCCGACATCGTCCTCAAATGTCCAGACGGAGAAGTATTGCACACTTCGTGCTCCATCAGCAAGCCCTGCACAAATAATGAAACAGAGTATGAAGCTCTGATTATCGGCCTCCAAGTCGCCTTGCAGATGGAGATCAAAATGCTACAAGTGTTTGGCGATTCGCTATTGATCGTCAAGCAAGTCCAGGGACAGTTTGATGTCTGAAAACCCGAGCTACTCCCTTACCATACTAAGGCGAAGTGGCTCATGGAGCAGTTCTACCTCATTGAAATAGGCCACGTCGCTAGAGGAGAAAATGCACAAGCCGACGCACTGGCGAAATTGGCAAGTTCCTTGGCAATGCCGCCAGACGGATCGCTCAACATCCGAGTGATAAATCAGCGCCAGGTGCCTAGCATGATAGAAGAATTAGAAGAGGAGGAACTTGAGGTCGCCACAGCAAAGACCATCGGCCTACCCGACTGGAGGGACCCTCTTATCCAATGGTTTAAATATCAGTAATTACCCAAACAAAGAGAAGAGAGGATCAAGCTGATCAGAACGAAGGACTCTTATGAAGTCTGGAACGAGATACTATTCCGAGTCCTGGCGGATGCCAAATAAAAATTACTCCTCTGATGCCTATCCACCGAAGAGGCTTGGAGAGTCATGAAGGAGGTTCACGCCGGAACAGCTGGTGCACACCAGGCGGGACCGAAAATGAAGATTGAGATAAAGAAGCTTGGCTACTACTGGCCGACAATGTTTGACGACTGTTGCATGTATGCTAAGTCCTGTCAAAAATGCCAGGAGCACGCGACGGTGCCCAGAAGACCGCCCGCGCCGCTGCATCCAACAGTGCCCAGCTGGCCGTTTGCCCAATGGGGAACAGAAGTCGTGGGTCTGTTACCTGCGTCATCCGCAGGGTGCAAGTACATTCTGGCGGCAACTGATTACTTCTCTCGCTGGGCGGAAGCTATTGCTCTGAAGGAGGTGACCAAAAAAATCGTGGTCAGGTTTGTCCGTCGCAACATCATATTCCGGTTTGGCACCCCCGACCAAATTATCTCAAACAACGGCAGCCACTTCCGCAATCAGAAGGTCTACCGGCTGGCAGAAAAGTACAAGATTGCCTAAGCAATATAAATTGTCATGTAGTCCTCTTTTCCAATTAATAAAGAATTTGGAAGTTAATTTTCATTGAGTTTTTGATCTCTTCCGAGAGGGAGAAGAGAGCGCCCTAAGAGTGGGAGGCCACAAGGGCTGCTACCCCAAACCCTAGCTGCCACCTTCACCCACCCCCCCACCACATCTTCCTTCTTCCCCATTGCAAACCCTCCTTCCTTGCTACGGCCGTGCCACCCACCATCGCCACCTACGGCTGCATCAATGTGTAGCAACCGATTGCTGGTCCTCCCCCATTTCCTCTTTTTTTTTCTTCCTTCCCGTCTTCTTCTTCCTGTGCATGAACAGGAGTAGTGTCCACCTTGAGATCGCAGCTGCCTTGTCCCCTTCCTCTCATATCCGTCTGTGAGCAAGGGCCCCACCCAAATCCCAATCATCGGCACTCGTGCTCCCCCACAGCCTCACCTTCGCCATCTCGTCTAGTAGTGCCATTGTCCTCTGGTGCCTCATTGAATACCTTGACGAGGTGGACATGCTGCCTCCAGCAAGCACCACCGTTGTCGCCACCGGTCTTGGATGCCACAACCGTCCGTACAGTCACTAAGCGAGGCACCCTGCTGCCTACTTCGGCATGCCGTGCTACTGTGACCTGCACAACACCGCCGTAGCCTGCACAGCACGACCACGGCCTACACTGTCGCCACTGGCTGCCGCTGCTTTGAGCGCCTCTGTCCCAGCCTACTCTTGCTAACGTCATCTGCAACTAGGAGAGCCAGCTGCAGCAGCTGCACCTTTGGCCGCCTCTACACGGCCTTGTGCCAGCCACCTTCAGCCCACTGTCCCCTCTGCAAGCGGACCATAGTGCCACTAGCACCTCGGGACCCCTTTGGGGCTGGTAGTAGCCACAGCCCAACCATGCCTGATAGTGCCATACAGAGGTCGATTCTGTCTATGTGGGACTACCGTCATCTTTGTCCTGCATCAAATTTAGTATCAGAACAGAGCAGAAGGACCAATTTGTTATATCAAATTAGGGTCCTACATAATCTCTTACACATGTGCCAAATGAATTTCAAATTCGATGCATATTTTCCAAACAAGGAGCGAACAAGAATAATTCTAGATAAGTGACATCGAGATACTTATATTTCTCGGTCCATTGTTGATTATTGAAAACTAGCAAGATTATTAAGGTAAAAGGGCTTTTGTGGAATTCCATCGGCGGTTAAAGGTGTCACCACATTGAAAGTTATTACTATATTGACGGAGCATGGTGCACTATTGATTTATTAGATTCCTACATCAGTCTGGGACAAGATTGGATAGAAGTGCGACATGCTACCATAGATCCTGAACAGTTTAGTTGCACTCTCTAGCCACCTCATTTGAAGGGTAAATTTTGTTTTCTCAATTCATATTATGTTCCTGCTAGTGCCAAGTCAATGCCTCTAGAGCAAATTGTGATGGGTGGAGAGCCAATAGAACTGGCAACCATTGTTCAAGGTGTCTGTGTATATGTTGAGTGCATGGTTGATGCTGCTTGGGATGTTACGTTGTTTGCTGAGTTGGGACTTCACTTGATATCTGATGATGAGTTTGAGGCAGGCTCATTATTCATAGTTGCTAGTGACCCACTTGATATTGTTTCATGGGTTCAGACACTCATGATTAGGTTTGGACCTACTATCTGAGCATGTGTTTGAGATCTAGAATGTTTCATGATATCCTCTTCTTGTTATAGTTGTGGATTTTACTATGGATCAGTGTATTTTTGATATGGTCTAGTGCGATTTGGAGGCACATTTTCTGTGCCAACTCAGGCTTTTTAGTATGGCTATCTCTATGGAGTCAGTAGTATTGCATGGACCCGTCACTCCTATCCCTATTGTTTGCATTCTCTTACATTTCAAAACTTGAGGACGACTTTTTTTCGAACCAGGGCTAATTGATGCAGAGCAAAACTTGCGGAGCAAAACTTGCAATGTCAAGCAATGGCATGCCATAGTTTCTCTAATTCATCTAGGGTAATTTGACATACTTGATCTAGTAATTTGATTAGTAAATTTTATTGGGTGATAATCTATTCACCCCCACTAGATTATCAATTCCACCAAACCAACACTCTCCACATCTCGCCTGACATCCCGTGACCACGTGTCATGCCCTGGTGACACTTCTCGGGTCAAAACTTGGTTCCGCAGGTGATCATCTAGAAATCGACTAGCACGCCCTCATTCCACCCAACCATCTCTATCCGGGTCGATCAGAATGATTAATTACATGCTACTCCATTCTCTGCATTTATATTGTTCTTTGTATTTTCCTAAAAAAACCCCCAGAATCCTCACATACGAAGACAACCCATCTCAGCCTTTCGAAAGGCGAGTGTATGTCATGCCGCAAAAAAGTTAGAAATTCTCCCGCGTGGCACAAACTGTGCCATAGATCATTGACGTAGGTAAAACCATGGAATTATTGAAAATCAGAACCTTAATTAGTTTTTGAGACAAAGCATGTGATTATGACGTAGTTTGTTGATCCACGTCAAATTATTTTGATGTTTTTTGGGTGAGTTTTAGAAATTTTTATTGATTCACGTCATCTGGGTTTGACACCTTCTCAGTGGAATCTGTAGAATAGTGGAAATTGACACATGGCACTAGGAGTTTCAATCATAGAAGCATCCATGAAATTTGAGGAATGATCTTTATTCATAAAAATAGAATTTGATTACATTGGGGTCGCCCTAGGGTGCAATTTCCTAAGTTCTATTACATAAGATTTCCAAAGATCACGGTCTTCCTCAATGTGTTGTAAGGATCTTCTTGGAGGGTTCATCTTCCATAGGGCTTGGATAGTCTTCGTTTTGATGCGGGACAAAAATGCGGACTCGACGCTAAGTTGGATATGCAACCTGGGACTCTAGCAAGCTCGCACTCGTCCCTAGCGAGGGAAGCGTTCGGACCTGCACGGTTGAGAAACCGCCAGCAAGCCAAGGGTGGTCTACTCACTCTCTCGTGCCTGGGTCGGGTCACGGGACAGTCTCGCTCTCTCACTCGCAGCGGTGAGTTGAATTATATGAGCTAGGAAGTAACTACTCACATGCAGCGACAGTAACAACGTATACTAAGAAAGTAAATAACTATGACTACGAGGGGTGCCGAGTGTACCTCCACGCTCCGGGCATGGGGAAGACGATCCTAGCCAAGACGGTAACTCCTGGTTAATACAACAATCACAATAATTTATAGCAATGAATCTTTGCCCACTCCACGCAGGGAGATAAAGGGCTACAGCGGGCCCGGGAGGACCGTTCTTGGGTTGGCGGGCAGCACTTTGGTCTGCTCCATCGGTGCCGTCTGGAAGACGCTTGATGCTGGTTGTGGGGCCCACGTGATGCTCAGTGGGGCTGAGTGGGCCCGGAGTGACACTACTGTGATGGGGGGGCCTGGAGGGATGCTCCCTCGGACGGTGGCGCGCTGGTTCACCTCGTGGGAGGCGAGGCGGCTCTGGTCTTCAAGCGTTGGGTTTGCTGTCCACGAGCTGTAACTTGCTATTTTGCAGCACACAACCTGGCGAAAACTACTGCTGCGACCAGCCCCGATGACAGAATGACACGAGGTTGGCAGCGTTGGAAAGCTCCTTCGAAGAGCTACAATTTTAGGTTGGTTCAGAATTTCAGAACATCTCAGAGATGGCCTTTGCAGAATTTTCAAGATGCTAGTTTATAGAACCAGATCTGGCAGGACAGAACTAGACTTGACTGAGAACACGAGTTGACCGAGAGTGTAGTGGCAGATATGTGTGTTGAGCTCTTCACAAAAGTTGTAGCTATGAGATTCAGGAAAACGAAGGTATTGTTTTGTGGACTTTTATGGAGGTATGGATTTTTGGTGGATTTTCTAGTGGACAGGGGTTGGGCCTAGAAAACTGAGGACAGATAGGAAATGGGGGTTTGCAAGAACTTTTAGTGAGAGCTATAAAATTCCTAAATCCCTCGCTAGGGACGTACGCGAGCTTGCTTAGAGTTCCAGGTGGCCTCGAGCCCTCGTCGTCTCCGTCCCGCATCAGCAAGTGCGCAGACGACTGTGGGGAGTCATGTACTGGACGTCTTCCCCACCGATCGCGAGCGATTAATGTTTATTTTACATCGGGCCAAGCCTGAACACCTTTGTTTCTACTGCCGAAGAAGAGAGTCAGGGACCCTGGACGCCACGACGTCGGGAGGACTTAGTCCATGCAACAGCGATAGGGCAACAGCAACAGAACAGGGATAACTGGGGACAGAGAGACTAGCTCCAGCGAGGCGGGAGATTCACTCCCTGACTGGATTACATGACTTGTATGCCGTGAAAGGCATTTATGTGGGGGCATGAGAGCCCGATTACATGTGCTTGCAAGCCGCGGGACAATTCCGTCATTTGTGACGGTCCCCGGGTCATTGCGTTATTGTGTGTGTAGTTCTGTATTCATATATAGTGTCTGTAAAAGGACCTGTGACTCAGCAGGGTGCCGCCTGAGGGGTGTCACAATGTCTTGCCATCATCAGACAGTGTCGAGGTTGGGACAGTAGGGGTGCCGTAAGCATCATTGTGTTGAAGTAGGAGGGCGTCACCAAGGCCGAGGTGACCGAATGACGTGAGTACCCCTTGTCATTGGAGAGGCCGGGCGCTGTTGAGACTGCAGCGGTTGGATGGCTTGAGCATTGCCATGACTGGAGTGACCAAAAGCCATTGAGCTTAGGATTGTCCGGTGCCGTGGGCACCGGTGGGACCGGAGTTGTTGAGCGATCGAGCGTCGCGACTCTCGATGTGATTGGAGTAGCTGGAAGTCAGGCGCCGGGGGCACTGCTGTGACTGAGGCGGCTGGCAGTCAGGTGCCGGGGGCACCATTGTGACTGGAGTTGTTGAATGATCAGGTGTCGCGAGTCCCGATGTGACTAGAGTGGCCGGCAATCGGGTGCTGAGGGCACCGTTGTTGCTAGAGTGACTGGCAGTCGGGTGCCGGGGGCACCGTTGTGACTGAGTTGCTGGCAGTCGGGTGCCAGGGGCACCGTTGTGACTGAAGGAGCTGAGCACCGTGAGACCTCGACAGTCGTGATCGGGGTCCGTTGACAGAGGTAGGGGCCTGACACTTCATCTTGCGTCGGGACTTGTGAAGTATGCCCAATGTCTGGGTAACAGCACTGAGGGCACGCTTATCGAGGTGACCCCAAAGTGGCACACGATCATCGAGGCGGGGGACCAGGCTGGGCGCCTCAATTGAGCCATGTCTGATGGTGCGCGACCATTGGGACCGAGACTAGGCAGGGTGCTCTCGTCAAGCAATGGCTGCGTCATGTACGATTGTCGAGGCAGAGATCAGGCAGGGTGTCTTGACCGAGCAACGTTTGATGGTGCTCGATCGTTGAGGCAGGCACTGGGCAGGGTGCTCTCATGAAGAGGCATCTGGGTCATGCACGAATGTCGAGGTAGAGTCGAGCAGAGTGTCCCTATCGAACAATGTCTGGGGGGCGCATGACTATTGAGATGGGGCTCGGGCAGAGTGTTTTCACCAAGCGGCATCAGGGTCATGCACGAATATCGAGATGAGACCTGGGCTGGGGTCGCGCATGATTATCGAGATGACATACGTTCGTCAAAAGAGGGGGGGGGCACCTTTTAGGAGGTCGATCTTTGGGCTAGATGCCGTATGAGGGATGACCATGCGGCATGCTCTCGGCGTAAGCCTAGAAAACATACACAGAGATCTCCTTGGTGTTTGGGTTAGACGCCGTAGGAGGGATAATCATGCGACATGCCCTCGGCGTAAGCCTAGCAAACACATACAAATCTCCTTAGCGCGCCTTTGTAGTCTGGGGCTGAGCTCCTTGCATTGATGCTTCATTCTTTTCATTGGGCATCCAAAGGGGGGATTTTATAGTGGAAGATGAAGGGTCAGAGGGGTTTAGGTGGACCAGGTTTAGGGGTGAGGCTGGTCCGGGTAAACATATAGTAGTAAGCAATAATATTTCATTTGATCGGTTTGCTAAAGTAGCAGAAATAAAATTACTTTTTAATTAACAGTTTAAATTTAATTATTATGGCCCAGAGTCAAGTCCAAAGAAAAGACAACAAGTGCCAAGTATAGTCGATAGAAAAGAAAAGACGTACCAGAGTCGGGGGAAGCCCAATGAGGGTACCAGCTGGTCATAACTAGACGCCGTGAGCACGCACATCGAAAATGAACGAAAGTAGAACGAACGACCACCACCTGTAGAGCAGGGGTGAGCCTCGTGTCACTGGCTCAGTAGGGGTCACACGGATCCCCACAGAGGAAAACATGCAGTAACACGTTAAAAATAGCAGGCATGCAACAGTGAACAACAAGTAAGAAGTAAAGCAGGAGAGCTAAACTACAAAGCTGTAAAGGAAACAGATCAGGAAGCAGGAGTAGGAAACAAACTAAGGAAGAGGGGAAGGAAGAAGTTGTACCAGACAATGGCTACCGAACCAACCTTGGTACCCCAAACTACTCCAAGCAAGGGCAGGAGGGCGACTCGGAGCTGACAGAGTCAGGAGTTGCCAAACTGGCGATGCAAGGAACCTGCAAAATAGACAAAGGAAACCTAGGAAGAGGCTAGACAGACGACTAACATGGACGACAGACAGCACGACAAGGACATCGTGCACACTGCCACACGCATGGCAAGAAAGTCACACATGCGATAGGACACCGACCTTGGGTAACGACGCAGATAGGCTAACCCTGCCAGGTCACGATGCTCGAGAAACACGAGAGTCACCAGGCAGGCATGCAGATATGTAAGCAATTAAGGCATGCATTTAACTATATATAAGCGGTAGGAGCTACATCTACCAATAGAAGAAAAACAATGATAGAGATAGGAAAAAAAAGAGACCAACTAGAAGAGAGAGACCAGATGCGTCCACTGACGACTTACACTGCATCCCAAGCAACTCGCAAGTCAGACAAACAGAACAAGTGAGAGGCGTAAGGGAACCGAACCAAGTACTAGTCAGAGTAACACTCATCAGTGTCAGTCCAAGCCTCTGACCACGTGTGCACACACTGACTCCTGCCTAGAGCCAAGCCTCTAGCTAGTATTCCCCCCTGCGGATGCTACAATACAAAGTTGCGGGCCCACGGAACTAGCTTTAAAATAGTCTAGTCGGAAGTACCCCTCCACCTTTCCCAGGTGGGTAGACATGGAAAGTTCAGGGCAACGACTAGTGGCTCCATCACGAGGAACGAGGGGGCTAATCTATCGGGATCTAAAGTAGTATTACACAATACCATAGACAGAGTGCATATGCCAAGTGAAGTGCGCTAAAGACTGAACAGGCTACACCTGATGCGCCTGAAGGCATAATGGTCACAGAACACCGCGTCACAATACGTGACGGACCAGGGTAGGGGCATTGCACCCATGGTGACGTGCCTACAAGCAACCGTTACAGCCACCTGAACACACAGAAATCCACCGGTCACACAAAACATAATGGACCCATATCGCTGTGTCACGACGTAACGCACTAGCCAAGGTGCGTTACACAACCAGACACTGATAACACACTGACACACACACAAATAGACTCGATGCACGAGCACTATTGGCTACCTCGTCACGGTCCTAGCCCTCATAGGATATCAAAAGACATCCACGGATCAACGGGCGAACCCTGACGACAAGCCAAGACAAACAAAAATTGGAGTGGTAGACGACAACAACGCACTGGGCAAAGTGAACCATCACTCAACTACTAGGCAAACCTGGCAGTCAAGGCACAACCGCTACGCAACCAGAGATAAGGACACTTGCAATTCTAGATCGAGTCGTTAGGGTACTGTCGCGGTCAAGGAAAAGACCACACCCAGTCACCTAAACCAACTGATCCAGACAACCACCAATAGACAGACACCGCCCTAGAAAATGACCAAAGACTGACCAATACATAGGACAAAACAAGGACCATCACGGCGTTAGAAGTAAAGGTTCAAGTCCGTGCATCTTTTGCATTGCACACTTAAGGTCCGTGCAAGGTTTGTCTTGTGCTTATGGCATATAAGGTCTGTGCATATATTTGAACTAAGTCTATGCACGCCTTATTTCTTGCATATGCTAGGTCCATGCACATTAGGCTTATGGCATATAGGGTCTGTGCTTCGTTTGTATCATGTACACATGAAGTCTGTGCATCTTTCAGCCCTATAGACATGTTAAGTCTGTGCATAGTTTCACGTCTAAGCATACTTGCCATATAGCAAGATATAGTCTGACCAAGTTTGCTCTGTGAACAGTTTGAGTCTGTGCACATTTGTTCCAGCGCCCTATCAAGTCTGTGCAATTCTTGTATTCGTCTGATTGTCATATGCCGTCTAAGTGTTCGATCTTTTGACAGGGACTTTACTTAAAGGACTCCAGAGAATCAGGAGAAATATTATTTGTGAACTTTAAGGAGGGCACGTGATCCTAGGTGAAAAGTGAAGTGATGCTCGTGACACGTGGAAAGTCATTAAGCTTAGAAGCTGCCACGTGTCCAATGGAACTCAGATCTGGACGAAAGTTTGGGCGGGAAACATGGTTTCCACACGCCCATCTCACTGCTACCTATAAGTAGAGGAATATTCGCAAAGAGAAAGGGCGGATCGCAATTGAGAGCAGAAACAACTTCTAGCCAGAGAGCAAGTTCGATCCAGCATAGCTAGTGTCAGAAAAATTAAGAGAGAAGATTAGAGAGCTGTGAGAGCTGTGTGAGAAGAGGACTTGATAGTCTGTTTTCGGTCTCGTGGTTCAGAATTAGAGCCGATTTGCTCTTTGCTAAGAGTTACATTTGCGTTTTGATTTTATGTTCTTCTTCATTTTGTTTTGAAACCTCATCGTTCAAGCTGTGAGTCAGCGGCAAAGGAGCATTCCTCTGGTGGCTAAGCTGTAAGGCTCAGCGGTCCGGGATTGTGCTCCCCAAGCTATGGATCAGCAGTCCGGGATTGTGTTCCCCAAGCTGTGGATCAGTGATTGTAGGGAAGCCTTCCCCGAAGCTGTGGATTAGCAGTATTAAAGTTGTGTATCAGTAGTGAAGCCACACATGCTTAAGTGTGGGGTGGACGTAGATCTCTGGATAGAGATCGAACCACCTAAAAATCTACTATCTCATGGTTGCTTGATTCATGATGGTTTGATCGCCTAGATGGTTGCATAGGACCAATTGAGAATCGATCTACTTCATTTGCTCAGTTCGATCTGGTTGTGGTAAAGGGTTTCCTGATCGTTCTATAGCAATTCCTGGCTATCGTATAGTAGCTTGTTTTAATTCTGCACCTGATTAGCTGCTATAGAAATTTTTATATAGGTGATTGATCTATTCACCCCCCTCTAGATCCACATCACCCGGGGGGCAGTGACAGTGACATGCACAGTGCTCGGCTCTATGTGGTCGACAGGGCGAGGAGCGTGCAACAGGAGCTCGATTGTCTCGTACCACAGCTCGGACAGTTCCTATGCCCTTACGAGAGCAATGCCAAGGAAATTAGCATGACGAACACCATGGAAGCCAAGAACACAATGGGGCTAGTATCATGGGGCAATGGGGGGCTCTGTAATGACCCAAGATCTAGATACCGAGAATAACCCGATACCATTCAAATCTTGGCCCGCCGCCCATGAGCCGGAGGGCTCGAAAGAGCTAAAAGGTGTGTGTAGTGTACATAGAAATAAGAAATAAAGTAGGATAATTCAACAATTAACTTAAATAAATAATCTAAATATAGAGTCCAGTCTAACTAAGTACAGTCTACAAAGTAAAGGAACGTACCCAACGCCGAGTGAACACTCAGCCCGGTGAGCTGGCAACTAAGAACCTCTGCGTTGCACCTCCGAACCTCGAGGATGAACCGTCACACTTGAAAAGTAAGGGGTGAGCCTCGTCTCACTTGCTCAGTAGGGGTCCCTCGGAACCCCAACCGTAAATAACGATGGAGAAGGAAATGAAATTTAACTAGCAGAGCTCTCTCACTAAACTAATGCTTCAACCAGACACAATATCAAACACTTAGCGACTAAGCTAGTTTTGAACAATTAGGCAAGATTAACACACAACCCACCCTATGAATTGGGGTAGAGGAGAAGGATCAAACGCACGAAGCAGCCCACGATGCACAAGTATTTTTTAGGTGGTCCAGTCCACACCAAGCAGACCTACATCCACCCCCCACTCAACCCGAGTGAGAATTTCGCTGACACACAGCTTGAACCACTGATCCACAGCTTCGGGGAACCAATCCCTACAATCGCTGAGTCTCACAGCTTACTTTCCACGAGGAACAAATTCTCTCACCCGCTGAGCCTCAGGTTGCTTACAAGAGGAACAAATCCTCTTACCCGCTGAGCCCCATAGCTTGCTTACAATAGGAACAAATCCTCTCACTCGCTGAGCCTCACAGCTTGCTATACCCGATCTCTAAACAAAGTATCAGAAGTAACCAAGAGAAATGAAAAATAACAAACTGAAAATAAAATGAAAGTAAAGAAATGAATGTAGCTCTGAGGTGCAAAATGACTCTAGATTTGATCCACGAGTCAATGACTTCAACAGATCTTCAATGGACTCTGTCAGCACTCAATCACACAAACTGGTTTTGCTCTTCTCTAGTCTCTCGATCTCTCTTTCTTTCGGTCTCTCGATCTCTCTTTCTTTCTTCCTTCACTTCTCTCTGATTCTCTCTAATCTCCTTCGAACTCTCTCACGCTGCCCTCTTTTTCTCTCGGCAGGAGCTCCTTTTTCAGTAGCCCCCTTCGAAGGAAGAAGGGTCATATTTATAGAACTGGATTGAGCATTTTCTGTGCAGAATTATCTTCAAGTCTGATTTTCCATTTGTCCAGGTGGTGGATATTGTCTGAGCTTGACCGAGCTTGACCGAGCTTGACCGAGCTTGACCGAGCTTGTCCGAGCTTGTCTGAGCTAGAGCTTGGTCCGAGCTTGTCGGAGCTTGTTCGAGCTTGTCTGAGCTTGTCCAAGCTTGACCGAGCTTGTCTGAGCTACAACTTGGTCCGAGCTTGTCCAAGCTTGTCTGAGCTTATTCGAGCTTGAGCTTATTTCCACATGTGTTGACTTTCGAGCATGATTGCCATAGTGCTTTCTAATTGTCCGAGCTTTAAGCTTCAGGAAGTCTAGTTGTCAAGGGTCTGCTTTATGATTTCGAGCTTATGGTCACTCTTCTTAGCCATTTGTCAGCCCTACGTATCTATTTGCCACTGTTATTATGCATTTGTCACCCATATCCTAACATTTGTCAACATTGTCCACTTAGGAGTGAATGGCTGACGACATCGACTCCAGTTCAGCATGGAGTCAACTCCTCTTCTTCGTTTTGTTCAAAATCGATCTTGTCTTCATATGGCTTCGAACCTATTTTCACATAGCTTATGGATATGCATGTATACAGTATCATCAAGAGCAAAACATCATCAGAACCATATGAATCATAGTTTTGACATCATCAAAATCACATAGACACAATAAAATGATGTCATCTAATATCTCTTTTACTAGTAGGAGGCTTAATATATCTCATTCTAGAGAAGTCCATTTGAGATTGTTTATGATGCAACTAACCCTTCTTGCTAAAGTAATAAATATGTCGATCGTTGTCACGCCCCGAGCCTTTATTTACAGCGAAAGACTCGCTTGGGAAGACGCGAACAGCCGGCATGATAAGCCTCTCGCAAGCAAGCATGATCAGAGCGTGATACAATCACACATAAGATGTAATTGCACAAGTATATACTCAAATTCCAACTTCTATTTCATTAATAATTAAATACTCCATTACAACCACTAATCATCTTTTGACAAGTTGCTAGACTCAATAATCAGAAAATTACATAGACTCAATTTAGACAATATGACTCCTATGTCTTCACTCGTAATTTGATCCGACTCTCATTCACTCTCGGACCCGCCATTTGAATAGAAAACATATCCAAGCATGCATCAAGTTCTTCCTCACAAACCAATGCACAACAACCAAACATACAATATTATGTTCTCATCAAAACCAAGACCAATAGGGAGTACAATAACCCCAACACAACAAGTGCTACTGCGCGGCTCCGCTCCAGCTCCTCTCTAAGCCGGGTCAGCTCGGTCGTCTGCATGTACACGCACCATGGTCAGTTAATTGCATTGCATAGTCACAACCAACTGTGAAAGCATAGTGTCTACTTACCCTCTCGACGAGATTAGCCTTGGCCACCTCGGCCCATGCCACCATCCTACTGAACTCCGCGTCTCGCTCGGCACGATCCGCTGGTGTTTGGGAGGCGGAGGAAGGAGCGTCAGCTCCGTGACACTGGGCTCCCTTGTCAAGCTACATTTTAGAAGTCTGGGTCAGTCAATAGCATAAGCATATGCATATTAAGTCTAAGGTTCAGTAAAACTCACCAGGAGGTTCAACACCTACCGGAGCTCATCCCGCTCCTGGACAGTGGAGTGGAGGAGGCCCTGGAGCTCGGTGATCTAACCCTGGGGGTCGACCAGCATAAAGTAAGTCAAATGTTAGTGTATCATAACCATAAAAGCATATTAGAAGGCATAGAGTTAAGAATCATACTGGTCATCGAGGGCCACAAGAAGACCTAGTCTCCGTAGCGACGAGCGTAGGCCGTCAGATAGGCCTCCTCGCTCTCTGCTCGGGCGGCTAGCACTTGCCCGAGTGACGTCCAATCCTAGATCTACTCGGTTGGTCGAGTAGTCCAGTCCGTCTCCGTCGCCAGCCCTCTAGTGTGCCAACTGACCCGCTCCTCTGGCTTCTCGGGTGCCAAGAAGTCGACCGTTGGCTGGTGGACCCCAATGGTCCTCATTACGAGCCAGTGGTAGAGGGACTCCACTACGTTCATACAGTGGAGCCAGATATCCCTCCCCGTGTAAGCCAAGGTCACCACGACCCACGACTGGCCCTCATGCCCCTCACCTTGGTAGGGCATCCACCGAACCTGTCACATAGGTAAAGTGCATCAGCATAAAAAGCATATAGTTGCATTAATACAAAGTTTAAGTTCAGGACCTTACCAAGGCGTAGGGAAGGGTGTCGAGGTCATCCTGGATCACCCGCACCTGGCGTCGCAGGGGTTTGACCTCCCGTGGTGCCGTCCACTGCCTCGCGATGGGCAGTCACTCTGGGTAGGTCTCCTGTCCTCTCCCCAGCTCGGGGAGGTGCACATAGGCCCACACCTGCATTGCATTTCACTAAATGTCAGCATATGGAATTCATATAGCAATTACGTAATCAGTTAGCAATCTGAGTCATACCTGGAGTAATGGGGAGAACCCGTCGAGCATCATGCGTTAGTTGGTGGAGCTAAGGGTGTCGAATAGGAAAGCCAGGACTACCGCTCCCCAGGCATAGTCCCCAACTCGGTCGACGTCCTCTAGTAGGGGTAGTAGTAGGCAACTGATGACATCTACTCGTGTGGCGAAGAGGAGCCTCCCGAAGAACAACATTAGGAACCTCCGCAACACCACGTCCACCTCCGGTCCCACTGCGGCTGCTACCCGTGGTCATGCCAAGTCCACGAGCCACTGCAGGTCCTACTCTGGTAGCTCTCTCATGGCGATCCCTGCTCCCCTCAAGCCGAGGCTGTCCTACAGCTTCGCCCACTGTAGGGTCATCGACTGCCACTCCGGTCGCAGCAGCTCTAGGCCCAGCAACCTCTGGGCCAGCTCACGGTAGTTGGGGAAAGTCCTCCCGCTAACTACCGCTCCGTGCACACACAATCCGATGATGCGCGCGATGTCCTCCAATGTCGGGACCATATGGCCCCACGGAAAGAGAAATGTCTAGCTCACCGGATCCCACCGGTCGTGCAGAGCGTAAAAGAGAGCTGTGTCGAGTCTGGTCATCTCCATGCTCGAGAACTCCCCAAAGCCCATGGCTGCCAAGCGCTCTCGCTAGAAGTCCCATAGTGCGCAATCTCAGCGCTGATTTCTAAACTGAGAGACTGAGGAACAAATTCTCTCAGAACTTCTCTTGAACAGTTTCCTCTCAGAACTCTCTTTCTCTTCTCTCTGGATCGTACAGGCTCTCTCTGCTTCTGCTTCTAAGAATCAAAATGCACGATCACTCATCTCCAAATGGGGAAATCTTCCTTTTACAGTAGCAGTAGCAGATGTAGGGCGTGTGTCCTCCATGAATTCCTGCCCTAGCACCTTGACCACGTGGCAGCGTCTCAGCTCATTGCACTCCACGTGTCACAATCCTGGCACATCCTCCAACTTTGGATCTCGTGTCATCCTTATTCTCCATGAAAAGATATTTGTCATAATAGAAACAAACATCAGTTCAGAACAGTTAGAAATATACTATGGATAGAAAGAAAAACTGCACGGAGTTGTTCAATCACAAGTGCACATACTCAGAATGTGCTAGGAAACTTGCACAGACTTGCATGCGAAGGAATCAAGAATGTGCACGGACTTTATTTCCTACCAAAGGAAAAGGATGCACGGACTATGACATGTGCTTAGGCTAGAAAGTATGCATGGACTTGCTACAGTATGCACGAACTTGCTACAGTATGGACGGACTTGCAACAGTATGCACGGACTTTGTATTCATAGAACAAGAGTATGCATGGACTTACCAAAACATGCACGAACTTTGGTATGTGAAACGTGCACGGACCTTGGTTGAAAACATGCATGGACTTTGTTTAGAAAGTGTGCGCGGACTTTGATCGAGAGGAAATGTGCACGGACTTTAGTTGAGAAACGTGCATGAACCTTGGTTGAACAAAGTGCACGGACTTTAATTGGAAACAAAGTGCACAGACTTTAGTTATATGAATCATGCATGGACTTTATTTCAAGGGAAACATGCATGGACTTCATATGAACAATGTGCACTGACTTCTATAGAAGAGAAAACGTGCACGGACTTGTATAGAACAAGGTGCATGGACTTTATATGGTCAATGTGCATGGACTTTAGTTAGAAGAAACATGCATGGACTTTGTATGGACAATGTGCACGGACTCTATGTGCATGGACTCAGAGTGCAATGAGGCACACGAAGTGCACAAACTATGTGTGCATGAGATTTACTAATGCAAAACATGCACGGACTTTGAAAAAGTGCACGGACTCAAGGGATGCATGGACTTGTGTTTTTTGGAAAACTAAAACATGCACGGACTTTGAAAAAGTGCACGGACTCAAGAGATGCATGGACTTGTATTTTCTGGAAAATTAGAACATGCACGGACTTGTTTGTAACAGGATGAAGTATGCACGGACTCCGAAATGCAACCCAATAGCTATACATCGTGCAAAATTGTTCCAAGTCTAAAATCTACATGGACTTGAGTTTTTCAACAAGGCTAGAACATGCACAGACTTATGTTTTTCATCGTGCCCAACACATGCAACCAGATAGAATGAAGACATGCAAACACCAAATGATTCATAGTTGCCAATCATCAAAACCAATTAGCATAAGTCTGCTGGTGGTCAAATTAGTGGAGTCCCAACACCTGCATAGGTCGGTGCACATGGGGGCAGTCTCTAGACAGGTCAGTGCAGGTCCCCAGATAGGTCGATGCACATGGGAGTAATCTCTGGACAGGTTAGTGCAGGTTCATGGACAAGTCAGTGCAGGTCCAGTCCAGGGCCTTGGACAGGTCAGTAAAGGTCCCTGGATAGGTCAGTGTAGTCTTAGGACAGGTCAGTATGGGTCCCTTGATAGGTCGATGCACCTGGGGTGCAGTCTCTAGACAGGTCGGTGCAGGTCCCTGGATAGGTCGATGCCCTTAGGGCTCTGTCCCAAGATCCAAAAACTCTAAAAATGAGGGTTTCGTAAGGGCATTTTAATTCATAAAAATCTAAAAAAATAGAAAATGATAGAAGGCTAAGTTAGTAACTCACTGTAAAGATTTCATGCTCTCAGAAATTCTGCACCTTTAGTACCCTCTCTCTCCCCTCTCATTTCTCACCCTCCCTTCTCTCTCTCGTTTCTCTCCTGTCTCTCGACCTCTCGGTGCAGGGCGCGCGATCGTGCAGAGCTGGTTGAGGCGGGGATGCGTCGGGGAGATCGGAACGCGGGATGGAGCGGCGGTTTGAGCGTGGCATGGCGTGGTCGCTCGGTGGATTCTGACAAGGCATCGTTCATGTTCTGGGTGGTTTTCGACATGGATTAGTCGCTTCGGGGCATGGTTTCTTTGGAGGAGGTAGGGGGATGGTTCCCTAGCTCGTGTATTCTATTTTCCCACGATTTTACGCTCTACGATGTGAGATCGGGCGAGTTTAAGCTCGTCGGGGTTTTGTAGAGTTCGTAGGCTTCGTCGAAAAATGGCGACGGTTTGACGATCAGTTAGTGTCAATGGACTCCCTGAAATGTCAGCGCTCCATAGTCACCAATTTTGTCTCGATTGGTGGTCTCGTTTGACCATTAGGAGCCCGGGAAGTCTGGATACTCCATTTGCGTCGATTTGGTAAAATTACCTGTTCCTCGCCATTTTTCAGCCGATCTGGCTCCAAATCCAGTCTATGGGTTTCCCTATGTGATTGTGGTTGTATCCCCTACATTTCAGCGCGAATGGGGCGTGGAAGGCCACGATCGGATGAACCCCATGGTTTGTTCGCCGTGACGGTTGAACGGTCGAGCCAGGGCCCGTCCAAGGTATGGGCGGCTAGCTCTAGACCGTTCATCCTCACTAGATTTTGGGCATGTGCGGTAACACGATAGACCACACAAGGTTGTATGGCCTGGTAGGGTCTGCCCATCCTTCCCTTGGGCGGTCGGGCTCTAGCCGTTCATCCTTCTTCATGTGTTAAGCAGCCAGCTATTAACCGTTCATGCCTGTGAGCGGCCCATGTTGCTCCGTTCATCTCGGTTGACTACGAGTCAATAGTTTTTATCGATCGCGTTAGGCGATTTGGTCAAGATCGTTTTGACCGACACTGTAGTAAGTCCGTTCGAGTCAGCAGCTTGGTCAAAACCATTTTGACTGGGACTTTGGTTGGTCGATTGGCATGAACGGCTAGGTCCTAACTGTTCATCTCCTTGGGCGACTCGGCCCTGACCATCCATCCCCCGTAGTGTTTTCGAGTCTGTCCCTTGAGTGGACTATCTTGAGCCGTTCAACCCTTTGAACGGGCTACCCTGAGCCGTTCATTCCCCTGAACGGCTAGGGGCATTCCGTTCATCTGCCATTGTGTGGTCTTCCCCAGACCGTTCATCCCCGTGAGCGGCTGTGTGGTGACCCCCCATGTGGTTTTGGCCGTTGAGTTTCCGTGCTCGCGTGAGTGTCATGTTGGACTCCGGTCGACCCGGTTGCGACCCAGTGGTTGACTTTCGATCTAGTGAGTGTCCCGGACACTCCGGAGGTTTCGTGTCTGTGTTTTGAGGTGTCAGTGGGTTCCGTGTTACCGTGGTTTCAGGCCTAGGGACTAGCCTAGATCGACGGTGTTGTGTCGTCACATTCAACGGTCTTGACCCCGAGTCTCGTGACTCAAGGACCGTTGGGTTAATAGGTCTAATGGGTTGTCCAGAGTTTGGTGGTCTCGAGCCACCAGTTACTTCGCGTTACTCGCGATGGGTGCGTACGTGATTTTCTGTGTTCACGTCAGTGACCCTCCACTAGTCGCAGTCTTCTTACGGCACGTGCGTGTTGACCCACCCAGGAGTGGTGGAGCGGCATACCCGAGTTAGACGGTGAGTAGGCTAGTTATCGTAGGGCCCCCACGTACAGCCGAGTCCAGACTTAGGGGGAAATACTAGCTAGAGGACATGCCTAGGGTGTATGGTCTGAGTGTGGACACGAGACTGAGGGTTCGGACCCGTGCTGACGAGCGCGACCTCAGCTAGTCCTTGTTTGTGGTGCTTCTGGTTACAGTGTGTGTCTGAGTCTCGCGCCTGGGGCGTTGTAGCTAGACACTTGTGACGCGGTGTAAGACGTCGTGGCCATGCAGAAATCCTCCGGGCAGTTCTCCAACAGTCTCGGGAACACTAGCTCAAAACGAACCCCAAGAAATGTGTATTCGGGGTCTCCTCAGGTAAACTTTTAGGGTTCATAGTCAGCAAAAGAGGGATCAAGATTGACCCTAACAAAGCTAAGGCCATTGCCGAGATGCCTCCTCCCAAGAACATCAAAGAAGTCTGTGGTCTAATAGGGTGTTTGCAATTTATATCTCATCATTCTCAGCGATGCAAACCCTTCTGTGACCTACTGAAAGGAGGGGCTGAATTTGATTGGAACGATAAGTGTCAAAAAGCCTTCGATAACCTAAAGAGCTATCTCTTAAATCCTCCAGTTCTGGCACCCCCGGTCCCAGGTCAGCCTCTGCTGCTCTATGTTTCCACCATGGAAGAATCTGTCGGAGCAGTATTGGCCCAATACGACGATGCCAAGTGGGGACGCACGATCTACTATTTGTCCAAATTATTCAATGAAGCTGAGCGGAGATATACTGCCATGGAAAGGACTTGCGCGACCGGCGTCTGGGTTGCCCAAATGCTAAAACATTATTTCCTCGTACATGAAGTAAAGCTCTTGGCGCGAATGGACCCAATTAATTACTTGTTGGAAAAGCCCACATTGACTGATCATTTGGTGAGATGGCAAAGTTTTCTCAACCAATTTGATATCACCTATGTCAGTCAGAAGGCAGTCAAGGGGCATGCCCTCGCTGAGCACCTTGCCCATCATCCACTCCCTATGTTCTCCCCTGTCGACGAGAGTTTCCCAGATGAAGAGTTAGGAGCCATCATAGATGGTGAACCTTCGTGGATTCTCTACTTCGACGGTGCACTCAATTCCAAGGGTTATGGAGTTGGAGCCATTCTCCAATCTCTGGAAGGCATTATTATTCCTCGTGCTTGTCAGTTAACCTTCCCTGCCACAAATAATTAGGCAGAATACGAGGCACACCTCACGGGCTTAAAAATGGCGTTGGCACTCAGGGTTAAGGAGCTCCAGATCATTGGAGATTCCCAGCTTATACTCTGGCAATCCCTCAACAAGTATCAAACCCGGGACCCGAAACTAAGGCCCTATCAAGACCTAGTCGACAGGGTAGTCCGACAGTTTAGGAAGCTCACCATAGTACACACCCCTAGGGCGCAAAACATTCTAGTCAACGCCTTGGCATCTTTGGCATCTTCTCTCCCAATCCCTGGCGAAAAGTCGTCAGCCATTGTCATCGTGCAGAGCATGCACGTTCCTTCAAATTTAGACCCTTGGTTCCAACAGTTCTCTGAGTCTTCTCTCCAAGTCCATGCCATCTCTCATGAGCCTGAAATCGACCTCGAGGATGGCAATCCCTGGTTCTTCGATATCGAGAATTATCTCCGGGATGGCTCCTTTCCCGATTATGCTACCGCCCCCGATCGGTAGGCCATTCACCGAGCCGCGGAGCGCTTTGCCGTCATAGGTGGTCTCTTACATCGCAAGTCCCTTAGCGGAGTTTATCTCCGCTGCCTCGATGAGACCGAATCTTGTACGGTTGTCGAAGCTACACATTCCAGCGAATGTAGTGGCCATGTGAACGGTCGCATGCTTGCTTAGAAACTCCTTCGGTAATACTATTGGCCTACCATGAACGAGGACTGTGCCCGATATGTCCGCCGTTGTACCAAGTGTCAACTCCATGCAGACAAGGTCCATGCTCCCTCGTCCTCACTCCACCCTCCTATAGCTCCTTGGCCTTTTGCCATGTGGGCATTTGACGTAGTCGGTCCCCTAGAGGACAGAACCGGAGAAATCTGAAGAAAATCCTTCATCCTCACCGCTACCGAATATTTCACAAAATGCGTAGAAGCTGAGACATTCAAAGAAGTCAAGGCATCAACAGTGGTGAAGTTCATCAAGTGCAACATCCTCACCAAGTTCGACGTTCCTCATGACATCGTCACTGACAACGGGCCACAGTTCACATCCTAGGAACTCCGCGACTGGAATAAATAAACAGAAAAACTGTCTATTCTAGCAGTACCATACTACTGAGCCTCGGTCTAGCAACCTCGAGTCAGAAACTACTAGGAGACAAGAGCACTACCCACTAGAAGAACGACCAGATGCGTCCCCTGATGTCTTACACCGTGTCACAAGTGTCTAGTTACAGTGCCCCGAGCGCGAGACTCAGACATGCACAAGTACCACAACAAGGACTAGCTGGGGTCACGCTCGTCAGCGGGTGTCCTAAGTGCCCAACTACGTGTGTATATACAGACCATCTACTCTAGGTCGGGTCCTCTAGCTAGTTTTTTCCCCACCGGACTCTGGTGGCAAAGGCAAGGGGCCCACGGAGACCAGCCTAAACATCGTCTAACTCAGGTCAAGCTCTCCACCACTCCTAGGTGGGTCCGCACCCGCATGCGCAGGAAGCTACAACTTGGACAAATCACTGGAAGGCAGACTCTCAAGTCACAAAAATCGACTCCGAAAGTAAACGAGTACAAGGATCGCTCCTCATACAACACCGACTCATGGTGACGTAAGCCGAAAATGTCACATCCCGGGACCCCTCATGGCGCCCCACACTTGGTCCCCACATGATGCCCAGCATCAGTCAGACCACGGGTCAGCTCGTAGATCGAGGTCCACTCACCCGGGACTCGAATCGGCACGAAAATTACCGGCTAGGCCTCAGACGAAGAATGATCCATCATTGGCCACACAGAACAAGGGCGGTCAGGACCCCGCCGCTCAAGGACATGGGCGGTCCCATCTGGTCCGCTCATGCACAAGGATGAACGGTCAGACAATGTCCGCTCAGGGAATATGCAGCCAGACCTCAGCCGCTCACTCCCAACACTGCGTAACGGTAAGGGAACATGTGCGGTTGGGATCTAGCCGCACAAGAAAAGGGCTACTAGGACCCCGCCGCACAAGGCAGGTGCGGTCCAACTCTGGCCGCACGACCTGCCAACGTCTCCAAGTGACGTACGGCCAGGCCTTAGGCCGCACGAGGGGGTATACGGCCAGTCCCTAGCCGGACAACCCAAGACACTGTGTAACGGTAACGAGCAACGGTCGGAAACTCACAGGACGAGTGGTCAGTCTTGGACCGCTCAAAGGATGTGCGGTTACTGACCGGCCGCACAAGCCTTGCTGCGCGCTGAGCCAAATGGCGTCGGGTGACGTGCGGTCAGCCCATGGCCGCACGAAAGGTCTTGCGGCCCGCCTCTGGCCGCACACCACAGTGCACTACATAACGGTCACAACCAACGGTCAAAACCTGGGAGATGGGCGGTCAGCTTGGGGCTGCACGAAGGGACATGCGGTCCCACGATAGACCGCTCAACCCCGCTATACGCCGAGCCTGACTCGCAGCGCGCCGAGCCGATGGGTGGCCAGGACAGGATCGCACAAGGGATATGCGGTCCCTGGTGTGACCGCACATGGCTCACCAGTGCAAAAATGGTGAACCTCGTCGGAATCGCCCATTTCGGCCCCATACAAGCCCCACGGAGGGGGAAATGAAGGAAAAGGAACCCCCAAGCCCCCTAGCATGATTCTACGCCCCCAAAACGCGGAATCGTGGCTTAAAATGACGGATCAGACGAACTCTCCCCGATGCATGCTCAACCCTTCCTGGCATAAAAGAACCCCTTCTCGGCCTCGCCTCGGCCTACAAACCGCGGAAATGGAAAGGTGATGAGCTAGGGATCGTCACCCTACCTCTGGTTCGCGATGAGATGTCAATCCGAGCTCAATCCCACGAAGAACGCCGCTAGGAACCTCGAGCTTTCACGCTTCCCACGCTCACCGCATGTCCACGCGATCGCCTCGACGTCACCCACATCGTCGCGTCGTCGCCCCGCCGCCGTCTGCAGTCGGAACGGAGCTCACCGTGGTTGAATGGGTGAGAGCGAGGGAGAGGGATGCACGTAGGAGGAAGAAGAAGAATAAGGATTGAAAAAAGAAATGAGATATTTATAGAAAATCGTACATTTAGATCTTAATTGTTTTGAAAAACAACTATAATATATTTTTTTCAGAAAATTGCATTTCATTTTTAAAACCTAGCATCTTTTTCAAAATGTTGCATTTCACTTAAGAGTCTTTGAATGCTAATTCACTCCAGCATGAAGTATTCTAGAGGAGTGTCCCTAATAAGGAACAACATGGCAAAAGATATAGGAAAAATGATGCATGAACTCTCAGAGAGATTTGACCACTTTGAGAAACAAGTCGCCGATATGCTAACCTTGCTAAAATGTTGCATTTCACTTAGAGTCTTTGAATGCTAACTCACTCCAGCATGAAGTATTCTAGAGGAGTCTCCCTAGTAAGGAACAACACGGCGAAAGATACAGGAAAAATGACGCATGAACTCTCAGAGAGATTTGACCACTTTGAGAAAGAAGTCACCGATATGCTAACCTTGCTAAAAGCCCAAGAGAATCATGAGAGAGAGAGAGAGTGATGATAAACATTGTAGAGCCTCCGCTGTCCAAAGACAGCTAAGAATATAAAATGAGGTTCATTACCCTGATGTCCATAACATGAGACCTCCCCCTCGTGCAGCCCTTGAACATAAGGATTTGGCCTACAGAAATGTTAAGATAGAAGCCCTTTACTTTGGTGGAACCCGGGATCCTAGAATCTATGCTGATTGGAAATCTGGCATGGACTATTACTTTAAATGGTATGAGATATTAGAGGCGAGAAGGTCTGGTTTGCAAAAAAGAAATCGATTGGGCCACCCAACATCTATTGGCTTAAACATAGAGAGTCATCTTCACCAAAGGAGACAAGAACCCATTTAGTTCTAGGATAACATGAAATAAAAGTTGAGAGAGAGGTATCTTCCCCCCTCCGACCACCAACATCTCTTAGATGAATAGCAAAAGTTGACCCAAAAGAACTGTTCGATTTTTTAATACATCTCCCTATTTTATGAATGCCTCCTAAGATGTGGTATCAATGAGGAAAGTGGATTGACTTTGTCTGGGTTTAGGGTAGGCATTCAAGAGGACAGCCAAAGAGAGTCATTTCTACAAGAGGTGACCACTTTAGAGCGTACCTATCAAGTGGGGCTCAAGATACAGAAAGGTTTCAAAGACCATTGTTTCCAAGAGCCCAAACCTCCAAAGAATGGACCATCACGAGATCTCTAGGAGAACAACGCCTATTAGTGAGAGGAAAGTTTCTCGTGAAGAAGCCCTTGGTAGAACTGCTCATATGAGTAAGAGGTTTAGTGCCCTGTTAGCCTCATCAACCCATTCCCCAACCACCTTCCCATCTATGAAGAAAGAAAGTAAGGGGAAAGAAGTCCTGGAAGAATCATCGAGGAGCAATGTTTTAGGTGTCATGGCTATGGCCACTATGTTAGACAATGTCCTACTAGGACCCTCCACTTAGGAGAATATACGAAAGAGAAATCCGTAGAGCCACTTGGGAACAAGCTTATGAGGCCAATGAAATCATTGCCAAAGAGTTTGTGGAAAATGAAGACACAGGATTAAGGATAGTTAGACACATCCTAGCCCAACCCAAAGAAAATGATGATTGGCATAGAACCTCCATCTTACCTTTCTCAAAATTGGAGGTAAAATTTGCAATCTCAAAACAAATAGTGAGAGCTGCATTAACGCAATCTCCACGGACTCAGTGTCACACTTGGGACTCACGTCGATTAACCATCCCAATCCATACAAGGTCTCATGGGTGGATGCCACCTCTATCCCTGTCTAAAATAGATGTCTAGTGCCTATTCAAATTCCTTCATATCAAAACTAAGTTTAGTGTGATGTCTTACCCATGGAGATTGAGGGTATCATCTTGGTTAGGCCTTGGCTTTGTGACCTTAATATCACACTCTATGGTTAGTCCAACACTTTGTTCATTTAAATACAAAGGCAAAAGGATTTAGCTCCAACCCTTCCAACCCAAACCTACCCACAAGAAAGAGGAGTTCAAAGCTGATGAAATCATGTCTAAAAGAAGTCTTCACTTGACAAATGTCAAAAAGTGGGAGCAAGAAATTGAGGATAGAGATCTCCATGGTAGTGAGAATAGCCTCAATGGTCTCCCCTCCATAAGATGTTGATGCCATCCTTAGAGGATTCAAGGCTGTGTTTCCCAAGGATCTCTTGAATTACCTCCCTTTTGTATGTGATATTCAACACACCATTGACTCATTCTAGGAGCCACCTTGTCAAACCTGCCTCATTATCGGCTTAATCCTACTGAACACGCCAAATTGCAAAGGTCAATCTAACACTCGGTCATTTAAATATAAAGGCAAAAGGATTCAGCTCAAACCCTTCCAACCCGAACCCACCCACAAGAAAGAGGAGTCCAAATCTGATGAAATCATGTCCAAGAGGAGACTTCACTTGAGAAATGCCAAAGAGTGGAAGCAAGAAATTGAGGATGGATGCTCGATCTTAGCTGTGGTAGTGAGAGTAACCTCGAAGGACTCCTTAAAAGTGCCTCCATAAGAGGTTGATTCTATCCTTAAAGACTTCAAAGGCGTGTGTTTCCCAAGGATCTCTTGGATCACCTCCCACTTGTGTATAATATTCAAGACGCCATTGATCTTGTTCTAGGATCCACTTTGCTAAACCTACTGCACTATTGGCTCGATCCTACCGAACACGCCAAATTGCAAAGGCAGGTGGAAGACCTCTCATCAAGAAGGGATTGGCTAGAGAGAGCATGAGACCATGTGTGGTGTCAGCTCTCTTGGCACACAAGAAAAATGGAACATGGAGAACATGTGTTGATAATTGTGACATCAACAAGATCATGGTGAAATATCTAAGTAAGATGACATGTTAGACATGATGACTGGTGCCACGATCTTCTCAAAGATTGATCTAAAAAGTGGTTACCATCAAGTTCAGATAAGGCCAGGGGATGAGTGGACGACAACCTTCAAAACTAAGGATTGTACGAGTAGTTAGAAATGCCCTTTAGAGGACTCTCCAATGCCCTTAGCACTTTCAAGAGGTTAATGATTCAAGTATTGTGACCTATCAATGGAATCTTTGTCGTTATATATTTTAATGATATCCCTCATTTGTAGTCTATCTAGGTGTTGAACCCCACAAGCGTCATCATGCATATTTCTTATTAATTTCAGAACTAAGAAAATTTAATAAATTCAATCCTCATGATGGCGTAAAATGGTGTGAACTATGGCTGTCATACGTGGATTAAGCCCAAACCCCCTTGGCGGACGTTGGGCGAAGTTTTACACAAGAAATGATGTGTTTTTAACACAGTCATTTCAGCAAACACCTGGTAGGCGATGTTAAAGTCAAGTACTAACGCGGCAAAAACACAAGGATGGCAGTCCCGATGTCCGATAAGCTTTAGTCAATGTGTCACGGAGTTATTCCTCAAGTGTAGACGCCTAAGATAGTAGGGCGGGATCCAAGGAAGCCAAGAAAAAATCAAAAGAAAGCCGCGTGCTGCCGCCTCCAAGTCAGGAAAAAAAATTCCATGCGAGACTACCGGAAAAGGACAGCAATGGGGGGAGGGCTTTTATAGTTTTTTAAGTGGGAGACTAGGGGGGACTGCCACTCTCCCCTTTTTCTCTCCTTGGGAGGCACGCCAACAACCCGGAGGTGGCACCTCCGTGTATTGCAGACCTGGAGGTGGCCCCTCAGGGTGTTGCAGGCCTGTGGGGGCCCACCTCGGGTCTCCCCGGGTCCTGCACATCTGGAGGAGATACCTCCAGGTGCTGCAAGCCGATGGGGCCCACCCCGGGTGCTGCAGACCAGAAGGTGGCCCCTCTGGGTTTTTGCACACCCCTAGGGGGTACCTCTAGGTTCTGCAGACCCGAAGGTCCTCCCTCCAGGGTCTGGGCTGCGTGTCCAGGGGGGGCACCGGCCTCTCCCCACTTCCTCTGCTGTGCTGCGGCCAGAGAAAAAGAAAAAAAGGAAAGAAGCAGAAAAAAGAAGAAGAAGAGCAGGAGGAAGGCCCTCCGGGTCAGCGGACCCAGTGGAACCTCCTCCGCCCCTTGTCTCTCTCCCACATGTTTGTAGTAAAAAAAAAAGAAATGAGAAAAGGAAGACCAAGGGGCAGGAAATACCTGAAGTTCTTACCTCCGCATTTGTTCCTCCCACTCCTAAAAATAGGAGCCTAAAGCCAAGGAGGAGGGGTCAGAAGAAGAGACTTCGCGCAGACCTTGGAGCTTGGAGAGCTTGGATCTTGAAGAGGTTTGTCGTCCAGCCGCAGGGAGCAGGTGGCGCCTCCTTCTTGTGAAGTCTTTTTGAGTTTTAAACCCTATATTGTACAAAAGGACTCACTTAAAAGAGTACTTTATCAAAATATCCTCATGTGAGCACCTCATGTGTATTATGAATCCAAGTGGATCCCCACTACAAAAAAGGATGACGTTGGTCATACAAATGTCAAGAATGTGAAAATTTTCATACTCAAGACCATGTGGAAGGCCGCAACATGTGTAAAATTATATTTTCACCCCCGCATTTTGTGAAATTGCTCAAATATCCTCAAGAAATTATAAGAAAATTATAGAATGCAAACACCCTTTGGAGATGACATAAGTTTCTTCTAGCTTAATTATCCTATCCTTACTAATCTCTTAAATTCCGCTGTGAGATTGTTTAAGTTTGCAATTGGACTTAATTTGTAGTAAAGGTTCTATTCACCCCCCCTCTAGAACCGTGTTCCTGCATTTAGGGACCCAACAGATCCCGAAGTTGGGCATTGTAGTAACGGGCCATGCGCTACTGGTACTCTGTTGCTTGGATCCTCGTGACTTCACGTACTTCATCGGCCAGCTCGAGGTTCTCCAGCAGCTTCTGGTTGTTGAGCTTGGGCTGGAAGTTAAGAACCTGAAGAGATGGGCTACCAATCTCCAATGGGATGACGACCTCGGTAGCATAGACCAATTGAAATGGGGTTTCACCCAATGAGGCCCTTAGAGTGGTGTGATATGACCAAACTATGGTAGGCAGTTCCTCAAGACAATTACCCTTAGCCTTTTCGAGTCTAGTCTTTATGCCCTTAAGAAGGGTATTATTGGCATTCTCGACCAAACCGTTAGCTTGCGGGTGGGCTACCAAAGTGAAGTGATTGCGAATGTGCAGGTTGGTGCACTTATTCTTAAAGTAAGCGCAGTTGAACTGCCGGCCATTATCGCTAACTATCATTCAGGGGATGCCGAAGTGACATATGATCGAGTGTCACACAAAACTCCAAATTGCTCCTTCTGTCACCTTTGCAGAAACCTCAACCTCAATCCATTTAGAGAAGTTTTTGATGGCAACAATAATGAATTTCTTTTGAGCCAGGGCCTTGGGGAAAGGACTTAGGATGTCAATTCCCCACTGAGTGAAAGGGTAAGGCTTGGTGAGTGTAACAAGTGACGAAGCCGGCTGATGAATCAGATGGTCGAACCACTAACAATAATCACACTCTCGGACATAGGCCGAGCAATCGGGCTGTAAAGTGGGCCACCAGGAGCCTTGCCGCAACAAGATTCTCACAATCAACCTCCCTCCTTGATGTGCGCTGTAGGTCCCCTTGTGAACCTCCTCGACTGCTTGCCAAGCCTCACGAAGCTCTAGGCACTTGAGGAGGGGTCCAGCGAAGGACCATCAATAAAGCAACCTGTCGAGTAGAACAAACTGTCGGGCTTGATATTTGAGGCACATGGCTTCTCACGGGTCAGAAGGCTCCAGACCGTCACTTAACCAGGCGACGTAGGGCACCCTCCAATCATCGGGTGATACCTGAACGGTGGCTATGAGTTCGGGGTCCATGCTGGGATGCTCCATCTCTTTGAGGAGGACCGACCAAGTCCCATCCGGGTCAATGGAGGAGGCAAGGCAAGAGAGCGTGTCTGCTCGGGAGTTTTCCTCTCGAGCTATTCGGATTACTTGAAAGCTCTCAAATAACCGAGCTATCTACTTCGCCAACTGGAGATACTTAATCCAAGGTTTGCTAGATCGAGCTGGGATTCCCCTACCCGCATGACTCAGCCCGTCCCAGGCGGTGGGTAAGACGCCCGGGCTGGGGGTCGTAGCTGGGACGCACTGGACCGCAAGGTCCTGTGCGTCCTGCCACGTACCCGACCGATCCGTGGTGGGGCCGACCTGGTACGTGTGGGTCGCTCGGCTCATGTCGGTTCGCCCATTTAACAGATCAGCGGGCAGCGGTGGAGGGCGTAACAATGATGGAGGGTGGCGTAGTAGCGGTGGAGGGTGTTGCAGTGGTGGAGGGCGGCTAGGGGCAGTGCACGGTGGTGCACGATGGCGAGCCGCCAGTTTGGGAGGCAGGGACCGATGATCGGAGGTAAGTGAAATGTTTTGATTTTTTTTTAATGGGGGAGGGTGCCCGGTGGGGGGTCATGGGAGGGCGGTGGAGGGCGGAGTAGGTGGGAGGCGGTAGTGGGAGGGGGACGGGGACTGGGGGGCCGTGGGAAAGAGGGAGGAGGGAGGTTGGGGTGGGGGGAGGGGAGCCGGTGGGCGACGGTGGGACGGTGTACGAGGATGGGACCGTGGGAGGTTGGGGTGGGGGGGCAGCCACTGGCACCCATCGGCAGGTGGGGTAACTCGGCCCCTTCAGTATTGACTAGCCTGAAGGTGTTGCTAGGATGCACAGCCTGAATCACATACGGTCCTTCCCAATTGGGTTGGAGTTTGGAACGTGGGCCACCAGACTTTATAAAAATTCTTTTCACTACCATCTCACCGACTTTGAAATTTCTCTCAATAACCTTCTTTTGGTAAAAACGTGCGAGTCGAATTTGGTATACGCGAGCATGCTCAGCAGCGGCCAGATGCTTCTCGTCTAAAAGTTCCAACTGGGCAAGGATGGAATCATGACGTTCATCGAGAGGAAGTTTCTTGTCCAATTGTACTCTGAGAGAAGGAATCAGAATCTCGTGCCGTACTACCGCCTCCATCCCATAAGTAAGGGCGAACGGAGTTTGTCCTGTGGGGGTATGGATTGAAGTGTGATAGGCCCATAGAGCTTCGATTAGCTTTCCTGGCCAGTCTAAAAACTTATTAGACTCACATGTCTTTTTGATGATTTTAATCAATATTTTATTAGTGGCCTCTGCTTGGCCGTTACCTTGTGGATAATAGGGTGATGAATGATGTAATGTAATTTTATACCTGTTGCAGAGGTCTTGAAGATCCTGAGAAATGAATTGCGGCCCATTGTCGGTGATGATCGTGCTGGGAATGCCGAACCTGGCGATGATATTCTTCATGATGAACTTGCAAACTGTTGAGGCCTTGACTTCCACGTAAGCTTCGGCTTCCGCCCATTTGGTGAAGTACTCCGTTGCAGTGAGAATGAAAGATTTCTGCTTGGTAAGGGAGTTGGGATCACCAAGAGGACCAATGATGTCGAATGCCCACATGGAGAAGGGCCATGGGGAAGATATTGGGTGGAGGGAAGAAGCTGGGGAGTGGATCTTGTCAGCATGCAGCTGACACTTAACACACCTACGGACATAGACATCACAATCTTCCTCCATGGTGGGCCAGTAAAAGCCTTGCCGAATGATCTTCTTAGCAAGTATTTGGCTATTTACATGGCCACCGCACACACCTGAGTGTGCTTCATCTACACACTTCCAGACCTCATCGTCATCAAGACATCTTACAAGAACACCTCTGAGACTTCTCTTATAGAGCAATCCTCCAACCAATGTGTATTTCTGGGCCACTCTCCTTATGGCCTTCTTATCTTCTGCTGTGGCTTCTTCAAGGTAAGACTGGTCCTTGCAATATTTGACAATTTTATAAAACCATGGTTTCTCCTCATCGGCTAATTCTTCTTCTAATTCTACCAACATGATTTCCCTCTTCTGAACAGCTTCTGCATCTTGGGCCATCCTTTCCTTGACCTTTAAATAGGAAGGATTATGGATAGCAGGGACACGAAGCTTGTAGACGGAGATGGATTCTGACCTTCTACCGAGAGAAAACCTTAGGGATGATGCCAACGAGGCAAGGGCGTCGGCCAGAATATTCTGATGGTGAGGAACATAGACAAAGACTAACTTAGTGAACAGCTTGGCGAAAGTAGCAGTGAGTTCTTGATATGGCTTGAGCTTGGGATCGCGAGTGCAATATTTGGTGAGCACCTGGCAGAGGATAAGTTGACTGTCACCTACGACTCATAATTCGGTGATCCAAAAGGAATAGGCAAGTTCTAGTCCTACTAGAAGAGCCTCATATTCAGTAACGTTATTGGTGACCGGGAATATGAGCTGAAATGCCTCTGGGATAGTGACACCTTCGAGCGACAGAAGGACGATACCAATACCTCTCCCCTAGGAATTCAAAGCTCCATCAAAATATAATGTCCACATCAGATCATCTAATTGACTAATGGACATTAATTCCTCATCTAGAAACTCTGATTAACAGGATTAAACTTGGGGAGAGGGTGATGAGCGAGGTGCTCAGCTATGGCATAGCCTTTAATCAACTTTTGTTGGACGTAGGTGATGTCGAATTGGGATAGGAAACTTTGCCAGTGTGCTAGCCTATCAGTAAGGATAGATTTCTCCAAGAGAATGCACTGTTCATGCACGGACTTATGATATGGCATGTATGGACTTTGTGATTGTGCTGACACATGCATGGACTCAATACGGACTTGGTGAAATATGGAAACCTGTATGGACTTACGTTATACCAAAACACATGCACGGATTTTATAATCAACAAAAGAACATGCATGGACTTAGACATAAACATGCATGTACTTGATATGGCCATGGCAGGAAATCTACGCGGACTTAGTGTGTCCAAGACATTAAACCTGCATGGACTTGGAAAATGCACGGACATGATATAGCATGAGATAAATAGCACTATTCATGCACGGACTTCGAACACGCAACAGATAAACACATGTATGGACTTAAGAATGCAGGTCGACCTTGCTACACTACGTGCACGGACTTGGACCGAACATCGTGCATGGATTTTGACTTCATGCCAAGACATGCACGAACTTATCTATACATAGACTTTGTTGCCCAACAGACGTGCATTGTTCATGCACGGACTTGAAGATGCATAAAATGAAGGTATGCACAAGACAACCTGTCCACAGACTTGGCTTAACCTTAATGCAAATATGCATGGACTTTTAAAGGAAGTCCTGACAGCATGCATGGACTTGATATACGGAGATGAACATTATGCATGGATTTAGAAGTGCAGATAAATGTGTATGAACTAACCTAAAATCTACATGGTTGTTATAAAACAAAAACTAATAGGCAAACACTGAGTCTAAGCCACTCAGGCCCGTGGAGGAAAGTGTCATCCCAATGGGTCGACCCTTTTCCTACCCAAGCAAACACTGATCAAGCCATCTGCTGGATAAACCATATGCACGAACACTTATGAAGACATGCACAGTCCTAATGCAGCAAGCAAGATAATATGCATCAACCCAAAACAGATAGCAGCAATAAGGCAATAATGCCATTCATCTCAAGCATATGTAGAATAGCTATGAATGCACATGCAATCTTATGTGGTGACTCAAAAAGTTGCTATCATCAAAACAACACACCATCATCAAAGCCCAAGGGGCACAACAAGAAATACACCAAAATGATCTACATAGATAATGTAAATGTCGGGGGGGCCAAATGACGTGGAGCTCCATCCTACCCCTCTCCGGGAGAAAGTGAGGTCCCGAGCCAGAGAGAGTTATGGGAGATGTCCTCATCACCAACAAACAACCTCAACAACACCAGTAAAATCTCAGCTCCGTTCTCAGCACAGAATCACGGGACACAACTGTAAGCTGGGTCACATCAAGGCATAATTATAGTGGAACACACGGCTAAAAAGGAACTAGCCACGCATAGCTTACCAACAAGGACCCACAACAACACTCAGAAAAATACATCTCTAGGATCACAATCACGTCCTGAGAGCCCAACTTCCAAGAAAAGCAGACAAAGAAAGGCTACTCACTCAGCATATCTGCCAACAGATTCCCCCAATTCTCAAAATTGCCAGTGCCAACAACCATAATGCCACAAGCAATGGTACAACAACCAACACCATCAAGGCACATACAGCCAAGACGAAGACACATCGAGGAAATAATCCTCTCGGCTGGCCAAAATCTTCTAACAAATAATCCTCGACCAATGGGTTATAAGCCCACACGCTTCCGCTGCGCACTTTACACAACGCACAAAGACAAAAGAGACAACTCGGCATCTGCATCTCAGCACACCTTTCGGCACCATCGCAACTCATGAACTGTAATGTACCATGCCTCGAGTACCGATCCTGCTAACACCCGATCATAGGTCGCCATAGTGCAAATTATCATGCTAAGAGCCACAGCACAAGCCACAAAGAACACCAATCTTAGCTCATCCTCAAGTCCTGAAATGATTACTAAACCTTCACAGCACAACAGTTGCCAAACACGGCAAGCCAAACATGGTGCACAACGGCCTCTAACACATAAACTGGGTCCAAAGCCAGGCCATCATCGAAACAAGAGCAGATCAGGTTCAGAATTTACACAGTCCAATATTATTGCTTACTGCTATATCTGTCAGTTCAATGTACCCCATGACAATCCCTTTTTTCCTTTAGGGGCTTTACCACCCTTGGGACGCCTCGCGGGTTCTAAGTGGTATCAGGTATATTCGATAGTCCTATCGGGTATATCTGGTATCCGAGATCCGGGTCGTCACAGTCGCAGCCAGACTCAGTAGGGGTCACGCGGATCCCTACCTCTCAACAAAATATGCAAATGCAAAAGCAATTAGAGCATGTAATTAAATTAAATATGCAAAAATAGTAAAGCATGCTTCATGAACTAATCATGCATTGGTAGAATTAAACGCAGTCTAGTAAGGCTGTAAACCAACTAAACAGTTCTATCACAGCTAGCTATAATGCCAATTTGAATAAATATAAGCGTCAGGAGCTAAATCTACCAATAGAATATACCTCAGCTAACCAAGTGACAAGAAAAAGAGAAAGAGAGAGAGACCACTAGAAAGTAGAGACTAGATGCATCCACTGACAGCTTATACTGCATCTCAAGTAACTCGCAAGTCTAGGAACATGACAAGCAAGAGGCATAACAGTACCAGAACCAAGTACTTGTCAGAGTAACACTCATCAGTGTCAGTCCAAGCCTCTGACCACGTGTGCACACACTGGCTCGTTGCCTAGTGCCAGGCCTCTAGCTAGTATTCCCCTCTATAGGACGCTACGGTTGGACCGGAGCCCACGGAACTAGCTTAAAAATCGTATAACGGGACTACCCCTCCACCTCTCCCAGGTGGGCCGACACTACAGGTCGCTGGGCTACGACTAGTGGTTTCGTCACAAGGAAAGAGAAAGTAATTCCATCGGGATGTAAAATATGCCACAGTTTTATAAAATACCTTAAACATGATGATAATGCAGCAATTAAATGCATAAGTGAATGAATATGCTAAGAATTAAAATCTGCATGAATTACGTAATTTGAATAGGGCCGCTCAAGGACTGAACGGCCAGGCGACAGTCCGTTCAATGGGCTTACATGGCTATACGCTAGCCGCTCAACCCCAATGCCATAGAAGGCTCTACGGACTACGCGGTTAGGATCGGGCCGCACAGTGGCTTCGGCAGTTGCGCCTTAGCCGCTCAACTCCACTCCTAGAACAGTTCTACCAGGCTACGCGGCTGGGAATGGGCCACTCATGAGGCCAGGCGGTTAGGGTTTAGCCGCTCAGAGGGATGAAGGATCTCCTAAGTGGTCGGGCGACGGGCCGTTCAATGGAGCTGAAAGGACCGCCCTTAGCCGCGCTAGTCTACACTGCCCTACTATTCACGTGTATTACATGGTAGAGAAGTTATCGTGATGGGTCTTACACGGTCCGAGTTGGACCTTTCAAGGGACTTAAGTGGTCTGGAGTGGACCGCACACTACAGAACGGTCACGGGGTGGCCGCACCATTACCGCAGTGACGGGAACGGGGCAACTTCTGTGGAAACCCCTCCCGGTCGACCCAAAATGATAGGAATCAAATTTTACAACTACCTACCCAACTCAACCAACCATTCTATAGCTATCCACACCATCAAAACTTAAATACGATGCCCATGGAGTAATTTTTAAAAAATTAGATAAAAATACACTAACATGGGTTTATGCACAGAAAATGAGGAAAACATCGGCCTACGACGGTGCATGTGGTGCCAATGCATTCCTAGCGAAGTGAGGAGTCCATCCCCCTATCTATTGCACGGCGAGGCTGGCATTCCGGTGCCAAACCACCGATGGGAGCCACGTCGGTCTTCCGCTCGTACCCGCCTCCACGCTCCGTAGATCGAGACGAGGTTAGCACCGATGCGATCCTCGCATCGAGACCTTCCCAACGGTACCACATGCGCCTCCGTCTGCAGCCCGGACGGACGAGCACCGTGAGAGAGAGGGATCGGCCACTGCGTGAGAGAAAGAGATGGTGAGGGAGGAGAGAGAAAAGAGTGGGGGGAGAGAAAGATCGGCTGAAGGGGGGTAAAAAACTCCCTCCTGTTCACATGCTTTAAGAGCAGGATTACTCGCTACATCCAATCCTCCATGGGGTAGCCGAAAGCTAGCAGTGAGCGGGAGAGGTGCTCTACCAGCCCCCTCAGTTGCACGTAAGTTAGATCTGGGCGAGTTGCCATGGTCTGCTGCAATGTCTCTAGATATTGCTACACCATATCACTTGATGACTGCAAACCCAGTGATGGCGTATCAGGAAGTTGGAACTCTACCCGACTATCAACTACCACCCAAATATCGTCGATCGGCTTGGAAGATGACAATGGCATATCCCGCAGACCTCCCACACTAGAACCAGCCTCGGTTACTAGTTCAGTGGAAAGAGCCCCGATAACAGCGACTTCTCTCCCAACTTCTGAAAGTGGAGCGGCACCCTGGGTCTCAACAATAGAGGATATCTCCTCTTCATGTCCAGTTTGGTCGGCTCCTACGGACGCCAACTCCATAACAAGGGTCAAAGCCATAGAAGCCCCAGTCGTTTCCTCAACAATCTCTCCTGCTTCTATCTTAGGAGGACTCCTTTCTACCAGAAGCAACTCTTTGCTGGCAGTGGGTGGCTGGGGTTCTAAAGCTTCGGTCGGCTCAACAGCTCCTAAGATTGCCCCTAGGGCCTCCCAGCCCGTTGCTGCAACATAGTCCTTGGGGTATCGTAGAGCTATAGGCTGCAAAACCAGCAGGAATGTTGGTTGGTCTACACCCAAAGATGGGAGAGGTATCTTCATAGTTATAGTCGGCAGAATCACCTCGGCCTACACAGTGGAAGCCTGCAAAGAAAACAAGGAGTACAGCATGCTTTAGGCATCTGATGTAAGAACTAATGGGAGAAGCCATGAGGCGAAGCTGATAGGGGACCTCTTACCTCTGTCAGCACCAAACTCAAAGCCCCAGCAGCGGAGGCTATTGTCTCTGTCAACCCGGCCCCCTCTCCCATAAAGGAACCAAGTGGTCCGAAGCTACTCCATGCCAACCAGGGTGGGCTGAAGGTAGTATAGTTGCTCTCATAGGTCGAAGACGCTCCAGCATCTTCAGTCTCCATCTCCACGGCGGGAAACTCCTCATCACTGGAGTCACCACCGTAGTCGACCTACTTTGATGAAGAAGAGCTCTCTACCGATGCCTCACGCCCCTCCCTCGGAGCGGGTGCTTCTCCAATCTTATGACTTGTCATAGGGACATCTCCCTCAATAGAGACTTGCTCAGTCATTTCTGCGATAGGAATGTCAGCTGAATGAGTTGTGGGAGTAGGCTCGCTCCCTGGAACAATCTTGTCTGCAATGAAGGTTCCTTCAGCAGCCCCGACAGTAGGCGGTGAAGACACTTGGACATCAACTGAAGCTCAAAAAGAGGAACATTCACGTAAGTCGAAGACATGATGGGCTGTGAGGAGCCTCTGAATGAAACATAGATTACCTTCCATCTCATGGCTGGGCGTTGGAGAAGGTAGATTCCCCTCGACGGGAGCTACGGGCACTCCCTCTCCTCTATCTTCAGCTGTCGAAAAGGTGACAGACTCCTACGCAACCACTGCAGTAGATGTGGTGACAGCTGCAAAGAATAATTATTAGCCGGTGCAGTCAAGGCAGAAATGGGTTGCAGAAGAAGGAAGAATGTACCTTCTGTCACAGTTCTCTGTACATGGGAAGTCTCAAATTCCTCAAATGATACTACCGATGGAGGAACAATCACTGTTTCCTACTCCGCAGCCTTCCTCCGGCGAGCCCGTGTCACCCGAGTGACCGCCTCTTTGGCCTTGCTGACAGCCTCCCTCACCTGGGACCTGGTTCACTTTCGTGAATCGCCAGGAGGCAATGGTGTTGTGGTCGGGACTGGCTCGGGAATCCCAAAATATGTCAGCTTCTGAGCTTTTGTTAACAGCTCCCTGAAGTGCCGGGTCTCCTCCGAAGTGAGTCAGACTACATACTCACAAAGGTGAGAATGACAACACTGCAATAGAAAAGAAACAGTCCAGAGATCACTTCGACACGGCACAGGGTGGAAACTAAGTCTAGGGTTTTGTTATCATCAAAAACACACGGAAAGACTCAACAATATTGAGGATGGAAAAATACACTTGACCCAGCATAGCCCAGAATGCCAGGCTCACTGCAACTCAATGCCGCCAGACCCATAGCAGTCATCACAACAGACTGAGAGTCCAGAAGCATGCTCTAATTAAGGCCCACCTAAGATTGGCCTATCTACAAGCATGGTCTCCGAGCATGTGTGTCCTAGACATCGTGAAACTCGCCAACGGGTGAACGTTGTGGCTGCAATCATAGGACCTACCCTAATAAACAACTAATCACGCCCATGCCGCTGAGATGCCCGCCACCATGCCCTTCCTTAGTTGGTGGGTGAGTGGGCGACAGTCGATCCTACGATTGAGTTGCGCTTCACTCCGATAACCACATTCCTGTTAAGGCAGGAAAGGGAAAACACTACCACTGCTAATATAAATAGATCTTGGGGCCCACATACATACAGTAGAGAGATGACACACACACAGACGGGGAAGGAGATAGAGAGAAGAAAGGTAGGCACCAAGCTAGAGAGACACTTTAGGAGAGAGAGATAGCAACTTCTCCACCAATCCCAGGCCTCAGCCACGCTGTTAAGCACCCACCACATTGCCATGCACCCTCTTCCCCCTCTCGAGCTCTTGTTTTCTTTTCTCTCCAACTTTCCCTTTGCCTTTTTGCCTAGTTTTGTCTTAAACATCAGAGGGTTGTCCTATGGGATCATACCTAGAGCTCATTTTGATGCTCCATTTAGTGATTGCAGGTTCCCTTGGGGTTGCCTGACACTCTTTCTCATCAAACAAATTATGAAGGTATACTTCGAGGTCATGGTAACACTTTTTAGCCTCCACACATTTTGGCGCCGTCTGTGGGAAACGAGTAGAAAGTCATGACATGCCATGGGAACTATCACAACACTAGTAATTGCTAGGGGGTGCCAAGTTCTCGACAGAGTTCTTAGGAGGCTTCTTCTTCTCCGCACTCATCTCGCGGCACCGCTCTGCCAGATCTCACTCTGAATGAACTGGCAGAGATGCTATGCCAGATACAGTTGTTGACAGAGGCATACCAAGGCCTCCTCAACGTACCAATAGATGGAGCAGGGCCGCACTCCGACTGCACCCCCCAGAATGGAGGTGCACTAACTATGGTAGAGTCATGTTGAATGCACAAACCTTCACTCCTCTCTGCCACCCACACTCCACACCTGCGCAGTCAACCCTTACGATGTCCTGCTAGTCCACTACATTCAAACCCTGAGATGGCGCAATGACGACAATGCTACAAGGATGTTGAGCACTAGCTTGAAGGTAAGGTCTACTATCTAGATGACATCATCCAGGCGGCACGGTCCAGAGGGGCGGCACGGTCCAGAGGGTTGATCGACAACAACTCTGACTTCTATGTGTCTTTCTCTTAAGAGATTATGAAGGCTCCAGTCTCCATGAAGCTTTAACAGCTGACATTCACCCTGTATGACGGCACTACCAATCTTGTCGACTACATGCACAGCTTTAAGTCTAACCTAGTGTTTCATCGAGTCTCAGATGCTGTGAAGTGTTTGGCCTTCGTCACCATCCTGAGGGAGAATGCCCAGACGTGGTTTGAGTCACTACCCGTCGGGACCATTACCTCCTTCCAACAACTCAAGAGGATGTTCAAGAAAAACTTCTTCAGTTGCAAGAAGGAGGTCAAATCCGTCATGAGTCTCCTCGGCATAAAATAGGGCCACCAAGAACCCCTGCAGTACTTCGTTGCCTACTTTCACAAGGAGGCCCTTTGCATTCCCCGCCTGGATGTCAACATCGCCATGATAGCATTGACGTAAGGCACAAGAGACGTCATTCTATAGAGGATCCTCAGAGTAGACTTGTTGTGTCCCCTAGGGCACAAGTATATATATGTTGTTTAGCTTTGATGCTAGCAACATATATTGTTTTGTTTTGCGACTAGCTCAAGTCGACCGTCGCTAAAATAGAGATGTTCTTCACCGATAACTTGACTTATGCCTCAACAAAGGGTAAGCAGGCGCGAGAACGCCAGCCCGGCAAGGAGGTGAACATCATTGAATTCACCCCCACCGCTAAAGTTAATAAGGAGGCCAGAGTGAGTGGTTCTGACAAGAAGCCAGCTGACAAGCCAGCCACTCCCTCCTTCTCAGAGCGTATGAAGACACCCTTCTCCTTCAAGAAGGAACACACGAAGATGCTCTTCGACCTCTGTATGGTCCAGAAGATCATCGAACTTCCCGAAGTCTGCAAGCCGGATGAGGCCCAGAAAACTGATGATCCCAGCTACTGCTCATACCACCGCATGCTGGGTCACCCAATTGAGGACTGCTATGTCTTCAAGACCCAGGCACAGAAGCTGATTCGAGATGGCCTTATTCAAATGAAGAGTGGTCTCGATGATCCTCCGCAACCACACGCATGGTCCAGACCAGCTAAAGCAGCACGAAGGGTACACCACCCAGCTAATGTGATCCATATAATGGCTGCATTTTCTCTTTCTGATGACGAATCAGAGGAGCCCAGTGCCAGTCGAAGGGGACGTTCGATCTGGTATCTAGGGTGGAGGCCTTGGCACGATCACAGATCTCTCTCCTTCCCCAGGGAGAGAACCCGGTGACTCTTCAACGTTCTTGTCGAGAGGGGGCAAATCTTGCCCCGCAACCCGCCGACGGATTACACTCATTGGGACTTTAGACAACCCCAGTACTGCCCCTTCCATGCACAAATCTGCCAAGTGATCGAGTCTTGTGAGGAAGTCCAGTACCTCATCTAGGAACAGATCTAGTGGGAACAGATCGATGCCGAGGGGAATTCCATGGCACTCATTCGGCTGCGACAAGCTACCGAAGAAACTCTGAGCATCGCTAGAGATCCTCCAGAACAGCCAGATCCTCCTCAGAAAAATAGACATGGTTTGCCTTATCAGCATCCCCCAGAATGGCTCGAGTTTCGAAATGATAATCGTGAAGCACTCGAGCGATTGCAGAGGCGCCAGGAGCAAGACACCAGTTCGGAGATGATGCCGAGCACCTTTTCGGTCAACATCATCCATCCTCCTGCTCCCCCGTCTCTCCCGACTCCCTAGCACCATCAGCCAGTCAGCCGGCCCCCACCACTTCGGCCGCACAATGGCGGCCCTGGCAAGAATTAAGAGTCTCTCCCCTTTTCCAGAGAAGACACTGCTAGGCTCCTCCGAGTCCTTCTCGGCCGAGCGGATGTCCTGGTGGGTGAGAATACAATGGGCTCTTCAAGCTCCTCTCGCCCTTTCTCTACTCTACCTCCGTCACTGACGCTCGAGGATAGGAAGGGAAAGTAGGGGTTGGGCGAGGCTCTGGCTCGACTAGACCCTGCCCCCTCAGTAGTCTGCAAGTCAGATTTGCCCCTACAAGGGCCATCCGCTGTGCGAACCCCAAACAGCTATCAGGGGCGCCAACGCCCCAAGATCCCATCGGGCGTCGCCCAACCTTGCCCTCAGCTAAACCACAAAGGCCAGGCCAGGAAGCAGGGTGCTAAGCATGCTCCCCAGGCCCTTCCTCAGCAAAAGCTCTAGCCACCGCGGTTAAGGCACCAAACTGCACCTACGTCTTCAGACGCCAGTCCCAGCATTCTGGCTTATCAGGAGCTACCACCAGAAGTCATCGAGCAGGCGATCAATGCTACCTTCCAGATACAACAGTCGGAAGGTGCCTGGATTGAGATCCGGGCAAAGAGGAGCCGCCGACCTCACTCCGCAAACACATTAGCTCGACGATATCCCCACGGGGATTCGTCAGCTCCAGCTCTGACACCTCTTCCTCCTACTCCCCTGGAGGCGGCCGTCGCCAAGAAACGAGGGAGAAATTGAAGGAAGAATCTCAAAATAGGAGTTAAGAAGCAAGCCGAGCAAGTGGCTACCTTGCAATCCCTAGCGGAGCTAACGCCTCTCCAAAACCGAGCCACAAGACACAACCTGAATAATCCATGGCACATATCTCCAATACAGACGAGTGCCGCCTTAACACCACAGGAGTCTGGTCAACGACGTGCCAAACAACGCGGGTCTCCAGACATCACAGATCTTATCATAGCTGGGCCCTTTTCACAACATTCCAAAACTCTCGGACTCAACTGGGCCTCTCCTAGACATTACCATAGTTGACCACTCGACTAGCCTCACCAGTCGCTCACAGCTGCCAACTGGGACCCATAATCATCTCTCAGAGATCACATCTCTAGGACCACGATTCTATCCCGAGGACACAACTCTCCGCAATAGTCGAGCACCTAGCTTACCAACTCTGATCATCGCGTCCTCGTCCTCTGTCAAACTATAACCTTCACCCAACCTGGTCTAGGACCAAACGCCTGACACTGCTTCTAACAAATGAGCAGGGTACTCATGCAGCAAATTTGTCGTCATATTTTCCTAACTCTTTATCCTGTCAGTGCCACAAATCACAATGTCTCCAGCAATGACACGACAATCGACGTGGCTCACACGGCCAAAGACAATCTCACATTGAGGAAACAATCCCCCGATGCTCTACCCATCCTCTGAAATCCGCCCGTAATAACCATTACTACGATCCTGGACCTGTGGGTTATGGGCCCACCAGGCTTCCGCTGGTCACTCTGCACTACACGCATAATCATCACAGATGACTCGGGATCTGCCATCGGGACAATCCTCAAATCAACTGGCTAACTCCGAACAACAGGGGGAGAAAAGCTCAATTACATCAAACCCAGAGCACAGACTTTCTCTCTTAGTCTGGCAATCCTCCTGCAACTCCGCAGGCTCGGATTCACAACGTATCAGGAATCACAACACCAGCCACGAATTCTCGCAAGAACAGCCCAACTGGCACTCATCCTTCCGGAATGATGCCAATGCACTGTTACACATCAGGGGAATGGGCATCACTTCTCACAGGCAACCATACTGCCAACACAAGACACATCTTGCATGGACTTCATGGCATATAAGAGGAGGCCAACCAATCCGAACACTCTATGTAAGATGACGAAACTCAACAAAAATACAATCCTCTCCGATCAAGGAGAAACTAGTATACATCCTACAAAGCGGGAGGTCTCCATGCTTGACCTGACCTTGAACCTCGCGCACGTTGGGAACCTCACCTTTTAGCACTAGAAAAATCATCACTCCCATCAGGTTAGCTCCTCCAACAACACTCATCAAGTGTCTCGTCGGACCACACTTAGCATCTCTTGACACAACATTACAACTCGCCAAATAGCTATACACCATGCCTCGAGCACTAGCTCTGCTGATTGCCAACCTCACTCTGTCGCAACAGTTGAGCTAGTCGCTACCACACACTCCTTTCCTACGCATGTCTCTGACCCCGGAACCATTAACACGCTAAAACACTTACCGAGGAGTGAAGAAACCACAAAAGATGTCAGGCTCGAAGGCTGCTATACCTCTAGCCACCGAGCATTATTCCCTCGAATATGTCCTTGCTGACCCCAATCCATTCTCAATTCTCGGGTCCCCAAAATATCCATCTCCTGAGCTGCTACCGTGCGAACCACCACGCCAAGAGCAACAATACGAACCATGATCGGCACTTGCCAATGCTTATCCCCAAATCTTGAATCTATCGCGAAACCTTCGCATCTCATCTGCCACCTTGCACAGCGCATCCAAGGCGGTGCACAATGGCATCAAATCCCACAACTTGGGTTCAGAACTAAGTCATTGCCACACAATCTCGAATCTAATCCAGAACTAACACAGCCCATTCACGCGCAGACGCGCAGGACTTAGAACTTACTAGGACATCTTTGCCCATCCTGCCTCAAAATTCACAAAAATAATAAAGATTCGCACGTCATCTCCGACGCCACAGAGCATGATGAGAAAATCATACTCAACAATTAGCGGCTCATCAAGAAGATCCTCCACTCATTCGAGCACCAAAATCTAATTGACTCAAGGGTATAAATGTAAACTAAAGGATACAGATACAAACTAATGCAAATTAAAAAATGTTAGTGCCTCGTGTTGATTCCTATCAATTCTCCCAGGGTGGGAAGAACTCGACCCCGTCGAGTAAGGAGTGCGACTGCTCACTCCTGCGGATCTCGATCCGTCCTCCGTAGCTCTGCCCAGATGATCCTCGTGTCACCAAATGCGGGTTGTGCTCTCCACCGTACTAGGTAGCGTGGGTATACTCCACTCCTAGTAATCGTCACCTGCTCATCCCGTATATGTTCTATATACTCACGTTGCTGTGGGAATGAGGCCAATAGTAGACACTCAGGGGCCAGGTCTCCCTTAAAGGGAGGAGACGGCTCAAAGTCTCACTAGGAATCACCACTGGGTCCCTGTTGGTGACCAGATCCGATACACTAAAGGAGGAGCTGATCCCATAATCGTCAGGCAAGTCCACAACATGCGCATGAGATCTGACTTGCCTCACACTCGATAGAGACTGGCACCATGAGCTTGTATTACACCGACTCGACTTGATGCATGAAGACTCTAAACAAACTGTACAAATAAAGGAAAAAGCACACTCTATATCCTAGTCAAACCTAATGCTATGCAGACCCATGCAATGGTGGACCAGGACATCCGAATGTGTGACTAGCATACACTCGATGTAACCGGTGGTTGGCAGAGCGAGGGATTCCTGGACATACTAGTATGAACTAGTCATGCACTGAATTCCTATTGGACTTGGGTGTGGGAGGGCCAGGAGAGCCAAAATCACCTTCTTCATTACCCCTATATGTATGTATCTCTTGCCAATGGACGGGCTCATCGATATGCATTGGTTGACTGGCCCGTGTGGGAGGGGTGTGATAGGGGACTTCCCTGACAAGGTGGAGTAGATAAGGTGGGTCATAAGGTTCACTTGAGAAGGGGTCAAAAGGATCAAAGAATGTATGACCCCTCGAGATGGGTCCCCTCATGACAAGGTCCCATGTTTGGAATTCTTGAAGGTGTAGATGGTCACCATCATCCATCGTGGTAGATGGGACAGTGATCTCGCATAGAAGATAAGGTTTCTCCCTCGGGATAAATGGAATGTAGTTAGGCTCGGTCGACATGAGGAGGAACAAAAGAACCTCCGTGGTGACATGACCCACGGTGCACACGGAGGTAATGGACCCCAACGTGGGATGCGTGAATCTACGACTCATGGATTGGTCAAAGTGAGGGGCCAACATGTGTGTCAACTTCCATTGCCAGTCTAATCCCTTAATAAGGTCTTCTAATGTATCAACATGGTGACTAGACCGGAGCGTTGTGTGGAAGGAGTTGACGGGCACTACTTGTAGTGCAGGGTCCATGGACAGGTAACAAGGTGTCCTAGGGACCAAGCTTTTCTTGAGCTAGCGAAGTAGTGGCGCATCTATGATTAGCTTCCCCGTTAGAAGTACGGGTGGCTCCGGCTGAGGTGGCTCCGAATAAAGATAAGAAGGTGAGGCTCTTGGCAACGGAGCTCTCTCGGGTGGGGAAGGGATGTCCTCTATGATGGGGAGAGGACCGGGAGACTCCGTAGATGGCGCCAGGTTAAGACTACCGGCTACGACCTCCTTAAGCTCGGTTATGGCTTCATCCTGTCTCGGAGGTAGGCAAGGGGGAATTAGAGACTCAAGATAAGAACACCTCCTATCCAACCGATCCAAAATCATTTGCAAGAGTTCGGCAATAGTGGGGATTGGAGTTGGGTCATTGTGATGGAGTTACTCATCCTCAACCGGCCTAGGCTTGGGTCAAGACTCATCTAAGTGCGGGGCTCTTTGCCTCCGACTATGACCTCCCTGTTGGGAGGTGACTGGGTGTGGAAGGTTGGAGGTGGTTGGGTGGGGAAGGTTGGAGTTGACTGGGACCAGTTGGGGGTGACCGGGTAGGGAAGGTAGACCCTCCTAAGCTCCTTCTTCATGTCCCACCATGACTCTGTGACCGGGTAGCCATGACACCCGAAATGGGGTGAGTAAAAGCCTCCACGTCTCCCAACTTACATTCACGTTGTGGATTTACCAGAGGAGTGGAATTTACTACCAAAGTCCAGAAATGAATAGTCCCTACTGCACCCACTGGGACCCTAATCAATCGGCCTCTGATCTGGAAAAGTTGTTGTGACACCGGACCAAGCTCGACACTGGCGAACTCTAACATCCGAGGGAACAATGTAGCCATCTGCAAAGTCCTCAGAGCAAGTTCGGGGAACAGACTACACACCCAAGCATTAAAGAAAAGAAATGGGCCCACTGTTCAAAGTGGCCTAGGGACCCGATGTCTGTGCAAGTCTCCCAGAGACTTGTAAATCAAGCAAAGCGTAGCCAAGCACAAAGAAAGCCACATCCCCTAGGCCATCTGACATGCTGGGTATATTGTCTCCGGCCTGATAATTGTTTCATCTCCCTGTGGGAGAGCAAAAGTGCACAACCAAAAGGTGAAATAAGCAGCATAGTGTGTGATGGGGTCTACTCCGACAGGATTGGGCCCTTCTTGACCAGTCTGGTGGATGGAAGCTGACAATTCTGATTTGAACTTTGGGGTCCTACTCTGTTTCCCTACAGCTGGAGCCACTGAGGGAAATTCATTGTACTTCAGAGGGCCGTTGAAAAAGTACTGAATCCACTGCCCTACTCGGACCTTTAGCCTACTGCTCTTCTCTCGGGTATGATAACCCTTGGATGACCCCTTATAATTCGCCAGGCAAAGGGAATGATAAACCTTCATTAGGTATCGATATGCAAAGCCGAAGGAATACCGGCCCTCGCTGTCAGTTTCATCTTTGAACGAATCCTCCAAGTAGACCTCTTCATAGGGCTCCCCATCAATCGACAAGCCTAAAAGCTGTGACAGACTCCAAAGGTCTAGAGAAGTTTCACCCTCTGTTGTATAAAATGTGTTGAACTGAGAGCAAAAGACTTCGAACATTTTGCAGCACAGGCCCTTAGAGATAGGGTAACGAAATCGTGAAGCATACACACTGTGGTACACTCTAGCTCTGATCAACAGAGGGGCGTACTCCTTCAGTAAAAATTCAGTGAATTCCACTGCCCCCACTCGAAAGAGATGAGCATCTGTCACTTTCGTGTCAGCAAACCAGCCGGTAGCTAGCTGAAGCTTGAAATGGATAGCCAGGTAGTTCATGGCAAATGGTTCTTCCCTGTAGCCCCACTTTATCAGCGCAAGAAACAACCCATAGCCGGGTCTCTCTCTGTTGACCCGACCCGCTGCATTGTCCCACCTAGCAGGGGTAAATTCAGCAGCTCTGGTCAACATCTTTTGATCTGGCTCTAGCTCAGTTATGCCAAGAATGGCATCCCAGTCTCGCTGCTCTCCAGGGAGGTAGATGGCCTTGCCCCGATTCACGGAGCCCTTCAAGCTGTCCCTCTCTGATAATATAGCATGCTCCACTGCACGGGCCAAGAGAAGATCCCTCCTGCCTCCTACGGTGAAGGTTTGGATAAACAGCACCAAGTGACGATCCTTCAGGAAGTCCGGTTGATAATCGCTACCATGTCTAAAGCCTATTTCACCTTCAGCGGAATAGACTCGGGATGACGAGATAGTGTCTGTCTCAGAGTCTGAAGACTCGTCAACAATGGCAACCTTCCCGTGACCACGGTCTAGTTGTTGAACATTCAGCTAGTTTACCAACAGACCAGATATCTCAGGCTGAGCAGAAGGCCCTATGTCAGTAGTTCCGGGAATAGCAGAAGAAGAGCCAGAAGTAGCCGCCATCACAGTAACTGTAGTCCAAGAAGATCCCAAGATGAGAATCTAAAAAAGAAATCGATGAATAAAAGTTAAGTATTTTAAAGAAATTTCGACAGCATCTCCCCTTATTTGGGTATGCTCGAAATGTAATAGGGAGTCATCCACCAAGAGGGAATGACCCCTTAAATAATGAGGGACATGGTCCCGATGATGAATAAACGATATTTAACCGTTGGTGTCCAGGCCGACAAATATTCAAAGATGTTCAAAGATATCCAAAGATGTTCAACCGTTGGTGTCCAGGCTGACAAATATTCAAAGATGTTCAAAGATATCCAAAAATGTTCAACCGTTGGCACCCAAGCTGACAAATATTGAAAGATGTTTGAAGATATCCAAAGATATTCTACCTTGGCATCATGACACACCATCTAAGCCAAGTTATTCGGCGTCATGACATTTTATCTAAGCTGATAAATATTCCGCATTGGCATCATGACACACCATTTAAGCTAAGTCTTTCGGCGTCATGACATTTTATCTAAGCCAATAAATATTCCGCCTTAGTGTCATGACACACCGTCTAAGCCAAATCTTTCGACTTCATGACTTTTGTCTAAGTCGATAAATATTCTGCCCTGACATCATGAGTTTCCATCTAAGCCAAGTCTTTCGGCATCATTACTTTTGTCTAAGCTAATAAATATTCTGCCTTTGCATCATGACTCTCCATCTAAGCCAAGTTGTTCGGCATCATGACTTTTTGTCTAAACCGATAAATATTTTACCTTGACATTATGACATTCCATCTAGGCCAAGTTGTTCAGCATCATGACCTTTCGTCTAACATGAAAAATGCTTTGCCCTTGACCCAGACCTTCCGTCTGAGCCAGGATGGTTGGCTTTAACACCTCGTCGAGTGAACATCTATTCTACACTAACTCAGTGCCCATGTCCTTTCAGGGTTTTAGTCGAGGGGTATGACTTAGACCTTTCGTCTAAGTCAGAGAAGCCTGATTTCCTTGTGTCGGTGCGATCCCAGTACTGATGATATCATTAGCTTGGCATCACGACCTTTTGTCTAAGCTGACAAATCCACGAATAAAAAAATTGTGGGTTCTTATATTCAGCCCTTAAGTACATAAGCAAATAAAAGGAAGTGACGATAGACATATACTGATGCGGGATGAAGACACGGACTCAACGCCAATTCGAGACGTAAACCTGAGACTCTAGCAAGCTCGCACTCGTCCCTAACGACGGAAGCGTTTGGACCTACACGGTTGAGAAACCGACAGCGAGTCAAGGGTGGTCTACTCACTCTCTCGTGCCCGAGTCGGGTCACGGGATGGTCTCACTTTCTCACTCGCAGCGGTGAGTTGAATTATACGAGCTAGGAAGTAGCTACTCACATGCAGCAGCAGTAAAAGCGTATACTAAGAAAGTAAATAACTCTGACTACGAGGGGTGCCGAGTGCACCTCCACGCTCCGGGCGTGGGGAAGATGATCCTGGCAAAGACGGTAACTCCTGGTTATTACAACAATCATAATAATTTACAGCAATGAATCTTTTTCCACTCCACGCAAGGAGGTAAAGGGCTACAGTGGGCTCGGGAGGACCGTTCTTGGGTTGGCGGGCAGCACTTTGGTCCACTCCATCGGTGCCGTCCGGAAGATGCTTGCTGTTGGTTGTGGGGCCCACATACTACTCAGTGGGGCCGAGTAGGCCCGGTGTGACACCGCTGTGATGGTGGGGCCTGGAGGGACGCTCCCTTAGATAGCGGCGCATTGGTTTGCCTCGTGGGAGGCGAGGCGGCTCTTGTCTCCAAGCGTTGGATTTGCTGTCCACGAGCTGTAACTTGCTATTTTACAGCGCGTGACCCGGCGAAAACTGCTGCTGCGATCAGCCCCGACATCAGAATGACGCAAGGTGGGCACCGTTGGAAATATCTTTTAAAGATCTACAATCTCAGGTTGGTTCTGAATTTCAGAACATCTCAGAGACAACCTTTGTAGAATTTTCAAGATGCTGGTTCACAGAACCAGATCTGGTAGGGCAGAACTAGACTTGATTGAGAACACGAGTTTACCGAGGGTGTAGTGACAGATATGGGTGTTAAGCTCTTCACGAAACTTGTAGTTATTGGATTTAGGAAAACGAAGGTATTTTTTTGTGGACTTTTATGGAGGTATGGATTTTTGGTGGATTTTCTGGAGCTTCCCTCCAGTCGTGGGCTTCCCCAACTTCCTTGGGGTAGCCTTCGTCAACATCCTGGACGTAGAGGCGTCCAACGAGCCCGAATCCAACACTCCCGTCCCAGGAGCCGCTGAAGCTACTATTGGTCGAGCTGTGGCCAAGAACAGCAACGGTGTCCCGATAGGGACGTTGAGCTGCAACGTGCACCATGTGCACCAGGCTACTAGTCCATCGCACTAGGGGTCGGCATCCCATCGGAGGAGGCTCCGAAGGAACAACGCTGGCACTGCCACGGGGCGCTGAATCTCCAGCACTGGCAAGTCTATGACTGTCGGGACCATCCGAGTCCATTTGAATGGACAGAGGTCCAAAGTGGTCCCGGACCGCATCATGCCGGCTATTCCAGTCCACAACTCCTTCCAGGGACTAAAGAAGATGAAGGAAAAGATGGCGCCCGCCATTCTAGCCGTGGTACCGAAGGACACGTCGGCTCACAAGCTAGCCAAATTGAAGTAAATTTGGGTTCCCAAGGAAGCCCAGCCCACTGCACCTGCCCAGGCGGGTCCCAGCTACACTCGCCACAGAAAGGGGTGAAGAGATGAAGGGGCCGAGGCGACGGCCATGACCCACCAACTGACAGTTGCTGCACCAGCGCTGCTCGAAAATGCCCACAGTCAACGTCGCAGGCGTCGTCACCATGCTGACCGCCCGACATTCGCAATCTACACTCACCCTGCTGTCACCATTGACACGCAACCACCGGCTACTCTCCCTAACCAGGAGTGGGAAGGGATCTAGCGAGCCATGAGAAACTACCTCCGAGGCCCGGGTAGCACCCCTATGGGTCGTCAGAGGCTACTAGGGGCAGTGGCCTCCACCTTTCGAGGAGAAGAAGAAGTTCAACCTGTGCCTAGCGCAGAATCAAGAAACCAATCGGAGGAACAACGCTAGTCCCCTGTGCGGGAGGAAGCACCGCCCTGACGATCGATTTTCGACAAACTGGTGTTCCCAAATAAGCCATCAAGGAGGATGGAGAAAAAAATAAGAATTGGAGAATTTTCACCTGCAACATGACAGGAGTCCCTAGTCGGTATGCGACTTTGCCTACCGACCCCGAAGAAGTGGCCAGGCTCGCCGCCAGGGCTGGTCCCCTCACCAGGAGGAGTTGTCGACGCGATTTGAATCGTGATTTGCCGAGTGGACACGATTTGATCACGCTACTCTTCCTGTTTCGTCTTGATTGCAACTATGTCTTCGAGTAGGGTTCGCATGGTTTAAACAAGGAAGGACTCTTGTTGGCAGATGCATGGCGACATGGAAAGTTGAAGAAAGAAAGTCGTGTGGTGCGAGGTAAACGGCTGGGGGCCTTCTCAAGGAAGGGAACGGTCCTGTTTGAGGAAGGTGTGGCATGCATGGAAGCTTAGCCCCCGTTACGTGTTCACATGCACAGTGGGCGGCTGTCTAACAGAGAAACGGTGAAGGCAAATTTTGTCATCTGGATGGCAGTGGACAGAGGGAGTAAGTGTGTTAGGAGGAATGAAGGGGTTGTAGGGAACTCGTCCCTATAAAAGGCACCTCACGATGGCTATGCATAAATAACTTTCTCTTAATTTTTTTTAGTTTTTCTCTAGTTAATAGTAGGAGTAAGTTAGATCCCTCCCTTCTTCTTCTTATTCTTCTTCTATTCTTTCCTCCTCAACTTTGCCACGTCTCTTCTTCTTCCCCTTTCGCTCCGTCGTCCTCCACTTATTCTTCTTCTCCTCCTCCTCTATAACTCCCCATCTTCACCTCTCTCTATTTTTCCTCCGATCTTTCTTCCAAAGGCGGTGTCTACAACGATGTGGGCGATGAGTTGCAAGGATAACTCGTGATCAAAGGCTCAGGGAGGACAGTACATCTCTCTCATCACATCCACTACATACTCTTCCCTAGTTCTTCTCTCTGGTTCTATTTATAATTTATTTTTAGAGTTGTAATTTTTATTTTCACACTTTGATATTATATGTTTTCGCCATCCCGTGACCCGACCCGGGCACGAGGTTGAGAGTTGACCACCCTAGCTCATTGCCAGTTTCTCAACCGTGCACATCCGAACGCTTCCCTCGCATGGGACGAACGCGAGCTTGTTAGAGTCTTAGGTGTGCATTTCCACTTGGCATCGAGTCTGCGTCCGTCGTCCCACATCAAGAAAATGGAAAGGAGCTTGGCCCCAAGAAAAGAAGAGGAGGTCATGGATCCTCCACGCCGTGTAAGCTTTAGGGCATGCGCCCGACAAGCCAATATCCCCATAGTAGGGAGGAGATTTCAGCAACCCGCCGAAAGAGCCCGGCTCACTTACATCCCTCCGATGGGAGGCCGATAACTGTCTCTGGTCCTATATCAGGGACGGGGGCAAGAAGAGATGACCAACTTGGTCAAAAGTTATTTTAGGGGTCTAGGCAACCCCTCACTAGGCCAACAACGGCTGTTGCAAGTTGCTGCGACCGAAGAAGGTAACTACCCACCAATGGCAGTTGAAGAAGAAGAAGAAAGAAGAATGACGTCGTTAGTTGACGACAATGGATATGAAGACGTCTTGGAGATTGAAGCCGACGAAGCCACTCCTCAGCAGGGAGAGAGAAGAAGGGTCTCCCTATTCGAGAGATTACCCTTCCTAGAGCATGTAAAAAGGAGGGTCCACCGCCGAAGGAGAGAAATGCGAGTCTTCACTTGCAATATGGCTGGGGTGTCCGACCAATATGGAAGACTACCTGAGGAGCCTCAGGAGCTAGCTCAATTGGCCGGAAGGCCAGGGCCGAATACTAGAAGGGCAGAAGCCGCAAGAGAGATGCTGACAATGGCCAGAGGAAAGCAAGTCCTAGCTCATCACTTGCAATGTGATGAAGCTACCATTTTAACTGCCAATGTGGTGACGACAGAAGAGGAAGATGTATTACTTGACACCCTACCTGAAGGTGCGCTAGGGGAAACAACAGAATCTATCCCTAGCACAATGGCTATGGACCCATCGGTGCTGATGTTACTCCAGAAGTATCGGCAGGAGATAGAGTTCTTGAGGAAGCAGCTCATGGAGAAGACGGAGCAAGCCTCAGCCTCTAAACAGCCTGAGATGCAGGCTGAATCATCACGGGGAGTCATCAATCTGGGCGACTTTCCACCACTATACACCTTGCTCCGGCCTGTAGAGCCAACCTTGGCAACAACTCAACAATGCCCATCATAGCCACTGATGCCGCCAGTGCTGCCACAGGTGCACCAGACACCCTCACTACTGCATCCTCCTCTGCAGGCGACCACCTTGGTCACCCCCTATCTGCAGCCGGCACACTTCTATCCAGAACTAGTCGATCCAACCGCCATAAACAAGCTGATGGTGGAGAGGATGATCGAGCTGAAGCTTGCTGAGCGAAGCGAAGGCGACTACGTCGCATTTGATGCCTATAGGGTGCCATACCCACCGCATCATGCTGCAAAGTGGCTCCCTCCTGGGATCAGCAAATCACCGAAGTTTGACAAGTTCAACGGGAAGGGATCCCTGAAGGAACACGTCGCCTACTATATGACTGTCATGGGTGATCTAGCTGCCGATGAGTCATACTTGCTGAAATTTTTTGGGTCCTCATTGACGGGGCTCACATTTGAGTGGTATTCCAGCCTCTCGGTCGGGTCGATCAGTGACTGGTCGGACATGCAGAAGAAATTTGGAGAAAGATTCCATGTCACCGATGTTGACACTCATTTTTTACCGATAAGTTGAGTCATTTCTTTTATCACTGATTTGTTGATGCCTCGAGTTGTCCATCACTTACTGGGCTATTTTATGGCACGTCTTTGGGCCTATTTTATGTGTAGCCTCCCTCCATGGCTAGGTCTGCTTCAACTTAGGACTTAATGGGCTTGATTTTGCTTAAGTTATCCTATTTTATGCATTTCAAGTGTCCAGGCTTTGCACGGTCAGTCGTCCAACTGTTTATCCTATAAGTGGATGGTCCTGGGCCGTCCATGTGCAAAGCGCGCATGGAAGGATAAGCCAAAAGAGGCTGGGGAGGGGTTGACTTGTCCTGAGGACAGGTTGACCTTGGTGAAATCAAGTGTGGAGATAGGTAGACCCCAATGCATTCAAGGTTGAAGACAAGTGGACCTTGAAGGATCTAACCACAAAGGCAAGTAGACCTTGGTTTTGTAACTCTGAAACCAAACGTGCACCGACCCTAGAGTTCACATGTGCACAGACTTGGTAGTTCACCTGTGCACAGGCCTTGTAGTTCATATGTGTATGTGCACAGACCTTACAATACTAAAGGCAAAACATGCACCGACCTTGCTGCGTTGAAAGTAGATATGCACCGACCTTAGAACTCACATGTGCATAGACCTTGGCTTGTGCTGCCACAACGTGCATCGACCTTTTTCTTGTGTAGGCATACTGTGCATCGACCCTCAATTGGGCTGGCATGATGTGCATAGACCTTGGCTGTATGCTGGCAGGATGTGCATCGACCTTGGTCTTGAGATGGCATGATGTGCATCGACCTTCACTTTGGCTACTATGATGTGCACAGACCTTGGCTGCATGTTGGCAGGAGGTGCATCGACCTTGGTCTTGTGCTGACATAATGTGCATCGACCTTTGTCTCGGGATGGCATGATGTGCATTGACCTTCACTTGGGCTGGCATGATGTGCACAGACCTTGGTCTTGGGTAGACATGATGTGCATCAACCTTCACTTGGGCTAGCATGATGTGCACAGACCTTGGCTGCATGCTGGCAGGAGGTGCATCGACCTTGGTCTTGTGCTAACATAATGTCCATCGACCTTGGTCTTGGGCTGGCAGGATGTGCATCGATCTTTATCTTGGGCTGGCAGGATGTGCATCAACCTCTGCCTTGGGCTGGCTTGATGTGCATCGACCTTGGTCTTGTGCTGACATAGTGTGCATCGACCTCCGCCTTGGGCTTGCATGATGTGCATCGACCATCACTTGGGCTGGCATGATGTGCACAGACCTTGGCTGCATACTGGCAGGAGGGGCATCGACCTTGGTCTTTTGCTGACATAATGTGCATCGACCTTTGTCTTGGGCTGGCAGGATGTGCATCAACCTTGGTCTTGTGCTGGCAGGATGTGCATCGACCGTGGTCTTGTGCTGGCATAATGTGCATCGACCTCTGCCTTGGGTTGGCCTGATGTACATCGACCTTGGTCTTGTGTTGGCATAATGTGCATCTACCTCTGGCTTGGGCTGGCATGATGTGTATCGACCTTCACTTGGGCTGGCATGATCTGCACTGACCTTGGCTGCATGCTGGCAGGAGGTGCATCGACCTTGGTCATGTGCTGACATAATGTGCATCTACCTTTGTCTTAGGCTGGCATGATGTGCATCGACCTTGGCTACATGCTGGCAGGAAGTGCATCGACGTTGGTCTTGTGCTGACATAATGCGCGTCAACCTCTATCTTGGGTTGGCATGATGTGCATCGACCTTGGCTGCTTGCTGGCAGGAGGTGCATCGACCTTTGTTTGCATGCTGGCAGGAGGTGCACCATGCACCGACCTTGGCTTATGCTGGCATGATATGCACAGACCTTCGCTGGGTGCTGGCAGGAGGTGCACAGACCTTGTCTGTGTGCTGGCAAGAGGTGCACCGACCTTGGCCTATGTGCTGGTAGGAGGTGCATCGACCTTGGTCTTGTGCCGGCATGGGGTGCATCGACCCTGGTCTATGTTAGCATGATGTGCACAAACCTTAGTTGCATGCTAGCATGATGTGCACAGACCCTGACTTATGCTAGCTGAAACTTTGACTGGCTGAACTAGACATTTGACTTTTCTCGTTGACTGATGTTGACTTCATTGACCATGTTGACTTGTCTTCATTTCTTCAGATTTTAGCTAGCTTTCAACCTGTTCTTTGTGCAATTGTGGCAATCTAAACACCTCAACAATCCAGGAATTTGAACACCAACACCTCAACAACCCAAGCAGAGTCATGAGTATCCTTCTCAGCATGTGCGGCCTCCAGGTAAGGGCTTCGGCCCCCTTGCATTGATGTTGGGTCGCAAGAGTAAAGTTCTTGTTGACAACTCACTTGTCTCTATCCAAATTCGAGGCGAGTGGCTGATGAAGAGGAGTTGCCGACCGAGGTGGTGATCCTCGACGAAGAGGAGGCGTCTGCTCCCGGGGGACTTCAAGTTCCCGGGGGTTCTTCCCGTGGCCATGATAAGGGCAAGCAGATCACTCTGGATGGGACTTCCAAGCATTGCGGGGCCAAGCATAGAGATCCCGTGGAGAAGGTGCTGCGGTCTTCAATGAAGGTCGCGACTGTCGAGAGAAAAAGGGCAAGAATGGCAGAGGCCGCTCACTCAATCGAGGGGGGCGCCCAGTTGGCCCTCCCGTCCGTTGAATCCGAGGGGGCCACCATCGTTGAAGGGGCTATGATCGAGGCAGGTGTGTCTCAGGCGGGGGTGGCCATTGCTGGTGCACCTATCGAGGTCGAGGGGGCACATGACAATGGGACCCAATCCGAGTCGGTCGAGGCCGAGGGGTCACAAGGCGAAGCGACCCAATCTGAGCTGACTGAGACTGCGAAGGTGCAAAGGGGAGCGGTCCAGCCCGAGCTAACCGGTGGGCCCCCGAGAGTGGAAATACCCGGGGGGGATTCCCCAATCCCAGCTGCTCCTGAGAGGGCCGTCCCTCCTGCGGTAGGTACTTCTGTCGTCTGAGCCTCCTTGTACCATAGGTGCCACTCTATGACCTCAAAAGCAATTCGGGGAAGTCTCGGGCCTAGCCCTCCTTCCGTGCTTCTCGAACGAGTCATGGAAGGCAACCTGATTATGGCCCAGCTGGGGGATGAGATGGCTGATTTGTATGCTCAGATCAACTCAGAGAGGGCTTCTCTGGCCTGGGCCAGTGGTGTAGCCGACTGGAAGATCGAGCGCTTGACTCGCGATCTTGAAGGCCTTCGGCGGGAGGCAGCTTCTCTCAGAGTGCAGGCCGAGTCGAGCCAGAAAGAGGCTCAGGACTCAATCGAGCAGCTAGGGCAGGCCCGCTATATGCTCGAGCTGAAAAATAGAGTCTTAGACGCGGAGTGAATAGTGCAGGCCGAGCACGTCGAGTAGTGGAAGGCCAAGCGTAAGGAGCTCGAGGGCCGGATCTGAGAGGCCGAGCGGCAGCGGGCGGAGGCTGAGGCTGCGCGAGCTGAAGCTGAACAGAGGCAGTCCGAGGTGGAGCAGAAGGCGACTGAGCTTGAGGAGAGGGAAAAGTTGGCCGGATCGGAGGCACTCGAGCAATACAAATGCTCGGAGAGTTACCAAGAAGCGATCCAGCAAGCTACCGTTGCCTACTACAAGCCCGGTTATCGTCGGGGCCTGCGGAAGAGGTTTTCCCAAAGCTACCGCCGAGCGACCTCTCTGGCCCATGTGCAGGCGCACAGAGAGCTCAATTTTCCTTCCGGGTAGTATTATGACTTGGATGAAGATACCACGGATTCTTTCGTTCAGACACCGAGCGAAGGCGAAAGTCAGGGGACCTCTGTGTCGTCCGAGCGATCACCAACTCTGGCAATCTCGGGAGGTCGCGCGGCCGAGATAGTTCCCACTCAAGTGGGGTCAGTGTCAGGACCGACCGTCACCGAGGGTGCGGGGGGCAGATCGCCAGGCACCGAGGGTTCTTCATCTGCTGAACTTCATAGTGGGCCCGAGTCCTGATGTAGACCTTTTCTTTTTCCCTTTCTTTTCTTTAACATGGCCGTGTAAAAACTTTCCTTGCGTGTGCAAGTTTTGGTAATAGTAAATGCTGACTGGACAATTCCTTACCGCTTTTGGCACAATTTGACCACTGTACTTGTAGTTGTTGGAAAGGCAGTGATTTTTCCTGCAGATATCTTGCGTGTCGATTGGTTGGCGTGGCACTGGCGCCTGTCCACCTTCCCATGCTTTAATGACTTGCCACTTCGCGTGTTTCCATCGAAGGGGTGTTGGTGGAAAAGTGGAGTCGGTGACCCGTATATGCACTTGAAGGAGTTCATTTATGAGTCGGCCCAGTTTTGATATGACCAACGCTTGATGGCTTATCTATTTGGTCTGTCTTTAGAAGGCCCGGCTCGGGATTGGTTCTTCTCTCTTCCGCAAGAGCAGATTGTGAATTTCCAAGCCGTGCAAGAGAGATTCATTCAGCAATTTGAAGACCAAGTTGGGCCCAGATATTCTATGTTGGAACTGGCCCACGGAAGGATGATGCCCGACGAGGAGCTCTCGACCTTTGCTGACCACTAGCGCTGCCTTGCCACGCAAGTCCCGGGGCACATTCCAGAGCATGAGTTGATCAAGATGCTAATTTCTAACACAACACCCGAGTATTAGTTCATTTTGGCCCTTAATAATATTACCTCCTGGCAACAATTATATAGTCGAGCCTGCTTCATTCGCCAACAATCTCTTGACCCCGAGTCTCCACTATCCACCTCCACATATCAACCTTCACCCTCCGCGAGTTCAACCTTCCACTAACATCGCACCGTCCATGAGTCAGCCCTATGCCTCCACATATCAACCCTCCATGAGTCAAACCTCCACATATCAACCATCTACGAGTCAGCCTCCCGCCTCCTCATACCCACATTCGCCTCCACCCCCGGTCAAGGGAACACTACATCCTGAGCAGGTGGATGTCGTCTACATAGCTCCACATCCCGCTCCACATATGCCTTCACAAAATCCCTTCGCCACTAGCCAAGCACTCTTGCCTACGCAACCCCCACTTCCGTCTCCATCACCACCACCTTCTCCACCTTCATCCCATACCCCTCGGCATCTGCCTTGCCCGAAGTGGGCTCCTCATCCTCCATGGCTAGAGTCTTTTACCGATATCTTTTGGGCTTTAACAGCCACCCACGCGTTGCCACTTCCTCCTGCTGTGCCTTGCCGACCCGCGGTCGAGAATATGCTCCAGTTCTGTGATTTTCATCGCAGGCAGAGGCATTTGGTTCAAGATTGCCCTGACTTCTGGGATTATCTTTATGATCTAGAAGATCAGAAGAGGATTGATTGGGCCGCCATGCATAAAGTTATTTTAGATCTTCGTAGTAAGCAACAACAAGAAGCGCCGCCCAGGCAGCAGTCTCCACCACTACAAGACCCGAGGCACCCTCATGATCATTTATCAAGTGCTGCACCCACTCCATCATCTTCGTCCCCATCTCCATCTCCTATGCCATCTCCAACTCCATCTCCTACCCCGTCTCCATCACCTCCACAAACTCAAGCCCTTGCTCAGGCCAGTACCTCCACTTCCTCCACTCCCATTACTACCACCACTTCCACCACTTCTCCTACCACTACTTCTACCCAATGCCGCTCGACGCATTGTGTCGATACATCGATGGTGGGCACCATGACCTCCGTCTTCACCACCAGTGCCTCCATCACGTTCACCATCTCCACTGCCTTTGCCACCCCCTTCACTATCGTTGTCCGAGCCTGAGTAGGCTATACCTCCACCTTTACCTCCGCCTTCGTCTTCACCTCCACTTATTCCAGCCTTTTCACTTTTGCCACCTCTTGTCGCTATCATGCCTTCTCCACTGCCTTCCAAGCCTTCTACCTCTACCGCTTCTCCACCTACTTCCTCCCCACGGAGCAGGTGTGCATTACCTTTGGTGCCCCTTGGGTCTGATCCTCAGGGAGAGCTTGAGCCGAGTCAGGATGATTCGATGCCAGTTATTCATTTCAAGTTTTAAGATTTCATCTGTTGGATGCCAATTTGTGTCCCAATCTCTGGCTGTTTTGGGGATGATGAGCCTACACTTCTAATGAAGACGGTTGTCAAGAAGAGCTCTTGTACATTGGTGCCGATTTCTTCTCAAGCGAGGTCGGTAGCAATCTCATTGCCCACCGGTGGATTCACTATCGATGTTATTATTACCCCTCGCTCCATTGCTATTCAGTTTACTAGCCGAGAGGGGTTCTCTACCCGCATGGTCCCGTTGCCAGCCGGTATGCTCCTTTGCCGAGCACTTCAGTCACCCTATAAGGGCCTTCCCAATTGGGCGCGAGTTTTCAAGCGGCTCTTCTGGGATCTACTACGCTTGCTCGACATAATACCAATTCTCCTAGGAAGAAGTATCATTCCTTGACTCGAGTGCTATAGTACTGGGCCAACTTCTGTTGGTAAGCCGCCAGTTTTATTTGAGCGTTCACTCTGTCTTCTTCGAGCAAGTCTAAGTTTTCTCGCATTGCTTGTTCTTTATGGCTTCGTCGAAGTGTCCCACTCGCAATGAGGGGTTGGAAATCTCCACTGATACTACTGCTTCGGCGCCATAAGCGAGATGAAAAGGTGTCTCACCTGTGGCGGCCCTGGCAGTAGTTCGGCGGGCCCACAGGATGCTCAGGATTAAGTCTATCCACGAGTCACCTGCTTGATCCAGCCGGGTCTTGATGCCGTGGAGGAGTGTTCTGTTGGCATTCTCCACCAGGCTGTTAGCCTGGGGATGCCCCACTGATGTGTAGTGGTTTCAAATCCCCAGCTCTGAGCATTTTTCCTGGAAGGCGGTGCTCGCGAGCTACCTGTCGTTGTCGGTTGTGAGAACTCTCGGGATCCCGAATCGACAGATGATGCTTCGTAGCATGAATTTTCATGTTGCTTCGCTTGTAATCTTCCCTACGGGCTCAATCTTGACCCACTAGTTGAAATAGTCGATGGCGACTATGAGAAATTTCTTCCTCCCTTGTGTATCAGGAAAAGGGCCTAGTATGTCCACCCCCCACCGGGTGAACGGGCGAGGCTTCATCAGGGTGTGAAGCTGCGTAGCCAGCTGGCGGTGTAGGTGGGAGAACTTCTGGCACTGGGAGCATCTCTGAACGTACTCGAGGCAGTCTTGTTGGGGTAGTAGTTCTTCTATGCTCGATGCCGACAATTCTTCCACCAGGATTGATCTTGAGTTGGAGACCGTGGTGGCAGACGCCAGGCAAGATAGTGCATCTGCTCGGACATTCTCTTCTCGTAGGATGTGTACCACCTTGAAGTGGGTGAATTCGCTTGCCACAACCTTCGCCTTCTCTATGTACTTGACCATGGAGGGGTCACGGGCCTCGAACTCTCCTCTGACCTGGTTGGTGATGAGCATTGAGTCGTTGTATGCTTGTACGCTGGTCGCCCCCAAGTGCTTCGCCATGCGTAGCCCCGAGAGGAGGGCTTTGTATTCGGTGACATTGTTCGTGGTCGAAAAGTTGAACCATAAGGCGTACTGGAGTTCTAACCCTTCTGGTGAGAGTAATATTAACCCTGCTCCGCTACCTGTAGCACAGGACGATCCATCAACGTATAGTTCCCATGTGGGCCCTGAAGACTGCTCGGGCGGGTCCTCGGCAAGTATGGTACATTCGGCCACGAAGTCGGCGAGGGCCTGAGCCTTGATAGCAGTCCTTGGGTGAAAATTGACATCGAATTCTCCCAACTCGATAGCCCATTTGATCAGCCTTCTTGAGGTGTTAGGGCTCTGGAGGACTTGCCACAGTGGTTGGTCGGTGAGGACAGCGATTGGATGCGACAAGAAGTATGGTCGTAGCTTGTGAGCGACTGTAATGAGTGCTAAGGCAAACTTTTCAGTCCTTGAGTATTGGAATTCCGATCCTTGCAGTGCTCGACTGGCGTAGTAGACGGGCTTCATGACTCCTGCCTCTTCTCGCATGAGCACAGTGCTCATTGTGCTCGGCGTCACGAATAGGTACAGAAGTAGCTGTTCTCCCTTTTGTGGTTTGGAGAGGATGGGAGGAGCTGTCAGATAGCGCTTCAATTCTTCAAACGCCTAATCGTATTCCTGGTCCCAGGCAATTTGCCCTTTCTTATCTGGTGGCTTATTGGCTCGCTTGATGAGTTGAAAGAAAGGGAGACATCTCTCAGTTGCCTGGGACAGGAAGCGAGTGAGGGCGGCTGATGTGAGACGAACCTTTGAGTCTGAGATTTTTCTTTTTCCTTTTGGGCTAAAAGCCCCGTTGATATTCACCCCTGGTGGCTCATGAGGGTACATACCATCAAAGGACATGACCCTATGATCCGATGGTGACTCAAAAATATTGATAGGGAATGTCCCCCCTCCCCGGTCACTAGACTCCTCAAGAAAATAGTCACATGTAATGTGTGTAAAGAGTGCACTCAGCCAAGGGACCGACTACGATTAGTTATACATAAAAACAGGTTAGTTGGTTAGTAGGTTAGCATGGGGGTTAGCAAATTAGCATTCAGAACCAGCAAATTAGTATGAGGGCTCCGGCAATTGGAGGAGGCAACCCTTTGAACAATCAGTGTGTAGCAGACAAGAAGGCGATGATGCCAAAAGCCCATGCGCCCAACTTATAGGGACGGCCCCATTCTCTCCGGTTCATGATTAGGAATGGAGGGGCAATGAGGAACCAGTCTCGAGGTTGACCAGGGAGGCACATATGCATATACCTCTGGCGATAAAACCCCCAATAAGGATGATGGGAACTTGATACGAGCATCTCATTGGAAAGAACCCCGGGGAGGGGGGTGGTGACATCAATGTTACCCTGGGAAGAACCAGGGCATGTTCGACGTCGATGCAGGAAAACTAGATAGTAACGCACAGACTACAGGAAATGGAGTGCAATCAAATGGGAAAAGGGGGATTCAAACGTGTATCAATAGTTTTGTTGGCCCAGAGTAGATGGCAGACAAGAAGGGGGGTTGAATTGTCCCCCGGTCGAGATGGTAGATTTTAAAAACTTTCTAAACTAAACACAGAAGAATTAAAATTAACTACGTTAATTAGTCTAAACTGACGTGAGATTGAAATGTTTTCTCAATCTTTTCGATCTCACACGGATTATCAATGCAAGGAACAAATAAAGTTAATCCTAACACGGATAGCGGATGAAGCAATGTGTGATGGTGTAGTGAATAAAAACCAATATAATTGACCTGTGAATGGAGATAGAGAAAATGGATAAACACACAGACAATCACACGGAACACGAGGATTTTTAGGTGGTTCAGGACCACGATGGGCTCCCTACGTCCACCCCTCACCAAAACCCGGTGAGGATTCACTACACGCTACGAACCGTAGCAGAATAGGGACGAATCCCAACACCACACACGTTGTTTCCGCAGCAATGAACACACAGGGCCTGGCCCCAAGACGCTGTCACTACAGCACACACACACACTATCGGGGAACACACCCAGGACGCAAAGACCACACGGAGACAGCTCCGTCTATAATAAAATCACACACTCACAAACTCGGGGAACCTTGCCCTGTAATACAACCAACCACTCAGAGAAGCAGCTTCGCCCACAAACAAAAGTATATCAAGTTCTATGAACAGAAAGGATATATAATAAACACCCACAATATGACTCTATGTTCACATAAAAGAGTAGAAATGAGAGAAGAAGGATTCCCCCTCAAATCTGTAGTGAAACCTGCTCAATGGAGTGATGGGGTGCACTGGAGATATTTTTTCGCAGAGTGGAAGCCGCTCAAGCTCGAAGAAGATGCCCCAGGGAGAATGGTTCAGTGACCTTGCTCCCAACTGATTCAGATCGACAAGGAAAGCTTGTTGATGGCATCCTCCTCTTCTTCCTCCAAATATTTTCAATGCCCCTTTCTCCTTTCCCTGCAAGAATAGAAAAGATTAGCCCCTTAAGAGATATCTGCAGATCTGAAATTCGCGGCTACTTATATGGGCTAAAGGATGATGCATGATAGACCAAAAAGCCCTTGCCAAAACCCCATCTTAACACCTTATACATGCTCAGAGAAACCCTAAGGGTAATGGATTAATAAACCAAGCCAATTGGATCATAACTCATAGGGTTCGAAACCAAAACGACGGACCCGATAAGGATCGCTCGGAAAGGGTCAACCCTTAGGGTCGACCCTCGCGATTGGCAGAAAGAAACCCGTGCGGGTTTGAGAAAATTAACTCCTAGGGGTCGACCCTCACTATACCGAACTTCCATAATGGTATAGCTTTCTCAGACTAAAGATGGGAGGACAGTTTTACTTCTGTTATGATCCCTAACAAGTTTTAACTGCCAAATGTTGCCAATAGCAGTGACTAAAAATATTTTGGTTTTCAGAGCTAGATTGCCACTCGTGCTCAGAGAACAGTTAGGGAAAGTATGCAGCAACAATTGCCACATCACAAAGTTCCACCAATGATATTGTACTACTTTCAAGCATACTACCTAGGTAGTAAGATTCCAATGGCTGTTGTTAGGTAGGCTTCCCCAAAAGTACTATAGCCTTCTGCTTGGCATACTGCTTCATCCCCAAGCACCACATTTGATTCACCCTTCTTATAAAATCATTCAATAGACTGAAATGAGAATACATATTTACTCATTATCCCAAGTAACAATGAACAGAAGCAATTCTAAAACCATAATCTAACAGTATGAATGTTCAGTCATAACCATGAATGTATTAGGCTTGCTCCAAAAAATCAAATATCTGTAAACGACGATATATCGTCCTGATAGGTATCTAAATTAATACAATAAAACTAAGGTAGCCTTTAAAATATGATTAATACATGTGGATGGGTAAATCCACTTCCTGACCAACTAGACTATTAAATGTTTACAATGATGCATGTAGCTTTTGAAATCAAATTTCATTACAGGAAGGTTTGTTTTCTGGTAATGATAACACTTCTGTAAAATGATCTCCTCATCCTTTTCCAAGATTGTGCTATAAAATCCAATGTAATTTTGGCGCATGAAATCCGATCCACAATTATAAACTGCATGAGAAATCAAATCCACACCAGTTTTGAGGTCCACTAAAGTCATAAAACACTCATCCAGCACAGAAGGGAAAGTCCTTCAGCATAATGCAATCCGGATGGAAAGTTGATGGATAGCCATCATAACAAATCAAATTCTCACCATCCGCACAAACTCTGCATGTATCATCACTAGGATCTAAGCCATCAAATCTCACAATGTGAAGATCAACTCTTCTCAGCTCCTTTTCCCTCTCCCACACCTCTGTCTGACCCTGCATCAATGACTTTCCAGACTCAAGGCAAATATTATACCAAGGTTGGTAATGATGGCTACCAGCATGATGTTCAAACTCAGACAAGGTCATAATCTTCTTGCAGCAATGATAGCAAACACCATCTCTGGTAGCCAAACCCTTGAAATGATATGTTCCATCCTTCTTCACTTTATGCACCAGCATTTCATTTTCTGACAAGACGCCAGCATCAATTCCCATTTCTATACTAGGTTCATCACTATTCATATTTAGATCCATGTATCTCTTCACTTCGGTATTGTCATTTTGAGCATTAACCAGCGGCAAAACACTGTTGTCACCAAGTTTCTCAGTCTCCCTTATCATCAAGCGATCAACTCTATTGCAAGATTTTGGTTTTTTTATGAGCTATGTTTAGCATTTGTGGTGCTGAGTTGCTCATCTTTCCTTCACTGGTTTTCACCACATTAGTATCTAAAATATCAGATGAGTCCACAAACTTGGTTTCACAGTCCCTTTCCAAATTTATCTCCATGTTCACAGAAAAGTGTTCCTCGCTCTCCTGACCAGATCTCCTAACCTCAAGTGTTGCATCGTCTTCATGCATGGCACTACTACAGCTCTGATTTTTCTCTGTAATAATCTTACTACTGCAATCCAATTTTTTCGATCCTGGGATTTCACGTTCCATGCATCCTTCAGATTTCTCATCACACACTTCGTTTGCATCATCAGATGTCAATGGTGCTGGCCTTTCCTCATGTGTTTCAGGTGAATAATGAGAAGCTTCATCTTCAGAATCAGAGTCACCTCCATAAAAAGTATGCCTCCCAATGAGTCGCGCTGATCTCCTAGGTCCAGGTAATTGAACATGCAGATTCTTGCTGTTGTTAGAACACTGGCGAGTCGCACACGGGGTAACACTCATCCGGCTCACTTCTTTGGATGGGGACACTCTTTCTCCAGGCAGTGCAAGGGACCTCCGGCCATCTTTCTCACTGAACTCCTGTACACCTGCTGCCAATTGGCTTTCATTGGATCCTTGGGGTATCACAGGTGCTGCAATGGCAATTGTGGCATCATTTTTTTTCTTTCTACCATTTTTCATTTTCAATGGTTCTTTCACAAAATCTTGGGTGCTCGGACCTGTTGGGAGATTAAAGTCAGGTGCCCCCATTCCTCCACCATCCAAAGTCTGAGCTAAGCTGCTTTCCTTCTCTTCACCTTGGGGTATCACAGGTGCTGCAATGGCAATTGGGGCATCACTTTTTTTCTTTCTACCCCTTTTCCTTTTCGACGTTTCCTTCACAACATCTTGGGTGCTTGGACCTGTTGGGTGATTCAAGTCAGGTGGCCCCATTCTTCCACCATCCAAAGACTGAGCGGAGCTGCTTTCCTTCTCTTCAGGTGCCGCAATGGCAATTGGGGCATCACCTTTTTTCTTTCTACCCCTTGTCCTTTTCAACGGTTCCTTCACAACCTCTTGGGTGCTCGGACATGTTGGGTGATTCAAGTCAGGTGCCCCCATTCCTCCACCATCCAAAGTCTGAGCTGAGCTGCTTTCGTTCACTTCGCCTTGGGGTTTCGCAAGTGCCGCAATGGCAATTGCGGCATCATCTTTTTTCTTTCTACCCCTTCCCCTTTTCAACGGTTCCTTCACAACATCTTGGGTGCTCAGACCTGTTGGGTGATTCAAGTCAGGTGCCCCCACTCCTCCACCATCCAGAGCCTGAGCTGAGCTGAGTTCCTTCTCTTCACCCTTGGAAGAATCATGTAGAAAGGTCTTGAAGGCTTGCGACAGAGAATGATACATAACACCATGTGGAGAGGTATAAACTGCCTCATGGCCACCATGGAACGTCACAGTCCAGCCGTAGAACCGCAGAAGGTTGACGATGTACGTTGGTGGATCTTCTATTGAGGAGGCCACAGCATTCTCACCTCCGTCCGAACTCTGAGGAAGGCCGTCCTGCCTCGGTTCGAATGGTCCTGGTGGGTTTTCTTCGAGAGAGGTCGAAGCATTGGCGTTGTGCCCTGCAATTGGTACCTTTTCTGACGGTTTCGCGCCTTGCCCACGTTGTCCAGACCTTGTGGCAGTCCTCCTGCACACAGATGAGCCGTTCGACCCCGGCTCCCAATCAGGGTCAACATCTCTCTCTTTCCTGCTGTCAGTAGAATCACCACTACCACCACGATCAGCAGCGACAGCAGACACCTTCTCGACTACAATCTGGTCGGGGACGTCGGCCGCGGGACTTGGAGCTTCAGAAGGTCTCACCTTGACAGGGGGATCGCTGTGGATTGCCCTCGGAGGGAAAGTCTGAAACAAGCAGGAGCTCCCCAGCCTGACGGTGTTGGTGCCCAGATTAAGCACCAGGAAGGTGCCGCCCGGGGGTGCCTGCTCCAAATGCCACTGTACCTCCTGAGGCTGAGAGGGACTCATCGATCGTTCGCCGCCGGAATCTTAGCGGAAATCCACGGAACGGGTAGTGTCATGCTCCACAGCTTCGTCCAATGCCTACGACGAACCATGGAGAGATTGGGGTGGAGGGAGGGGACCCATCAAACAGAGGCCGGCAGCAAACGCATGTAACAGTACAAGAGAGTAGCATGTACAGGGATCACGAGAGAGAGAAAGGGAGGAAAAAAAATAGGATTTTTGCTTTTGAACGCAACAAGATCAAACGCCCAGAAATCATGCACGCATGTGGGCTGCTCTGCAAGGAGCCCACACTATGCAAAGCGAGGGAATAAACGACGGCAAAAGAAGGGATGGCTACAAAAGAAACAAGTTTATCGCAGAAAAGAAGGAAATCGGGATAGGAAAAGGGGAGCCATGGATTACTCCTCCAGCTATCTTACTCGAAGCGCTCTCGTCTGGTTCGACAGTGTCGCCTTCTCTGTTCACCTCTCCAGACCTCGGACACCAGAGCCTCTCGAGCTTCCTCGGGGTCCAACGATCAGAAGGGGGCTTTGGTGAGTCGCCACCGCCGCGCATTACGCTTCGGACCGCTCTCCTGTGCGCCCCCGCTTCCCCCCTTGCAGAATGCAGGTGGTGGCTAGCGCTCGCAGTACGCATAGAAAGGGGTGGCGGGTCTTGGCGGTGGATGGAGTAGGCGGAGGCGGGGGTCCTTGTCTGAAAGGTACAAGCTGGTAATTTTCGGCAACTTCTTATTTCCTCCGGGGCCACGCCCCACACACACCGGGTACACCGTCGCCGGCTGGGCACGTGTGCCACATCAACACCTTGCCGTGGATTCGCTTCCATAAAAAGGGATGCCCTTAAAAGCGATTCGTCCCATCTGTGTTCTTCGGCGCTACAGCTGCTTCAACTTGCAGAATCCCACGCACGATCCCATCTCTCTCTCTCTCTGAGTTCTCTCTCTCACATGTAAACGGCTCAGATATCAAGAGGATAGTATGATATTCTAATTCATATTAAATTAATAATTAAATTATTTATTAAATATTTTACTTAGATAATTATTAGATTAATATTAATTCAAATTTGATTTTAATTTTAAATAGATAATTATTACATCTATTTCATTTGCTCAATTGACACAAAAAATCCATATGGATTTGCAGGGATTCTCTCTATGGTATATATCGCCTGGGAAATTTGGAAAGCTCGATGCCAAAAGAAATATGAAGATAAAAGCATCTATGCCATCACTATTCAGAGATATATTGCGAGTCAGGTGGCTTATGCTATGAAACAATGTAAATTCACCAAAGCTCCTGCTACTCACGAAAAATCAGTATTGGATCAATACTATTTCTCTTACAGTCTTAATGCCAAGGCTCCTAAAATAATCAAATGGTTCTGCCCAGCTACAGGGTAAGCCTTAAATGTTGATGGGGCATCAAAAGGCAATCCAAGGCCATCAGGTGGTGGAGGATGCATAAGAACCTACAGAGGTGAGCTCATTCACGGGTTTTCATACTATTACGACATGGGGACTAATCTCATGGTAGAGGCGAGAGCTCTTTTAGATGGGCTGCGAATGGTGGAGAAGAGTGGACTTCCAATTGCAATAATCTACTCAGATTCCAAGTCTCTCATAACTATGATTAAGTCTGGCGATCATCATCTATGGAGAATATATAAATGGTGGGACGAAATAAAACAAATTTTGTCAAGAAATAAGTGGGATGTGCAACACATTTACAGGGAGGGTAACACTGTTGCTGATGCTCTTGCTTCTTTAGCATGCTCCACCCAAATTAATCAAGACTTTTCCTGTTGGAAAGAGCTCCCAAGTCGGGCGCGTGGATGTGCTATAGTGGATGCTGCTGGCCTCCCTAGTTGGAGACATTAGGACCCTTTCTATTTTAGTTGTTTTTTCCTTTTGCCCTTTTTTCAGGGGTATGTCCCGAGGTCTTTGTACATGATCTATTCATTCCTAATAAAAGTAGGGCCGGTTACCATTGGTGGAATTAGCACAAATTGTGCACTTCCTCAAGGGTAAGCATCGGTCTCATTTATATAAAAAAAAGCCCACGTGGCTCTCATGAAACATGTTACCACCTGAATGCATGCCTCTGTGCCCGTATTTGGGTCCCAACCCTCCTCCGCACCACCCAGTGTGTGTCCAGTACCTCCGACTCCAGCAAGCTAAGCCTCCCATTCGAACGCACACCTATATCTACGGAATGCCCCCGGCCCTCTACCCATGGCTTCAGATATATACAGACTCCTCTCCAACACAAAATGAAGGTGTTCGGATTCAATCTGATGTAAATAAACACCAACTACTTGCGGTCAGTGGGGAAAGACATCCAGTACATGATTCCCCATAATCGCCTTCACACTCGCACCGATGGAACCTCCCTTCTCTCCATGTGTCGCCCGATCTCCTGAGCCCATGTGCGGCGTCCTGGTGACGCTTCCCAGTTAACCCTTGGTTCCATAGGTGATTGTCTAGAAATTGACTAGCACGCGCCCATCCAAGTTTTGTTTTGTCAAACCCCAAAAATGTCCCATGCCATTCGAGTCCCCCTCGACTCTCCGTAAAAGGTGAGTGCCCAGTACCACCTTGAGAGGAATACGGCTACGAAGGGGGATACCGGAGATATATCAGGCTATCGTGTTTCCCTTTATCGCTTTATTCCTTCCCTTAGTCTGGTCACCGATTCCCCGACGAACAAAGAGGATGGCACGCCTGGTGGGACGTCTCCCACATTCCTTCTTTTTGTTGAAGAGAAGCCTATGCCAGCCGTGTAGCCGTGGTGCCCTTTTCCTGTCCTTGCAAGAAAGGTAGAGGAGGGGTACTCGCGCGCATTTCCCAATAGCTCCTAGCTCACGTTTCGACTGCCAGATAGTGCCTGGTGACAGTCAATGACCGTCACCCCCACAGCATCCAGCGCCCCAGCCACCATGGCGGCCGTTACCTATGGCCCCATCGTCATCGCCACCCACGTGCGGGTGGGCTATTTGGCGACGCTGATCACCTTCGGTAGCTTTGCCCTAGTTGTCAAATCACACAAATTCTTGGGTGTGGTCCCCATAGTTGCTCCGCATGTAATACCCCGTAATTTAGCCGAGGTCGCTCTAGTGTCCGTGTTGTTGCTGGTCGAGTCGGGTCCATTTCATGTAGTGTCGTCTCCTCGTGTCCATCCCGCATCAAGTTGACTCCTTCGGACACATAATTATCACCCAGTCATATTTTGGATGTCAACAAATGCCCCCCAGCCGTGGACGTCGCTAGTGAGGGATGAGCGGAGCGGGGTCCACGGATGTGCTTGGTTCATCGGGCTCTGGCAGGTAGGGCCCACATTGCCTTGAGTCAATGTCACGACTTGAGCAGTGTGAATCGGTGCAGCCCTAGGTGGGCTGATTCGGTGACGCTTTGGCCCCTTGACTCGGTATCGTGCATCACTGCTGATTCGGATGCATCTTGGCCACTTAATTCGGTGGCGGGGCTAAGCCTTAAGTCGGTGGCGCGGTCTCGACACTTGATTCGACAGTGTGCCCTCGGTGCCCTGATTTGGTGGTGGCACTGGCGTAAAAGCGGAGCGGTGAGTTGGTGATGCCGGTACCGACTCACCCTTTCCCTTCTTCCCCTTTTTAAACCCTCTCGTAGGGTTTTTCAAGCCCTTCATCTTTCCTTATCCTGATTCCTTCCTGAGCGGCGATAAGGGTATTTTCTTCTGACGACGAGGGCTTCCTCTTAGTGGCGGTGGCTTCTTCTTCTTTGACGGTGAGGGCTTCTGAGTGGTCGATGAGCCTTCTCCCCCCCCTTTCTCTTTTGCTGAACACAGTGGAGGCAGTGGGCCGTTCTCCCTCTCCCCTTCTTCTTTGCCACGGTGAGATGGTGGCCGTCGTGGTGTTTTAGATCGGTGGCGCCATAGCAAAGCAACCGAGGAGCTTCGAAGCCCTGTTCATTATCTTTCAAAGGGGCTCGCCCTTCTTTACCCAATGGCTTCGGGGAGGTTCCTAGTAGGCTAGCCCTCAGAACCGGTATTCCCTGTTGTCCATTTGGCCTAGGTGCATCACCTACAGCCCTATTTTTAGGGACCGTCCCACCTTGGTGTGTGGACGTGCTCCCCTATTGTTCTGGGACGCTCCCAACTAAGGGGTGACTCTGTCGAATTTTCTTCAGAAATTTTCTTTGTGCATATTTTTCTTTTCTAATTTTGTTGCCCCTTTTTATTGCAGCTATAACAAATGGCTTCAATAACTTCTTCTGTGGCCGCGCAAGGGTCCGATGCTTCTTTTGGTGTGCACCCGGTCGTCACATGGCAGAACATTAACGATCTTGACCAAGGGCGGAGGCGTTAGGTGGTAGTGTCAGAATCTTCTGACTCGGAGATGGACTCCATGGATGTTGGTCGGCTGACCCTCTCTAATAGAGGCCAATTCTCATTCGAACGAGGCCAGGGCTATAGGATGGACTTCCCAAAGGATAAGCACTTAATGCCCTTTCTTGACCACTTTAATCTCATGGGGAAGCATGATATTCTAGCTTTTCGGGCTGCAGAGCACAATATACTCCTAGGCCGAGACAGCATGATTAACTCAGTAGTGAGGGGTGAGCCAATTTATCTTCCGGGGGAAGCCCGTGAGTGGGGAGCTATCACTGGTGTGCTGGAACTGACCCCGACTCAAGGATTGCTAACTCGAGCCCCAGAATTTACTCCTGCCAAATGGGATTTATCAGTAGGCAATCTGCATAAGGAGAAGCACATGTTCAGCCTTTTCTTGGCCCTGTTGAAGTGGGGGTTCAGAGAAGAACCATTCCTTTTGGATTGTTTAGTGATCAGGTTCAAACACCAGATCGCTGTCGGCTGGTTTGCGGACTTCAAAGTCACTGATGCCCATGCCTTTTGAGACAGAGCTGTTGAATTCACGGAGTACGTGCTCCAGCATTATGGTCCCATTCTTATGAGAGTTGGACTATATCACAGCATCTATGCTTCCCTTTTCTAGTACCCTATTTCAAAGGGTTTGTGCTACCAAATGATGAAGGTGTTTTGTCCAGAGTACAACACCTTTTACACAGTGGAAGGGAAGACTTCTTTGGATTTATAGACAGGAAGGCTTCAATATCAACTGCTATCGCGGCCAATTGATCAAGGGATTGGACGTCGAGGCCGACCATCCTCTGCTGAATCTCTTTCTTCAAACTTTGTCTGCAAACCCAGGTAACAACCTGGTGGCTTAGCGGGAACTTGCGTCCCGCATAAAGGCTTCTCCATCTTTTGATGTAGTCCAGGACGAGCTCGTCATCTTCTTGCCTGTGGCTGTAGAGTTCTGCCCTGATCACGGGGAAGTGCTTCAAGCTTGGGTGATTGCAATGCTGAGGGAGGATACCCCCAACTGGGTCAAACCGGCTCATACTTATCTCAGCTAGTTGCTTCTCCAACTTTTCGATTTCCTGCTGTAGCCCACCACACAATGAGGGCAAGACGAAGTCATATTGAGGGAAATCTGCTTCAGAGCATCTTCCATTGGCCGAGCTTGTGACCTCCGCGAAGAGGGAGACCACATGGACTCCCTTTTTACAGATGCCTGCTTCATGGGGTTGTGGTGGGTCCACTTCATAGTCCCCCATCTTCAATTCGTCTTTCCCGATCAGGTCTTGGGCGATATCCTTGAAGACATAACAATCTTCGATAGGGTGGCCCAGGATTCAATGATAGAGACAGAATTCAGGGTCATCACTTCTTCTGGCGTCCTTTGGCCTTTTGGGTTTTGGCAAGGTAACCCTGCTGTAGTGACAAGCCCATTTAAAGATCCCCTGAGTTTTATCCTTCGGGAAGGAATAAGGCTTATTCATCTTTTCCTGCAACGTGAGGACTCGTTCCGCCCGCCGACTAGTTGAAGGGCTAGCTGCTTCTTTCGCCTTCCTCCTTGAGTGCATGAAAGCACTGAAGTTGGTGCTCGAGGATTGATTCTTCCATTCCGCCGTGATTGCAGGGGAGTGTCCTGGGTTCTTGGATCTGCCCTGCCAGAGGTGGATGCCCTCAGTTAGATCAGACAGTAGTTTGGTCATTTTGGCCAACTCTGCCTTCAATGTCTCGATCTCTTGTTGCTGCTTATAGCATATTGCGAGCATAACAGGGTCACATGGGGAGAAATCCGGAGTGTGGCTTGGACCACTGTCTTTCGTTCCGACGTCGGGCAGAGGTGGCAACACCCCGTCACCATGACTGTCTGGGACTGGCCCCTCAGAAGAAGATGGGACAACCCCTATACCCCTGCTTAGAGGTGAGTTCTGGAAGAACACTTCTTCATCTTGGGTTTCGCCGACTAGAGACATATGCTGCTCTTGGCTCTTGGCTTCCCATGCATCAGGGTCTTCCGGGGGATCGTCACCGGCCAGGGCCGAGATAGATATCATGTCTGCTTCATAGAAATCTTCTACTGAGAAACCCAATCCAGGGTGCTGGGTGATCTTTAGGAGTTCTCTATCCAGCTTCGGTGGATATCACAGCTTCTTGAACATCTGATTCCAGCTTTCGGTTAGAAAGAAAGGCAGTTGTTGCCTCCTAGCCAGCTTCACCACTTATCCGAAAGTCCCATGATTGGGCCGACCAGGTCGCGAATTTCTTCGGGGGAATCTACAATCATCATCCCCTTTCACTGGCTGTTCATCAGCCGCATAGAATATCGTAGGTGGACCCTCCGGGTTGGGCACCTCCCAGATCTTCAAGAACTCGACTGTTTGACAGTCTAAATCTGTGAGGGGGTTCGTGATCCCTAGGGAGACCCTCACATACCCCGGCAAATCCTCAAGCTTTGGAACTCCTGTCTCGAGGTAAATATTGGAGGGGATGGCTCGAACCACGCCTTCAACTTCAGAGATGTGTGCCACTTCCTGCGGTGCCACGTAATCAGGCGGCGGTGGAGGGAACCAGTCGTCGTCCTCCACTATCTCCTTCCCTTTGCTTTGAGCTGGCTGGGAGTTTTGCTTCAGCTCCTCTATGTAGAGTGAAGCATCGAGCAGATGACATTCAAACACCTCAAAGGGGTGTAAGTCTGCAAATATTCTTTCTTCTTTTCCATTCCAGGAGTACTTAATGCGCACAGAGGAGTAGACATATAATCGCCAGACGGCAACTCCACGAGCATCTCACAGGAAACTTCATTCACCGGCTTTTCGATACGAGCAATAAAATCTTCAGAGATGAAAGAATGGGTTGCACCTGAATCAAAGAGAACATGCGCTGTGCGATCATAAATCGAAATCGTACCTTCAATCAGATTAGACGCCAACGCTTCTGCACGAGTGATGTGTGTAACTCTGGCTCTCGGCAGATGAGTAGCGACAGACGACTGCTGAGAAGGTGCAGGAACTAGCAGTTGAAACGATTGAGATTGAGGCGACGGAGGAAGACGAAACTGTGTCTGCTGCGACTGTGAAGTCTACGAGAACTGCACCGTCTGCTGCCTCAATGGATAGTTTCGGGAAATGTGCCCTGGCTGATGACAACGGTAACACACAATCGGTAGAGAGCGTGGCACACCCGGATGACTGCCACCACACCTGGAACATAACCTTGACTGAAAAGCAACGAAATCTGGGCGCGGCCGAACTGAAAAATCAGACTGTTGACTCGGCTCAGAAAATGATGGCTGATCAAACCTCTTCCTCTTTTTCTTATGACGGAAACCTCTGCCCTGAGATTGCTAAAAGGAAACACTATCAGCTGGAGAGAAAGCGGGAGAAACTTCTGAAGCAGATGACTGGTGGGGCGGCTGATGCTGCACGACCGACAGAACCATTCCAGTCTGAGCAAAACCTCGAGTCCTCGCCAACTCCAACTCTAGCGCGACAGCGGCTTGATATGTAGAATCCAACTCAGTCACACGTGTAGCGAACACCGGCAGGTTCAATTCTGCTCTCAGTCTGCACACAAACTGCTGAGTCCTCACAGTCTCATCGGTAAAAATATGAGGTGCATACCGGCCCAACTCAATGAATTTATCTTGATATTGTGGCACTGACATCTCACCCTGTGTCAGCTCCAGAAATTGGTACATCTTAGCTAACTTCAGGTAGGCTGGAGTGTAGACACGTTCGAATGCAGCAACAAACTCAGCCCATGTGATCTGTCGGAGCGGACGAAAACAGAAGGCAACTTCCCACTCCGTGGTCCACCACGTGCGTGCAGTACCTTGAAGTTGATACGAAGCTAACATAACCCATTCATCCTCGGCGCATTCCATGCATTGGAAGACGCGCTCAGAAGCATCCAACCACTCCCTTGCTGCCTCGGGATCTGATTGACCCTCGAAAGTCGGTAGATGGAATAGTAGAAATTCTTTCAGTGCCCGTCCACGACCACCGGGTAGCTCCGCAGGCGGAATAGGAACATGTGCAGCCTGGGCAGGAACTAGTACAGCAAGAGCATGTGAAACACTAGCCTCATTCAGAGGAACTGGGGCCCTTTGCCTTCGAGGCGACATCTTGAATCTAGGGAAACACGATAACGAAAAACACATTAGCATCGCAAGAAACACCCTAAGCTAGCAACTAACGACTCAAAGGGACTTGCTCTGGACCAATGCGGATTTCAATTCCTGATACAATTCTCCAACTCCGCTCTGATACCATCTGTAACGACCCAGAGCTCATGGCACCGATAACCCGATACAAGTACCGGATTACCGCTACCATGAACTAGGGATGCCACCTAGGAGGCTGATGAGGCCCCTGAAGGGTTAGTGGGGTTTGTTGAGGGATTGCATTAGAAATTGGAATTCGCAGCGCGCATTATTAATTTTGGCAATGATTAATTAAAATAAGGTGGAAGTAATTTAAAATATCAGAGTGGTATATATATAAACTAGTCCAGATTTACAGCATCCACAAATATACAAGTCCCACAGAAAGAAGAAAAGATAATCTACAACTACACGGGGCATACCCTGGCAAAAGACGAAAAGAAAGACCGATAGACGCTGCTGGCACTCTAAGTGCGGTCTCCAAAAGCTCGGGAACCACTGGTCGACGGCTGAGACGGCTCACCTGCAAGAAGGAAGGGTGAGTCACAGCCAGACTCAGTAGGGGTCACAAAAGGTCTTAGTTTTCTAATGAGCCTTATTCTCATAATGGGCCTATTTCTTCTCATTCATATGCTGTTGGCCCAATTTCTAATGGCCAGTTTCACCCTAATGGGCTTGCTCCTTTTGCCCATGTTGCTGCTGACCCATTCGGCCCATATGCTAATGTCTCTTCTAGGCCCATGTATCCTTCCACTCTTAGAATGGGCTTTCCTTCTTCTTCTCAGCCTGGATCCTCTCATCCGGCCCATTACCCTACTTCTGGCCCTAATTCACAATCTCTTGCTCAAGTCGGTCCATACTCTTCTTGGTCTCTCCCTACCCAGGAGATGATTGCTCAAGCCCAACGTCAGCTTGATGAGCTCCAATGTCGGATCGATCCCAAATCCTCTTTAAGTGTTCCATTCGCTTTTCAAAATTTTCGGCTTCCTCCATCTTCCCAAATTCCTACATATCGCCGCTATGGTGGAGTCAGTGACCTTTACGTGCACTTGAAGGAGTTCCTCTATGAGTCGGCCCAGTTTCGACATGACCAACGCTTGATGGCCTATCTATTTGGTCTATCTTTGGAGGGCCCAGCTCGGGATTGGTTCTTCTCTCTCCCACAAGAGCAGATTGTGAATTTCAAAGCCATGCAAGACAAGTTCATTCAACAATTTCAGGACCAGGTTGAGCCCAGGTATTCTATGGTTAATCTGGCCCATGAGATGATGAAGTCTGAACAGGATTTCTTCACATTTGCTTACCGCTGACATCGTTTTGCCGCACAAGTCCCAGGGCACATTCTGGAGCAGGAGCTGATTAAGATGCTTATATCAAATGCAACGCCAGAATACCGCTTTATCTTAGCCCTCAATGACATCACGTAATGGCAACAACTATACAGCTGAGCCCGCTTCATTCGCCAACAAATCTAAGGTTCCCTTGACCCCGAGTCTCCACCATCCCCATCCACTTACACCTCACCCTCCACAAGCCAACCCTACGCTCCCATGAGTCAGCCATCCATGAGCCTGCCTTACCCCACATCTAGCTCCGCATATCAGACTCCCGCATACCAACCCCCCACGAGTTAGCCTTCCGCCTCCGCATACCCGCATGTGCCTCCGCCGCCGGTCAGGGAAACACCCCACCCCGAGCAGGTAGATGCCGTCCACTACATTTCCGCTCCTGTACCATTACCTAGTCCCTCCACTAGCCACACTCCATTGCTTACGCAACCGCTACAACCTTCTCCATCACCTCTTCATATCCCTCGACATCCCCCTTGCCCGAAGCTAGCTCCTCATTCTCCATTGCCAGAGTATTTTTCAGATATTTTCAGGGCTTTAATGGCCACTCATGTGTTGCAACTCCCTCCAGTTGTGCCTTGCTAACCCGCGGTTGAGAATTTACTCCAATTTTGTGATTATCACCGCTAGCAGGGGCATTTGATTGAAGATTGCCCTGAATTTTGGGAGTTTGTTTATGATTTGGAAGATAAGGAGAGGATCGATTGGACCGCCATGCATAAAGTTATTTTAGATATTTACAACAAGTAGCAGCAGCAGACACCACCCAAGCAGCTGTCTCCATCCCTACAAGGCCAGGGGCACCCCTGTGATCCCTCCTCTAGCTATGCACTTGCTCCGTTATCTATACCATCTTCGCCATCTCCTACACCATCTCCATCACCGCCGCCTGCCAAATCCCTTGCTCAGGCTAGTGCCACCCCTTCTTCTCTCGTCGCCACTTCCACTACTTCTATCCCTAACGCCGCTCAACACGTCGTGTCGATACGTCGACGGTGGGCACCACGACCTCCCTCTTCAACCTCTCCACCTCCATGTCCACTACCCCCATCACCTTTATCACCATCCTCACTATCTCCATTGCCATCACCATCGCCTGCATCTCCACCGCCAATGCCTTCATCACCATCATCTCTGTCTCCACCGCCATTACCTCCATCACCTCCACCATCTCCACCGCCTTTGCCATCTCCTTCACCATCGTGGCCCAAGCCCGAAGGTGGGAAGCTATCTTCTGAGGGCGTCTGACGACGACTCTGAGAGGGGCCTAGCTGGCCCCCTGGCTTGACTGGAGAGGAGGACTGGAAAGAATGTCTGGTTCGGTCTTCTTGGAGAGAAGACCAGTTTCGAGGGCTGAGACTGGGAGTGTGCGCACTATCTAGTGTGGCGCGTGAACTCGTGTTCTAGCGTATGGTATAACTTTATGTGCTTGTCATTGAGAGGCGGGAAGGGTTTGTGGCCCTTGTAGTCTATGACCGTGTAGGCCCCACCCTCATAGGCATCACAAATGATGTAGGGGCCTCACCAATTTGGCTGAAGCTTGCCATTGGAACGGCCTGCCATGACTTCTCTTTCCTTGATCATGACGAGGTCGCCTCACTTGAAGGCTCGTTGCCTGACGAGCTTGTCATAGGCTCACGCCATGCATGCCTGATATATCTGTAGGTGTTTGTAAGCTTCGAGCCGTTTGCCTTCTAGATCGACAAGCTCTTCTAGCCTTCTATGGTATTCATTTTCATCAGGGCCGGCCAAGCCGGTGTGTACCGCTACGCAGTAGGATTGATGTGACACAACCCCTTGGACCTAGGAATGCAAGCACAACCACAAGGCCAAGAGGCCAACGTAAGCGGACACTCTTCAGCATGCACACTCAACCCAGGGGTGACTCGGGGATACCAAGTGAGGGATGTGGGGCGGGTCCCCTGCTGGTAGAGGGCCAGCAGTGCTTTAGTAAGTCTCCCCTCGGATATGGTCGCCCACCTCAATCGGCCGATAGGTGCCAAGGGCACGGATCCACTCACTCACACCCATGGCGGTCGCTCGGAGGCAGTGGAGCCTTGGGACCGGACGCTCTCTCCCTTATCCGGTGGTGCAATTGAGGAATATTGAATAAACAAGCACGATTAGGAGCAAGGGCAGTGAGCTCACCTGGCTGGTTTGAAGAAACCGACCCTGATTCGGAGACGTGGGCGAGCGGGGAAGCGTGGGTTACCCGCACGCTGCGCCAATGAAGCTTCACCCTGTTATCAATAATTACATGCACTACACCCCACGCAAGAGGGTTGGACTAGGGGTGGGGAATTAAAATTTACATACAAACACTACCTCCCGTAGGGAGGGGCTTTAAGCCGGCCAGGCGGGGAGGGGATGCCGAAGTTGACTAAAACCCACAGTTCTATCCACTCAGGTTTGGCTGGACAGGGGGTCACTGTTGATGCCGCCACAGACCCGTCCGACTTCAGGAGAGGGCGAGACCAGCACCAAAACGTCCTGGGTTGGCCCAGGAAGACTCCAAAATTTTTGAGGGAGGACCAGACATCGTCGAAGGCTAGGACAGGCTCTGGAGCTAGACCACTTCATTCTGGCTTGGACTGGTCCCAGAGCACTGAAGCAGGAAGATGAAGTCACCATGAACACTCCCGAAGTCTGAATGATGCAGGATTAGAACTGCTGTGTCCGTGGACAAGTCCTCTTCAAGCCGGGACCAGTGGGCCTATCGTCGGAGGTCAAAGTAGAACTCAAGACCCAGAATGGTGAGGGGGGGTCGGATCTAACTCTGGGGAGACTGACCTGCGCGCCTCGGGGAGAAAAATTGGAGCTCTATGATCCGGACCCCAAATGGTGCTCCGCTTGCTGCATTGGATAGAGGACTGGTAGTATCTCATCCCAGTCAATTGGAGCACCAAGGGAAATAGGGGTTAGGCCACAGGAGCTTCTTCACTGGGGCTCTGATCTCCACCTAGATGCTAGAAGCGTAGCCTGATGAGAATGATCCTCCTGGACAGCTCCAAATCGGGTTGAGGTGGGATCACCTCGCCTATGAAGCTGACTTGAAGGGCTTTCCAGAAATATAAGATATGACTCCCGGAGATGCTTGGTGAAGACGTGGCAGCCTCTGCAACTAGCAGCAGGTTTGCTGCCTGCGACCTGGACAGGGTATGGTGGTGGAAGGGGATGATAGTGGGGAGATGGGGAGGGGGAAATGGAGCCAGGGTGTCACGGATTGGCTGATGGGGATTATCCATCACTACCGTGTGCTATTGGAGCGAGCAGGGATCAGGTACGCGGTAACTGTCGCCTTGTATGTGTACCCCTGCTACACTGGGCTGCTGCAGGGGTTGCTAGAGTGCTGCAACCGCCGTTGGAACACGGTGGCCACATCAGAGGGGGAGACTTCACTGGACTTGTGGTCTCTGTTTAGGATTTTTAGGCTGCCGATCAGTGGCGAGGGATACGAGGAGGTAGTGCTGGATGACCTCCACTGCAGTCATAGTGATGGATAGGGGAGGTACCAGGTACCTTTCAGTGATCGATACTTCCTGAAGACCTGGAGGGACTTGGCTCTAGCAGGGAGAGAGAGAGCAACACAGACTCCGAGAGTGCCACTGAATGTATGGGTCCGTCATTTCTACAACGGGCCATTCTACTTTTATCAGGAGTTTACCAGATATCAGACTCCATGGGAGGAGTACACCGAGGTGGAGCTATGCTTCTGGACGTACTCCAGATATGTGTATGTGCCACAGGAGGGGTGGAATCCCCATGGTCTGTCAGATGTGACACACCTTGCAGGGTATCTGGCATATTGGTTGGCGACTTTTGTAGTACCTCACGGAGAGGACGGACTGCTGAGAGCTGAGTTGTTGTAGCCAGCTTGTTTGTTGGCCGAGGGAAGGCAGTTGGCCCTAGCTCCTACTGCACTGGCCAACATCTACCAGGGGCTCAGATTTCTAGTGGCACACTCAGCGTCGAGAGAGAGAAGCATACTCCTGCCGACCCACTACCTCAGTGCGTGGGCCGGGTTATTATTTTCGGGCTTGGTGATGCGGGGGACAGTGAGGAACCCGATCACACCGCTCTTGTTTAGCTTCCTCGGGTAGCCTGACGGGGATGCAGAGACGCAGCTGGAGGGGGCTAGGAGAGCCCTTTGTTACCTGCCCGCTAGGAGCTAGGAGGGGCTTCCTTTTGACAGTGCCACGAAGGATTCCAGTCTCTTCCTGGGGCCTTCAGGTAGAGGGTCGACCAGCGCCCACGCTAGTCAAGAGGTGACAGAGACAGGGTTGCAGACGGAGTGGATATGAAGTACCTAGTCGGTGGTGCTGACGTTACGCTGGTCAGCAACGAGTTCCTTGGAGCCGTACTACCCACACCGGTTTGCGAGGAATTTTGGGCACGACCAGGGGATCTCGTCAACTCAGGAGTTCCCATTGACCGGATGGTAGTACCATGGCAGGGACAGCCACCTTCTTACGGCGGCATGGTGGGACTTCTACAGTCGTCGGGAGCCGGAGCAGTTCCTGATGCCAGGACAGGGATGTCGAGGGAGGTTCGACGTACACTATGCTAGGTGGTGGTTCCAGCACAGCCACCTGTACCGGTAAAAGGCCTCCGCGATTCAGAAGGCAGAGGAGAGCCACTTGGTGAGGGAGGATTTGCCTCCTATTACACTGGACGATAGGTACTTGAGGACCCGCATTGCTCAGGTCCACCGAGAGATCGAGCGGGTTATGGAACAGTGGCCTTGGGGTGGCCGGGGTTCGACTTCCAAGAGTCGGAGCAGTGGTGGGGCACTGCAGCCCCTGGTACAGGCTTCGGCAAGAGCAGCGGCGACAGGAGTGAAGGTGTCCCAGCTGAGGGCACCTAAGGCCGGGTGGGCCCAATTATTGGCTAACTGCAGCTTTCAGAGTAGGGGTTCACTGGATCGGTAGCTCCCGCACGGGAGCTTTACCGACTCAGCGATTGACGACTGGCGGTGACACATCGGCCACGCCATCAGTTCTGCCAGGCCCGTGGAGTTCCTATCCCAGATTGAGTACGCCCGCACTCTACGGGACATCCGCGAGGCCGTGGCGAATGCAGCCCAGGTGCTGGCACTGAAGCTAGAGCAGTTGGTACTCCTACCACTAATCCCCTTCGGGGCTCCAAGTACGGCCTTGTTTGGGATACTCCATCCCTTTTTCTTTTGTTGCTTTCTGGTTATGAAATTAGATCCCTTCTGATTTTTCTCAGCGCCTCCCTGACATAGTCCTCCTTGCCTTCAAAGGAGATTCCCACTATGGGACCGATCTCCTTGATGCAGTGGTCAGATCAATCAGCATCCAGATCAGGCCCCAAATAGGCTAAAGGTTCTTCTGAGTTGTTGCTGTCCTAACCCAGTTTCACATTATCCCCGTTTCCCCAAGGTACGATGACCGAAGCCGGGTCCACCGACTCTGGGCTGCAAAGAAGATCCTCTCGTGGCTTTGTCTCTGCATGGAACTTCTGGTGAAGAGTCTTCTGAAGAGCACAGTAGCCAGTCCCCTTCTCAGAGCACTGATCAGGGTCACAGTCTAGAGAAGAGAAGATCTCCGCTTGTGACCACTGCGGAGACACAGGATGGTCACAGGGAGGGAGGCTGTAGAACCTCCACTGGAGTCGTCGTCAAGAAGCCCGCCATCACCAGAAGCCCCAGGAAAGCAGGAAGCTGGCACCAGGAGGTCGGTCGCCTGAGGAGACGGCGAGTCTCCATCTGTCACTGTTATCGGGCGGGGAAGGCGACATGTGGACGGGCCGTCGGTCTTACTCGACAACTTAGCAGTTACGTGATTAACATTGGCCACCCAAACCATTCGACCCACCGGCCCGCATGACTTACCTGATGGACGGGCAAAGGTTCTCTCGGGGTGGTGTTGAGTCCCGCGGGACCCGACACTATTGATCTTCCTTACCCGAAATGACATTGTTCCTGTCATCTATGGACACTCCTCGATCCTGAGGAAAAGGTGGCTGATGCTCAGAGTCGCTGTAACCGCCTGCCATCTCCAACTTCAACGGCGAATGCTTCACACGCAATCGATCTTCAATATGCCCAGATGGCCCCGGAAAAGCATCCCGAGCAACGAGAAAGAGGTTGGTGGAGATATGCGTACCTTCTACGTACGCCTGCTCCCGAAGACGGCTCGGTTCAACAACCCCAGAGGAACCAGGGAGAGGTGAGTGAGTCAAGGACGTCACTCGGTCAAGTCAAGACCAAGCTCACCCCTGCTGAAGCAGCTTCTCACCTCTCTTGGCAGTGTCTCCGATAAGCCGCCACTACCTCCGCCCAGGACCAGTCTTCTCTACCACCTTCCTGTTCCATATCCTCTGAAACAGAAATTTGATATCTGACCCCTCCAAGCTTGGCGAAGATCTTCAGAGGGAAGACCTATCCCTCATCGACTTCAACCAAGAGTCTTGCATAGGAGAGGACCTCCCCATCCAAGCATGTTCTATCAATCTTCTTCAGGTTGCCAAACTGGCAGCAATGCAATGCAGAGTATCCGGGTTCCAGACATGAAGAGGAATCCCGCCACTCTACACCACACCGCCTTCCTTTCTGGCACTATGGTCGTGGCTGTGCCCTTCTGCCATGAGGACCAGGTGCAGGAGTAACCTTCTTGTTGGATGGAGCCCAGGGAGATGAGATGTCTTCTCTGCAGTTCATGAGGGAGCCATACCAGGAAAGCCCCGTCCATCAGTTCTGTAATCCAACATTTGACTGCAGGCCAGTAGTGTTTCAACAGTCCCTCAATATCCTTCTTTTCTGGACCCCATCCCCCTTCCACCTTCACAACAGCACAGTTCTCCAATCTTCTCATGTCCTCAGCTATCACTGGAGACCACCGGCACACTCCTTGTCCCCCCAGAGCCTTCCAGCCGCTGACCAGCCCCTTCCTCTGAACAGCTGCTGACCTTCATCTTCTCCCCTCCGACCTTCTCCTTCCCCTGCAGACAGCCTCGACTCCTATGGCCCAACTTTCCGGCACAAGAGGCATTTGACTGTATTCCTGCACTGCCTAGCCCAGTGCCCTTTCCCCAAACATCTGAAGCAGAGGTTAGCGGAGATCAGATTCTTACCTCTGAGATCCTCTCTGCCACCCATCTTCTCTGCTTGGGTTGTTCTCCTGGTGACCCCTTTCCACTGTTGGCCCTCATGTTCCATGACTTCCACCAAGAGCGCCAAGTAAATCATATTGTCATTCGATTAGCTAGTTCTATTCCGCTGCAACTTATTTTAACTAGCTATAAAGAGGGCCGCATTGCGAAAAGAGGGGCAGATCTATTCACCCCTCCCCTCTAGATCCGCCATCCACCACTCAACATATAGTGGACTTTAGAAGTGGACCATGCCTTTCACGTGGTGAAGCAGAAGATGACAGAGGCACCAATCCTTGCACTCTCAGATTTTGACATGGTTTTCGAGGTGGACTGCGATGCCTCAACCATAGGCACCAGAGTGGTGCTGAACCAAGAAGGATGACTAGTGGCCTTCTACAGCGAGAAGTTGAATGGGCCAAAAGTGACATACTCCACTTACGATGCTGAGTTCTTTGCTATTGTGCAGGCACTACGGGATTGGAAGCATTATTTGGTGCATCGTGAGTTTATTCTCTATTCAGACCATGAGGTACTAAAGTACATCAATGGCCAACACAAACTGAGCCATCGACATGCTAAGTGGGTGGCTTTCCTTCTGGAGTTTACCTTCAACCTGAGGCATAAGGTCAGTGCACTCAACAAGGTGGCAAATGCGTTGAGCAAGAAGGCGATGTTGTTCAGAATCATGAAGGTGCAGGTGGCTGGTTTTAACACCTTTCGAGAGGTATATGCTGCAGATCCATAGCTGGGGCGGATATTAAAGGAAGTAATGAATGAAAAGCGTGATGATTTTTCTATTATTGATGGCTTTCTATTTCATGGCATACAATTATGTCTTCCTGAGTCTTCTCTACGTGAGAAGATCATCAAAGAGCTGCATGGTGAAGGACACTTCGGCAGAGACAAAACTTTAGCCTTGGTGTCCAAGGATTTCTATTGGCCCAAGTTGAAGAGGAATGTGTGGATCGATGCCACATCGGCCAGGTGTCTCTATGGGTGGCTACTAATGCAGGACTATATACACCTCTACCTCTTCCTACCATGCCATAGAGAGAGGCTAGCATGGGTTTCGTGCTTGGCCTTCCTTGCACTCAATGGGGTATGGATTCTATGATGGTTGTGGTGGACCAATTTTCGAAGATGGTGCACTTTGTTCCATGCAGGAAGACTATGGGTGCATCTCATATTGCTACATTGTATTTCAAGGAGATTGTGCGTTTGCATGGAGTTCCTTCTACTATTACATCAGATCGTGGCCGACATCTATAGACTACCTTGGGTACCAAGTTGCAGTTCATTAGTGCATATCATCCTCAAAGCCTTGGTAACCTGTTAAGGAGTCTGGTGGGAAGCAAGCCTAAGTAGTGGGATTTGGCTTTACCACAAGCCGAATTTGCATTCAATAGGTCCCAGAATCGAACAGCCCATTTGAGGTTGTCTACGGGTTTAAACCTCACATTGTTATGGATCTAGCTCCTATTCCTTACATGGGGAGGTTTAATGGTAGAGCTGAAGATCTAGCTGAACATTTGAAGTCTGTCCATGAACAGGTGCGTGCACAGATTGAAGATAGCAACAAGCGCTAGAAGGAAGCTGCTGATAAACTTAGAAGACATGTTGCTTTTGAGGAGGCGGATATGGTCTAGTTAACTCTCACTGAGGATCATTTCCCAGCCGGCGAGTTTGGCAAGCTGAGTCAGCGGAAGGTGGGTCCTTTTTGAGAGTGTGTAGAAGATTAGGGACAGTGCCTACAGATTGAAGCTACCCAGCCATGTCAGAACATCTGATGCTTCAATGTTAAACACCTGGTGCACCATGAAGATTCGAACTCGGGGTCGAGTCCTTCTGACCCGGGGAGGATGATGCAAGCGAAATGTTGCTGACATGGTTCGAACGGGAGGACATGCGAAAGGATCAGCGAACTTGGCGAAGGGGTAAGCAGATTTGGGGAGAAGATGATGCTGGCAGCCCTTTCCAAGAAAGGAATTGAGCAGCAATTAATTCCCCAAGAAGTGTTCTTCAATGTGGTGTTTTTTTGCATATTGATGAGGGAGGGTTCTAAGGCTCACATACATGTATTTTGGGTGTTTTTTCATTTTTCTAGGAGTGCTTGGTCATTTGTTAATGAGGTGACACTTGGGGTGATGTGTTGTCATTGAGTTCTCTACTCCTATAAAAACCCCATTGTAGGACACGAATTTGGCAATGAAAAAAATGACTTTATTCCCTCATTATCAGTCTTGGGAGTTATCTCTTCAACTCAGTGCGAGAGAGTGCTCTCTTATCCCTTTCCCAACTCCGACTGAAGTCGACACTTGGCGAGCAGTGATCAGCTTCATGTAGGACTTCTCTAAGGTCTATGGACCTCAGAACAGGGAAGACAAAGAAGCATTATGGAATGAGATCTTACTCCACCGTGCCAGTCAGGCTGTCCTTGATGTGTATGAGGGGATTTCAGTGCTATCCTCTTGTCACATAAGAGGTCAGGAGGCTTGGCTCCCGTAGGGGAGGTAGAAGATTTCAACGAGTTTGTTGCTGCAGCGGCCTTGATTGATGTACATGCTTCCAATGCACAATTCACATGGTCAAACTTGAGAGCTGATCCAGCTTTGTCCAGACTTGACAAGTTCCTTGTCTCAGTTGATTGGGAAGATCACTTCCCACATATGGAGGCTCTGGCCTTGGCTAGGTTTATTTCTGATCATAAGCATCTGGCTTAGGATAAGTTGTAGAAGGGTGAGGAAGGTGCATTTCAGAATGGAAAGATATTGGCTTAGAGAGGAAGACTTCATGGACGTGGTCAGAAGAGAATGAGGGAGGTAAAGGTAGGAGTTGTCTTTTGTGGCCAGATTGGTGGGGAAACTGAAGCACGTAGCGAAGGAGCTGACTAAGTAGGGAGTCAACAAGACTATCCCCGGCAAAGCGTGGAAGGACAAGATTCTTCTACAACTAGAGAGAGTGGATGCCTTGAAGGAGACAAGCTTATTGGATGAACTTGACAAATATCAACGGGACAAGCTACAAGCTAAAGGCAGATTTTGATGAGATCCTCACTAAAGAGGAAATCTACTAGAAATAGAGAGTTAGGGAAAAATAGATCAACGAGGGAGATAGGAACACTTCCTATTTCCAAAAGATTGCATCAGGGAAGAGGCATTTAAACTACATCTAATGTATCAAGGAGGGGAACTAGTTGATCACCGCACCGGAAGACGCCAAGAAGCATGCCAGGTAGTTCTACTCCTGTATCTCTTTTGAGGAGGAGCTAGTAAGACCGTCTATTGCAGAGGACCTCCTCCCGCTTCTTTCGGCAGTGGAGAGCCATGCTCTTTCGCGCCCTTTTGAGGAGGAAGAGGTGAAGAAGACTGCATTCTCTCTTGCAGGTGACAAAGTTCCAGACCCGGACGGATTCTCAATGGCCTTTTTTCACCACTGTTGGGACATCATAAAGGTAGATCTTCTCCAACTTGTGCGGAAATTTCATGAATGAAAGGCTCATTCGAGTGGTATCAACAAAACCTTGCTTGTCCTCATCCCCAAGAAGTAAGGTGCTAAATGTTTATTAGTTTGCTCAATGGGACTTATAAAATAATCACAAAGATGGTGCTAACCAGACTGGGCAATATTATGGGCAGGGTTGTTAGTGGTTATTAGAGAGCCTTCATTAAGGGACATGTTATTCAGGAGATTTTTTTGTTGCACATGAATGTCTACATGCTATCAAGGCACAAAGGAAGAGAGGGTTGGCGTTCAAGTTTGATTTTGAAAAGCATATAATCGGGTTAGCTGGAAGTGTTTATTGGAGGTTCTTAACTAGATGGGCGTTGATGACAGATGAATAGGGTGGATTAGGGCATGCATCCACTCAGCTACATTTGTAGTCTTCCTTAATGCAGAATCCTCACCCTATTTTCATAGTGGTAGAGGATTAAGGCAAGGCGACCCCATGTCCCCTCTTCAGTAGTTCTAGTGGTGCAGATTCTGAGCAAGATATAGATGAGAGCTGAGGCTCATGGTCTAATCAAGGAGTTCTAGGTTGCTCTACAAGGCCAATACATATTCCACTTGTAGTATGTTGATGATACAATACTATTTGTGGTAAAAAGCGAGGGATAGCTCTACAACATTAGAATGATGTTGGAACTGCTACAGAAGGTCAATGGACTCAAAGTCAATCTCAATAAGAGCTAGGTGAATGGTGTGAATTTGGATCAAAGAGCTATAAGGAGAGTTGTGGCTATTCTAGGATGTCAAGTTGGTCAATTTCCTATTACCTACTGTCTTCCTCTGACCCACAATACTTTACATTGTTGTGATTGGAAACCATTGGTGCAGAGGTTTGAGTTTAGGCTTGTAGGGTGGAAGGTAAAGCTACTCTGCATATGGAGGCCAATAGGTACTGTACAAACCTGTATTAGATAGTCTCTTTATCTACTTCCTCTCTACTTTTTGGATCCCTCTCTTAATAGCAAGGAAGTTGCAATCTACTCAGGCAAGCTTCTTTTGGCATGACAGTGTAACGAGGGATAGAGGATGGCATGACATTGCATGGGGAAGAGCATGTAAGAGCAAGGATTTGGGCAGACTGGGCGTAAAAAACATCAGTGATTTCAACATGGTCTTTTTGATCAAATGGCTTTGGAAATGCAACACAGAGGAGGGGATTGTGTTTTTCCTCCCAATTTGCTTCATTCCAAGGTTGGAAGAAGTGACTAGTCCCACCCTTTGCCAGGGAGGGCTAGTTTTACTGGTGGTGGTTGGGGTGCGCATGCTTTTAGTCTAGATGGTGCGCAAACTCGTGTTCCGACATGTAGTATAGCTTCATGTGCTTACTGTCAAGAGGCGGGAATGCCTTGTTGCCCTTATAGTTGACAACTGTGCAGGCCCCACCCTTGTAAATGTTGTGAATGATATATGGACCCCACCAGTTAGGCTGTAACTTTCCACTAGAGTGCCCCGCCATGACTTCCCTTTCCTTGATCATGACAAGGTCGCCTCGCTTAAAGTCTCGTTGTTTGACGAGCTTATCATAGGCTCGTGCAATGCGGGCCTGGTATACTTGCAAGTGTTTGTAGGCTTCGATCCGCTTGCCTTCTAGATCGGCAAGCTCTTCTAGCTTTCTCTGGTATGCATCTTCATCTAGGCCGGCCACGCTGGTGTGAACCGCCATACGGTAAGTGGCCAGCTGGATCTCAATAGGGATGACGGCTTCTACCCCATAAATGAGGGAGAATGTTAAGCACCCGATAGGGGTTTTGTAGATCGTTCGGTAGGCCCATAGTGCCTCAAAGACCTTTTTACCCTAGTCGCGTTTTCGATGGCTAACAATTTTAGCAAGAAGCTTGCATAGGGTTTTGTTGAAGGCTTTAGCCAAGCCATTGGCCTAGGGATTGTAAACCAAAGAGGTTCGCTAATCGATTTAAAATTTGGCCGCAAGTTGATATACGGCCCTATTCTTGAATGGTGTTATGTTGTCGGACACTATGCAACTGGGAGTATCAAATCGGTAGACAATATTGTGTCGGACAAATCTAGCTACCACTTCACCGATGACCACCCACAGGGGAAGGGTCTCCGCCGAGCGAGAGAAGTAGTCAGTGATGGCCAAGATATACTTGTGGCCCTTGGAAGATTTTAAGAAAGGCCCCGCGATGTCCATACCCCACTCGGCGAATGGCTAGGTGGGGGCTGTGGGTCGCAATGGATTGGGAGGTCTTCTAGGTACAAGGCCAAAGGCTTGGCATTGATGACATGTATGGGCATACTGGACGTAGTCCACGTACATGGTTGGCCAGTAGAAGCCTTTGAGCTTGATGTTGTGCTTCATTCTATCTCCGACTTGGTGAGCACCGCACACTCCCGAATGAACTTCATGCATGATGGCTCGAGCCTCAGCCGGTGAGACACATCTCAGGAGAATCGATTTGTCCTTCTCGTGAACAAGTCAGTACAAGGACTCGCTAATCAACTCGTATGACGTTGCCTGGCAGAGTAGCTGGACCCTCTGAGCTCGGTCAGGAGGGAGCCACCCCTTTTTGAACTTGACGATAGGCTCGCGCCAATCTTCTTCTTCTAGAAGAGTGTTCATGTCAAGGACATGGACCTCGTAGATGGTAAGATCAGAGTTGCCTTCGAGTGAACTCGGCATCAGTCTTCTGTGCTTAACAATGATGTCAACCTCTCCCTCGGGCAGGAGCTTGATGGCTGCAGCCAATTTTGCCAGGGCATCCGCCTAGGCATTGCTGCTCCTGAGAACACGATCTATTCTAAAGAAATAGAACTTCTGGATTAATCTGGTGATGGCGGCGTAGTACGGAACCAACTCCAGCATTCGTACATCATAGATGCCGAGGACTTGTTGGACCACTAGCTGGGAGTCCCCGTAGGCTTTAAGGCATTTGATGGCCATATCGAGAGCCATCTGAAGCCCGATGATTAGTGCTTCATACTCAACTTTGTTGGGACACAGTGCTATGGATTCAGAGGGGGGGTGAATGAATCGCCCTTTAAAATTTTTACCCAAAACAAATCTACTGCAGATTAAACCAGTCCCAGTAGATTGATCTATTTCCCAATATAAAACTTAATATGCAGCGGAATGGAAACGATGACAGGAACAAATCATTAACCAGTTAACGTGCCTACCATTCATCTAATCGAGGGCATGCTCCGACAACTTCGAATCCGGCGTCTGGAGGAGGTCACGAGCAAGGAAGAGGCCCTTCAAGCGAGACTAGAAGCCAAAGTGCATCTGGATGTGTTGGAACTGGAGTGGAGTGACGACCCGCCGCATCGACATCCGTTGCGTGATCAGGAAGTCGCCGATGCCCTGCAACCTGTGAACAGCAGCATCAGGGAGTTGCTTGTCAGAAACTACGGGGGAATCAGCCCTCCGAGATGGATGGAGGGTCCATCATGGGCCTCGGCCTCCACCTCCTTCCAGCTGTTGCAGAGGGTTGTACTCGAGGATTGCAAGAACTGGGAGGTCCTGCCACCTCTCGGTGAACTGCCCTGCCTCAAGTTCCTAAAAATAAGAGGGATGTGGGCAGTGACACGAATAGGTCCTCGGTTCTATGGAGGTGGAGGAGGGGCCCGACTCCAGCCGGGGGGGTTCCCGTCGCTGGAGGAGTTGGAGTTTCGGGACATGACCGAGTGGGAGGAGTGGGAGGCACCACTTGAGGCACCGCCGCACCAGCAGCCGTTGTTGTTACTCCCTCGACTCCGCACACTCGGTATTGTCAACTGTATGAAGCTGAAGGAGCTGCCGCCGCTCCCTCCCACATTAGACGATCTTTGGATTGAGGGTGTGGGGTTGACTCATCTACCCGGATGGATCCGATGCTCTGATGTGACGCCGTCAACTTGGTCCTCCTCCCCCTCCTTGTCCTCCTTGACCATTGCTGGCTGTCCTAACCTGACCACCCTCGGCAATGGGTTGCTACAACAACCTCTGCCGACTCTTAAACGTCTCAAAGTCTATAGATGTCCGGAACTTGACCCCCTGCCAGATACACAATTCCGGCACCTCACCTCACTCGAGACGTTGATCATTTATGACTGCCCCAAGCTCTCATCGCCACCTTCGGCGACAAAGGAGGATGCCCTGCCTTCATCACTCCAAGGATTGTTTATTCGGAGCTGTGGTGACATGACAGGGGCGGACCTGCTGCTGGCAAGCATACAGAATCTCACCTCTCTCTCCCGTCTTGCCATAGACGTTGGCTCCCCAGACGCCGTGGCAGCGGTTGGACAGCTGACGTCTCTCACAGATCTGGAGATTTACGGTGGTGGCAGTCACGTCGACGACGCAGCTCTGTCAACATGCCTGCGGGGCCTCACCTCCTCCCTCAAAATTCTGTACATCTCCAACTGCTCCGCCATCACGACCCTGGCTTCTTCGGAGGAGGAGGAGGTGCGGCGGCGTCTCACGGCACTTGAGGGATTGTACATCGGCAACTGCCCGAAGCTCCTCCACCTGGGCCACGTTTCCCCCAGGAGCCTTTGGATCAGGTCAAGCAGCCCGGAGCAGATCACAATGTGGCTCCGGCAGTGCCCTTCTCTGGGAGGACTGAGAATCGACGAATGCCCCCAGCTCACCTGCATTGACGGGGAATTGGAGATGGCCCTGCTCCACCTGGCCCCGTCCCTGCGCGATCTACTATTTTGGGATTGTGAGAACCTCCGAGTCCTGCCCGCCATGTTGAGGAACCTCTCCTCCCTCCATCGTTTGGTTATATATGGCTGCCCGAAGATCGAGTCCTTGCCGTCTGCGGGCCTGCCCAAGTCTCTAGACTCTTTGCAGATCAGTGGATGCCCTGAATTGGTGGATCGCTGCAAGAAGAAGGGATGCCCTGACTGGCCCCTCTTATCCCACATCCCTGAAGTAAAGATACAAAGATGAATATGCTGATTATATACGGCACCAGAACGGCTCAGTCGGGTAAATCGCGTCAACCTCCCTGTTATAACACGATGATACATGATTCTGATGTGATTCTGTGGTTTTAAAACTGGTAGGTACGTAGCCTTCTGATTTTAAAACAAACAAGTATTTGATTTGTTTGGGTAATTAAAAAAAATTAAATAAGATATCTTATATCAGTTTATTATAAGAGCTCTTCGGATAGAAACCACGCTCAGACACAAACTTACAGCACAGTCTCCATGCATGCATATCCCTTTCACAAGGTCTAGTATTTATGGTACTTAACCATAAACTGGGCGGGAACAAATTAATAATTAGTGAACACCCATTTTAGATTAACATCGCAGAAGGATCTGTACTGACTGCCGTTTGGGATATGATGACTGAAGCGTGCGCACGAGTGGTGCATGCGTGAGTGCACGTGTGGTGGAGGGTGTGTGAGTGTGTGGGTGAGTGCATGTGTGTGTTTGCATACAAGAGGTGTGTACGTACGTAGGTGACGAGGAGTTTGGTTAAAACAAAAATGGGGGCATTCAGAAGAGAGCATGTGAGAGGGGATTCGGGTCCGGCTTTCACACACACACAAAGAGAGAGAGAGAGAGAGAGAATTCTCTCCTTATCTCTCTCTATTCCTTCTCTCCCTTAGTCGACTCACTTCGATTGTCGCATGATGACGGTGATGAGGATCACGTTACGATAACATAGTCACGCTCCACGTAAAGATCACGAAATTTCATATTTCGACGACGGGTTCGAAAACGGCCCCAGGAGATCACTCTGCTCCTGTGAATTTGGAGGGTGGATCAGTAAGGAGACTCACGTAACCTACCCCCGAGTCCGCCCTAGTGTGTCCACTTCGTCAGAGTTTGTTGTGCGCCTCTGCTTCCGCTTTAGCTTCTGCTTCTGTTCAGCTTTCGCTTCTAATTTCACTTTGTGTGAATAAGATACACCGTTAACACAGTACTCGTGATTTTTGTAATCACACACAGACAGCCTAAGGTTACAGCCTAACAGAAGACAAATTTAATAAAGTAGGACTTCCAATCCAAAAAAAAAATCACCTGTTGCATGCCTAGCATGCGACGCAGACGTGACTGCTTTAAGAAGTGATAACATTATAACTGTGCGATGTGATTCTCACAAACTAGTGTAAACATCTATGTTCAGCGTTCGATATTTTCATCATACTGCTTGAATAATGAATAGAGCATGTTATTCGGCAGCATTTTTTTGGGGGGTTTTGGTCGGAAGGAGGAACGAACACAGACACAGAAGACCATTAATTACAATTACTTGCACGTCGTCGAACCTCGCCCTAATAGATTACATGTGCGCCGTGGATCGACCGTGTCGACATCAGCCAAGTACGATTCAATTCGCTCTTATGTATCTCAAATACCGAACCAATCCAACAAACCATGGTCATGATTTTGTCAGTGTCCTCTGCAGATCCTCTTGACTTGCTTTGGTCCTCCCGCAGACAACACTGCACAACTGAACATAACAGTGCTCATCGAAATTAAGATGAGAAAATAGACAGGGAAGATTAGCCAGCTCTCACTCCGGTTAGATGCCACTCTGTGTCTGTCCGAAATTTTAAGTGTTGTGGTCTGTCCCTTGTGTTTCGATGCAACTTTACTAGATCTGCAGTCTCCATCATTAGTGGTAGTTAACTGCTAAAATATTAGTACTAATAAATTATAATGCTTTAACACATTAGCACCCACTACACCAAGCAGATTACAAAAAACCATAAGTAAAGAGTTTATCTACGGTATTCCCTACGCATATGTGTCGTCCGTAAAAGCTGCGTAGGTAAACGTTTACCTACGCGGTAAAAATCAGAATAGGCGTGTCAACACTTACGGTTTAAGTAGCATAGGTAATTACCTACGCTAAGTATCCATGTGTATAAGATTTCTCTATTTTATTTACCAAATCACAAGTACTATGTACCAGATTAATCCACTCACGAAACCCAATTGTAAACAATGTAAATAAGAATAACCCTAAATTAACTTAATCTATTTATTTTATTTCGGCCTAACTTTAATCCTCAAACAAAGCAGTGCTAAGACATTTGCCACCGTGACATAAGTATTTATATCAAACGCCCTTACGATACCAATACTTTGGAGAATGCCAACAACCTCTCTCTCTCTCTCTCTCTCTCTCTCTCTCTCTCTCTCTCTCTCTCTCTCTCTCTCTCTCTCTCTCTCTCTCAAGTCCATGCAGGTTTCTGTTTGTTCGTTTAACTGCACTTTTCCAATGTCAGAAAAAGGGTCGACCCATGGGGTCGACACTTTGCTCTGTGGGTGCGCATTTTCAATGCAAACAGAACACCCCTGTAAAAAGGGTCGACCCATGGGGTCGACACTTGGCTCCGTGCGGTGTCAACTCCGTGCATGTTTTGGTTTGCCTTCTAAGTCCATGCACATTCCTCCGTCTTGCATTTTCATAGTCTGTGCAGTTTTCTTCTAAGGTATAAACCGAGTCTGTGTTAGTCTGTGCTAGCTGGTTTAAGTCTGAGGCATTGCTAGTCTATGCTAGTCCGTGCTAGTCTGTGTTAGTCTGTGCTAGCTGGTTTAAGTCTGAGGCCAAGTCCGTGCAGCTTTTAAAGCCCATACACACTTGTTGCAAGCACACTTAAGCATAGTCCGTGCAGGTTCCAAGTCCGTGCATGTTTTTCCTATTAGTGTGGTAACACTTTTTCTTCAAAGCATACAAAAGTCCATGCATACTTCTTGTTTTGTTGTCGAAGTCCATACACTTCTCTATTAACAAGTCTGTGCACGTTTCATCATTTCAAAGTCCATACACATTGCCTTCCCAAGTCCATGCACGTGTCTTTGAATTAAGTCCTTGCACGTCTGCACCAAGTCTAAGCATGTACAGTCCCGTGCATCTCAAGTCCGAGCACGTAAAAGTCTATGCACATTTTTGGTAGTTTGCTTGTTTTACAAGTCCGTGCATGTCAAACCTCGTGCATGTGTTTGTTTCTTCTTTTGCAAGTCAGTGCATGTCATTGTGTTTTGTTAACTCTAAGTCCATGCATGTTCAAAATAAGTCCGTGCACATTCGTTCAATTGTACATGAAGTCCGTGCACATTGTGCATCTGTGCACATTCGTTCAGTTGTACATGAAGTCCGTGCACATTGTGCACTTCATCAAGTTCAAGTCCGTACACGTTGTGCACTTCTCCATCTATCAAGTTTGTACATGTTCACTTAAGTCCATGCACTTTTTATTAAGTCCATACATATTTTAGTCTCACCAAAGACACAAGTCCGTGCACGTTTCTGTAAAGTCCATGCACATTGTTTGGAGTTAAAGTCCGAGCACATTTCTGTTTAAAGTAAAGTCCGAACATGTTTTTCAATAGAGTCCATGCATGTTTCTTCAGCAAGTCCGTGCATGTTTTATGTCAACGCAAGGAAACCTTGTCAAAGTCTGTGCATACTTTTTATGGCTTTATCAAGTCCGTTCATGTTGTCCACCTTTCACCCTCAAGTCCATGCATGTTGTTTACTATTCAAGTCCGTGCATATATACTCCATGCACATTCCTCAAACCAACCACGTGCACATTCCTCAAACCAACCCCGTGCACATTTGTGCAATATAAAGTCCGTGCACTTTCTGTTCAACTGAAGTCCGTGCACGATGCTCACAATCAAAGTTCATGCACATATCACCTCCGTGCATGTTTCGGCAAGGACTTGTATATTCTTCTGATTGTTGCATACTGTAGCAAGTCCGAACATATTTCTAAACCTAAGCAATTGCCTTACCCCGTGCAGCTTTCTTTCTATTAGTAGTATACTTCTAACTATCTGAACTGATGATTTGTCTCTGTTATGACAGAATCATTTCATGGAGTGTAAGGATGGCTCGTGATCGAAGGTTAGAGGTTGAGCCAGGATCGTGACACGAGGAGTAAGGCAGGCTGTGGTGCTGCCACGTGGTCAAGAGGTGGGATCTCGTGGAGGACACACGCCTACCCATCTGCGGCTACTATATAAAGAAGACTTCTCCACCTGGAGAAGAGAGATCGAGCATTGACCTAGAAGAAGCAGAAGTAGAGAAAGAGCCCACTCGATCCAAAAAGAAGAAGAGTGAGAGAGCAGCAGAGAGATAAAGAAGAAGAAGAAGAAAGAGAGAGAGAGAGATAGAGAATTAGAGAGTAGAGAGAAGAAGAGAGTTCGAGAGTGAAGAAGCAACCGTGCACGTCCGATCGCTTCCCTCGCTAGGGACGAGCGCGAGCTTGCTAGAGTCCCAGTCGGTGTCGAGTCTCGTCGTCATCCTGCATCAATGGGGGTCATGAAGGTCGTCAGGGAACTGGCAATCATCGTCTCCTCTGACGGGCTGTTCATCGGCCACGTAGAAAATAGTGGGTGGCCCATCGGTGTTCGGGACATCAAAGGTTCGCAACGGTTCGACTACTTGGCAGTCGAGTCCCGCTACCAGTTTAATGATCCCCGGCGGTATTTCGACATCTTCGAGTAAGTCTTCGAGACGGGGCGCCCCTGGTGTAGGATAGATGTCAAGGGGGAGTGCCTTAAACGTCCCTTCCTCCGTAACGAACGACACATGCGGGAGGGCCATATAGCCTGGAGGTGGCGGTGGGAACCAGCGCTCCGACTTCATCTTCTTCTTCCCTTTGTCACGGGCGGCTCGCGGAGCCTGCTTCGCCTCTTCCAGGTACAGGTTGGCGTCTGACAAGTGACACTCGAACACCTCAAATGGGTGGAGGTCAGCGAAGATCCTGACTTCTTTCCCCTCACACGGGTATTTTATGCATTGGTGCAAGGTGGATGGAACTACTCTGTTCTGATGGAACTAGGGCCGCCCGAGCAGTGCCTTGTAGGATGTGTTGGAGTTGATTACGTGAAACTGGACCTTGATGACGAAGTCGCCAAGGGCCAGGTCGAACTCTGCTACCCCATGGGCGCCTCGCACTTCTGGTTGAAGCCTGCGATTTTAATATTCTTGACCTCGACCAAATGCACGTCGAAGTAATGCTTCTGGTACACCCGATAGGGGAGTATGTTGACCGCCGCTCCTGAGTCGATCAGGACCCTGTTGATGGGCTGTCTATTCAGCTGCCCCTTCATGTAGAGCGGCCTATTATGACCGCATGTGGATAGGAGCATATCGTCCTTAGCGAAGGCCACGGCCACTTCTGGTGACATCTCTGCTAAGCAGGCTTCAAGGTGCGCCGGCGTCTGGAGTGCGGCGATGATGGCTTGTCGCGTCTCTTCGTCCAAAGATAGCATTTCCCAGACGGTGAATCGGGCCGGGATCTTCTTGAGGTGTCTAACTATTCGGTCGGTAGCCCGGACCTTGAGCAGCTTCATCTCTTCGGCCCTGCCGTATCTGCCCCCAGTCTGGACCTGAGGTGCTAGGTCAGAGGATGGCTCTCCCGTCGGATTGGGTGCAACTGCCTGGGACGGCATACCCTGATGGACCTCCCTTTCTTGCATGAATTCGGTGAGGTTGGGGATGCCGTCGAATTCTTCTACTGGCTGGGACGGGGCCACCGTCGGCAGAGCCGGGAGTTTGTTAACTGGTGGAGCTGGGGGGCGTTGGCTCCCTCAGCTGGCTGGGGTCCCTGCGGACGTTCTTGCCTTTCTACACGCGACCGCAGAAACTCTGCGAATGAGGGGATGCCCTGGCTCTTAGGCTTCTCGGGATAGAGGCCCACCGGTGGAGGGATCTCAGCACCTCGGACCTCGGGTTCTGGGATCTGGTATGGTTGCTCGCCTCTAAGCATGATCTTGCGGTTGTCCTGAGGATGGCGACCCCATTTCTTCCCCGACCAGGTAACGTGCTGAGAGGTGGATGCCTCGGCCTAGTTTGCTTCCCGTAGGTCGCAGGGCGCCTCCTCTCCTTCCTCGCCCAGAGAGAGGGCAGTGTCGAACAACGTTGAGAGAGTGTTGCAAGCAACGATGACTCTCTTCTCTTTCTCATTTCTGGATCTTCTTTTCTTCTTTTTCTTTCCCGCAACGGTCGGAGACCGCTCTTGGGGGAGTTCGCCCCACAGGGGAGGCTCTTCTTCTGTTCGGGTCTCTACATTAGGGGCCAGCTCGAGACTCTCGAACTCCTCCCAGGGGACATATTCTTTCAGCTCGACAGGCCGAATCTCGGGCTGTTCATATTCTTCAAGCCCGTCAATGATGGCTTGAAGTCTTTCAACCGCCGGGCTAACCTCAGAAATTTAAGGTGTATACCGACGCATCTGGAATTGGCCTCGGATGTGTCCTAATGCAACAAGGAAGAGTTATAGCTTACTCTTCTTGTCAATTAAAGAAGCATGAGGAAAACTACCCAGTCCACGACTTAGAGTTGGCCACGGTAGTATATGCATTAAAAATTTGGAGGCATTACTTATACGGAGTGCAGTTCGTTGTTTACTCCGACCACAAGAGGCTCAAATACCTCTTTTCTCAGAAGGAATTGAATATGAGATAGAGACGCTGGCTAGAGTACCTCAAGGACTTCGACTTCACCATCCAATACCATCCAGGAAAGGGTAATTCTGTAGCTGATGCCCTCAGTCAAAAGCCAAGAGTAATACTAGCTAATTACATGATTCGGGAGTGGAAGCTACTAGAGGAATTCTCTAAGCTCAATATAAGCATGAACTAGGAAGACAAGATTATTACATTATCTCACATGAGGATATACACAGAGTTACTTTCTGAAATACAAGGGCTACAAGAGAATGAGCCAGTATTAGTGGAGATCAAAGAGAAAATTAATGAGAAGCAATGCGATTTCAGGTTAGCATCTGATGGAAGATTGATGTTCAAAGAAAGAACCTGTATACCAGATTGTCCAGAATTAAAGAAGAAGATCTTAGAAGAAGCTCACTGGTCAAGGTATACCATTCATCCAGGAGCTACCAAGATGTACCAAGACTTGAAAAGGACTTTCTGGTGGCCTAAAATGAAACGAGAGGTAGCAGAATTTGTGTCCCGATGCCTTACTTGTCAACAAGTTAAGGCTGAACCCCAAAAGCCTACCGGTAAGCTACACCCTCTTGATATTCCTAAATGAAAATGGGAGGACATCGGTATAGATTTTATTATGGGACTATCCAAATCAAGGGCAGGACATGATGGAATATGGGTTATCATTGACCGCTTGACCAAGTCGGCACACTTCTTGCCAATCAAGAGCCGATGGTCAGTAGATGTCCTTGCTGCTCTATACATAAAGGAGATAGTCAGACTACATGGGATACCAACCTCGATAGTGTCTGACCGAGACCCGCGCTTCACTTCTTACTTTTGGAAGGGTCTATAACATTCGTTGGGGACTAGACTTAATTTCAGCATAGCATTTCATCCTCAAACGGATGGTCAAACGAAAAGTAAAAATCAAGTAGTAGAGGATATGCTTAAGACATGCATCATCGGTTTTGGTGGAAGTTGACATGATCACTTGCCTTTAGTTGAATTTACATATAATAACAGCTACCAGGCAAGTATATAGATGGCACATTTCGAAGCTTTATATGGATGGAGCTGCCAATCACCCGTGTGCTAGAATGAAGTTGGCGAAAAATAACTGCTAGGTCCAGACATGATAAGGGATACCACTGAGAAGATTCAACTCATTCGAGAAAGACTTCAGGTTGCTCAAACAAGACAAAAAGTTTATGCTGACACCTGAAGAAGGGATCTCGAATTTTAAAGGGGTGACCATGTGTTTCTCAAGATATCACCTGTACGAGGGATAAGGAGATTTGGTCTTAAGGGCAAACTTACACCAAGATTTATTGGAGCATTTGAGGTATTAGAAAGAGTTGGTGAGGTTGCTCACCACATCGCTCTACCTCCTCAGCTGTCCAAGGCACATAATGTATTTCACATTTCTATGCTGAAGAAATATGTGCACGACCCATCACATATTATCAAACATGGAGATTTAGTGATTCAAAAGAACCTTAGTTATGAACAAAGACCCATGAAGATCATCGACCAAGAGGAACGCACACTACGAAATAAAACTATTCCCATGGTGAAGGTTCAATGGAATAAGCATTCAGAGCATGAAGCTACGTGAGAAACCGAGGAGTCAATGAGGAAGCGATTTCCTCACCGATTCTAAGATGTATACTTTGCACTCTCCACATTTATATGCAAGTGAATTTGGGGACCAAATTCTTTTTAAGTGGGGGAGGGTGTAGCAACCCTGAATTCACATCTTGCCTTCCATATTTCCCACAACATAGAACAAACCAGGTAAAACCCCATGATGCTCCTAACCGACTGGGAATGAACAGATTTCAGCAAAGCCCATACTCTAATGGTTATTCTGTCACCCATCCGCACCCTTCCCCCCAGCAACGGAGTGGCCCAATTCCACAGCCGAACAGCCAGCTCTCCAGAGATGAATAAGTGGTCTAAGTCTTCCTCTCCAGGAATAATACAGCAGGAGCATTTGGAAACCACCTGAACCCCACAATCTTTTACTCTGCTGTCAACTGCCAAGGCTCGGTGCAGGAGTCTCCAAATGAAAATACTAATTCTGGGATTGAAACAGCTCTGCCATAGCTTGGACCAGGAAGGTCTGCACACACCCCTGGAACGCAAAATGTTATAGGCAGACTTTATAGAGAACGACCCTGCTGAAGTGGCCTTCCAGAAACAGGTATCCGGGCAGGAGACAAGCTTTACCTCAGGAAGAGGAGAAACCAGCAAAACCCTGGCAGAATGGCTTTCATCCAACAGGACTGCTCTAGCTGTTACCTTGGGGAGAGAAGATCCCACCACCCCTTGCTGCAATGGTATAGATTTCAGAAGGGGACCCCCTCCCAGCCAGTCATCTCTAAAAAAATCAACCGCTGATCCATCCCCAATAAACCACCTGCTCTGATCCAACAACACTTCCCTTGCTTGCTGGAATATAGACAGAGGAATCCCAGCTGGGAATGGATTCTTGCAGTCAGACAAATGACCAGAAAGAAACCTTCTTCTGGCATATACCGCCCACAGGGAATCCCCAGAAAGGATGTTCCATAAAATCTTAGTTACATAAGAAATTTGTACAGAGAACAAATTCCGCACACCCAAACCCCCTTCCTGGTATGGCCTTTGAATCCTACTCCAAGACACCCAGTGTCTGCGACCAGCTCCCATTTCACCCTGCCAGAAGAAGCCAGCAAACAGGCTGTCTAGAAATCCAATCACCTTCTTGGGGAGAACACAGGCAGATGCAGTATAAATTGGCATAGAGCTTAGGACAGACTTGATTAAAATCACCCTACCAGCTTGAGATAGGAGCTTGGACCTCCAATTGGATAACCGGGCTTGAATTCTGTCAATGATGTATTTAAAGTCTGCACAGAGATATCTACCCTTCTTGATAGGGACCCCAAGGTAGACAATCCCTCCACACTGATGAGTAAACCCAGTAAGATGTCTGAGTTGTTGAATTTTGCCTTCAGGGGCCTTGGAGGAGATAATGAAGGAGCTCTTACCTGAATTAACTTTTTGGCCTGAACTCCTCTCATAGTTCCTTATAAAGTCAAGGAGAGCTAGCACATTTCTTCTGCCAGCATTCAGAAAAATCAGGGTGTCATCTGCATATAATAGGTGGGAAATACTTTGAACACATCTGGGCCCAGCAAAACCAGTCAGACCCCCTGACTGAAAAAGGTTGGACAGCCCCCTGCTAAGCACCTCAGAGGCAATAATAAAAAGATAGGGAGCTAGCGGATCCCCCTGCCTTATCCCCCTCCCTGACTTGAAGAAGCCATAGATGTTTCCATTAAAATTAACCGAAAACCAGCAGTTAAAAAGGATCATTCCGATAAGAGAAGTGAACCTGTTATTGAAGCCAAACCTCCTTAGAACAGAAAGAATGAAGTCCCATTCCATGTTGTCATAAGCCTTGGCCATGTCCAGTTTGACTATCAGATTATGCCCTCTCACTTTTCTGTCTATATCTCTGATGAGCTGTCTTGCCAATAAAACATTGTCCAGGATCCCCCTACCTTTCACAAAAGCACCTTGCTCCTTAGAAATCAACAAAGGCATCACTAGAGCCAACCGATCTGCCATAACCTTGGCAATAACCTTGTAGGAGAAATTACAAAGGCTAATTGGCCTGAAATCATTAAAAGAAACAGGGGACTGCACCTTAGGAACCAAAGTGATCAGAGAAGAAGCCATTTCTTTCCCCAGGGGAAACAAAAAAGAATAATAATTACATCAGACGTAAGCTAGGCATGCCTAGCTTATCTAAACGAGCTGCTCCTTTAATATTGGAAGGAAGCTCAATAGAAGAAAAAAATGATTTACATTTCATGGAGCAAGCAAGAGAAGCTAAGGAGTCTGCCACAGTATTGCCTTCTTTGTATATATGGGAAAGGGTAACAGGCTATGAGAGTAATCTCCAAGTATGTCTGACATATGGAAGGATTGACCATGGACATTGGATTTGTCTTCGAATGATCTGCACCAGTACTTGGGAGTCACATTCAATAAGAGCAGGCTTGCTATCCAAAGTTTGAAGGTATTTAACCCCATCAAGGAGCGCCCGGGCTTCTGCCACTAAGCTATTAGTCTGGCCATAGTAATGGGAGAAAGCAAGAAGTACATCTCCTTTGTGGTCTCTGATCACACCACCACCACCTGCTTCATTATAGTTCTTTAAGGCCCCATCTGTATTTAACTTGAGAGATGGCCAAGGAGGGCAGAGCCATCTCATGATTTTGATTTGCTAACAACCAGACTTAATACTGTGAATTCCGAAGTCTTCCAAGACTTTCCTTTTGCTATTGCAAGGTTCTTTAAGATCAGCTGCTGTGCATATCTGATTAACCTGATAAGAGATTTTGTGAAGAAGACCCTGCTTGGAGATATGCTTACCTTCATATTTTGCAAGGTTTCTGAAGTTCCATATTTCCCACAAGCCATATCCGAGGACAGCAAGAGTAAGTAGCCTGAACAAAGATTCATGCTGAGTACTACTAATGGCATTAAAAATGAGATTGCTGACAGAATTACTGAAAAGGGGAATGCCCTTGGATCTGAAATGAGCCCAAACTTGAGAGGCAATTTCACTAGTGAGAAATAAATGGTGTAAACCTTCCTCCTTTGACTGGGTGCAGCAGTAACATTTAGAGCATAAGACAATACCCACCCACTTGATGTTTAAATCTGTAGGGAGGCAGTTGTGTAAAAGTTTCCATAAGTGAACAGACAACTTGGTTGGAAGCCAATTGGACCAAAGCCTAGCCCATGGAATATGAGTATGAATCCCAGAATTACTGCAAAGAAGTTTATAAGTGGAATTGACAGTGCAATCCCCAGTTGAAGAAAGGCTCCAGAAATTTAGGTCCTTTAACTGAATCAGAGTAACATTTCTTAAAGCATTGTTGATGTAGGTCGGGAATTCACTGCTCTGTATAGCCAATTCTTCAGTGGTGGGTTGCATTAAAAATTCCTTAACAGTTGCCTTTGGATTCAGAATACAAGGAGGAGATACCGAATCAGCAAGGTTGAAGTCGCCCAGCCATTTATCAAACCAAAAACTGGTATTATTACCATCACCGATAATAGTCCTATTATGCTGCAGGATGTAATGTTTAGCCTTACACCAACTCCTTTTAGCTAGCCCTGCCATATTACTGAAATTGACATTAGTAAGATGAGCCCCTTTAATATATTTGCCTCTGAAGAACTCGGCCCACAGGGACTTTGAGTGCAGGGCCTGCCACAACATTTTGACCCTCAAGGCTGTTTCCATTTGCCTTAATGACATGATACCAAGTCCACCCTGGTTAATAGGCTTACAGATAGACTGCCAAGACTTCCAATGTCTTTTTTTACCATGTGTAGATGATCCCTAGAAAAAGTTTGCAAATGACTGCTCCAACAAGTGATGGGTGCCATTATAAAGAGGAGAAGAAGTTAAAGAGTAGATGGGGATTGAGGACAAAACATGCTTGATCAGGATCAATTTAGCTCCCTGAGAAAGAAGTCCAGCTTTCCAACCAGCTATCCATTTCTGGATAGAGTTGATTAAACCAACAAAATGAATCTTTTTCCTTCTGCCATGAACCAGAGGAACTCCCAGATATTTGTGAGGAAATGAGTGCTGCATATACCCAGTGTTATCATGAATGCACTTGGCTACATTATAGTTACCCCTGTGATGGATAAAAAAACCACTTTTAGATACATTTATCTGCTGACCTAATGCTCTTTCATAATCTCTGAGAACAGTCATCAGATTCCTAACTGACCGAGCATTTGCTTTGCAAAAAATAAGTGTGTCATCAGCAAATAGGAGATGTGATATTTTAGGACAACCTCTTGGACTTGAAAACCATTCCACCCTGCCATTAGTGTAAGCTGCCTTCAGGGTTCTACTCAAAACTTCCTCAGCAATGATGAATAAAGAAGGGGCGATGGGGTCACCCTGTCGGACACCTCTAGTTGATTTGAAGAACCCTGCTGACTCCCCATTCAGTAAGATTGAAAACCAGCAGTTATTGACCATTTTATCAACCAAGCAAATAAACTAGTTACTGAATCCAAATCTGTGCAGAACTGAAAAGAGGAAGTCCCATTCCAAACGGTCATATGCCTTTGCCATATCTAATTTAATAATGACATTTGAACCCCTTGTTTTCTTACCCAAATCATTAGTCAATTCATGAGCAAGAGCAATGTTCTCAACAATATGCCTCCCTTTCACAAACGCAGATTGCTCAAGAGATATAATATTAGGAAGGATGGAGGCTAATCTACCATTTATGATCATGGAAATAATTTTGAAGAAAAAATTACAGAGACTAATAGGCCTAAATTCAGAAATATCAGACACATTGGGCCTTTTAGGAATGAGGGCAACCAAGGTAGAAGTGACACTTCTAGGGAGGCCATGGGGGGAAGTAAAGAACTCCTGAACTACACTAACAACTAAACTGCCTATAACAGTCCAAGTTTTATGGTAGAATGCACCAGTGAACCCATCCGGTCCTGGAGCACTATCAGGTGATAGCTTAAAGAATGCATCTTTGACTTCAGACTTAGGGGGGACAGCACAAAGCATATTATTATCATTCTGATTCAGCAAGTGAGGAATGCAATCCATAATATGATCATCTATGAAATGGTCTTGGGAAGTAAATGCTTGTTGGAAATGGGTAACAGCAATGGACTTCATTTCTTCAGTATCTTTAGTAATCAACCCAGCCGGAGTTCTTAATTGAGATATTAAGTGTTTGCGTCTATTGGCCATGGTAGTTGAATGAAAAACCTTTGTGTTTCTATCCCCCTTGAGCAACCATCGGATCCGAGACTTTTGTCTCCAAAAACACTCCTGTTGAATCAATCTCTCAGAAAGAACAGATTTAGCCTAATCCAGGGCATCTGAGTTAGATTTAGTTGGCTGTAAATCATAAGAATACTCTACCCTTATAACAGCATCCTCAGCTTTTATCAGATTCGAATGAACATTACCAAATGTATGCTTGTTCCATGCTCGAAGCATATTCCTCAAGTACTTAAGTTTGAGATAAAGGGTTGTGGTAGGGGAAGAAGCAATTGGGCTGGTGTTCCAACAACGCTTAACATCCTCCAAAAAATCAGTGATAAGTCCACATCTTTTGAAAACAAAATCTGTTTTTGAATTTGCCCTAAGGGAATAACTTGACAAACAAAGGAGCATGGTCTGAAGCTTCCCTAGATAAGTGCTCCATAGAGAAAGGGGACAAGGTCAACCAAGCAGCATTAACAAGGACACTATCCAATCTAGCCCAGATACCATTGCTCCCAGCTTGATTATTGTTCCAAGTGAAGATAGACCCAGTAAAGCCCGCATCAATCAAAGCACAATCAGAAACACATTCTTTAAAATCTGAAATAGCCTGCAGGTTAGGAGAATTACCACCAAGTTTTTCATCAACAACCATAATGCAGCTAAAGTCTCCTGCCACTAACCAGGGGCCAGAAATCTGGCTATGGACATTTATGAGAGATGCCCATAAATATTTCCTCTCAGGAATGGAACACTTAGCATAAACAAAAAAGATGTAAAACTCAAAACTAGTAGAGCTGGTCTGATGAAGGGTGATCTGCTGGTTATCACAGCAAACAACTGAAAAATCCAAGGGATCCTTCCATAGAACCCAGATATGTGCCATATCATCCTCATTGGCTATAGCTTTGGACATACCCAACTTTCTACAAATTCCCTCCATTTTGCAAACATTCACTTTTGGTTCCACTAGAGCAATACAATCAATATTGTAAGTCTTAACAAAAAACTTCACACGACCAATAGAGACATCATTTCCAATGCCTCTAACATTCCAAATAATATAATTCATCATGAATGTTGAGTTTCAGACATGTTACCCATTGATCCAGACCTAGTCATGGATCTAGTGATGATCCCAGGTCGCTCAGTGATCAAAGTCCGCACATTATCAGTGGCTGCAACAGTAGCAATTTCCTTTCTTAGAGCTCTAATATCAGAAGGCTGTTGAGGAGCCATAAGTGGTACAACATTAAGTTACGGCTTGGCCATAGAGGGAGGAGAGTCCACAACTTCGAGCTTAGGAACAAGAGCAATAGTACCCATAGGAGTTGTGTTTTGGGCCCAAAAGAGTGAACAAAAGATCATTGGACCCACGCTAAAACCCCTTCAAAACCTCACTCATATATGCATCTAAACCCTAAGGGTATTGGGGTAAAGTTTAGGACAAAATAGATTGGATTCATTAAGGTTTGAAACCAAATCCAAAAACTCATTCCGGAACTGCTGTGCATTGACTACCGCCAGCTGAATGAAGTGACCATTAAGAACAAGTATCCGTTGCCACGGATTGATGATTTGTTCAACCAGCTTCAGTCTGCTAGGATATTCTCGAGGATTGATTTGCGGTCTAGTTACTATCAGTTGAGAATTCGCGAGTCCGATGTGGAGAAGTCTACGTTCTGTATGAGGTACGGGCATTATGAGTTCTTGGCGATGCCGTTTAGAATCACCAATGCCCCCGCAGCCTTCATGGACTTGATGCAGAGGGTGTTTCGTCCCTATTTGGACCAGTTCATAGTCATGTTTGTGGATGACATCTTTGTTTATTCGTGATCTACCGAGGAGCACGCATACCATTTGGGTGTGGTGCTGCAGACGTTGCGAGATCACCAGTTGTATGTGAAGCTTAGTAAGTGCGAGTTCTGACTTCGTGAGGTGCACTTTTTGGGGCACGTGATCTCTGGTGATGGCATTTCTGTGAACTCCGCCAAAGTCGAGGCAGTAATGCAGTGGCCGAGGCCGAGGTCTGTGACCAAGATTCAGAGTTTCTTGGGGCTTGCTGGATATTATCAGAGGTTTATCCATGATTTTTCTCGCATTGCGGCCCCGATGACCAGACTGACGTGAAAGGATGTGCCTTTTGTCTAGACCGATGAGTGTGAGTGTAGCTTCATGGAGTTGAAGAGATTGCTCACCTCGACTCCGATGTTGATTTTACCTTCTGGATCGGGAGGTTTCATGGTGTGTACAGATGCTTCTGGGGTCAGATTGGGTGATGTGTTGATGCAACATGGTAGAGTGGTGGCGTATGCTTCGCGGCAGCTGAAGCCACATGAGGAGAACTACCCTACTCACGACCTGGAGTTGGCGGCTGTGATCTTCGCATTGAAGATCTAGAGGCATTATCTGTACGGTGAGAAGTTTGAGGTGTTCACTGACTATCAGAGTTTGAGGTATGTGTTCACTCAGAAGGACCTGAACCTCAGGCAGAGGCGTTGGATGGAGTATATGAAGGATTATGACTTCACCCTGTCTTATCAGCCGGGCAGGATGAATGTCGTCGCCGATGCTTTGAGTCGGAAGGTCGCGGTCAGTGCCTTGATGTTGAGGAAGTGGAGGCTCTGGGAACAAGTGCCCGAAGTGTCTTTCAGGCTCAAGATTCCCTAAGAGCCAGGGTTAGCAGTGCTCGCGAGTCTGACTATCACCCCTGCTATCCACTGTCAGGTGATAGAGGCTCAGCATGCGGACCCTGAGTTGCCCCAGATTTTGGCTTTGGCTGATGTGGTACTCGGAGAGGACGGTGCTGTGAGGTTCCGTGGCAGGCTGTACGTCCCAGCCGAGGAGCCGATTCATCGTGTGGTGTTGCGTGAGGCTCATGGGAGCAGGTACACCGTACACCCAGGTGCGACGAAGATGTATCAGAACTTGTAGAGGTAGTTCTGGTGGCCTGGCATGAAGAGAGATGTTGCTGAGTTCGTGGCCAGGTGCCTGACTATCAGCAGGTGAAGGCGGAGCATCAGCGACCAGGAGGTGTGCTTCAACCCTTGGAGGTTCCAGCGTGGAAATGGGATCACGTGACCACTGATTTTGTGGTGGGGTTGCCGAGGACTCCGAGTGGGCATGATGGCATTTGGTTGCTCGTGGATCGGTTGATGAAGACGGTTCGGTTGTTACCGATCAGAGTCAGCTGGAGTGTGCTGAAGCTGGCACGTTTGTATGTGGAGCGGATTGTACCCTTGCATGGGATTCCCATTTCCATTGTTTCCGATCGAGATCTGCATTTTACATCTGGTTTCTGGAGGAGTTTCCAAAGGGCTCTAGGCACCGAGTTAGTGTTTAGCTTGGCGTATCATCCTCAGTGGACGGTCAGTCAGAGAGGACCATCCAGACTTTGGAGGACATGTTGAGGTCATGTTGTCTAGAGTGGCAGGGGAGTTGGTTTCACCACCTACCATTAGTGGAGTTTGCCTACAACAACTCCTATCATTCGAGCATAGGTTTAATCTCAATACTGATCTGTGTAACTCATAAAGAACCCGTTGAGATCATTTGATTAAGATGATAGATGGTTGATCATGAGTGCTTTGTGACAAATTGGTTCATTTTTATTAAAACTTGGATTCAGATATGAGTATTGAATTTAAAAGATAAATTTGGTATACATCATAATTAAATCAGGTTGATCATGATTGGTATTTCATAACCCTCTATGATAGGAGAGTCTATCCTTATATGGACTGATTGCAGTGGTGATTGGTTTAAAATCTCTCATGATCAGTTTCTCTTCTGACAACTTGATCACCTGGAACCCTGCTTGTCAATCTCTGCTTATCTGTTGATTGAGTATTCATTGAAAGACCTGTGTCTTGTTTGCTGCTGTTTACCCCCATTCTGGACCACATTTTCTTCCCTATAAACAACTGTTTTACTCTCCACACTGTTGGAATCTTCCATCTTACTTTTGGTTCTGTGGGCCTTCCACCTGCCTTGTTCTAACCATACAAATGTGAGGTCCCACAGCCAATATTGCTTGAGAACTCTTGTGTTGGCAGATTTCAGATTGATTCATTGGATAACCAGTGTTCATTCATGTAGATACATCTTGTGCCTGTATCTCTGATCCTCACTCATGCTCTCTGGGGGAGCTCTGGTTATATTACATTATGAGGGAGAGTAGTCCTGTGTTCATGTGATAGGGGGAGTGCTATATTCTCATGTTAAAGGGGGAATGTCTATTCTTCAAGCTTTGACATTTCTCTTGCATGTTTCCAACAGGAAATATAATTTCATGCTGCATACTGTTTTTCTCGCAACGGGGGAGAATTTTAATTCATCAGGGAGCTATCCAAAGGGGAAACTGTCTCATGCACTATCTTCTATTTCTCGCCAACCATCTCCTTTTTGATTATGTCAAAGGGGGGGAATTGTTTGGTTAGTGTGACTCATTGTGTGAGTTGCCATTCATTGTGTGTTGCCATCATCAAAAAGGGGGAGATTGCTATGCCCCCTGGGCTTTGATGATGGAGTGGTGTTTTGATGATAGCAACTTATGATGGAGTGCTGTTTTGATAATTTGATGATAGCAACCTCTTGAGTCACTTCTTTCCAAACAATTAGTGCTTGATTTAGTCAACAACTGTTATGCATGATCAGTGCTGCCTATTGCAGTTGTTGCTACAAGTCTGTGCATTTAGGAGAGTCATCATTTATAGAAGGTCTGTCAGTGCATTTAGGAGGTCTGCACTGTCCAAATCCATGCACATTTGGGCCTGTGTTTGTCACCTGACAAGTCGTGCATGTTCCATGCTGTTCATGATGTCCGTGCAGACATTCCTCCTGCACTCTAAGTCCGTGCATTGTAAAGTCCATGAATGTTCTAGCTTTAGCCAAGAACATGAATCCGTGCACACTTTCTAAAGTCCGTGTAGAGTCTTTAAAGTGCATCATATAAGGTTAGGGCATGAAATCACATGAAATCACAAAGCCCATGCACATTCTACAAGCTTACATTTCTCAAGTCCATGCATACTTGATCATCTGCATGGTTGGTTTGTGGCAAACAAGTTTGCTGTTTGACATTCATAGTCCGTGCACATTCAATTGTCATTTCCCAAGTCCATGCACGTTTTCATTTGCCCTTGTGCGTGTTAAAGTCCATGCATATTTTTATGCTAAGTCTATAATTGAATGTCTGTGCATGTGTTAAGTCTGTGCAAATTTTGGACTTAGAAATATCCTGCTCGATGCACTGTTTGTTTACAAGTCCGTGCACATTCCTTGTTGCATTGAACATTAAGTCCGTGCACGTACAAAGTCCGTGCATGATTTAGTCTTCCAGTAGACACAAGTCTGTGCACATTTTGACTGTGTATTAAAACCAAAAAAGTCTGTGCATGAGGTCACAAACAAGTCCGCGCATCATTAAGTCCGTGCATGTTTGCACGTCTATAAACCAGTTGCATAATGTGAAGTCCGTGCATATCAAAGTCCATGGGTCCCACCCCGGACCCTCGCCGCTATCACCCGGCCCCACCGGGAGGACGTGTGCGTCGAGTGAGCTAGGCTACGCAGTGAGCCATTGCGAGAGCTTGTATGCTTGTGGAGCTTAGGTCCTTGGAGTGTCTTTAGCATCATTGGGCTGTGTCACATCACCCCTCCCAGGACATCTTCTCCATGTTAAGTGTCCTTGCCACAATGTAGCTCAATCTCGAGGAGCTCCAAGCCCTCCAGGCCATTTTGAAGGGCAAATCTGTCTCTCCCTCTCCCCAGGAGCCAACTCCAACCACCATCCCCGTCCAAGAGCCATCATAGGCTATTCCTTCTCCCTCACCTCACGGGCAGTTGAGCCAACAGCCTCCCTCCTTTTGATTCCCTTCGCAATCTCAAACTCCAGCCATTCCCCACATACCAGTTCAGCCAGGTCTATCCAGTGGTAGACCACAATACTCGTCTCGCGGTTCCCTTCTCAGGCCTCCGGGAGGCCCCTTCCTCCTCAGTGGCAAGCGCCACCCTCACCAACCGATGCGCTCACCCAATCCCTCCTTAACAAACTAAATAAAATGGATGACTAATTTCAGGACTTGAAGAAGATGGTGGACATGAAATCCGCCCCTAAAGTGTCCTTGCCAGTTAGCCCGGTGTTTCATCTCTCCTCTTCTGAGATGCCGATGTACTGAAGGTACAACGACACGAGAAATCACTTTATCCATCTCAAGGACTTCATGTACGAGTCCTCCTTCTGGCAGAATGACAAAAGATTCCTGGAATACCTTTTTAGGAGATCATTAGATGGCCTGCACTAGAATGGTTCTATTCTTTAGAGCCAAGTGAGGCTGAAAATTTTGATGCTGTACAAAGAAAAATCCTTTAAAAATACAAAGATCGGGTCGGCCCTTCCCTGTCCATTACTGACCTAGTGGCTGAAAAGATGAGGTCGGACGAAGATTTCATCCAATATGCTGATAGATGGAGATCTTTGGCAGAGAGAGTGAGGGATACTCTCTCAAATCCGGAACAAGTCAAGATGATTGTGTCCAACGCCACTCCACAATTCAAACACATCTTGGCCATAAACAAGCTCACCATTGTGGAGGAGCTATATGAGAGAGTTCAATACATCCAAACGCAGTTAAAAGACTCTCCTCTCATGTATATGTTTGAGCAACCAAAGCCAAGGATGGTTAGGAAGGCGAACATTAGTGTCCAAGGTGACGTAACGGAAGGGGTTATCACAAATGAGCAAGTGAGTGTAGTTGGCGGCCCTAACCGGCCACCCAACCCTAAACCTCCACAACTCCCCTTCCAGCAAAACCAACAAAATCCACAACCTTACCATCCAGCCCCATAGAATAATTTCCACAACAACAACATGCCTCAACCCTTCCATCATCAGCAACAACATCAACCACCTCCTCAGTACCACTTGGGAATTACGGCCCTCCACAACAACAAAGAAGGCCGTTTGGCCCTCAAAGAGCTCAATATCCACCATTGTCGGAAACATTGCCGGATGTGTTTAACGCTCTTATGTCCACCAATGCACTCACTCTACCCAGGGAAAAACCCATGTGGCCCCAGAATGCTGATACCTCTAGATATTGTGTCTTTCATAGACAACCGGGTCACACGGTGAAAAATTATTTTCAATTCAAAGATTACATTTATGACATGAATGATCAATGGGGAATTGATTGGGACGAAATAAGGCGATACATCGCCACCTTAAAGGCCAGGAGGCCTCAACCCCAACAACAACAACAGCCACAACAACAACAAGCTCAGCAGCAACAACAGCCAAATATGAGGATCATCCAGAACTAGGGGTGAGCACGGTTTGGTTTGGTTTGGTTTGAAAAGAATTTTTCTCAAACCAAACCTAACCGAATTAAGACTTCAACCTGAACCAAACCAAACCAAACTACTTTGAAACCAAACCAAGTCAAACCGAATTAATTCGATTTGGTTCGGTTTGAACCATATTTATCTCGGTGAACCGGATGTCGGCGGGGCCGGAGAAACCGAGCGACGTCCAGCCCTGCACGCCGCGCGGGTCGTAATCCGGGTCCCACTCGATGATGCGCTCGAGGTAGTTCGCGCCGTCGGCGCAGTAGGTCTGCTCGTCGGCGCTGCACGCGCTCGGGTTGTCGCGGCAGACCTGGAGGCACGTGTGCGAGAACCCGCCGCCGGAGATGGTGTCGTCGGGCTGGCCGTTGCCGTTGATGTCGTAGAAGAACAGCTGGCCCATGTGGTTGGTGACCACGTCGAGGATGACCAGCATCCCGCGCGCGTGCGCCTTGTCGACGAGCTCGCGCAGCTTGGTCAGGTCGCCGAAGTGCGCGTTGGGCCGCAGGAAGTCCTGCGTCCAGTAGCCGTGGTAGCTCGCGAACCCGGCGTCCTCCTCGGTGTTCTTGACCACCGGCGAGATCCACAGCGCGGTGACGCCGAGCGTCTGGAGGTAGTCGAGGTGATCGATCACGCCCTGCCAGTCGCCGCCGTGGTACCGGCCGGGGATCGACGGCTCGACGTTGATGTCGTTGTTGGGATCGCCGTTGGCGAACCGGTCGATGACGATCTGGTAGATGACCTGGTCGCGCCAGTCGAGCCCCGCGTTGCTCTGGTGCGGCATGTCCGCGGGGTGATCGACGTCCGAGGCGCCGCCGCAGGCGCATGCGACGAGGCGCGCGGCGACGAGGGCGGGGCGGAGCGACATGGGGGCCTCGGCGGCGGGGAGCACGATTCGTGCCCCGATCGGCCGTCGAGGATCAACAGGTTTATGGGCGGGGGCCCGGCGGCGTGTTGCCAATCGCAACGCGTCCGGACGCTGCGCCGCCGCAACGGAGCGCCGACCTACGCTAGACTCTGCGCGTGTCCTCGTCCGGTGAAGTTGGCCGAATCACATCGATCGCCGCCACGAACGTATCGCTCCAGGCGATCGTAGACGCGGACCGGCGGCTCGACGAGCTGTCCACCGCGCACGTGATCGGCGAGGCAGCGGAGGCGATCCACAAGCTGCAGAAGGGCGGGCAGCCGCTCGGCACGTTGTCGCCGCAGGCGATCGCGACGCTGGAGAAGCAGGCGGCGGCAACGCCCGCCGACGCGGAGAAGCTGGCGGCGGAGGGATTCGAGGCGATGCAGCTGGTCCAGGGCGGCCAGGCCTCGCAGGTGCTCGCCAAGGCCTTTGCCCGCCTATCGACCGGCGACGAAGGTGCCCGGCGCTATCTTCGCACCATGCAGGATGCCGACCTCAAGCTGGAGCAGCTGCTCGACAAGCGCGACACCCTGACCAGCGGTGCCGACGCCGCGGCCGACAAGACGGCACTGGCCGCGCTCGACAAGGAGATCGCCGAGACCCAGGCGCAGCGGAATGACGCCGAATCGGCGATCCAGGCGGCGACGCCGGAATATTCTCAGCTGGTGTCGCGCGCCGCGACCGCCGACGAGGTGCAGAAGCACCTCGGGCCGCATGAGGCGCTGCTGACCTTCGAGAGCGGACGAAGCGGCAACCATGCCAGCCTGATCGAGCGAGGACACGTCCTCGAATGGCCGATCGCCCAGTCCGAGACCGAATTGACGAAGACGGTGGCGAAGCTGCGCGCCACGATAGTCCCGGCGGAAGGGTCAGACTCGCTGCCGGTTTTCGACATCGCCGGCGCCCACGCGCTCTATGAAGCGCTGCTCGGGCCCGCCGCGGCGGAACTCGCGCATCTAGACCGGCTGGTGGTGGTGCCGAGCGAACCGTTGTCGAGCCTGCCGCTCGGGGTGCTGGTGACGGCGGACGCCGCGCCGGTCAAGGACGGCGATTATCGCGAGGTGCCGTTCCTGGTGAACAAGGTGGCGCTCAGCTACTTCCCCTCCGCGCAGAATTTCGTCCTGCTGCGCAGCAACGCGAAGCCGTCGGCGGCCAGCAATCCCTATATCGGCTTCGGCGATTTCCGCCCGGCGACGGCGTCGCAATTGAAGGCGAGCTTTCCGTCGCCCGCCTGGCACTGAGATAGGGTGCATTAACAATCAAAAATATAGCGAAGAATGGTAGATTTAGATGCAAAGAAAGCAATAGACGGTATTCCTATGAACTATCCCTATAAATTGGAAAATCGGCGCTTTGGTAGTCTTTTGGTGGTGGGGACAGATGAAGCGAATTTGGGAAAGCCGCTCCGATGTCGGTGTGAATGCGGCAGAGAAATAGACGCCCCTCGTCCTCTTTTGCTGAAAGGACTTATGCGATCATGCGGCTGTCGAACAAAGGCAAAGACTCGGGATTTGACGGGACGCGTATGGGCTCACATGCGCGTTCTGGGGCGCGCTGAATTGGAAAGACCGGGGGAATATTGGGTGTGTGAATGTGAGTGTGGGGAGACAAGAATTGCCGAACGCGCCGCTATTCTAGCCTACTCTTTTACGTCATGTGGTTGCGCTAGGTCACGTGCCGAAGGGAACAAGGCACGACCCCTCAAAAAAGGATTTGTACCAAACATCGCGCCAAAAACGAAACGGGTCCCCGCGCCCCCTGAGAGAAAAACATGGTATAGTATGCTATCGCGCTGTGGGCACAGAGGAAGAGGAAGCCCAGATTATGTTCCCCGTGGAATAACAGTATGCGAGAGATGGCAAAATAGCTTTGACGACTTTTTTGCTGACATGGGCCCCAAACCGTCTCCCAAGCATTCTCTAGACCGCATCAATAACGATCTCGGCTATGAACCTGGCAACTGCAGGTGGGCAACCTCTAAAGAGCAGAGCAGAAATCGTCGCGGTCTTCGACGCATTGAACTCGACGGCAGTTTTTACACGATAAGCGAACTTGCAGAAATTTATCGAATTTCGCGGTATTCGCTCAACAATCGAATCAAAAGCGGCTGGACGATCGAAAAGGCTGTTCTGGCTCCCGTAAAAAAGTCGAACAGTCGGAAACGGAAAAGTAAAAAAAATAATGTTCTGGAACGTCCGGAGCCCAGTATCGAGTGTATTTTCCCATCTAAGACAGAGTTAAATTCTCTTCGTAAACAATAAGGTAGACAATTCCTGCGGCAGAAATTTAATATATCGTTTGACTCTTTAAAAAAAATGTGCATTTCCCCTTGACGACGTGCATAATACGGGGTATGTAATCAGTACAATCTACGAACGAATTGCGCTCGAAGCTTCAAAAGCTGTCGGGCGCTTTGCATTTCTAGTGCTCTGCCACGCCCAAAACAGCCGCTCAACACTGATGATGATTGAATCGCGGGTCTGGTCTTTCGGGATGACGAGCGTTGGATGATGTTTTTTGCCGATGTCCGCAAAAAACCTAGGGCGCTCGGCGACATTATTCTGACCGCAGCACGGAAGGACGTGCTTCGAAATAGAAGGTAGATACCGGACGCGCGCCGGTGGTGAGGGTTTCATTCCCTTGCTGGGCGAGAACGCGGAACCCGGAGCAGGTGTCGAACCCTGCCGGTCAGATACTTCATTCGCAGTGAGAGGGTTGAGGCAGGTCGGTCTACTGCCCTTGGTGGAATCTTCCCTCTCGGAAACGTGTTCCGGCGCGCTGCGAATAATCCATAGCGGCTTCCCCCCATCCCAGCCGCCAGAGCTGTATTGCGTACCCACTCTCAAACAGGGATGGACCCATGGACCACGCGGCTCTGATTGCGCTCTTTCTCGACAACGTCGAACTTCCGCACACCCCGGATGACCTTGGTTCAGGAGAACGAGAGCAAGATGCGACAGCCTTCTTCGATGACTTCATACGCATCGACCCAGGCGACTCCTGACAGCATCCCGCAGTCCTGACACGTGCGGAGCGGGCTGGAGCAATCTGGCCCGCTTTCCGCCATTCGAGGCTTCATGATCCCAACCAACGACGTCATCGAGGATGACGGGCAATGGAACCCGGAAGACCTGTCAGCCTTGATCCTGAGAGAGCGCACCTATACGCCAAAGCAGATCGGTGACGCGGCCTCCTTCTGGCGCGACTAACTTGTCACGATCAGCCCCCGGCCGACATTGGGAAAAACGTGGATTTGCTAGCGGTCGACACCTTCAAGGGCGATGCTGACACAGGCGTTGAGGACATCCTTTCGGAGTTCGTGAACAACTCCCGTAATGCAGGGTTGGTGAGGACGGTTGGAGTTCCACTGGAGTCGGTCAGGGCGGCATTAGCTCATCCGAACGAATCCCTCGCAGGCGTCTTCATCGACGCCGCCCACGACTACGAGAGCGTCAAGGCCGACATCGCGGCGTGGCTCCCGAAAGTGAAGCCCGGCGGTATCTTCGCCGGTCATGACATCGACTCTCCCGGCGTGCTTCAGGCGGTCCAAGAAGCCGGGTTTGAATTTGAAGTGATGGGCCGCGTCTGGATCAAGAAGCCATGAGAACCATCGGCGAACCTGTTGTTTTCGGCGTGCATGAGCCCCGCCCGATAAGGGGACTCCCACAAGGACGGGCAAGACTTCGGATGCGAGTGGAAGACTTCGTTAAAGTTTTCGTGAAGACCGACGAAGGCATCCGCTCATTCTATGTCACCGAAAGGGATGGGGAGTGGCACGCGACCTACGAATCCGACCGCAACGCAACTATCCAACCATGAACCCTATCCTCTCCGTCCTCACCCCTTCCATCCCCTCCCGGCTCGACAAGGTCGCGGCTCTATCCGCCGCCATCGCCAAGCAGTCCGAGGGATTCCCCAGCGCGGTCGAACACCTCGTCTTCACTGACAACCGGGCGCGATCGATCGGGGCCAAGCGCCAAGCGCTCGCCGACATCGCACGCGGCCAATACATCGCCTTCTGCGACGATGACGACGAAATCTCAGACGACTATGTCGCTCACCTCCTCGCAGCGGCCAGCACCGGAGCCGATGTCATCACCTTCAAGCAGCTCGCCGTTGTCAACGGAGCCGAAAGCACCGTGCATTTCTCTACTCGGCATGCTGATGGCCCTTTCACTCCCGGCGGAATCACCCTGCGCAACGCATGGCACGTGTGCGCGTGGCGAAGGGAAGCGGTAAAGGGGTGCCTCTTTGGGGAAAGCAACTATGGCGAGGATCGCGTCTGGTGCGAGCAAGCACGGCTGCGGGTCAGCACGGAGCACCACATTGACCGGGTGCTTCACACCTACCGGCACGACGAGAACCTGACCGCCGCGCCCGTTCCAGTTTGACCCATTCGCGAAGGCATGAGCCTCGTTGACGACTTCCTGAACGGCCTGCATGCGGAGGTGGATGCCACCATGGGGACCGAATCCATGGTTTGTGACGGGCAAACCTTCGCTGTCGTCTGGGATGACTACCGGCTGGAGAAGGAAGGGGCACTCGGCGGGCTAGAGCCGCAAGTGGTGGCGGTTGCCACCGCGCAAGTCGGTGATGTCGCAACGCCGCGAGCATTGGTCACGAAACGCGCCACCGTGGCCGGACAGACATTCCGGGTGCTGGCGGTGCATGTCGGAGCCGTGGCCATCCGCTTCGATCTCTGCGACCCGAACGAAAGCCGATGATCCGCGTCCAGATAGATCCCGCTTCCCTGCGTGCGACCAAAAAACTGGTGCGCGACTTCCAGAAGAAGACGGGCAAGAACATCGAGGATTGCATCGTGGAAATCGGCCGATCCGGGGCGAAGCAACTCGCCCAGAAGGTTCCGCCTTTCGGATTGTCGGCATCAGTCGGCAAGCGCTTTGAAGGAAGCATCGCCAAGCAGGTCAACCGGGCAATCACAGCGGCCAACGTGGGAGTTGTGCGGGGCGGAACCGCCGCCGGGGCTCATGATGCGGCGAGGGATTCGCGAGGCCAAGTCCCGCGCACGCTGCGCACCAAGGGCAAGCGTGTGCCAGATCCCATCTCCGTGCGCGACAAGGAGCGCGAAGTGGATAAATCGAAGCGGGCGGCAGGTAATGCCAAGGGTGCTTGGATCGCCGCAGGGAATCAGCTTGGAGCGACGATCTCCGGGATTGCCCGATGGGTGTCCCGACACCTGAGCAACGGGCGCGGACGCATCACGGCGATATATATATATTTTGATGATTGCTTGATGATATTTAGTTAAGTCTATTACGTAGGCGTGCCAGTCACTAGATGGCAATTTGTTGTGTGCTCAATCTGACTCAGTCAGACGATAGTGAGGTCAGTGTCAGGACCGACAGTCCGTCATACCGTAAAGACTATGACGTTAATTACATCCTCTGAGAAGGAGAAAAATCATTGATTAATTGCCGAGATAATGAGCCATCGGGGCTGTGTAAATATGCAAGCATAAATAGAATAACAAAATAGTATTGCACAATACAAGAGCGGAACATAAGTTCACACATGCAACTCGATCGTATTTATTCCCTGGGCCCTCGGTACGTGGCGGAGAACACAGGTCCGAAGACCACCGTCATGCATAGTGAGAGCTTTCAGTCATACCTAATCTGACTTTCAGCAAATCACCATTTGATATACGGTCCGGGATAATAGTAAGCATGCGACAATCAACAAGTAAGCATGCGCATGCACATGGATGCATAATAAAAGCGGATCCAAAGCGACTGATGTACGGGGGCCAGTAATGATTATTATGATTATTATTATTATTATCATTATCATTATTATTATTATTTTATTATTATTATGGAGATGGGGGTAAAATGGGTTGGTTGAAACATGAGTGGGGATTTAAAACGGCGCGAAGGGGTGGATATGCTCTAATCTGGCGCGGGGAGCGTAGGAATAGACTTAACTGGCGCGGGGAAGCGTAGGAGTAGGCTTAACCGGCGCGGGGTGCATGGAGGGGTTTAAACGGTGCGGGGGGTGAGGGGTGCGCCGAATCAAGCCGTGTCGGGTGGTTGAGTTTGGAAATTTAGTGGTTTTGAGTGTAGGTTTAATCTGGCACGGTGGGGGTGGACGCCGGATTAGGGCACGCCGGATAAGGGCTTTTATCATTTTCTTGAGAGTTTAATGGGATTTAAGCCTATTTGGGTTGTGTTGAAACTTGGCTCATTTTATTGATAATTAGGGTTGATCATTGGATGGATTCAAGCTCAGATTGTCCTGCAAGCATGTTAAATTAAGACTCGTGCAAGGTTCATACTCAAGCATAGTCAATTTCATAATTCAAAGTACATCCACAGTCACCACAATGAGGGTTTTGGCAGAACTTAATCGAATTGACCACACGTAATTTAGGTAGCACCTCCCCATACCCAGAGGGTCACGGGGGAGAAGTGGAGGCATACCCATAGAACTGGGGTAAGCTCCTGAATGTCGGGAGGCCAAGATGGTGATCGGCGGACCCGAACGGATGGAAAACCCCGAGGACAAGCCTACGAGGAGCACTGACATTCTGTGGGCCTAAGATTATTCACTGGAACGGCCTAGAAGGGAGGAGACCCTGAGGGTTAGCCTATGGGGGTTTCCACAACCTGTGGCCACCGCAATTCCCTGAAGGGAAATGGGTTTAATGTTGGATCTGAAGACCCATTTTTATTCACCTTTAATGACTCATAGAGTTCCACGCCACATGAGGATGGGATCCTATGACCTTCTGGTGATTCAGAAGAGAATTGGCGGCATGACTGTTTAACAGGGGATGTTCCCCCTCCTCGGTTAGTGGATTGATATCTAAAAGAAACACGATATTTGTAGTAATATTATAATATCACCCATATAGCAGGAAGGGCAGGAACATGCCACATGGATGGACCCTCGCCCCATCCCTCTCGGGCTTTAAAAAGAAGCAGTAATCAGACATCCAACCGTTAAACCATCAATGGTTAGTTAGGCATAGGGAGGTTAGTTAGTTAGCATTTGTGGATTAGTCGTAGGCATATGAGCTACGGGCTCACAAGAGGGATGACATACAGATGGTTGTATGAGGCAAAGTGTGACGACCCAGCATCCGGGCTCGGGTAAACCCGAAATCACTTGGATCTTGAGAGGGCTCCCAAGAGCGGAAAAGCTCCGAAGCGATAAAAGGAGTGTGCAGAGGTATATAGGAATACATTGAACTTCCAGTTGATGAAAATTCCTTTCCAAGGAAAATTGCAAATAAACTCCTATCACAAAAAATTGCAAATAAACCCCCATCATAGGGAAGATTGCAAATGAATCCTTATCTAAGGGATAGGGAAGATTGCAAATAAATCCTTATCTAAGGGAAAGTTGCGAATATACCCTTGCCTTAGGGTATAGAGTCTCCCTGGGTAAACCATCAATATCATAATTGATATCGTACAGGTGAAGAGGATCTTCAACAGTTAATCAAAAGTGTTCAGACTTGTTCCGATGTAAATTAATACCGACTTCGATCGGTGGGGAAAAGTCCTATACACGAACCCTAAATCATATGATAAACCAAAACGTGAAGTAAATAAATACAAATAAACATGCTGATGATACCCGAAAGTCCTAATTTTTAATTCATCATCAGTGTGTCCGCATTTTTCGCGTGTGAAACAGACTGGCACGCCTAGTGGAACTTTTCTTGCCTTTTATCTTTCTGCCAAAAGATCTTTAAATGCCTTTGCGAAGGTCCAAACTTCCCTTGCTTGCCCTTTCAGGAGGGAGTAGGGAGGATCTCGGCTCCAACACCAATGCCCAAGAAAGCAATCCGCTCGGACAAGAAGTTTCAATGGTGGCAGTTACATACAGACCACTTGTCTTTGCCAACCACACCATGTACTGATATCTGGCAACTCCGATAGTCTTCAGAGATTTCCCGACGGTCGTCGGGTCCCCTTTTGGAACCTCAAGGGTTAATTTTGAAATTCTGCAAGGTACTCCGCATGATAACCCATCCAAAATTCCCAAAACATTAAGGTCATGGGTTTTATGCAATTAATTTTCTTCATGGAACAACTTCCTTCATAGGAAGGTACTTTTACAATTATGCCCTAATGTAAGGCTTTTATGTAACTTTTCACAAAGCTTAGGTTTTGAAAGAGAGGCGCCCCCCTTACCTCTTGTGCAGACTTCAAAACATGACTTCAAGTCTTCTCCTCAAGGCTCCAAGGGAAGAGAAGAAGAAAAGCACAGAAGGCCCTCTTGCTCGAGGAAGAAGCTCACGGAGAGAAGATCCCTTGTGATGGCCGCCCCCTCCTCCTTTTATGGTTGCTGGAGAATGAGACACCCCTGGTACATCTTGGTGGAGGTATGACCCTTGGCTCTCCGTCTTCCTTTTCTTCTTCTTCTTTTTCTTCTTCGTCTTCTTTTTATTTCATGCGCACACACACGAAGGGGGCCACCCCTAGTGGTATTTGGCAAAGGAGGACTGTGCAGCAAAAGAGATGAGAGAGGGTAGGGTGGCACCCCCGGTAGACTTCATCGGGGGTCCCCCACTCATGGCCCTTTAGCAACAAACTCCCATTAAAAATCATATGATTAAGAGGTAAGAGTTTTCTTAAACTTACCATTGCCAAAGAAGGTGACCGGAGCCCCACCCCCGGGGGGGGGCTGCTTTGAGGGTGGTGACCACACCCTAGCCTTCTTCTTCATCTGCACTGGGACTCCTATAGCTAGGGGAAGAGCACCCCCGTTGAACTGGCTGGCCCTAGGACTCCTATAACTAGGGGAAGAGCACCCCCGTTGAACTGGCTTCCCCTTTAGTTCCAAAATAGCAGCATCAACAGAGGTGAACGGGAGAGGGTACCCCCGGTGGGCTTGACCGGGCGTCCTCCCCCTTCCCTATTTACACGAGCAGCAGCAGCAGTAGCAGCAGTAGCGGGGGTTCCCCCTCTCAGTTCTATTTACAGGAACAGCATGTGGGGGAGAAAGGGGTACCCCCAGGGGTCCTCCCCTTGCTCCTTTTCTGTTATTTTTTTCTTTTGTTTTTAAAAGAGAGGCAACAGGGGCAGGGGAAAGAGGAGATACCCCCCTTTTCTGTTGTTTTTTGCTTTTGCTTTAAAAGAGAGGCAACAACGACAGGGGAAAAAGGAGGTACCCCCGATGGCTTCCACCGGGGGTCCTTCCTCCCCTCAATAGTAGGAGCACTGGGGGACTGGGGGTCCTCCCGAAGAAATATTTTGTGAATCTCCTTGAGAAGGCTGCGCCATCCATTGTGCTCTCTCCCTCTTGTGGGTGTGACTCCCCCTTCCTCTCTCCCTTTCTCTACTCCTTGGGTGCGATGCCCAAGACATCTCCCCTAGAGTTTCTGCTGCTGGTGCTGATAGGAGGAGACCTCCTCGATGTCCAGTAGAGCCCGGAGTTCCTCATTGTGGTCGTGCTGCAGCGTGGAGGCGACTTGGTACCCTGCTGCCCTGGGTGTGTCCTATGTGTCTGCCTGCAGGATAGAAATGTGGCATATAGGTTGGTCCGCCCCCTTGCCCATCTCAGTTCACCCTGAAATTTTTACTGTGTCTTTCCCCATGTCTCTCCTCATCCCAAACCAGCCGAATTCCATCTGTGGCCAAAATTCCCTTTAGTACCTCTTTTCCTGCGCAGACTATACCTGTGCAAGCTTGTAGGGATAGAACCCGTCCACAGAGACCTTCCCACTGCCAAAACCTTGTCAAAACACCCTGAAAATTAGTACATGTCCTCCCCAAATCATATCCCATCCACCATACAAATTTCATTCCATTCTGAGCCCATTTGCCTCGCCTAATCTCATCCACCATCTCTGCTACATAGTTTGTCTGCACCATCCTGCAGACCTGAGTCTCATAGTACACTGCTCCCCACACCCAAAACTTCCACTATGTGTGACCCCGCCACCTATCCTCCATCTTCCCACGTACATCCCCCATCCACCGGAGAAAACCCAGCCCTAAAATCCACCTGGAAGCCTTGTTGCCATGTTGTTCTCTCTCTATCTATCCTGCTACCTACAAACAAGCCAGACCGCACAGGAATTCACTTTCGGCGTCACCCCAGCTACCACGGTCATCTTCTGCGGCCCCCCTTCCACTGGCATTACTGGGACATCCCCACCTACGTGCCCACCAAGTTTAGTGTTTAGAGAACGATCAAAAGGCCACATTCCAGGCCTCCCAGCCCACTGGTCACCCGCACCTATGCAGACCGGCCTGCAGTCTACCCGCCATTCGGGACAACACCTGTAATACCCTGGATCCTTATTGGGTCTTTCTGAATTCTTATTAGGTATTTTGGGTCCTTGTTGGAGAGTTTCAGATCGCTTTTGTGGCTCTCGAGTTGAGTTTTACGATCCGTGTGAGTTTTTCTCTCGTACAAGTTACGAAACCCTGTGGTGAGTTTACTCCTCAGTTCATCGACTCGAGGACGTTACAGTTACGATGTACTCCTTGAGAGGATCGTTTCGACTATTTTTACATATTTTTCTAAATTAGTGCATTTTCGGCATAAATTATAGATTTTTAAAAATTAGGAAAATTTTCTAATTTCTTTCTTTTTCTTTCCTTTTCCTCTCTCCTCCCTTTCATTCGTGCACGTCCCTCTCTCTCTCTCTCTCTCTCCCATTTTCTCTCCTCTCTCGCCCTTCCGGCTCCGACAGCAGATGGAGGAGGCTCGTAGGCGAGGTGGCGACGACGTGGGGATGGTCGGCTGCGCGAAGGGATGAGGATCAGATCGGTTTTGGCGTGATCCCGAACGGTGGATTCAAAGCCGGCGTGGTTTGTGTTTTGTGATTTTCTGCGTGGATTAGTTACTTCGGCACGCTGTTTCTTCAGTGGAGGTAGGGAGATGGACCACCTACCTTTCCTGCACCTTTCCTCGTGATTTCACGCTCTACGGTGTGAGAACGAGTGAGTTTGGGCTGGTTGTAATTTTGGAGAGTTCATAGGCTTCACCAAAAAATGGTGATGGTTTTCGGAACGATTGGTACCGTTCGACTCCCTGGAACGTCTACATTCCATTGATACTAATTTCGTGTCGAATGGCGGTCTATCGGGGCCGGTAGGAGGCCAGGAACCTCATTAACCCCATTTGGGTGATTTTGTTAGAATCGCCCATTTCTTGCGATTCGTGCGTCGTTTTGACTCCGGTCGGAGTCTGTGTGATTGTCAAGGTGATTGTGGTTGTATCCCCTTCGTTTCGGCACGAACAGGGAGTGGAAAGGCCACGATCAGATGAACCCCTGGGTTTGCTCACCGTAACGCCTAAACGGCTTCACAATGGCCGTTTAAGGCTAATGGTGGCTGGTTTCTCACCGTTTAGAGTAGGTTGGTGGGTGTCTGCGCAGTCGCGCGATAGACCACCCAGTGGATGGCACGACCAGGTCTGAGCCGTCCAATCCTGTTGAGCGGCTGAGTTCCAGCCGTTCTGTTTCTCGGTTGGGTTGAGCGGCTAGGGCTTAATAGTTCATCCTAGTTGACCTAGGGTCAACAGTTTTTGAGGCAGTTCATGGGGCAGTTTGTCCCTAACCGTTCCATTCCTTAGGGCGGTTTGGTCAAAACCATTCTGACTGGTTACTGTAGTAGGTCGGTTGGCTTGAGCGGCAAGCTCTTAACCTCTCTACACCGTGGGGCGGTTCGGCCCTAACCGTCTAGCATTGTCCCCCCATTATCTGTAAGCAGCCTGTTCTAGACCGTTTTGTCTCCCTGGGCGGCCTTCTCTGGACCGTCCAGTCCATTGAGTGGCCCTTGGTGACCGCCCAATGAGTGAAGTCTGCTATTGAGTCGGTTGGCCGTGATGGCTTATTTCGTGTCCTGTCTATGTTAGGACCATGTTCTAGGGCAGTGTCTGAGTGTCGATGGTTCTCTAGATAGGTCGGTTCAGGTCGACTGGGTGCGGTCTACTCTTTGACTGCCATAGTTTCCCTAACGACCCAATCTAGGACTGCCAGTATTATTGTCTCTAGTTGCATAGCGGTTTCTTCCTTGACTGCTTGGTTTCCCCTAGCGGTTGAGTGTTGAATCGCTTATGCCCAGAGTGTTGTTTCTCGACGTCCCGATTTTTGTTTATCTTGGCTTGACCTTAGGGATTGCCCGTTGTCCCGTGGATATCTTTTGATGTCCTATGAGGGCTAAGCCTACGTTATGAGGTGGCCAGGAGTCTTCTTTCTTGTTGTAGGATTCTCTTTCCTACTCTAGTGACGTCATTGTCTGGTTCCGATCAACCCGGTGTGATCCAGTGGTTGACAGGTGACCTTGTGTGTGTCTCGGCAGTTGTGTCCAGTTCGAGACATGGTTCTGGATGTCGTGAGGTATCCTCTTACCTCGTTCTACGTATCCAGATGTGTTGAGGGTTCTTAGTGTTCCCTCAGGTCTCCGTGAGTCGTTTCTTACGGTGAGTCAATTTCTCTGGCTTAGGATTAGACTGATTGGCGACTTGTCCCACTTTGCACGATGACCTTGACTCTGAGTCATGAGACTCAAGGATCGTTGTAGCTTCAGGTCTAGTTGTCTTGTCCTGAGTCTGTTGGCAATTTCCTGTGCTGCCATTGGTGCTTCATAGTACGTGCGACATCGCTTCTCTGCCTATCTGTACTCCGGCACTCGTGTTTTGGAGTCTGTGTCATGTGAGCCTCCACTCCACTGGTGATAGCCTTACGCCACGCTTTCGCATAACGGTCTATACAGTGGGGCAGTTCCCAGTTTACGATTCTTAAGCTAGTTCCATGGGCCCTCGGTCCAACTGTAGCGTCCTGCAGAGGGGGAATACTAGCTAGAGACCTGGCTTAGGCAAGAGCCAGTGTGTGAACACGTGGTCAGGGGCGGTAGGACTTGCGCCGATGGGCATGACCCTGTCTAGTCACTCACGATGTAGTTCTGTTCTGGTTCTGATAGTGTCTTGGTCTCGGTCGTGGCTCAAGTGGCAGTGCAGACGAGACGCTTGTAGGTACAGCATAAGTCGTCAGTGGACGCAGCTGGCTGTTCTTCTAGCGAGGAGGTACTCCAGTCACGTGACACGTGACTCTCATGACTCTCGCGTGTCTTATTCATTGTGACCTTTCCGAGTTAGCCCTCTCGTGGCTTTGCCCGAGGTTAGTGTTGTGTCGTATGCACAACGTTCTAGTTGTGCATGTGGTCGTGTCTAGATCAGTGCGCTTGGAAGTCGAGCCGTGTGTGCTTTAGAATGGGTCTTGTTTGTCTCGACCTTTTTCTAGGGCTTTTGCCTTTTTCTCTTTGTAGGCCTTCGTTGCCTGATGTTTCGTCGACAGAGCGGTGACTCCTGACTTCATCAGTTCAGAGTCTACATTTCTATTGTTGTTTGGAGTAGCTTAAGAGCCGAGGTTCTCTCGACGTGGCTTCTTCCCTCTTCCCTTGCCTGTTCCCTACTCCTACTCCCTCTTCTCTTCCTTTACAGCTTCGTAGTTTAGTTTTCCTACTTTACTACATGTTGTTTTACTATTCTATGTTACTACGTTGTTTCCAGTGGGGATCCGCGTGACCCCTACTGAGCCAGTGACACGAGGCTCACCCCTACTTTTTAGGTGGGTGACGTCGTTCGGCTTCCGCGGTCCCTGGTGTGACGTGTCCGTAGCTGCCAGCTGTACCTGCGTCAGGCTTCCCCCGACCTTAGTGTACGTCTTTCTTTTCTGTTGACTGTACTTGCCTTTAATTTCTTAGACTGGACTCTGGTGTAATTGTTAAACTTAAACTGTTAATTAAAAAGTAATTTTATTTCTGCTATTTTAGCAAACTGATCTAATGAAATTTAATCACTTGCTGTAATATCTTCGTTTGCTTCACCTGCAATCCAAGAAAGAAATTTAGTTCACCCATTAAGCTCATTTCAAATTCTCCTTGCATGATTTTTGCGAATTCATCACATAAGGCATTATTAGTAGCTTCAAAGATTATATCATCAACATAAACTTGAACCACTAATATGTCTTTATCTGATTTTCTCGTAAAGAGTGTTTGATCAACCTTACCTCTTTTGAAATCATTCTCAATCAGAAATGATATGAGCCTTTCATACCATGCCCTTGGTGCTTACTTCAATCCGTACAAGGCCTTCTGGAGCTTGTACACATGTCGTGGATGTTTGAGATCTTCAAAACCTAGAAGTTGTTCTACAAAAATATCCTCTTTGATGTACCTATTAAGAAAGGCAGATTTAACATCCATTTAAAATAATTTGAAATCCAATGAGCAAGCATAAGACAAAAGGATCCAGGCTGCTTCTAGTCTAGCAATCGGTGTAAAAGACTAATCAAAATCAATCCCCATCTCTTGGCCATACCCCTTGGCTACAAGCCGGTCCTTGTTCCTAACAACCAATCTCGTATCATTTGGTTTGTTTCTGAAAACCCAGTGGGTTCTAATTACGGGTTGATTTTTAGGACGCGGCACAAGAGTCCACATCTCGTTTCTTTCAAACTGGTGCAGCTCTTCATGTATAGCCTGGATCCAGGACTCATTTTGCAGAGCTTCTTCCACATGCTTGGGCTCCTCTTGTAAGATTAATGCCATCAAATCCTCTTCTTCTACTTGCATTAGTGATGATCTAGTTCTTACCCCATCTAGAGGATTACCGATTATGTTTTCAGCTGGATGATCCTTCAAGAACGTAGAGGAACTGGGCAAGTCAGGATGTTGCACTTGTTGCTCTTGAAGTGTTTCGATTGAAGGATCTTTAACCTTTTCATCCTTGCTAGAGGTTCCTTCCGTTAGTTCATCCTTAGCCTTAGATGTTCCAACATGAGTTGGATTTCTAGGAGCTTCACCTGCATCCAAAATTGGAATAGATTGATTTGTCAGTTTTAATTCAGATTCATCAAAAATAACATGATGACTTTCTTCAACAACTAAAGTCATTTTGTTAAATAACTTGTAAGCTCTAGAATTTGATGCATAACTAAGGAAGATTCCTTTGTCACTCTTTTCATCAAACTGACCTAGGTTTGACTTACCATTGTTCAGAATATAGCAAGGGCATCCAAAAGGTTTGAGATAGGAAATATTTGATTTCTTACCTTTGTAGATCTCATATGGGGTTTTCTTCAAAATGGGCCTTACTATTACCCTGTTGATGATGTAGCATGCTGTACTTACCGCCTCAGCCCAAAAATATTTGGGTAGGGAGTTCTCACTTAATATGGTCCGTGGCATGTCTATCAAGGTTCTATTTTTTCTCTCCACTACTCTATTTTGTTGAGGCATCCTAGGTGATGAGAAGTTGTGCGTATATCCTTGTTCCTAGCAAAAACTACTAAAATCATGATTTTTAAACTCACCACCATGATCACTTTGGATTGTAGTGATGAGATATCCTTTATCATTTTAGATTTTCCTACAAAGCACTTGAAACTCCATCAAGACATCACTTTTATTGGCTAAAAATAACACCCATGTAAATTTAGAGTAATCATCAACAATAACAAATCCATAATATTTTTCTCCTAGGCTGGATGTCCTAGTCGGACCAAAAAGATCAAGGTGCAGCAGTTCTAGGGGCCTAGCGGTAGAAACAGTGTTCTTATTTTTGAAAGAGATGCGTGTTTGCTTGCCTTTTGTGAAAGCCTCACAGATCTTATCACTTTTAAATTTTAATTTAGGAAAACCATTTACTAAGTCATGTCTAGACAATTTAGAGATTACTCCAAAACTAGCATGACTTAGTTTTCGGTGCCATAGTCATGCGTTGTCATGGTTGTTCGCTACCAAGCACACATCATCACCGACAACATCATCAAGATCAATAGTATACACATTATTGTTCCTTTTGCCACAAATGAGGGATAACCCCTTATCAAAACAGCGCTAAAACTCTTCTTTAACCTAACTCATAGTGGTAATCTTATTTCTCAGTAAAATAACATTCCCAACTACACTAAGCATAGGGTTCACTAGGAAGAAACTTTAATTCCCTTATCTAAATAATTAAATTACATATATATCCCACTAACCCCACCTCAAAGGACCAATAAAAAACGAGAAGAGGAGCTAGAAAATACAATGGCAGTGGAGAGAGCGCTGGAGACGAAGGCGCCCCACCCTATTGGGCATGAACGAGGAACGTACGTACGTCTTCTCCATCCCTTTCCCCTTCCTCAACCTTCACTCCACCACCTCCGGTATGGTATCCAGAGCGGGCCGCCAGTGCCGACCACGGCCACGGAAAGCACCCCCGCCGGTGCCTGACACAAAGCTCGCGAGGAGCAGCTGCAGCGACATGCCCTGCGTGTCGGCCATTCTCACCATCTCCTCCAGCTCTGTCTTGCTGATCGTTATCCTCACTTCCGTCGGCGCCGGGGATTGCGCCGTCACGCTCCCCCCCTCCAACTCAAGGCTGTCCTCCTCCCTCCTGACAACCCCACCACCCAAGTGCCGCCGCCGGTGGGTTCCCTCCGCCCACTCCCACTCGTCGCCATCGTCCGCCCAGCAGACTGCTGGCTGTACCCTAACGCAATTCCCCATCCTCTGGCGATCCCGCAGCAAAGATGGCTGACTCCTTTTTCTCTTTTTACTTCTCCGGCTTCTGTGTGACGCTGCACGCGAACAGGAGATCAAGGTCTAGCTTGGAGAAATGGATGGATAGAAATAGTCGGGGAGAGGTAGCCGGAGAGAAATAATGATGGGAACTGTTGCTCAGGAAGGGTCGCTATCGTTCTTTATAGATGACCGAGGATGATGGGAACCACAGCGCGACTTGGGATAGGGATGGAGACGGATAGAGAGACGTAGATGACGTGTCCGTGTCGGGGCCGGTGTCTTCGCCGACTTGTCGTTGTCGACTACTCCGCCACTACTTATGGATTCGGTCAAACTGAGAACCCCGTCGCGAGTTTCACGACAGGCAGCGGGCGCCCGGTTGATCACTCGGCCGTGCGTAGGCTTGGGCATGTACGTGATTCGAACTTTCCAAACTTCAAACATGTTCGTCCTTGATAGTCAACTTTCTGAGTATTTATTGGGAAAAATTATCCTTCACTACGTCTCTTCTAAATAACTCGATCCTATGCTCCAAACTTTATGGTATTTACCGTAATATATCTCAAATCTACTAATAAGAGATTCCATGCCCCCCTAAGATTACATTCGGACAAGACCCACGTAATGACCCATAAGAGTCGACCGTTTTATCCCTAGTTAGCATTCCTTTGTGTTCTCTCCCCCTCCTCTCCCTCCCACCGTCCCTTTCTTCTTGCTCTTGGACATGTACAGTAGATCGTCGACACCTAATTATGTTGGGTTCGCCTTCCCTGCAACTATAGAGGAGGCAATAATGGGATCAAGAGCGGCGCATAGGCGAGCTTGCAGCCCATCCCATACTCCTTGCGACTGGAGCAGAGAGTAGCAATCGGAGAGGGGCTCGTTTATTCTTTCTTGATGCATGTGGTCGATTGGAGAGGAGATCAGCAACGGGCTATTCCATTCTACATTGTTGGTATCCATTGAAAGTTTTAGGAACATGATAGCTAACTTCTTATCCTTGCACAGGGTGCATGTTGTTAGTCGGTGACCATGAGTGAGTAGACAATTAGACACTCCTGTAGTTGACAGCTACTTAATCAGAAGAATATACGTGATACTTCGGAGTGCCATTGTAAGAGGGCATAAGACATATATCTCGACTCAACAAGCAAGCAAGAGATCGGAGATAATTTGATCGGTGTGTACGATGGACTGTAAATGTTGAATTTGTGCACATTTCATGTTTAATGTTATTCTTGTCTGATTGTCATCAATCTTTTTACACGAAGATTTATAATTGTTTTAGAAACTGCCCTCTTGCCATACCATTTCTTTTTTTATTTTTTTTATTTTTTTATTTTTAGTCTATAGTTTGTCCTTTGGACTTTAAACTTTGAATAAAACATCAACCTTTTTTTTTGGAATTTGATACTGGAGAACAAGGTCTTAATAGACTATCCCTATTTGAGACTTCTTCCTTTTGGGGAGTGCTTAGGTTGGTTGTCTTACCTATTCTACCCCTTGCCACTACACCCGAGCCGAGCGAGGAAGAGAAAAGACCTTCATGCCCCTTGGACATGGACAAAGTAAGAACGGTGTTTCCCAAGGGAGTCGGCTAAGGATGCCGTGTAGTGTGTGGGTCCCGTGAAAAGGAGTAGCCCTTAATGACCGGGGAGGGAATGTCAGACTCCTGGCGCAGAGCTCACTACGCCTATAGATGTTGCAGAAGCAAAGTTTGACCATAGACTGGCTTGACTGAGACATGACTTTTTTTTTTTTAACTAACACTCCTCATGTTGAAAACCTCACTCATGTGCTCATGCGTAGAAATGAGTAGTATGAAAATTAAAAATGCATTCTTGCGCAATTAAATTATACCTTACATCCCTCAGTAAAGTGACTTGTGATCCTGAAGCAGCCAGTGTGTTGCCCCTTGCGCTTGCATTTCTTGCCTTGGGAGCTTGCAGGATAAAAGATAAGATGAAGGTTGAAAGTAGATCAACATGATAGAGTGTTGATTAGCTCTGACCCAGATGAAGAAGGATAAAAAGAAAAAGAGGCAGGGCTTGAACTCCCTTGCTAGGACATGAAGCCCTAAAAACAGAAGGTCTACAGAAGACACCGGAAGCAAAGTGGGTTATGGGGGACTGAAGCCTCGAAAGTAACATGAGAAAGGGTGGAGACCATGATTTGGGGAAGAATGAAGAATGGCAGAACACAAGTTTGGGGGAGAATCCCAAAGAATTAGGGAAAGAGAGTCTGAAGCCCCTTGAGAAGCGGATGAATTAGGTGAATGACTCATAGAGTCTGAAAGGAAGGGGATTGTTAGGTGTCCTGGAAGGAAAGAATGTTGGGATGATGGTATAAATCTAGGATAATTGGGAGGTCCCAGAGGGAAAGAAGGACAAGAATGAGAAGATGTCTGAAGAAGATGATGAGAGGATTGAAAAGATGAATTAGATTGAATGGGAGATTGGGAAAGAAGAATATGATTTAGGAAGGATGAAAGAACTGCTTTGGAAGAGGGAAGATAGATGACCCAAGGAGAGGAGCCTAACAAAATGAATGAGGATGGAGCAGAACAAGAGGAAGGTGGCCTAGCTGGGCGCCCACCATACACTTCTCGGGCTTTAAACCTCCTTTTCTCTTTGGCAGATGTCATCTAATGGTGCAACGGCTTAACTCGGCTTCTTGTTCTCAGATATCTCCTCATGTAACGGGCCCACCATGCAGAAGGCTTGGTCCTTCTTGGACAAATACTTGGTGAAGTCATTGCCTTTTCACCTTTGATGTTCACGACATCATTCGTTAGTAAACAAACATGGAGAGCTTCGAGGAGACCCGCTTGCGGGGGAGTACTCTTGTCATGGCAAGTCTCTTGTGTAAGTCCCCTTGACCGATTTAGAATGTCAACCCATGGGGGCTCCCCTTTCGACGTAAGGAACTTGAACAAATGTGTTAGTGAAACTGCCTGCCCCTTGCGTGGAAGTAAATATGAAGTAGGCCTGATGTTGAGGACTTCCAACAAAGGGTGCCCTGCCCTTCCCGTGAGTATAGACTTCATCATCTCCTTAGCAAAAGCATATGTCATTATAATGTTTGAGGAGAACCCCTTCTCTTGATTGGGAACTTGCACTATAAGGGCCAATTTGATAACAGAATAAGGGTGAATAGGATGAGTTATTCCACCTACTTATCCTTAATCGAGTTTGGTAGTAGGGTTAAGTTATTTGGGGTCGGTTAGGAATAAGACCCTTATTCTAGGAATAACTCATTCTACCATTTCACATGGAATGAGTTATTGTCCCAGAAACTCTCCTATACAAAAGACCCTCACAAGGGTATCCTAGCCTTGCAACAAAGGCAAAAGATGTGATTTACATCTATTCAATTTACAAAAAGTGTCTACCCATCCTTTCGCAAAACAAATGGACTCCACACACAAAATTACTTTGTCAGATTTTTTAAAATTTACTATTTTGGCTAACTTTCCACCTTGTGAAAGACTTACATGTCCAACACAGTGTCTGCAAAATTTCGCAATATGTAAGCAGCTATCAGCCACAGTTCCTTATATCTTACTTTTGAGTTTCTTGATAAGGCTGACAAACATGTCCTCATTGTAAGCTACACAGGAATGAGAACCACCACCATGTAAATGCAGGCACTCGTAGTTAAGGTGAACTTATTTTTTTTTCTTTGTTCAAGAAGGAGGCTGCTACCACATTTCATAAATCGAAAACAAAATAATATAAAAACTTAAGATCCTTGACCTCCTTTCACCCATTGTATAACAGTCTTGTTATCTACTACATGCAGCACCCAAAACTCTAAATAATGTAAAACAGCCCTGTCCCACACCCCAAGCATTAAATGTCTAACAAACCATTCTTCTACCCCCCCCCCAAAAAAAACCTGCAATTATTTAACTTCTCACACTTTCCAATCTTACAGCCCCTCCCTTACTCCCCCTACCTCCCCTAAAATATCTGTCTGCCTATGTACCTTGCCATTGATCTTAGCAAGCAAAATTCACAATATACCTCTAGCCCATCCCAGCAGATGTCCACAGAGCTAGCTACGAACTAGTAAGCACCATGCTGATCTCCAAATCAGCTCCATCCCATTACAGTTGATGAATGATGACACATGTTTTATACTCTCCTATTGTCAGACTTCTCCCTATGATTTGTAGGACATTCTCTTTAAAACAAGATGCAGCATGTCGGGGTATGCAGATGTGGCACATGGAAGCTTGATTGGCAGTAAGGGTTCGTGTTATGTGAACACATAGATTGTGAACAAAGGTTTTGATTAATGTTTACACACATTCTAAGATGGTGGATTCTGAAGCACTAAAAGTAAATTAAAGATACAAGACCTCGTAGGCTGAAAGTACATGTGCCAGTACGATCAAATTATATATCCTAGTAGATTCTATCATACACCAATATGCTGACTGCTGAGGCATAAGTGCCAACAGTCTAAAGCTATATGCACACTAGGCTAATATCGCATGTGTCAGTAGGCTCAAACTACATGTGCCGGTATGCTCAAAATTACATGTACTGGAAGACCATATATATACCAGTATGCTAATGTACATGTGCCCATAGGATAAAGCTGTCTGCACAGTCAGCTAAGATCAAGTGCCAGTAGGCTCAAATTACACTTACTAGCATGCTAAACTTGCATGTACCAACTAAATTCAATAAATGTGTCAGTACTCTTCATGTGTGTGCCAATATCTAAAACATGTGCCACTAGGCTAGATGATTGTGCCAGTAGCCTGAACATGTGCCAATATCTTAGCCACATGTGCTGATAGCGTAAGTACCCAACCATAGGATAGATACATGTGCCAGTTGCCTAGGCCAATGTATGTGCTGGTACTTGTTTTCAAGGTGTCGCCTAGGCATCGCCTAGGCGACAAGGCACTCCAAGACGGCCAAGGCGACATGGCGCTCCAAGACGCACAAGGCGACCAGGCGCCTAGGCAAGCAGCCCATTCAGACACTCACCTGGCTGCCTTGGTGTCCATAGGCCACCTTGGACTTGCCTAGCCTACCTTGGTAGGACATCCACTCCTTGTTTTGAAGTCTATTTTAATATTTGGGCAAAAGTTCAGGGGTAATTTTGAAAAATTGACAAACGATATGTCAAGATTGGAAAGAGAAGATACGGCTTCCATTTCTCCTTCCCCTTTCTCTCGAATTCTTCTCCCAGTTAGTTCTTCTTCGCACCTCTTAAGGACATTGATTCATATTTACATGGTGCACTTTTTGAAACTAGTACCATGCAATCCCTCAACAAACCCCACTAACCCTTCGGGGGCCTCATCAGCCTCCTGGGTGGCGTCCCCAGTTCATGGTAGCAGTAATTCAGTACTTGTATCGGGTTATCGGTGCCATGGGCTCTGGGTCGTTACAGGGTCGCTGAGAGATACAGGTGTAATGCTTCACCCAGAACCGGCTTTGATAGTACTGGGGTCGAGGTCAGGAATTCCTTGAGATCTTCAAAGACCTTCTGGCATTCCTCATCCCAGGCGAACGTGGAAGATGCCATTTTGGGTCCCCTCAACAAGTTGAAGAAGGGTAGGCATCATTCGGCCGCCCGGGATAGGAAACAATGGAGCACAGCGATGCGCCCAGTACGGCGCTGGACGTCTTTGACGTAGGTGGGTGGCCGCATGTTCAGGATAGCCTGAACCTTGTCGGGGTTGGCCTCGATCCCACGTTGAGTTACTAGGAAACCTAGGAATTTCCCAGATCTAACTCCGAAGGCGCACTTGGCGGGATTGAGCTTCATGTTGTACTTAAGGAGGGTGTCGAAGGTCTCGGCTAGGTCGGTAAAATGGTCTTCAGCCTTTGGCATTTTGACGAGCATGTCGTCGATGTAGGCCTCAACATTCCGACCGAGTTGTCCTTCGAAGATTTGGTTGACCAGCCTTTGATATGTTGCCCTGGTGTTCTTTAACCTGAACGGCATCCGGGTGTAGCAGTGTACGTCGAAGTCGGTGATGAAGACGGTCTTCTCGATATCCTCTGGGTCCATCCTGATCTGATGGTATCCAGAGTAGGCGTCTAGAAAGCTGAGTAACTCGTTGCTGGAGGTTGAATCGATGAGCTAGTCGATGCTTGGCAGTGGGTAGTAGTCCTTCGGAGTGGCCTTGTTAAGGTCGGTGAAATCCACGCACATTCGCCATTTTTTTGAAGCTTTTGGCACCAGGACGACATTGGCGAGCCATGTTGGGTAAAGGACTGGGCGGAAGAGGCCGGTCTCTTTCCCCTTGATGATCTGCTCCTTGATGATTGCCTACTTTTTTGGGGCGTGCTTTCTCCTGTGTTGCTGGACAGGCTTCGCCGTTGGATCGAGATTAAGCTTGTGCATCGCTATTTCCCCGGGAATTCTGGGAAGTTGCTCATCAGACCATGCGAAGACTTGGAAATACTCAGCAATGAAAATTTTATATTGTTCCTGAACATCAGATGGGAGGTCAGCTCTGATCTTGACTCCTAGGGCCGGGTCACCTTTGAGGAAGATCGTTAACAACTCGCCGCCAGGCTCGAATGTCTTCGGCCCTTCCTCGGTTCCCTTAACCCCTTTATTTTTCCCTTTTCGGCCTTATGGCTTCGACCGAGATTATATAGCACCTTCTGGCCATTGCCTGGTTACCTCGGACCTCCCCCACACCATTTTTGGTGGGGAACTTCATTTTGTGGTGATAAGTAGAGGGCACCGCCTTCGTTCGGCTGAGGAGGCCTCAGCCGAAGATGGCGTTATAAGCCGTCATCCCTTTTATCATGATGAAGTCCACCATAACTGTAACGATTTTGGGCGGGGTGCCGATGGTGACCGACAGGCTCAAGGTTCCCTCGGGATAGGTTGCCTGGACGTTGAACCCACAGAGGGAGGTTCGAATCGGGCAGAGTCTAGACGGATTCTCACCCATCTTGAGGAAACAATTGTAAGAAAGTACATCAGGAGCACTACCATTGTCAACTAAGATCCTATCTACGTTACAATGGTTTATTGTAGCCGATACAACTAGGGCATCATCGTGCGGGGTTGTTAACCCTTCCAGGTCTTGGTCAGAAAATACCAAGGCCTGCTGTTTGCTCACCTACGGGGTTTTGGGGGGCTCGGAAGCCCGACTCGCCCGATCGGCGTGACGCTTCCTTCCTCGACTACTGTCTCCACCTGATGTCGCGCCACCAGCAATGACATTGATGTGGACTCCGTGGGGGATATTATCGATCTCCTCAGGGGTGACGGCGTCCTTCTTGTGCTCAAACATGTACCAGGATAAGTGCCCCTGGCGGATGAGGCACTCAATCTCATCCTGGAGTTGATGGCAATCGCCGGTGTGGTGTCTGTGGTCACTGTGGAACAGACAATGCTTGCGGCGGATGCGGTGTTTCGCCTTCATAGGCTCGGGTTGGCAGAGAAGGCCCGAGCCTTTGATGTCTTTGTAAATTTCGTAGACGGTAGCGGTTAGAGGAGTGTACCGCTCATACTTCCGCGATAGCTCTTTATGGTCCCCATCTCGATTTAGCCTCTTTCCTTGTCGAGGGCCCTGCTCGAACAGTCGCTTCTTGTCCCCCTCCTGGCCTGATCTGATCGTGCTGCGGCAGGAGCTGAGGACTTCCACGCACTCTGCATGTTGTAGAGCTAGGGTCACTAGCTCGACGAGGGAGGTGGGGGGATGGAGGACCAATTCGCAGTGAAGGTTCACGTCGCTAGTGCCCCCGATCAGTGCGGTGATGGTCGAGGCAACATCCTGGTGGGGGATACGCAGGGCCTTCGATTTGAATCAGTTAATATAGGCCCAGAGCCTTTCCCCTTGTTCCTGTTTGAGGGTCAATAGTCCCACTACCGACTGGGGAGGGCCGCTACCGGTGAAGCTTACCCTGAATACTCGTCAAAACTATCGAAAGTCACAGATGCTGCCGGGGGCGAGGGCTCGGAACCAAGCCTGAGCACCCTCGACCAAGGTGGTCACTAACGCTCAGCACTTGATGGCGTCGGGTGTCCCATGTAGGGTCATGAGGGCATTGAAGCTGTCATAGTGGTCGGCCGGGTCTCCCTGGCCATCGTATGCCTTGAAAGTTGGGAGCGAGATCTGGGGGAGATCTCAGCCTTCAAGACATGGTCGGAGACTGGGGATTGCTCCTCATCCTCCATGGTAGAGGTCTTTTGTAGGGTGCGGAGGGTGTGCTCTTGCTCTGCGAAACGCCTCTCAAAGTCTCACAGCCAGAGGGACAACTTCGATTGTCATTGGATAGAGGGGCTGTGGGGGCGTTCCTGCATGCTGCCATGGCACCCCTCGAGGGCCGTAGTTTCTGGGAGCGGCTGATGTGCTCCTGACTTCTCCCTCTTCTGGGTAGAGGAGGCTTCTTGCTCTGGGGGAGGGGCATGTGATGGTCCTCCTGACCGATTGCAGATTATCCACCGCCCCCAGAGGGTGAAACAGCCTCCTGTGGTTTGCAGGGAGGCATCCCCGCGGGGGGGCTGTCTCGGGGGAGTCACGACCTCTCTTCCCTAGTCGCCTGGGTCCTCATTCGATCAATGAGGCTGTCCAGTTTGGCGTCGACGATTTGAAGAGCGTCTGCGCTCCCAGCGGGTGGTTGCCCCTCCCCCGCGGGTGGGGGATTTCTACCGATGGGGTTGCTGTCGTGAGACAGGGTATTCCCCGTAGGATGGGAAGGTGCGCCTTCCTCCGTCGCCACGGATTTCCCTTTATCGCCGGTGGTCCTCTTGCTAGAGCTCCTTAGCACCATGTTGGCCCTTTGTTCATTTCCCACAAACGAAGCCAAATGAAGAGGGATGATCCCACGTTGTCCCCGAGCTGAAGATGATGACCACAATCGTGAGAACTGCAAGAGGGGAAACGAATTAGGGGTGCCCAGGGATGCATCCCCGGGAAAAACCCTCTGATGCCAAAGTCAGCAAATATGGTAGAGCTCTGATGCAAAAGAGGGCGGTGAGGAGGAGATGGGGGCGTAAGATTCCTCTCCACCAAGTGGTGAAGTGATTCTTGCTCAGGGTCAATGTCGCTTAGCAGCACTTACCTCTCTTAGGGGAGATTCCATGATTTATATAGCGACTCTTGGAGCATAAGAGCACTGCGAGGCAAGGAGTTTCAAGTGAGGTTAAATCCTCTTCATGGGCTCTTTAAGGCGTGAGGACTCTTTAATCTCCGTTATCCTCTTGCTTCTCTTGCTCATGAAGGGCACGCAACGATCACATAGATAAGCTTTCATCAGTCAGTCCGAGCACGGGGCCTTGAGCAATAGGCATTAGGCTCGGGTGGGATGCAAGGTCCGGAAGGGCCTTTCCCGATTGATCTGATGCTCGGACTTTTGAACCCGTAGGTCTCCTAGGAAGCGCTTGATCTGAGTGGGTTATTGGGCTTGAAGCTAGATGGCCCCAAGAGGGGCTATCACTCAAAGGAACTTGGCCTCTTTTTGTCTAGCGGGACCTCGTTCGGTTGTTCCTTTCCGGGTGGTAGAATTGCCCCTCTCCAGCAATATTGTGTGAATGTTGGCTAGGGCACGAAGCCTTGTGCCGAGAAAGGGATTTATTTGTTGGCAATGGATTAATGCCAACGCAAAGAAAGAGTTTTTGCACCAATTCAGACGTAAGGTCCATAATGACGATATTGTTTGAAAGTTGGCCCGGGCATGACACCTTGTACCGAGAAAGGGGGTTTATTCGTTAGTAAGAGGGTAATGCCAATGCAAAGAAAGAGTTTCTATGTCGATTCAGACATAAGGCCTGTAATGGTGATATTGTATGAAAGTTGGCTAGGGCACGAAGCCTTGTACCAAGAAAGGGGGTTTATTCGTTAGAAAGAGGATAATGCTAATGCAAAGGAAAAGTTTCGTAATCAGCTTCAACATATGCAGCAGCGTGCAGATGAGCCCATCCGACTTGGCGGGTGCTGGCATGGCACGTGTGCCAAACTGGAATAATGTCAACGTCAAGTCAGGCAATTCAGTTACTCTCGACAGTGTGGTGGGCAAAGATGGGAAAGTCATCCCGATGCTGACGGTAACAATTACGGGGGGACATTCGTCGCTCGGCAGCTTCGACTGGAGCCCGGCATCAGGCGGCAACGACGCGAAGATGTTCAACGGCTTTTTCGATCAAGAAGACGGAAGTCCTACCAACATTTCTATCACCGGTATCCCCTTCGCGAAATACGACGTTTACTTTTACCGTTGCGATGACAACGAGAAGGCGGACCAGCGGGCGGGGGAATTTCAAATTGCCGACAAGACTCTTTTCACACGGGGAGGCAAGGGGACGCCAACCGCAGATGGCAAAGGATATTTCTGCTCGTCCTCAACGACGGAAGGAACTGGCAAGGACATCCAACAGGGAAATTACGTAAAATTCGAGGGATTGTCCGGGCCGGCTCTTAGCGTGAGTTTGTCGGCGGTCAGTGCGGGTGACGATGTCCAGAGAAATAAGGTGGCTGGCTTTCAGATTGTAGAGCGCAAGTAATGGCTTCTTCAACGGAGCTTTGTCATAGAGGGACTGCAAATGAACAAGCTAAGCCTGATCTTCCATGACCCTATGGCACGTTTTGAGTACCTCTCACCCAACGCGAATCGTCGTTGACAAAATTGCTAACTGGGTGATTCGAGCGTCAAGTTCGGTTGCGGGCCTTTTGTCCTGCGAGAAATCATCGGCTTTAGCATAAACGAATCTGGGAATAACAAGGCACCTGAAGTCAAGCATCAGACTATTCGCAAGGGACATTATCGACATATAACTGGAGCCGCCACCGGCGGCGCAGAGAAAACCTACGATTTTGTTCTCCCAAGAGCGACCTGTTAACTCAATGAGGCTTTTTGTCACGGCCGTAGCGTCAAAATTGTAGATCGGAGTGGCTACGATGATGACGCGGGCTCCCTGAATTAAAGGCGAAAGACTGGCGACATGTGGATGCGCATAGGCAGGCCCCCCGTCGCACAGGGGTAGAACGAAATCTCTTAAGTCTAACAGCACAGTTGAGACGCGGAGAGTTTCGTAAGTTCTTCGGAGATTATCTGCCATCAAACGACTCAGACTGGAAGGTCTCTGCGAAGCAGAAATAATCAGATATTCGGGAGCTTTGTCACACATACAGAGTAAGTTGAATGAAATACTAAATATAAAAACAACTGTGATGGAATACCACAAACAGGAGAAGGCATTTCAATGCAAAGCTAGAATGCAGAAATGCCCTCCTGAGTTGATTCTGAGCCTCTTTACGCGCCGGCCTGTAATCTATGCCGTAAAGTGCCCGCGGGGGGTGTCATCCGCATCAGACCGCGTCGCTGCAAAGCCGGCACAAGCCCTTCGGTCAATTGGACAATATACTGCCTACTGACTTGCTGGGTGGGCGAAGTAAAAAGAAAGCCGTCTCCCCCAACTTCCTCAGCGAGGTCTACCATTTTATCGGCAACTTCCTCTGGCGTGCCCACCAGCTCGACCGACTCGCCGAAGCCATCTCGCAGCAGCTCGCGGAGCGTTTTTGTACTTCCCGGGGGAATGACTTTTTCAAGCGTACCAGCTCCCCCCTCCGTCGACAGCTGGCCAACCGGCTTGTCCAAATCAAATGCAGAAAAGTCAATATTTGATATTGAACTAACAATGGCCATCTTTCTTTCACGAGAATTGGAAGAAAACTGAGACTTGTAATCTCGGATATCGTGGTAGCTTAAGTTCATTTTGACATGTTGAAAAAGGCGGGGGACATGCTGGCCAGGACTTTGGATATGGTGGAGTCCTCCGGAAAAACAAAGAACCATGCTCCCAGAATCGAGAGTTTCGATGATATCGGCCACTCCTCCTCTCACGGTCATTGGTCTTCCAAATTTATCCAGTACCAAGCGCGTCCTTCATGAAGGCGCTAGGAGCATATAGCGCAACCTTCAACTGAATCTTGAAGACCCCTCCACTCCGTTTCACATCAAATGGTATCCTATTGTGTTTTTATGAGGATAGTCTCTTGGAACGTGAGGGCGATTTGTGGGGGAGAGAAGAGGAGGGTACTGAGGGAGCTTGTGCATAGTATTAAGATAGATATTTTATGTATTCAAGAGTCCAAGTGTGAGGATGATGGGGAAGCTATCCTGAGTGAGATAGGGGGGACAAGGTTGTCTAAGGGGTGGCTTCTCCAACTGTGGGGAGTTCTGGGGGTATAATGGTTGTGGAACCAGTTTGAGGTAGAGGAGGTGGAGGCAGATAGGTAGGTTGGCAGTGGGCCCTTCTCTATTCATTTCTGTAATGTAAGAGATAGCTTCTTTTGGGACTTCACTGGTCTGTATGGGCCACAGAGCAGAGAAGGTAAGAGGATACTTTGGGAGGAGCTGCTATGACATCATCAGTCTTCGAGCAGGCCGTGGCTCATGGGAGGTGACTTCAATGTAGTGGTTGTAGAGTGGGAGAGATTCGAAGACAACTCTCAGTTAGGGGAAATGGAAGACTTTAATGGTTTTATTCCAGATGCGGCATTGATTGGTATTAGGCCATCTATCCCCATTTTACATGGTCTAATATGAAGGCTGATCTTATTTGTTCTCGTCTGGACAGATTTCTAGTGTTTGTTGATTGGGAGAACCATTTTCCACATGCGCAATCTTGTTGTCTGTCCAGGCCGATATCTTACCACAAACCATTGTTTTTGCTGAAGACTTCTTACAGATGGAGGGGGAAGCCTATGTTCAAGATGGAGAGATACTGGTTCGGAGAAACATATTTCTTGAACACTATTAGTCGAGCATGGAATACTCCTAGGCACGAGTTCTCAGCTATGGCTAGATTTGTGAGGGACATGAAGCACTTGACATAGGTACTCAAGCAATGCGTTGCAACTAAAGTCGAGCATGGAATACTCCTAGGCGCGAGTTCTCAGCTATGGCTAGATTTGTGAGCAAGATGAAGCACTTGACATAGGTACTCAAGCAATGAGGTGTAACTAAAGTGTTACCTGGTAAAGTTGCTAAAGATAGAATTCTAGATCAACTGGAGGGCTTAGACTGCTCGGAGGAGGCTGGATTGCTAGATGAAATAGACAGATAGCTTAGGGACACTCTTAAGGCAGAGTTTGAGGAGATCCTTGTTAGGGAGGAGATTTACTGGAAGCAAAGATCTAGAGAGAAGTGGCTTAAAGAAAGGGATAGAAAATAGAAACATTGCTTATTTTTAGTGTGTTGCCTTTGGGAGAAGAAGGGTGAACTCAATCAGACGCATCAAGATTGGGGATCACTTGTTTTCCAGTGATGTGGACATCAGGGGACAGGCGAGGACGTTTTTCTCTCATCTTTTTCACAGAGGAGGGCATGATTAGGCCGTGTGTAGTTGATGATCTTCTCCCACGTATCTTACATGGGGAGAGTGTAGTGTAGTACTTGTTCGGCTTTTCTCGGAGGAGGAAGTCCATTTGGCTGCCTTTTCTCTTGCAGGTGATAAAGCTTCAGGACAGGATAAATTTCCCTTATCCTTTCTCCAGAAATGTTGGGAGATCATTAAAGCCGATTTTCTTGAGTAGTGCATGAATTCCAAGGGGGGAGGGCACATTTAAGGGGCATCAATAAGACCATTTTTGTTCTCATTCTGAAGAAGTAAGGTGCACATGAATCTATGTTATCACAAGCGCGCCTAGGCACTCGCCTAGGCAGTTTTTGAGGCGAGGCGGCCCCAAATCACCTCACTTTCGCCTCAAACGTCTCACTTCTAGGAGGGTTGGTCTCAGGAGATCTTGATTGACTTACCCTATGTATTTTCGCCTCAAATCTTGATTTTATGCATGTATTTTCGCCTCAAATCTTGATTGTTGTTAATTTTATTGAAAATCTTGATTGTATGTATGTATTTTTTGTGAAGAGATTGAGAGAATTTAGTTAACTTGTTTAGTTAATTTCTTCAATCTCATTAATATTGTTAATTCTGCTATGTAGTTATTTTAATTAGCCACCTAGTGTGGCGGACAATTCAACCTCCCCTTCTTGTCCCCTTGCCTACCCCAGGACCCAACAGGGGTTTAGCTAGAACGCTGTGTTTTCTTTTTGCCCATTCTGAGTAGATAGCATGTTCTAGGGCTAGAAACACATTTAATGGTTAGGGCTTTTTGAAAGAATGTCAAATCTAAAGTTGTTTCACATCTTGGTCCCTTGATTATCATTATTCTTTCATGATTACCTGCTGTAAACAAGTTGATTAAATGTAGCTTTAATTGTTCATAACTTCATTATTGATTAAATTACCAGGTTTGTTTGAGGGTCATGCCACTCCAATGGTAATGACTTACCGTTCACTCCTATTTTTCACAATTTTTCACACCATCAATCTTGTGATAATCGGGACTCTCGGCTGGATATTCCTTCTATCAGACTAAGACTATTATTATAAGGTCTTTGTAAGACCCCGCGAGCCTAGGATTCCTACTTGGACACAGAGCATGTTGTACCCTGAAAGTCTGAACCCAACCACTTGATCGGATTTCATTTTGGGTAGTCGAAATTGTGGATGCTCTGCCCTATCTCGACTAGAAAGCGGCCCTATATGAACCGCTACCTTGAGGTAGCAACCACAGAGTGACCGCCTTCTATTTTCTGATCGGGCCTGTGTCCCAGTTCTATCTAGGCAACTACACCTTGTTCCAAGTCGACTCCACCCTGTTTAAGTCGACCCGTGTCACCTCAGTTGCCCATGGTTATGTAGACTAAACCCTATTTCATTGCAACCATGCCCCCGGTCATCTGAGGACTTTGTTTAGTCGACTAAATTTTGCCTTGTGCATCGCCTGACCTGGTAACGGTCTTCCTTGGGCTGCCACCATCAAATAGCGGCCCTATATGGACCATTTTCTTCCTTCCTACTTGTTGTGCATTGACCCGACTGGTCCATTGAGTCGATGTAGGCCTCATTGTTGTCCTACTGATAGCGGTCCTATCTAGACCACTATATCCCAATAGCAGTCCTGTTCTGACCACAACCTTGTTCCATATTCTATTTTTCATGGATTTGTGTGTGATGTAGTAGCCATCTCAAGGATAGCCCTTCAGGCTATTATCCAGTCCTGTTCATGAATTCTTTAGTGAATCTTGGATTCCAAGTTATATTTTCATGACTTCCAATTGAAATTCTTATTATGGAATGACCCCTGATCTTAGAGCTTAGTTACATGAACTTAACCTTGGAATTCTTGGCCGAATTAAATGAATGTCTAGATATTACTTGGGATCTTTGATCCACCACTCAATGCCAATGCATCATAAAGGGCCCGGTCTAGTCCTGGGAGGAGCACCCGAATGTACTTGTGCCCATGGGAGTTTGTAATGACAAGGTGTGACATTGCATCAAGTACTTGCTAGCGAGTTGTCTATGACATTCATTCCTATATGAAATTGTAACTCTACATGACTTGTTATACTTGCGTGTTTGTTGCGGCGAATTCATTAAATCTTGTTATAAACCATTCTATCCTTGTTATTCCTTCATATCCTTTTCTTTTCTTTTGTGGGTATAGTTAACTACTATCAGCATTTATTTACTTGTTTACTTGCTGTTTTCATAGCTTAACATTATTAATTGGTTAATCACTTATACATTGCCTATTATAGAACCTACTGAGTGTTCGCTCACACAATTTTTCAACCCTTTTCAAGTAGCTCCGATAAGGATGAGCAAACTGATGGGGATGGGCACGAGTAAAAGCTTAGAGCAAGCCAATTTAGAAGTCGGGTCTTGTGATGGTCCTAGTGAAGATTGTGTTAGTTGCGTAGAGTTGTTTAATGTGGAAGTCGTAGTTTTGTTTAGCTTATTTGTTTGATTGGGTCATTATGTAAATGGTTGGTTTAAAACTTTGATGAAGTGAAGGCATGCAACATGCTCGGACTTGCATCGAGCATATACACTGACTCTGAGTGTATGCTAAAACATGCAGGGACTTGTCAGGTGACACAGACCCAAACATGCACAAACTTGGACAGTGTGCACGGGCTTTGAAGAAACTACGTGCACGGGCTTAATATGCAGGGACTTAGTGTATTCATGGACACAAAGAGTGTTATAAGAGAAAAGAATGCATGGAGATGATATGCATACTGATAAACACTGCATTGAATCTTAAGGCAAATGACTCTGAAGTCAAGCACAGCAATTAAGAGTAATTAAATGGCAGATCAAAGAACATGTTGACAAATAGTGTATGAGATCATTAAAACAGCAGGGATTCAATAGCCCGGTGGGGGATCGACTTCCTAGGGCCATTTCCTATGACTCCAGCCCAGAAGAAGTTTGTCATCATTGCCATCGACTATTTTACCAAGTGGATCAAAGTCGAAGCCACCGCCAAAATCACTGAGTCGGTTGTATGGAGTTTTGTTTAGAAGTCGATCATTTGTCATTTTGGTATCCCCTGAGTGATCGTGAGCGATAATGGTCGGCAATTTGATTCTCATTATTTTAAGAACAAATGTGCCGACCTACATATTCGCAACCACTTCACTTCGGTAGCCCATCCCCAGGCCAACTGGCTAGTTGAAAATGCCAACAAAACTATATTGAATGGCATTAAGGTTAGGCTCGGCAAAGCCAAGGGTAGTTGGCTCGAGGAATTGCCAGGCATACTATGGTTGCACCGAACCACTCCAAGAACCACCACTGGTGAGACCCCCTTCCAGCTGGTGTATGGCACGGACGTCGTGATTCCTTTGGAGGTCGACAACCCATCTCTCTGAGTCATCAACTTCTCGCGTGAGGCAAACAAGCAGAAACTGATCGAGAACCTTAATATGGCAAGTGAGATCTGAGAGATTGCAGGCATCCGAGCCACAGAATATTAGCGGCGCCTCACTCGATATTACAACACCAAAGTCTGAGACAAACACTTCCAAGCAGGATATTTTGTCCTAAGGAAAGCCGAAGCCTCTCGACCACTAGAGGCGGGGGGAAAGCTGGCCCCTAACTGGGAAGGCCCCAACTGAGTGGTCGAGATGCTTGGGAAAGGATCGTATTGACTGTCCACCATGGAAGGAGCGCTTATCCCTTGGACATGGAACGTAACGACATTATGAAAGTTCTATTTCAGAACTTTCCTGAAAAATGTAAGTGACATATGGCAATAACCACTTTCCTTTTCTTTTCATTAATGTCTCTTTGTACATCAGATAAGCCGTAGCCAATATAACACATATCAAAAATAAAAAAATACATCCGCTGGTACTATGGCACGAGCTGATCACTCGATTGACTCGGCTGGCACCCCTAAACCAAGCCACTGACTCTACCTAGTGTAGAAACTGGCTCGGATAACGGGATGACTGACCCTGGCTCGGGAAGCTCGGAAGAAAGATGTCAGAAGAAGAAAAGGAAGGAATGCCCGAGCGCCGCTTAAACAGGAGAGGGCCTCCTCTGCCAACTCTTTGGAAGGCACAGAGTCGGAAGCCGAATAGAAATTAAGCACCCGCGAGCGGTGAAACTAGAGCATCCTCCAAAGAGTGAAAGAAAAAGGAAGAAGCGGGTTGAAGAGCAAAAGAGGAAGAAGGAGGCGTGGGTAGAGATAAGGAAGGAGCAGGATGAGGCCGCCGTGTCAAACGCCCTGTTCCTTAAGCCTCCTTCCGCTTCTACCTTCCTCCAAAGATAGTGGCGGCGGTCCAGAAGTCAGGAAAAGGCGTGTCGCCATGCGCCATTCCTTCTTCCACGCCGTCCACCCGTCACCATTCCTTCTTCCACATCGAAGTAGAAGGAACCCCTCGACGGCCACTGGGATCATCGTCTTCCAAGTCACCCCCCATGTTTCGCTGATACTCTCCCAGAATGAGAGACAGATGCTTCACGAGAAAGGAGAAAAAGGAGAGACTACAAGGATAGATATAAATAAGTATATATTTAGAGAGATAAATATAATTATGTGAGATTTAAATCACATAAAATTAAAGAATAAAAAGAAAAATAATAAAAATGAATGAAAAATATGTGTCTACGTGTGTGAGAAGTGAGAAAAGAGAGAGAGAGTTGAGAATGGGGGAAGAGAGAGGATGAGAGTGTATGTGTGCGTGTGTAGGGTGTGTGTGTGCATGCAGTGGAGAGTAAGAGAGTGCGAAGGAGTCGATGCCACAATATGTGTGCGTGTGTGTGAGAAAGTGAGAGATGGGGGAAGGGAACAGAGAGGAGTCAATGCAGTGATGAGGGCTATGTGTGGGTGAGAGAGAGAGAGCAGAGAGAGGGGGCCACCGGTGCATGCAGGTGTGATGGCGTGTGTGTGCGGGGGTGCGTGAGAGGGTGAGAGATGGGAGGAGAAACTAGAGAGAGTAGGGAATAGGAGGAGGGAGGAGAAAGAGGGAGTAGAAGAGATGGAGGTCGGTGCGTGTGTGTGCGTGTGTGGGAAGGAAGATGGAGTAGAGAAGGGAGAGGGTGACGAGAGAGGGAGAGGTGTAGAGGAGTGCGTGTGTGCGTGATGACTGTGTGTGTGCAGTGGTGAGGAAGAGAGGGAGAGAGGGGGTTTCAGAAAGAGTGGGAGAGTGAATGGTGAAGGCAAGAGAGAGGGAGTCTGGTACAGAAGGGTGTGTGCATGTGAAGCAAGAAAGGGAGCGACGGAGGGAGAGAACGGCGAGAAGGGGGGACTGAGAGATAAGGGAGACAGAAAAGGAGAGAGATGCGGTGGGGAAGAGAGGAGGTGGTGTGCGAAGGTAGAGGGAGGTGAGGCACTAGCCGGCACTGGCAAAAAAGGGAGGCTGGCTACGGTGCATGCTGGTGCAGAAGAGACAGAGGCCAGTGCATGTGTGTAGTAGTGAGAAAGAGAGAGAGAATAGAACCAGGAGAGAAGAGGATGAAGGGAGAGGGAGTGGGGAGGTGCTCGCGAGAGATGAGCACCCGGCAGGGACAGTGGGGCAGGGGCTCCAGACTAGGTGTAGAGAGGATGAGAGGAAGGTCGCAGAGAGAAGGGGAGTGAGTGCAGAGAAAGAGTGGGAGAGGGAGAGAAGAGAGGGGAGGTCGCGGTGAAGAGACGAAGGGTGGTGGTGCAGGTGAGAAAGGCGAGCTGGTTGGGGGAAGAGAAAGGGAGGGAGTGAGAGAGAGGTGGTGCAAAAGAGAAGAGAAGTGGGGGGGAAGCACAGGAAATAGAGAGAGAGGGTGAGATACGAGGGAGAGGAAGAGGTTGGGGTGCCCGTATTCAAAAAAGGGGCACCAGACTGGGGGTGAATGCAGCGACAGAAGTAGAAGGAGAAGGGAGGAGAAGGATGAGAAAGAAGAGGAAGGGGAAGGAGAAGTGCACAGGGGGAGAGAGAAGTCAAGAAGATGCCTCGCAAGAAAAAAAAATGCCCTGGGGGAGAGGGATGCCTGCGCTTTTATAGGAGAGGCCCAGCCATCTGCTGCCATGCACGCCAGCATTGTCATGATGGCCCAGCCATTGCAGGGTTGCCCTGTAAACCTTCCCAGAGCTTCCATCATGCGCCTGATGCATGGGTACTAACTTGAGGTTCTCACCGGATCCTGTACATCCAAGACGGAGGGGCTTCGCCATCGATGCCTGCTTCGCCTGGAGCTACCCCTGCTTCACCTGCTGCGCCATCAAGCCACCTATGGCCTTCACTACCATACCTGCTCCGCCTGTTGCGCTCGTCGGATCCCCATGATCACTGCTTAGCCATCAAAAACTACTTTGCCTAGAGCCATCATGCGTCTACTGTAGGCTGCCATCTGGAGGAGCTCTGTTATCGTGCAGGAGAGGGAGAGGCCTGTAGGCGCACCTACACGCCAATGACACGCTGCCAACGCAGGGAGTGGTCATTCTGCAATTCCTGGCACTGTTCACAGAGTAGCAAGAACATGAAAAAAACGATATAGAGGCCCCTAAAAAATTTAGAATCCTTGGCAGAAAGCGTCACACAACTCCTTCCCCTCTTCGCTTGAAGATAGAAGAAGCCTTTGCCCGCATGGGAGAGCTCCTTCAACTCGAAAAAGGAATGGTAGAGGTCTAGTGAACTACGAAGCCCGCACGAGCGACAGAGAAAGTTGAAGGAGAAGATGAAGGTGTATGAGTTGGAAACCAAGTGGACAGGAGCCAGTTGATAAGATTGAAGCAACTGGATGACAAAATTGTGGAGAGGCAGATGGAACCCGTACTTCCAAGCCAAGAGGAAAATGCAGAAAAGGCCCAAATGAGTATCCAGACTAGACTCGTGAGGTTGGGATGCAGAGAAATAATACGGCCACGGCAGCCCGAAGCGCCCCTCCATTGCCTTTACTTCATCCTCACTCAACTCGCTGCGCAAAGGATGGTCGGGCTGCAGCATTAGGCTTCCCACACCCTGACCAATGTCCTGCCCCTCAGTAGTGCGGTATTGCTCCGCCATGGCCGAACGAGAGGAACAAGGGGAAGAGGAGGAAGACGCTGACTCAGGTGGCTTGGGAGGAGGTGGAAGTTGATGAATTACTCCCGTCGCGATCTCTGCTACCTCCACAAAGTCCTTTGCGATTCTCTGCTCCTCTAGACCCCCCTCATGGCACATGAGCTTTTCATATGGAGAGATAGAATAGTAAACAAAGGAGGCACGGAACATAAACCCACACGACGTTTATACTCCAAGCAGCTTGGCGGGAGGTGACGTGACATTCCACACTCCAAGAAGGGACTCCTTGCATCGACTCAAGAGAGTCATCATCGCCGGCAAATTCCCAGGATAGCCACATTAAATGGCCCCTGTCAGAGAGAAACTCCCACCCCATTCGAGCCACCAATGTCACCCCCACAAATGTTACTTGTCCAAGCCCAATTCTGGCTTGGGAGTAAGGGGGGACAAGTGGAGAGGGGAAAAATCTACCACCCAAGAGCACGGCCCAACTAGGTCCAATTTGACTGAACCAGGCCCAGCTCCCCAAAGTGACAGCCCCATTTTTGGCCCACTTACTCCAAGCCCAAAACTCACTCAGACCAGCACTTCCTAGGCAACCCCCGGGTCTGAAAGTCCCAGTGACAGATCGGTCGAGAAGGCCCCTATAGGGACCCAGTGCAAGCTATCCGAGCTACACGCCCATCGCTCGAGAGGACTCCAAGCAAGCGTCCCAAGCTTGGACCGACTGTCGAAAGCTTATCCAAGCGTCTGTTAAGTACCTTTAAGGAGTGGGGAACTCCAAGTGATAAGGGAGAGCAAGAGTCCTTGTGCCATAAAGAGCCTACAATGAGGATGTAACCCCCCTTGAATCCCCTCGACTCCCTGGACTCCTATGTTAAGCGGATCGCTATATAATCCCTAGGGGGACTCTTCGAGGAGGTAAGCAACGATCCTGAGTAAGAACCACCACATTTCTTGGTGGAGAGCAATCTCGTGCCCCCTTCTTCTCCTAACACCTCCCCTCGCATCCGTGCTCTATTACATTCGCTGACTTAAGCATCGGAGGGTCTTCCCCAGGGATTCATCCCTGGGCACCCCTGATCCATTTCCTATCTTGCAGGTTATATATATGTGGTGATCGTGATCAAGAATTCCTCCAAGATCTCACGACTTAGAATCAGCGCGAGATTATGCCTCTTCAGTACCCCTGTGCCACTTGCCTAGCCTTTTTTCTAACAACATTTCCCTCTTCATCAGTTTTATTTCTAAAAATCTATTTAGTTCCTATAATGGAGCCATGTGAGGGTTTAGGAACTAGGTGCCATACCTTGTTCCTCTCAAATTGATTCAGTTCATCATACATGGCCTTTATCCAATGCTCATCTTTTAAGGCACTTTCAATATTTTTGGGTTCTTTTTGTGAGACTAGTGCAAATGAATTCAGTTCATTTTCTATCCTGAAATGTCATCTAGTCCTAGGAGGTTCATTCAGATTACCAATCACATTCTCTAGTGGATGATCTCATGAGAATTATTTCTCCCATATGGTCAAATGACCAAAATAAAGAAAATACAAAAGGATTAATTATGGTGGGAAAACTTATTTAAATCCACATCGGGACAAGAGAGGGGGGGAGTCAACAACAGGGGCTGGTCAAGATTCTCTCTTGGACCATGGATCATCCCCACAAGGGCCCTAGGGAGTCTAGGTGGCCCAATGGGAGAGAGAGTGGGGGTCTCGCCGGGCTAACATGGCCTTTTTGCAAAGAAATCCCATTATTCCTAATGACTAACCCTTTGGCTTATCATGCCATACAATTGCAAACTCATTAACCCAAGAGTATAAATGCAAATTAAAGGATATAAATGTAAATAAAAATAATTAGTGCCCGATGTTGATTCACATCACAACGTGAGCGGATAGAGTCCATACTCGATGAGCAGGTGACTACCACTAGGAGTGGCGCGTATCATCGCTACTTGGTACATTGGAGAGGATGGCCCACGTACGAGGACACATAGATCACTGGGGCAGAACTTGAGAGGATAGATCTGGACTTGCTCGAGCGATACCTGAGTGACAGAGACCCTTACTCGATAGGGTCATGTTCATCTCGCCCGGGGAGAGTTGGTGAGGACACCCGAGCTTGAGAATGGCGCGACGCGGCTGAGTTACATTACAGGATGCGTAGCACTGTTTGGGACCTGCAGGCCTCGTTATGGCTGGGAGATGACATGGAGAGCTACCCCTGAGCTAGAGTCTTTCATCCTTTATTATTATTATTATCATCTTGGACTTTATGGGCCAAGCTGTGGCCAATTGGACCTATTTAGCATTGCCTTGTATTCAGTAGGCTTGGTGAGGCTAGTGGGCCATTTCTTGTTCCAAGCCCAAGGAGGACAGGGCTGGCCACCCCCACTAGTGGGTCACCACCTTGGAAAGCACACCCCATTCCCTAGGGTTAGGGTTGGGTGTGCCCCACCCTTCCTCTCCTCCTTGGAGATGGCAGCCGCCTACCTCCCTTTTACTATCTAGGAAAGTGAGAGGTTCCCTCCCCCACCCATTCCTATTATGTAGGAAAATTCAAATAAATACTTGTTTAGGATTCCTTTATGGAAATTAGGATTTTCCTTCCCCTCCCCATATATATGATGTAATTTCTTTTTGAGAAGAAGAATAGAAAAAAATTGGAGAATTTCTTTGGAGAAGGTCGCGGCTCCTCCTGTCCCTCTTAGTGAGTGCGACTCCCTCCTCCCCATCCCCTTCTCTTCCTCTTGGGTGCGACACCCAAGGTCTCTCTTTTAGGTTTTCTGTCGCTACCCTAGCATTGAGGCTTCTTCCCTGACGTCCCTCCAGGCCTAGAGAAGCTCTCCCGTGGTTGTGCTGTAGCATGGAGGCCTGTGGAGTCCACTCTCCTTGGTGTGCCCCTGGGTGGTTGTCTGTTGGACAGAGCTGCAAAGAATGGGTTGGTCCTCCCCTTTCCCATCCTTTCATGACATCCATCTCTTCTGATCATTTCTTCCCCCACATGTCCCCCACGCCCCTATAAAATTTTATGCCCAAATTCACTCTATGGCCGGATTTCTCTTCACAGCCCTTATCCCTGTGTAGACGGCCTCTGTGCAGACCTGCAGGGATAGAGCCAAGCCATAGACCCCACTTCGCCCCCCAAACTAGATCCAATCGCTCTAGAACTCGAAGAACATCTTCCCCATGCCTTAACCCATTCTTCTTAATTTTTTTATAATTTTATGAGCTTTTTTCCCCCCGCGTCCCACTGCCCACTTTCTCTGCTCCCAGTTCTATCTACACAGATTTGTAGAATAGAGCACGCTTTCCACTGTCTCCCACGCCCAAAACTCCCATTAAATGCAGCCTCTCCACCCCATTTCCATTCTCCCACGACCCTCCCCTAACCCCCAGAGAAAACCCCGCCCCCAAAGCCCCCCGAAAGCCCCCACACCACCCCCCACTTACAAGCTCGGTTCTGCTGGCGGTAGATAGACCTAATCGCATAGGAGTATGACATTCTTCAACATTTGGATAGGACCCCAGCTAAGGTTTTCATTCTGAAGCTTATCAAGAGGTCCCCTTCTTATCAATCCACCTTGCTCCAATTCCCACAAAGGATAATCATCATCGAGGATCTCCCAGCTAGCAGCATGTCCAATGCCATCCTAGCCATGACCCAGGGCCCTTCCATCCCCTTCTCTGACAAAGACCTGGCTCCACCTGAGAGTAGGCCACTCCTGTTATGCCTCATTGTCACCCTTAATGGGGTTAGGGTCATTTCCACCCTGATCGATACAGGAGCTTCAATTAACGTGTGCCCTATGAAAACCATCGAAAAGATCGGGTTGCGAGAAGAGAACATAGAGGAGGTGTGTACTACCATCCGCATACGATAACTTGGGAAGGTGTGTTAAGGGCAAGGTAACCTTACAACTTGTCCTGGGTCCCATGGTCATGTCCTCAGACTTCTTTGCCCTTGATGTCGACCTAACATACAGAGCCATCTTAGGACAACCATGGATCGAACAAACCTTAGGGATCCCATCAACTGCCCATCAATGCTTCAAGTTTCCCTACCATGTGAGAGTGATCAAAATCAAGAGCATCTCGTTGGTGGAAACCCTCAACCCCATCACCTTCAAACAAATTCCATTCATGACCATCCCAGACAAAGGAAAGAAACCTGTCCTCTCCATAATGGGCACCGTAGGGCCGGCAACCCTTTGTCATGCAAACCATTCCATCCTTCCCCAACCAATCAGTCATTCTAATATCACATTAGGAAAAGGATGGGAAATAATGACTAGAATGGGTTTCATGATGGGTAAAGTTATAGGCCAGCACGAACAGGGTCCCACTCGGAGGACAAGGCTCAAGGTCTCCAAAGGTTGGACCGGCTTTGGGCATTTAGCTGAACAAATATCTAGAACTGTCCAAGCTAGGGTGCAAGCTTTATGATCATTTCGTCAAGGGCCCAATATAGCCAAAGACTTGGATTGAGCCAGGTGAAAGTCATGAGATCAAGGAAGAAAAAACTCCTCAAAATCAACCACTCGAAGTGGACTTTGGGCTCCTCTCTTTATTCCATTTCGATAAACCTCCAGATGACGCCTCACCTGGGGGCGTGATTCTAGCATCAGACAAGTTGGCTCTTGTCTGCTTCATTCCATTTCTATTTCACCCTCCTTTTTGATGGAATATATGGATGCTAGATGGGTGATCAATGACCTAGATCCCTATAGATAGAGTGTCTGTATGAGATCCAGAAGGGGGTGAATGGATCTATCACCCTTTAAAATCAACTACAGCAGCAACTATTGCGGAATTAAACCAAGTTACTATAGGGCAGACAAAAATCACTCAATCACGATTGCAGTAAGAAGATTCACCTAGATCAGAACTTGAACAATCTTAAACATGCATCTAGTGTAGGTGGAAGTTGGGAATAAGATGCATACCAATCACAACCGAACTATAACAGATCTGACTGAGCTGCTCATACTCTAACTAGGCAACTAAAGTAATTGTAGAATATACTCAAACTACTGCATAGCAATAGGTAACACTTAGTTGCAATCAACCTCAAGTGGATCAATTAGATGTGATTTCGTATGATCTTGAACAAACATCTACCGAACGATGAACAGAAGTGGTAGATAATGCAAACTATAAAAGAATCGCGTAATAGACATGGATTTTTAAGGTGGTTTGATCTAAAACCCAAGATCTACGTCCACCCCACACTCCAAACCGGAATGTGACTTCTACCGCTGATACACAGCTTCGCTAATCCACAACTTCGGGGTCAAAACCCTACAACTGCTGGGCCTTACAGCTTATGCCGTCTAGTGGAATCCTCCTCTACCCGCTGAGCCTCACAGCTTGCTCTGCTGATACACATCTTCAATAGGGGTTTCAGAAAACAAAAGAAACGAACAAGAAAAACATAAATCCCTTCAAGGGAATGTAGCTCAAATAATTGAGCAGACTCAGCTCCGGTTCGAACCAACATACCCAGTTAGACCACCAAACAGTCTATAATAGACCCGCTACACGGATTTAGCGGTCTACATATGGGTCGCGAGAGACACCGACCCTAACTGACATAAACTGTTGACTTCGGTCAAACAGGAATTAGCAGTCTAGAGATGGGCTGCTAAAGACTATAGACAACCTAAGCTTAGGCCGTTACCTTAACTGACTTAGAATTGTTGACTAGAGTCAACGATGCTTAGTGGTCAAACATAGGGCCGCCAAAGCAAGCTTAGCGGTCTATCGTAAGGCCACTTAGCCAAACTATTCTATCAGTAACATCAAGCCACTGACTAATGGGCCACTAGACGAAGCTTAGCGGTCCAACAATGGGTCGCTAGCCACAAGAAATAGTTTATCACGAGACCGCTAAGACTCGAGCTGACTTAAGACTTAACCGACAACCTCAACACTTAGTGGTCGACAAATGGACCGCGAGAGGTAAGAAACGGTCTTTGAAATGACCGCGAGCACGGTACGGGGGGAAAACTAGGGATCGGGTGAATCTCGGCCTTTCCATGCCCCGTTCGCTCTAAAATGAAGGGAAAACAACCCTAAGCATGAAAATAACCTTCCACAGTCTGGAAGGGCTCGATTCGAACACAAAATCACAAGAACCGGATGATTCCACCAAGTCGACCCTAATTGAGTCATTTGGGTTCCCGGACTCGTACCAGTCCCAAATGACCACCAATCACATTGAACTCAGCAGAAATGGAATGTAGACATGCTGGGGGTTCCATTGACACTAATCTAGCTAAAAAGTGTCGTCATTTTTCGGTTAACCTGACGCACACCCCCGAAGCATGATTTCGCCCAACTGAAGCAAAACCCACTCAAACTTGCACCACTCGGCTCCAAATCGCAAGGGAACGTAGCAGAGAAGCCGGGCTTTCGTCTCCCTACCTCCACCGAAGTTCTCACGCGCCGAAGTAACTAAATCGCGTTGCAACAATCACGATGAACCCGAACACACCGTCTTTGAATCCACCAAGGGATCGCACCAACGCCACGCTCCATTCTTCGCCCCATTCACGCGCCAGGTCAGCTCCATGACATTTTTGCCTTGCCCATCTCGCCACGGTCGTACACCCCGCGGAGAGAGGAGAAGAGAGGAGAGAGAACGAGAGAGGGGAAGTGATCGACAGTGAGGAGACAGGAAGGAGAGGGAGGGTTAAATAGAAAAGAAATTAGGAATTTTCCTAATTTTCTAAAAATCTATTTTTTATGCCCAAAATTTCACTAATTCAGACAAATATGAAAAAATAGTCGAAGTGATCATCGAGAAGAGCACAACGCAACTGTAGCGTCCTCGAGTAGGTGAACTGAGAAATAAACTCTCCATTGGGTTCCCTAACTTGTACGAGAGAAAAATTTACGCGGATCATAAAACTCAACTCAAGACCCACAAAAGTGATCCGAAAGCTCTCCGATAAGGATCCAAAAGAATCCAAATGAATCTAGGGTTTTACAATGGGACCTCTTCCTGTGGTTACGAGGTTCGTCATCCTCCGTGATGCTAAACTTCTCTTCTTTCTCCTCTCGCCTATCGGACTTTCGACTAGGCTCTTCTCTCTTGCCCTTAAATTTCTTGATCTTCTCCAAGGTCCTTTCACATAGGTGTGCCTGTTGGACCATCTCCGTGTAAGTACGGATATTTTGAGGGCCACATTGTTGAATAAAGTCGGGCCTTAAACTGTCCAAAAAGTGATTGGCCCACAACGGTTTGTTGCATCTCATCTTAGTTGACATGGTGAGCCATTATAAGAATGAGATACCTGAGAAAAGGAACAATTTGTTAATTCCTACGGAATTGAGGGGAGATAAACTAGAGATAATTTTTAAATAACTATCTCATCCCGGGCTCTACCCAATCTCTCATAGGTGGGGAATATTCTTTCCTTAGTTCATAGGTGTGGGTCCTTAATCCATAGATTTAGCCTATGACATGACATTTTTCTCAGATAAAGCCCTACCTAGGGGTGAGAAGGATTGTGAATCCAAATTGGAAAACACATGCCACCTCACACCTAGGGGGGTATTTTATTGATCACTGAAAAGAAAAAATCATTACATCAAACGAATGCTAGGCATACCTAGCTTATCTAATCTAGCAGCACGCTTTGCCAAGCTAGGAAGATCATGCTGCGAATTAAAGAAAGAATTACAATTTGAATAGCAAGCAAAATTGGCTAAAGAGTCAGCAACTGTATTGCCTTCTCTGTAAATATGAGAGATGTTCAAGGGTTGGGATGTGCTACTCCAAATATCTCTGACATATGGTAGAATCTCCCACGGACATGCAGCCTTCCTATTTAACACTTGCACTAGAAGAAGAGAGTCACTCTCAATCATTGCCGGCTGGGAGGAGATAGTATGAAGGTGCATGATTTCATCCATCAACGCCCTGGCTTCAGCAACAAGACTATTACACTGCTCATAGTAATGAGTGAATGCTAATAAAACATTCCCCTGGAAATTCCGGATGACACCACCACCACCAGAATGACTGGTCTTCTTATGTGCTCTGTCAGTGTTGAGTTTAAGATAAGGCCATGGAGGGCATGACCATTTGACAATTTTCACCAAAGGGGAGGCCCGAGCTGCTACTTTGATGCCAAGGCCGGCCAGAAAATTGTGGCTACTTGATGGACCTTACCAGAGGTGAGCATTATTAGTGACCTGGTTCACTTGAAAAAGAATTTTGTGAAAAAGGCTTTGAGGAGATATAGCTTTTCCTTCACATTCCTTGCCAACCAAGTCTCCCACAATCCATAGCCAAGAGTAGTAAGTTTGAATAAACCAAACAATGATTTAATATTGATTTCCTGTATAGTATTAAGAATTAGGTTTTTAGCAGAGTTACCCTTGAAATGACACCCATGCCTTTGGAATGAGGAGCAAGTAAAGGAAGCACACTCACTATGAACAAATAAGTGATTCATATCCTCTACATGAGGCTGGTTGCAGCAGTGACATTTTGATGGTAGGGGAATGCCCAAAGACTTGACTCTTGTATCAGTAGAAATGCAGTTATTGAGAATTTTCCAAATGAGAATAGAAATCTTGGTAGGGATCCATGTTGACCACAGCCGATCACATGGGACAGAGTCCAGTACAGAGACAAGATTGCATGTACCTTTATAAGTTGAGGAAATCAAACATTCACCTGAAGAAGAAAGGCTCCATACCTCCTTATCTTGATATTGATTTAATGTAGTGTGCCAAACTGCTGTTTTGAGAGCAGGAGGGAGCAGCCTTTCAATTAATAAAATATCTTCAGAAGAAGGGTTCATGATCACATCCCTGACTGTAGACTTCGGGTTAGGAATGTTACAGTAATGCACATAAGAGGCCAATGGTCTATCACCAATCCAATTATCCAGCCAAAAGTTAGAAGAGCAACCGTCCCCCACAATGACTCTTTTATATTTCAGGATTAGCTCCTTGGCCTTGGTCCAGCTCCTCTTGGAATGCCCTTTCATCTCCTTAAAATCAACCTCAGATAGGTGTCTGCCTTTAATATATTTTGCTCTGAAAAAATCAGCCCATATTGAATTAGAGTGAATAGCCTTCCACAGCATTTTGACTCTAAACGCCAGCTCTATTTGCCTCAAGGATAGGATACCTAGACCACCCTAGTTTACTAGTTTGCAGATGGCCTCCCAATTTTTCCAGTGCCTTTTATTTCCTTGAGTGGAAGAACCCCAGAAAAAATTAGCAAATGATCGATCTAATAATTTATGAATACCAGGAGAAGATGCTAGAGAGTAAATGAGAATAGAGGTGAGAATGTGTTTCAACAAGATGACTCTGTGTAACATCCATGGTTTAGCGGATTCTTAATGGTGCGGATCTAAGATTCGTCCGGTGCATTTTCGTTATTTTTAGGAATTTTTTGGCTATTTTTAGGTGATTATTTGAATTTGTTAAAGTATTTATATAAATCGTTTGGGCATCATACTATTTGGAAGAAATATAGTTATGAATAAAGGATTTGGTTATATTCTTATATTACGCACTCTATCTTTGCGTGTTGAATGCACTACACTCTGATTGACATGCACATTATAGACATCGTCACGCCACTTCCGAGTAATCTTCCGCGCTCGGGGCGTGACACTTTGAGTGTGCCCACCGCAGACCGTCAGTGAGTGCCCCCCAAACCCACGCCCCGGCGTGCCAGCTTCCCACAAAGTTGGGAATCCCAGACCCTTAGGGGTCAGCCCAAGCTAGCCAAGTCCCTTAGAACATTTGGGTTCCACCTTGGGCCCCCCGCCATCATCCCCCAGTCACCATCGGGAGATCGTACGTACCATGCGAGTGAGCCGCTAGCGTAAGTCCGTGTTAGTCTTTGTATACTTGCGGGTCTGAGTCCTAGGTACATCAATTCATCCATTATCATCTTAGGGCTGTGCCACATCATTATCTTTGCCCCGCACAAATTTTGACAGGGAGCTATTCAAATCTTTATTTTCATGCTCCAATGAGGAGACGTGCAGTTCAGGCTCAGCAAGGTCCTCTTCGCAAGCAGCCAATTGCTCATTGAGCATGACGTTCACAATTTTAAGATTTTCTATTTCTTGTTCTAAGGCATGCATTGTTTCAGAACAATTATCAACAACAGATTTACCTTTTTCAAGTGCAACTAGCTTTTCAGTCAAGAAATTTATTTGATCTTTCAGCATTTCATTTTCTCTCTTAAGACTATGATTTTCTTCAACAAATGCCTTATTTTTAATCAAGCTTTGATCATGTATTTTAGATTTAGATTTATCCTGTAGCTTTCTTATAATTTCTTCCAATCTACTAATCTCAGCTTGAAGAATTTTATTTTCATCTTTTAAATAGGCTATGTTTTCTTTATGCACATCTATGTTAGTCATACGAGTGTCATTGAGCTCCTTAAAAGCAGAACAATTTTTACAAAAGGCAGCCTAAGCTAGCCAAGTCCCTTAGAATGTTTGGGTTCCACCTTGGATCCTAATCATCATCGCCCGGTCACCATCGGGAGGTCATGTGCACCGTGAGAGTGAGCCGTACACATGAGTCCGTGTTCTTCCTTGTATGCTTCCTGGCCTAAGTCCTTGGTTCGTCAAGTCATCCAATATCATCTTAGGGCTGTGCCACATCATGGTAGCACTAGTATGAACAACATATCTTGACTTATGTGCCTCTTCCATAATTAACTTCTTAGTATCATCATATTTTGGCACACAAATTTGGTCCTTAAACAGTAATCTTCCATCATTTGAAATAGAAAATTCTGGTCTCTGCTCAATATTATCCCTAATCTCCATCAATGTAGGGTCATTTTCTTGCAATTTGACTATGTCCTCTATCAATGTTGGTTGAGACCTTATACTAGCAATTATACATCCATCACTTTCCCTATCAATATCAAGATTCAAGTGAGAGAAATCGTCAATAAGACAATTCATACCTTTTCTGAGGCTTGCTAGTGTAGCCATTAGTCTTCTACTAAGAGCGTCAGCTACAGCATTTGCTTTCCCTGGATGATATTGAATTGAAAAGTTAAAATTCTTGAGATACTCCAACCACCTGCGTTGTCGCATATTTAACTCTTTCTAGGTGAAAAGATATTTCAGACTTTTATGATCTGAGAATATCGTGAATTTCTCCCCATAAAGATAATGCCACTAAATCTTTAAGGCGAAAATAACCGCAGCTAGTTCCAGATCATGCACAGGATAATTCTCCTCGTGATGCTTCAACTGTCTTGAAGAATAACAAATTACTTTCCATTTTGCATAAGAACGCATCCTAGGCCAATGCCAGATGCATCCGTATAGACTTCAAATCTACCACCCTCAACGGGTAATGATAGTATAGGGGCTGTTGTAAGATGATCATTAAAAGTCAAGAAACTCTCCTTACATTCCTTCGACCATACAAAATGATTTTCTTTCCTCATAAGTCTTGTCAAAGGGATATTGATGCTCAATCTTCACCTGCTGACAAGTGAGACATTTGGACACGAACTCCGCTATGTCTCGCTTCATTCTTGGCCTCAATACATCCTCTTCATATCTTGAAACATCTTTGTGCTTCCAGGATGGATGGAGAACTTTGATCTGTGAACCTCCTACATCAATTCCCTTTTCAATCCCACCTCATTTGGTACACAAATCCTTCGTCAGAGTATGATTAGCACATCAATCCCCACATGGAAGTCCTCATTGTTTAGTAGCTTCTGCAATGCCATGTCCTACTTTTGCACCTCAGCAATTCTGTCTAAGTATGTAGGTCTAGCTGACAACATAACCAACAAACCAAATCGCTTCCTTTTCTCAAGTCGTGATTCAATCACACCCTCCTTCGTATTCCATTCTCAATGATAGCTCAACGCCATCAATTTACGGCTGAATGCATCTGCCACCACATTTGCCTTGCTTGGATGGTACTGCAAGGTGAAGTCATAGACCTTCAATAGTTTGACCCATCTCCTTTGCCTCAAATTGAGTTCCTTCTGTGTGAATATGTAATTGAGGCTCTGATGGTCGGTGAAGAACTCAAACCAAACTGCATATAAATAGTGCCTCTAGATGCGCAAAGCATGGACCACTACAGCCATTTCAAGGTCATGAGTGGAGTAGTTCTTCTCATGGCCCTTAAACTATTTCGAGGCATAGGTCATCACTCGGCCATTCTGCTTTAGTACACAGCCAAGGCCGATGCTAGAGGCATCTGTATAAACAGTGAAGCCATCATTCCAATGAGGGAGAGTCAATATTGGGGCCGAAGTCAACTTTTCCTTGAGCATCTAAAAACTATCTTCACACTCTTCTGACCAGATAAATTTTGCTCCTTTCTTGGTCAACTTGGCCATTGGGGCAGCAATGGTGGAGAAGCCTTCAATGAACAGACAGTAGTAGCCTGCCAGGCCAAGGGAGCTTCTGATCTCCATGACTATCTTTGGTGCTTCCCACTCTGTCGCTGCTTTAACCATGCTAGGGTCCACAGATATGACATGTCCAAGAAACATAACCCGATCTAACCAAAATTCACACTTGCTAAATTTGGCTTAGAATTTGTTCTCCTTGAGAGTCTGCAGAACCACTTTCAGATGCTTTCGATTCTCCTCCTGACTAGCAGAATATATCAGGATGCCATCTATAAAGATCACGACAAACTGATCAAAATAAGGGTGAAAGATATGATTCATCTGTTCCATGAATACAGCTGGTTCATTGGTCAGCCCGAATGGTACTACTAAGAAATCGTAGTGACCATAACGAGTCCTGAACACTGTCTTTGACACATCTTCGGGCTTGATTCTGATTTGGTGATAACATGTCCTCAGATCCATCTTGGAGAAGACCTTAGCGCATGACAATTGGTCAAATAATTCTTCAATCCTCGGTAGAGGATACTTGTACTTAAGGGTGGCCTGATTAAGCTTGTGGTAATTAATGCACAGTCGCATAACCCCATCTTTCATCCGCACGAATAAGATTGGTGCTCCCCATGGAGATACATTGGGCCTAATGACGCCTTTGTCTAGCAACTCCTGCAATTGTTTCTTGAGTTTGGCAAGCTCTATTGGAGCCATTCTGTATGGTGGAATAGAGATAGGTGCAGTGCCCGACACCAGCTCAATAGAGAAGTCCGCTTCTCGAAGTTGTGGCAGTCCGAGTAGATCTTTGGGAAACACATCAGGAAATTCATGGACCACATCCAAGTCTTCTAAAATCTTGACAGTGCCTTCTATAAATACCACACTAGCCATGAAATAATCACTACCCTTGCTAATCAGCATGGAAGCCCTGATGGCTGATACCATCATTCTCCCTAACTTACTTTTTGGGCATTAGAAGAAGAGTGTCTCCATCCCCAGCTCTTGGAAGATCACTCTCTTCCAATGATAGTCTAAGGGAGCATAGTGCTTGTCGAACCAATCCATCCCCAGAATGAGATCAAAGTCGATCCTATATCTGTCAGTTCAATGTACTACACGATAGTCCTTTTATCCCTTTAGGAGCTTTACCACTCTTGGGAGGCCTCGCGGGTTCTAAGTGGTATCAGGTGTATTAGATAGTCCTATTGAGTTTCTCTGGTATCTAGGATCCGGGTCGTCACACACAGTGCCTCCGTTTGGAAGTGGGAGATGAAGTCCCATAGCATATCTTTTCGCCCCTGCCTAAGAGTGAATAGGGTTATCACAGACTTGGCTAGCTTACAGTAGTCAATGAAGTTCTTCTTAAATAGCTTCTTCAGCTGTTGGAAGGAGGAGATAGTCCCGGCTGGCAGGGACTCGAACCAAGCCTGGGCGTTCTCCCAGAGAGTCGTAGCGAACACTAGGCATTTCACAGTGTTTGAGGCTCGATGGAAGACTAGATGGGACTCAAAGCTGTGCTTGTGGTCAGTCGGGTCTATGGTGCCGTCGTAGGGTGTGAAAGATGGCAACTGAAGCTTGGGTGGAATGGGGGCTTCCATGATCTCCTTGGAGAATGGAGCGTGGTAGTCTTGGCCCTCAACAATGAGGCCCAGATTCTTGGCAGTGAGGAGGACATCATCCAGGTAATGTACCTTGTCCTCAATTTCGTCGATGCTTTGGAGCCACTGATCCATCTCCGGGTGAGAGTGCAGCGGGCTTTGGTGCAAGCGAGCTGCGCGATCGTCGTGTTCTTGTGAAAGAGTCATGGGAGGCTTCCCGCACTTGGCAAGAATTCACCATGATCAGGGCCCCCTCATTCTGACGTCGTTCTGACAGAGCGTGTTGGGGGTCTGCTTGCTGGTTCAAGAGGTCTTGACATAGCCCTGTCAGCCCTGTCAGGGCCTCAATCTGTTGGGGTATCTCAGCAAGATCGCCTGGCGTGACTTCTTGCTGTAGATGAGCAGAAGATGCTTCTTATGACCCACACTGGGAGTTGGTTCCCTGATGAGAATCGTAGCCCAGGTTGCTGGCATTCCGAAGACTCCCATGAGGTGCCATGGATTTTTGCTCGGAGTTCCCACAGACTACACCAAGAAGTGCAGAGGTAGAAAATTGATTTCCATTCCACATATCACCTTCTCTATTTATTTGTTGGGAAAGTCATCCGGCACTCGTGGACGCTTACAAACACCAGAAGTAAAATGGGAGTCAGAAGGATCCCTGGCCGTTACCCGAGGGGATAAACCACCGATGCTTAAGTCAGCAACGGTTCAAGGAAAGAATAGAGAAGAGTAGACGAGAGAGAGAATGACAGAGGTCGCCGTAGTAGATCTGAGAGACACGTAGGCCCTCCAGACGAGTACTCATCGCTCCTAGTGGTCACTCAGAGAGTGCTCTCTGGGTGGTAAGGTCGTGCAAGAGGGGTTTCTCTCAAGGAACATAGACATGCGTGACCTCTCTATCGCAGTAGCAAGGCTAGTGGCTCTATTCTCTATGTGAGACTTTTGGTAGAAATTTCACAGTGTCCCTCACTTCTCTATCGAGGTTCCTTTTATAGGGGGTTGTCCTAGAGTTGAAGACCTATCCCTTAGCAGGGAAGGACGTAAGTAGTGGAGTAACGTTTCCCGCGATCGTGGTAGGAGTTTCCCATTGAGGGGTGAGTACCTCAGAGTCAGTCGAGCCCTGGGTGAGTCTTACGGTGCTCATGGGGGATGCTTGCCTCTTATGGGGTAGGAGCCAACGTCATGGGGGGCGACAGCCAGTGGTCGGATGATCTTCTGGCATTCACTGCACCTAGGCCATAGCCATTCTAATGCTGTCGAATCCGATGCTAAGGACACTCTAAGAACTATTGACTCTCTACATAGAAATTACATGTCTCGTGAGGAAAAAGTTATTTACCCCACCAAAAAGTCTATTAGTGCAACGTGGATCTGAGTAGCCGGGAATCCCCCCTGAAATCTCGCATTTCCCTTTGAGGGAAGAACCCACTCCGATCTACTCCCCACCCATTGAGATCCCAAATGCCTTAAATGGTCAACTCACTTACTCACCAAAATTCAGCTCAGGATTCAAGGGTGGAGCTCTACCCTATTATCAATGGCTGGGAAGCTTTGTTTGATCAGGCATGTTTTATCCTCCATTCCTCTGCACATACTCGCGTGTTGTGCAATCCCTGTGGCATTTCAAAAACTCCTTGAACGTGCTCTTTCAAACTTCCTCTGGGGTACTGTTGATGGTAAAGCAAGAAAACACTGGAAATGTTGGAAAAGCAATTGTAAACCAGTCGAGAGTGGAGGCCTAGGTGTTCTCACCTTGATTGATATGTAGAAGGCCTTCAAGGTTAAAATGCTTTGGATTGCCTTAACGTCTCAGAATTCCATATGGGGCAATTACTTTAAGGCTAAACACCTGGCCAATCGTCATCTCTCAGAGGTTGATTTCAAACGATGCAAAGGAAACGGGAGGAAGGACTGGCTCTTAGCCAAGGATCAGATCCTGTTGCATAGTAGATTTTTCAAGGGCCTTGGGAATTTCCTATTCTGGAAGGATACTTGGTTTGGAGATAGACCCTTGAAAGAACTGCTCCCACCCAACCTGTGGATGCAAATTCCTGATAAAAATATTACTGTAAACACTCTCTGTGAAGCTGACCATCCTTCTTGGAGATTTATCCACCAAGCCTTACCCGAAGACATAGCTCAAGCTATCATGTTCAGCTACTCCAGAAGTCCCCTCCCCGAAGACAGATGCATTTGGTGTCCGAATCCTTCGGGCCTCTTCTCTATTAACTCTTTGAGGAAACTACCAGTTTCTCCCTTCAGCTCTTTCCCCTACTCTCACCTGTGGGCAGATTATGTACCACCGAAGGTTTCCATATTCCTCTGGAAATTCATCCAGGGCATTCTGCCCACGGACAACAACGTCCAGAAATGTGGCATTTCTCTCTGCTCGAGATGCTCTTGTTGTACTCTCCAACAAGAGGAATCCGATTGCCATCTCTTCGTACACAGCAACCTTTCTCTTTCAACTTGGGCCTTTATCAAGTGATGCTATCCGGTTGATCCTGCGAGATGCACTTTGGGCCCTACCTTTTTAGACCAGGTTATCTGAGATACTCATGTATCTAGCCTTGCGGGGAAGGTTTCCCTGCTAATTGTGTTTCTTTGGTTGTGGGAGATTTGGTGTGAGAGGAACAACCAAAAATATGAAGGCAAGCTTAGCACCCATAGATCAATCTACTACAAAATCATTCATTCGGTCAACAACACCAATTTCGAAGCATGATCATCGGTTGGAGATCAATCTATTCTCTAGATTCTGTGACATATATCTATTCCTTCAGTTGTGATTAAGAGCAGGAAGCTAGTGATTGGGAGATGGCGTCCCTCGCCGATTGGTAGGTTAAAATTAAATGTCGATGGTGCCAGCAAGGGCAACTCGGGCCTCGAAGGAGGCGGAGGACTGATCAGAGACCACGAGGGCAATACAATACTCGCTTTTAGTCACTCCTATGGCCGGTGCTTCAGTTTGGTGGCCAAAGCGCCATGCTCGACAGATTGCGGTATTCTTCAACTTACGGCATCATGATCCATTCAGTTGAATCCGACTCCAAAACCTTGGTTAATATCCTCAAGGATGAGATCCCTTGCCCGTGGAGACTCCTACCATTTGTTGTTGAGTTGCGCACTCTAGTTAACAGTCAGAAGGCTGAAGTGGCCCACATTTACAGAGAAAGCAACTGTGTAGCTGATGGCCTCGCCAATCTTGCTTGTCATAGCAATTCTGCACCTATGCTCTATAACAATGTTACCTTGTTACCACCCTTCCTACAAGGGGTTTGCAGGCTGGACAAACTTGGCACCCCATATCTCAGAGCTTAGTACTTAGTCCTCCCTTTTTCTCGGTCAGTTTTTAGGGGTATGCCCTGGAGTTACATGTATTATCTTTCTTCTTAATAAAATTGGCCCTGGATTACGATCTGGTGGAGTGAGCACACTCACTCCCTCTGGGATTGGGTGCACTCTCCTAGATCGTGTCTAGGAGAGGTATATGTGATACACATGGTGAGATTGATGCTAAGACGAGGTAAGAGTCTCACCAATGGTTCTTGACAGTGAGAGACATATACCACCTGTTTTGGATTGTACAAAAGCAAAGTGCTTATGCACATGTTTGGTTCACCAGGTGACTGCCATGAGATTATAAGTTTGATCCTATAAGCAAGATAGTCAAGGTTAACACATCATGGATTTCACAAGAGTCTTGTTCATTCAGAGTCAGCTTGAAGGCAATATAGCAATGCATCTAATCAACATGTTAGATCCACAAAATCCATTTATCATCTCAACCATGGTTCAATCAACATGAATGCATACTGTCATCAGAAACAATGCAATCAATCACACATTAAGTTTAGTTATCATCAAAATAATATCTTCAACAACCATCAAAACCATGTCATCACACATGAAGTTTAGTTATCATCAAAACCATAGCTCAACATATTTCCTCTCTCACGCGATCGTGATCCTAATGTACCAGCCTCTATGTCAGATCCTCCAGAACCTCGATGCCTCGAGGAGACTGGTAAAGTGGGTCATAGAGTTGAGAGAGTTCGACATCAACTTTTACACGAGGACCGTCATCAAGGCCCAGGCTTCGGTGGATTTTGTCACCGAGTGCACACTCCCCGACGAGGAATGAGCGGCACACTCATCTGGACCTACCTGGGAGCTATATGTGGACAGATCTTCTTGTGCAAACCGAAGTGGGGCAGGATTGGTTCTCTTATCACCTGACATAGTCGAGCTGCAGTATGCCCTAAGCTTCAATTTTCTGGCCACGAACAATATGGCCAAGTGTGAAGCGTTGTTGTCTGGCATCCAAATGGCAAAGCACCTCGGAGCCCTCCACCTCCATGCATACAACAATTCTTTGCTAGTCACCAGCTAGGTTCGCAGAGAGTTTGAGGCTCGAGAACCTGCCATGATAAAAAAACTCTAGAAGACTAGAGATACCTCTTCAAGTCTCTCTTATTTCGAGGTAGTGCACATTCTAAGGGTGGAGAATGCTCGAGCAGACACTCTTTCTCGCCTAGCCTCGTCTACAATGATGGTAGGGTCTCAGTCAATGCTGATTGAAGAGCTCCAGCAATCAAGCATTGAGGAGCCTGATCCTCAGGTCAACGCCATCAACTATGAGCCATCGTTGATGGGTCCTATCATCGACTATCTCCATTACCAGTGTCTACCCGACGATCGCTGGGAGGCCAGGTGAGTACGAACTCGAGCAGTATATTTCACGCTGATTAATGGACACCTCTTCAAGTGATCACTATCCTTGCCACTCCTAAAGTGCTTGTTCCCCACTGAAGTCAAGTTGGCCATTCGGGAGGTACACGAAGGATTGTGTGGCAGCCATATAGGGGGATGAGCACTCGCCAAAAGGTTACTCAGGCAAGGATACTGGTGGCCCACCTTACAGTAGGACTGCCTTGAGTATGTGCGGAGTTACACCCAATGTCAAAAGTACGCACATATGCATTATCAACCTGCAATGTAACTTTACACCCTGACGGAGCCTCGCCCGTTTGCTCAATAGGGGGTAGATATCCTAAGTCCCTTCCCTGAAGCTCAAGTGTAATATTTCAGACCTTTCGGATCCTTATTTTTGAGTCCCGGATCTACTTTCTCGGAGTGTTCTGACTTCGTTGTGTCTGAAATTACATTTTGGACATCTTTCGTGTTCGGATCGGCGCGATCCGGGGTCATTTCGGAAGTCCGGAGACATTCCGCGACTTTTTCGCGAGTTTTTCTGATTCCCGACCCAATTTTTGACAAATCCTGTGAAACTCTGCTGCGGGCGAACCGAGTTGTTCACCCAGGCGTGAGTGGTACCATTGCGATCGGTGCGTTCTGAGGATCGCAAAAATATAATTTTTTATTTTTTGATATTTTTTTAAAAATCTAGATTTTCTATAAATAGGGACATTCTTTAATCCTTTTCACCTTTTCTTCTTCCTCCTCTTTCCTTCGAAAATCATATATTTTTATTTTCTCTCTCTAGATCTCTCTCTCCTCTTTCTATTTCTTTCACCCCCTCTCTTCTTTCACTCTCTACAATCTTCCAAATATCATTAGATAGATTTATTTAGTGTCATTTCTATTTTTAAGTTGTACATAATCATTTAAACTCACATTTTGTCGAGAGCACAAGATCTTCAATTCGGAAAACTAAACCTCTCTGTGGATTCGACTCGGACTTGCCTTAATACTACGTTATTTATTTTAATTACGAGTTTGGTGAATAATTTTAAGATTGATGGCCATTGTGTTTAACGACACACATTTCGGTACGATCAGTTCCCAACAAATGTCACCATTGGAAAGCCATCGCTTGGAGCAAAGATCTCAGGGAGACTTTTGTCAAGATACTCCAAGACCTAGAGGCCTGTGAAGCTCATGTTGCAGAGTTGCAAGCCTAGGCATATGAGACATTTGTAGCCAATATTTCTTTCATGGATAAAGACATGTTGTTGTCCTCTCCGTGCCACAATCGCCCATTATATATGCGAGGGATGATCAATGGGCATGATGTAAATCGAATCCCTGTTGACGTGGGAGCGGCCGTTAACATCATGCCTTTGAAGACTTTCAGGTCTTTATACTTGGCACCTTACTTACAAAAGATGACTGTGGCCAAGATCTAGGGATTCAATCAGGATTCCAAGGGGGGCTTGGTCAGGTTGAAGTCAAGCTAGCCTTGGGTGATTTTGTCACCCAAGTGACATTCTATATTATCAACGCCGACACATCATATAAGGTGTTGCTTGGAAGGCCTTGGCTCCATGAAAATTGAGTTGTCCCATCAACTCTGCACCAATGCATTAAATATGTCAAAGGAGGGGAGCAACATACTGTCTTTCTAGATCAGGCTCCATTCCACCCCGATGAGTGCCACCTGGCGAATGCTTGCATATATTTTGGGGAGCCCACTCTAGCAATCCTTGAGTCTATAAAAGACAAAGGGAAGCAAAAAATGGACTTCAAAGCTGAGGAAGGGCAGTTGTTCACTGTCAACCAAGACTTGGCAAGATTGTATAGGCTAAGCCTCAAAGCCGCCTCCAAGCAGACTCAGCCGGAGAGGCGAAACGTTGACTTTGAAGCCAACCTCATAAGCCGGGTCATTGACTGAAGCATCTCCTTACCACCCAAATGTGTTCAACTCTCGCCCCAACGAGAAGAGTATGAGGTGGAGCAATTGAAGACATTCACAGTCTCCTATCAGTAGAGAAGAAGGAACAACAAGGGCAAGGGAGACAAGCAGATCATCTTTTACAAAGGTGATTTAGTCCCACCAGACCCTCCTAAGGATGATTTCGGCTAGGATACTCCCACTGATGTTGCACCAGAGCCAGTCCAGGAGATGGATGATATGCCAAGACACATCAGGGAAATGTGTAAAAAGTAACATATCCCGCAGGCTCAGGACCCCACACAAGCAGCATATTTCTACCAGCTGTGGAATCCTCCGCAAGTCCGTGGGCAACCTCTCTTCTCCCGCAAAGATACGAGGGGACTTGGCTATGACCAGGAGAGGGACTTCGAGGTCCACTACGTAGTCAATACCATGGGACTACTGCTTCCCTCTTATGGGCAAGCAGAAGTTGAACCCAAGATCAACGACTCTGTAAGGGAGTCTGGTAAGACGTCAATGACAACATCACCCTCAGCAGAAGTCAACAATGACCACCTCCCTAAGGGAGGGATAGCTTAGTCTGCCAACCATCAACAAGATGAAGCAGGTCCTTCGACTTCAAGCCATGAGCAAGAGAGCTTTGAAGAGTTTGAAGTCTATGAAGTAAATACTAATGATGAGGGAGACTTTGTCGACCTCTAACCAGCTCCACCCGAGCTTGAAGATGGTGGCCAAGTAACCGTGGATGAGTTGATCGAGATTAATCTCAGAAGTAAAGAAGATTATCGGTCGACCTTTGTAAGCACTCTCCTCAGTGAGAAAGAAAGGCAGCACCCTTCATTCTTGCAGGCGAGCCATCTCAGTCGTCTACCAGTAGTTCCCGAGCTTTTGGAGACCGCGCCTAGAGTGCCAGCATCAGTCTGTCGTCTTTTAGTGTTTTTGCCCGGGGTATGCCCCATGTAGTTGTAGCTTGTCTTTTCTTCTTTCTGTTGGACTTGTAAAGTTGTGGATGTTGTAAATCTGCACTAGTTTATACATGTACCACTCTGATACTTTTAAATTACTTCCACCTTATTTTAATTATTCGTTGCCAAAATTAACATTGCGCGCCTGCGTATTCTAATTTTTAATGCAATCCCTCAACAAATCCCACTAACCCTTCGGGTGCCTCATCAGCCTCCTAGGTGGCGTCCCCAGTTCTTTGTAGCGGTAGTCCAATACTTGTATCGGGTTATCGGTACCCTAAGCTCTGGGTCATTACAGATGGTATCAGAGCCAGGTTGGGGATTGTATCAGGAATTGAAATTCGCGTTGGTCCAGAGCAAGTCCCTTTGAGTCGTTCATTGCTGGCTTTGGGTGTTTCTTGCGATTGCTAATGTGTTTTTCATTGTCGTGCTTTCCTAGATTCAAGATGCCACCTCGAAGGGGAAGAGCCCCAGTTCCTCGAAATGAGGCCAGTATTTCACCTGCTCATACTGTACCGGTTCCTGCCCAGGCTGCACCTGTTCCTATTCCGCCTACGAAGCTACCCAGTGGTCGTGGACGGGCACTGAAAGAATTTCTGCTGTTCCATCCACTGACATTCGAGGGTCAATCGGATCCCGAGGGAGCGAGGGAGTGGTTGGATGCTACCGAGCACGTCTTCCAATGCATGGAATGCGCCAAGGATGAAAGGGTTATGTTGACTTCGTATCAACTTCAATGTACTGCACGCTCGTGGTGGACTACAGAGTGGGAGGTTACCTTCCGTTCCCGTCCGCTTCGATAGATCACATGGGCTGAGTTCGTTGCTGCATTCGAACGTGTTTATACTCCAGCCTGCCTGAAGTTAGCCAAAATGTATCAATTTTTGGAGCTGACACAGGGTGAGATGTCAGTGCTGCAATATCGAGATAAATTTATTGAGTTGGGCCGGTATGCACCCTACATCTTTACCGATGAGACTGTGAGAACTTAGCAATTTTTGCGCAGACTGAAAGCAGAATTGAGCCTGCTGCTGTTCGCTACACGTGTGACTGAGTTGGATTCCGCATATCAAGCTGCCGTCGCACTAGAGTTGGAGTTAGCGAGGACTCAAGGATTCTCTCAAACTGGGATGGTTCCGTCGGTCGTGTAGCATCAGCTGCCCCACTAGTCGTCTGTTCCCGGAGCGTCTCCTGCCTTCTCTCCTGCCGATAATGCTTCCTTCTCGCAATCTCAGGGCAGAGGTTTCCGTCATAAGAAAAAGAGGAAGAGGTTCGACCAGCCGTCGTTTTCTGATTCGAGTCAGCAGTCTGGTTCTTCTGTTCGGCCGCGTCATGATTTTGTTACTTTTCAGCCAAGAGTATGTTCCAGGTGTGGTGGCAGTCATCCGGGTGTGCCATGCTCTCTATCGGTTGTCTGTTATCATTGTGATTAGCAGGGGCACATTTCCTGAAACTATCCATTGAGGCAGCAGATGGTGCAGTTCTCGCAAACTTCTCAGTCGCAGCAGCTGCAGTTCCGTCTTCCTCCGCCGCCTCAACCTCAACCGTTTCAACCACCAGTTCCTGCACCTTCTCAGCAGTCGTCTATAGCTACTCGTCCGCCGAGAGCCAGAGTTACACACATTACTCATGCGGAAGCATTGGCTTCTAATCTAATCAAAGGTACAGTTTTGATTTATGATTGCACAGCACGTGTTCTTTTCGATTCAGGTGCGACCCATTCTTTCATCTCTGAAGATTTTATTGCTCGTATCGAAAAGTCGATGAATGAAGTTTCCTGTGAGATGCTCGTGGAGTTGGCGTCTGGCGATTACATATCTACTCCTCTGTGCTTGGAAAATTCTTCGGTTATGGTCAGTGGTGGAGAGAATGATAGGCACCAAAATCAAGTCATTTGATCGACTAAATAATGTGATGGTAGAAATTGAGGCATTCATCTCCAAATACTCCACTACTCTCACTACCTCAAGCTAGAGAGCCAAACCAATTGACAAACGAGTAGTACCTCAGGAAGTGCACACGGTCGACTTCAAGGCCTTTGAATAGCAAAAAGAAAAAGACAAAGTGGTAGTTGAGCCTCTCCCATCCAAGCCCACCGATCGGCAAGAAGGCCCCTTCCTACAGGATGAAATGAAAAAGCTATATTCAATCCCTCAAGATAAGACTCGAGTCTTGTTTCAATGGGCTACTTTATTCAACAAGATCACTCTCCTCGAGCCAAAGAGGATGGGTGATCTCAGAAGAAAAGATGACCCTCGTTTCTGCCCGTATCACTAGATGCTTGGGCACGCTATCGAGGAATGCTAGGTCTTTAAAGACACTATTGAATCATTAATCAAGAAAGGCGAGCTACAAATGGAGGAGCACAAAGTTGATCCCCCGCGCCCACATGAGATGCCCACTCTAGGGGTAACAATCAACATGATATCCCTATATCAGCAGCTGCCCGAAGAAGTGGCGGAGGCCTACACTCAACAAGCCTATGAGGCGTACATCTTGGAGCCAGCAAAGGGCCAGGGGAACTGGCAAACTATGCCGACAAATACAAGAAGAAGGGCAGCGCCTCGTCGTGGCCCAGGAATTCACATACGGGGTGTCACACCTCAATTGGCTCCCTCGGCTGTGACCCCCGTCTGGTTTGAGACAGCTCCTCAGTTGCTCTTCAGAATGCCCATCGGCAACAAGAAGAAACAAACTCCCCTGCGAGTGCACAAAGAAGCCAATCTAGCTGTTGAATAGCTTCAAGAAATCATCGATGGGCTAGATGAATATGAACATCCCAAAATCCAGCATGTCTAGTAGGAGGAACATATCCCTTGGGAACACTTTGAGTCCCTAGAATTTGCAGAAGAAGCTAAAGCTAAAGAACCTAGCATATGGGAAGAACCACCTCAGGAACAGTCACCGACCGTGAAGAAAAATAACAAGAGAACTAAGAACAAAAGAAAAGTCCTTTCTGTATCTTGCAACACTCTTTCGGCCCTTATTGACATAGTCTGAATCTCTGAAGAGGATGATGAAGAAATATGGCTCACGCCAGCAGAGGCAAATCAAGCTAAAGCTTCCACCACTCAACATGCCACGAGGTTTGAAAGGAAATGTGGGCATCTCCCCTAGGCAAAACATAACATTATGTTTTGGGGTGAACAACTGTATCAAGTTTCCCAGCCTGAAGTTAATGGCGTAGAAATTCCCCCTCCGGCGGGGCTTTACCTAGAACATGGTAGCGGCTAGGAGGTCACCTCCTTTGTAGAATTTCTATCCTCTCGGGAGGGCAAGTGGCCATGTCAGCGGCAACAATCAAAGGCCAAAAATGCCCGGACCTTACCCTTAGCAGTCTCTCCTCTAGCAAATAAAGACTACGCTGGCATTCCAAGCCTTGCCAAATTTATGCAAGAAAGGGAACCAGCCGAGTTGTCACGGCACGGTAGACTCAAGCAACACCCAAAGGAAAAGATGAATCGCCTCTCGAGCCAGCCCCTCAAGAACACCATGAGGGCAGGCGTAACAAAGCTGAAGAAATGAAGTTGGCCAACGCTAGGGCCACCAACAGAATAATGAAGCAGTTAAAAAGAATCCCTGGAAGATTCACTATCTGGGAGATACTTTCTCTTGACAAGGAAACCAGACAAGCCATTATCAACCCTCTAAAAACCTTGACGCCCTTTGAGAGTTATTTAGCGAGGTACAACCAAGTGTGGTTATGACTTTTACAGAGGAGGATATTCTTCTACCTTCCACCAGCCACAATAGAGTACTCTACATGAGGGGGCAACAGAATGGCTAGCTGATAAGCAGAATTTTGATTGACCCAAGAGCAGCAGTAAACATTATCCCATATTGGGTATAGCAGAAATATTCCCGTTGCCACTTCTGCATAAGGAATTCCGATTTCAAACTCATATAAAGGAACACGCGCGCACAGTGCAAGGCGAAGTACTAGTGCCGGTTAAAAACGCCTCCCATATGAGCGAAAGAACTAACCAATAACGAGGAATCTACTTCGGAGAAAAAGAGATGGGTACGCCATGTACGTACCTATACCGGTGTGTGATGATGCTCCCGTTCAATGTTCTTAGAAAATCATGCGCCTGTGGGATGGGAGGATGTTCTTGGCCACTCCTCCACCCGACGGCTTGTCTATCCTGTGGATGGGAAAGTTTCTCACGTTTTTCCATTAGGAAATGCTGGATTTCACCGTCTGAGACTGTGGCGTGCCTGACGAGCGGCCTGGCTCGGACCGGGTCGACGGGCCCGGCCCCGGGCGATTCCCACCCTGCCCCCGGGTCCCGAATTATACCCGCGGCGTGCCTGGCACGGGCACCAGGCCCTCGCCTCCTCTATTGTCTAGCACACAATATAGTAGTTATGTGGACGATTCCCCATATGACAGTGTAGATCCCACCGTAAGGGCGGCCCCATCCCCTCGTGGTGAAGCTTTGTTTCACCTTGTTCTGGGAGCCCGGTCGGGCCCAGGACACGAGCCCATGGAACTCGTCCGTGGTGACGTTGGTGGATGTGGTTCTACGGTCTAAAGCATGGCCGCCCGTACGTATCTGTATAGTACGAGGGCAACCTCATCATTCAAACTTCCGAGCGAAATGGTTATATGTATCTGGCGGACAAGGATGGGATGGGTGTTCCAACTTCAAAAACCAGTTGCCGTGTCTTGGATTTCGTGCATTAAGTTAGTATGATCAGTCGTGTCCAGCAGGGATAGGCAGCGGTAGCTGACAGACTAGCTGGGGGGGTTTTAAAAATGGGAAATGGGCAAAAGGGGGTGCAAACCCTTTCAAAAGATAGGACCCATGACTCATGGCCATGAGGCTGTGAGCTCAGGCCCACCATCACCCCATTAGAATTTTACAGCCGGTTAAACTAAGGGGCAAATTGAAGTACTTAAATATCTTATGGCTGTGATCGCAGCAAGCAGCAACAAATAGTAACATATGGGCATCATTAATATTTCAAATAAAGAAATGCTTGCCCCAAAGCGGCCGAGCGTGGGGATATGTGAGTCGTCACGTAGACATTTCGTCGTCACATCATCCAGTGCTTCACCCCCCGCTCTCTCTCCCCCACCCCCCTCTCTGTCTATTTGCGTTATCTCAGTTCCCAACGCAATCGAAATAGATCAGACATAAAAGGGATGGTAACAACTTTCTTCTGCTCCCGAGTTCTCATCCAAAGCCGCAAGCATTCACGCTCACCAGCGGCCTACCTTCCCTAGGCCCACACCACCTTCTTCATCCCTTCAAGCATCGGCACATCCCTTCCCGTCTCCTTACATCTCTCTCTCTCTCTCTCTCCCGAATATCTATCTATCTTTGCTGGTCAAGTGTTTGGCGGAGATGGGACGAGAGTGGAGTTGGAGTCGGTCGCTGAGGAGAGGGGAGAGGGAGAAGGAGACTCCCGCCGGGTGCATGAGCGGCGTTTGGCAGCTTTTTGATATACACCAGATCCTCTTCCGGCCGACGGCGACGGCACACGGCAGAACGGAAGGCGACCCGGTTCCCCAGGACCGGCAGGTTACTTCTCCCAGAGGTAGGCGGGCAGGCAGGCACACCGCCATGGCGCTCGCCTGGCTCCTTTTCCATGTAAAACCTTATCCTCAAGGCGTACTGTTACTGTGATAAACCCTCTGGATGTGTCTGGGGTACTGTGAATTGCAGGTGTAGTCGCACCGAGGAACAGCTTGGAGCAGGATGAAGCGACTGCGTCGTCGGCATCGACCATGACTGGGGAAGAAGAGGACGGCATTCCTGTGAGTAGCTAAAAGCCTAAAACCAAATGGTAGCAGTACAGGAATTTTCCTAGTTCGCACTTCTTTCTTTTCCTGAAATAGACAGGCGTTTGCCCCCTTGCCAGATTGGTTTTCGGCTGGTACCTGAGAAGAAGACGTCGTCGGCCGTGCGGCCACAAGAAGTGGAGGAGAGGAGGAGCTCGCAAGGGACAAAGGTCACCAGGGCCGGGAACGTCGTGGCCCGCTTGATGGGCCTCGACCAGATGCCCGACGGCCAGGATGGGCCTCGGACCTCCGCCGGCTACTACAGTCACGAGTTCGAGTCCCCTAGATCTCACCAGCAGCGCAAGACGCAACAGAAAGAGGCCTCCAGGAGGGAGACGGCAGTGACGCCGCCACCACGCCGCGCGCTCCAGCCCAGGAACTGCAACATCCTGGCGGTGCAGGAGGACGGGAGGCACGGGACGCGCTCGCTGCCGGACACCCCGAGGATGTCGGTGGCGAGGAGGTCTTGGGACGTAGACCCGAGGCTCTCGCTGCAGCTCAGCTACAAGGAGAATGCTCCGCCCGCTGCGGCCAAGGACTTGCGCTGCCTCTGCGATGCACCCGGGGGTCACTCCTCTGTATCCCTTTCACCCTTGTTGGTGAAGTCCAAGAGGAGAGCTTTGGGGCAGCAGCTGTACGAGAACAGGAGCCCCAGCAGCTACGCCCACGAGATCATGAATCTGGTTAAGGAGAACGTCGCCAGGAGAATCTCCGGGAAGGACTGCGACGACCCCCTGGTCACACAGAAGGGTGCGACTCCCAAAGGTTCTGATAAAAAATGTACTACAACCGGAGAGCAGTCGAAACCGGTCAGGTCGCCGACGGGGACCTCGTGTTCTCCTCGTCTCAGGTTCCCGGACTCCCCCAAGAACAAACCTGTTACGCCGGCCACCGAAGATACCTTTCACCATGCCTCCTCTCCCAGTCTTTTGTCCCCACCACCTCCACCTTCTCCTGTCCGTCCCTCCTCCCCATTGCTGTCCGCCAGCGACGGAGAAATATTTGTGAAGTTAGAGATAAAACGGCCCGTACCATCTGGCAAGGTCAAGAAAACCAACTCCGAACGGTTCATGGAGAGGATTAGGAAGGCTCCTGCTGCAGCAGCGCGCGAAGAATCCTTCGTCTCGCCGCCGTCATCTCCACAACCCCGAAGGAAATGCCGACCTTCGTCTCTCCCCGCTTTCGTTCCCAGCATACGAAAAGAGTCTCCGACGTACTCGCCGCCCCCGCCTCCGCAACAACAACAAACCCACGTTTCGGCCTCGCCGGTGCTGCGGCAGATAAGCGATCAGCTTCTAAAGTGCGGCGACAGGGACAGCCGAGAGCTCAGCAACAGCGGCCCTTCGGCCGGCCCGGAGGAGTATCGCTACGTGAGGTGCATCCTGGAGCGGACAGGGGTCCAGAGACACACACCGCTTCCTTTCGCGACAGCGAAGTGGTACTCCCCTTCCCACCCGGTGGATCCCATCCTCTTCCACCAGCTGGAGCGATCGTTCAACAGCCCTTCCGGACCCCTTCGTCACCGGTGTAACCGGCAGCTCCTCTTCCACCTCGTCGACGAGGTGCTGGCCGATCTCCTCTGGCCCGTCCTCCACGCCACCGCCTGGCCAAGAAGCAGCAGCAGCAGCCTAAAGGGGCAGTACCAACATCAGCGGCACGGTATCCCCGACGGGGAAGCCCTCGTGCAGCGCCTGTGGTCGCAGATACGGAGCTACCCGTCCGCCAACTGCCAGATCGTCCAGGACATCGACACTCTCGTGGAGGGCGACCTCCCCGCTTCCAACGTGCGCCAGCTGCTGCACCACCCGGCCGTGGCTGACGAGGCTGGGTCCATCGCCTCCGACCTGGCGACGGCGATCCTGGAGTCCTTAGTCGGCGACGCCGCAGCCGCCCTGCTGACGGCAACGTGGGGCCGGGAAGTCGTCCGTACCGGGACATCGGAGCGGCGCGTGACGACTGCGTGACGCGCGCGCGGTGGGCTTCGAGCCAAAGGCGGACAGCCACATGGGAAACACCACGTGAGGAGATGCTTCCTCCTTGAGTGTTGGCGCGCAGGGCCTCCAGGGTCGCAGGGCACGGGCCACGTGGCGTCATCTCAAACGCCGCTCCTCTGGCGATTCGAGGGTTGGTCAGTAATCGGTAACGGAACGGGGAAGACCCACCACCGCCGATTTCCTCTGACACGAGGCGCTCATCCCCTCTCCCCATGTCAAGCCATCTTCCTCAGGGACCGCCCCCCTCTCTCTCTCTTCTTCCCACCTCTTCCTCTCCTTCTATCCCTTGCTCTTTGCATTTCCCATACTTCTGTCTTGTATTGCATCCCCGAGTTGACAAGTGAATATTTTGGGTCTTGACGGGAATAATCTGCCATGGGGAGCAAATTGATTAATACACCTCGGGACCTCTTCAATTCACTGTCCTTGTAAATATTCTTGTACTGATGATGAAATGCCATTCAGGTTGCGTTCGATATCATGAATGGGATAACCCCCGGCTCTCCTCGTTCAAATTTTACATTGCATGTTCAAATTTTACATTGTGGAATTACCCGGGAGGGGACGTGGGTGGGTAGAGAGAGCGGCCGGGGGAGGCTTTATCGCATTTTTATATATGGTCGCCCGGTCGGCGGCAGGCACCGGCGCCTGCTCCGGCATGGGCCCCGTTGTAGTGGGGGTTTAGAGAAGAACCATTTCCTTTAGATTGCTTAGCGATAGGTTCAAACATCAGATCATTGCTGGCTAGTTTGCAGACTTCAAAGCCATTGTCGCCCATGCATTTTGGGACGGAGCTATTGAATTCACTAAATACGTGCTCTAGCATTATGGTCCCATTTTGATGAGAGCCGAAGTATATCACAACGTCTATGCTTCCCGCTTTCGGTACCCTATTTCAAAGGGTTTGTGCTGCGGAATAATGGAGGAGTACAACACCTTTTATACAGCGAAAGGGGAAACTTCTTTGGATTTATGGAGCTTGCATCGGCTGTTCGGTCTTCCCATCGATGGTGAACTATATGAAGAAGTATATTGACCGAACTAGCTCAAAGATTGCACCGACGGTAAAGGCCGCTATTATCTTGAGTTTGCATATCGATACCTTACGAAGGTGTCCCGGACATTGTGGTTGACTATTCAGGATGTCCCGAAAACTTCTTCTCACACCCGTTCACACAAGGAAATGAAGTGGGTGCGGATAGGGCTATGGCTGGAATATTTCTTCAGAGGCAAGGAGAAGTACAAGGATTTTCCCTCCATTGGAGCAGCTCCGAGTAGGTTGAAGAAGTGGGCCCGCCGAAAGACTCATCTGTCTCCTTCTCTTCGTAAGGGGCGGTGAAGCAGCCCTAATCCGGTGGGAGTAGACCCCATTACACACTGCACAACCTATCTGACATATTGGCTATGTGCATTTGCTCTCCCGCAAGGTGATGAGACAGTGATTCGCACCGAGGCTATATACCCAGCGTGCTTGATCGCGTGGGGCGTGAAATTGTCTCTCTGCCCTGTTGCATTGTGCTTGATTTATAAGATGCTGGGAGACCTCCACCATACTCATCTCCCAAGGAATCTGCGAACTGTAGGTCCACTTCACTTCTTTAATGCCTGGATATACTCCTTATTCCCCGAGTTCGCTCCCCGGGTGTTATAGTCATCTAATTTATTTCCAGGAATGCTATAGTTTGCTGGTGCTGAGCCTCAACAAGCATCAGACCAGCTCTTCGTAATCAAGGGGTAGTTGACAAAAGTGCCTGTGAATGCCCCCGGAGCTTTACATTTCTAGAGTTTGGCTGCCCACTCCAACCCATTGGTAAACTGCCTGCAGGAATGCAAATTTGGTGAAGTGGAGGAATATATTCACCCTATTTCAGGCAGAGTCTATACAAGACCATCTTTAGAGCTAGAGCTAGTAGACTGGGCATTATCTATCAGGCCCAATGTTTTGGTCTTCAGGAAGGGCGGGAGCACATACTTGGAACCCTATTATCCCTTCTTATTCGACAGAAACTTTGGCTACGATCAACAAATTCCACCATCTTCAGCACAGTTTCCGCTGGAGAGCCAGTCGAGAGCAGAGTCAGCCGCAATTGAAGAATCCCACACATGATGGGACTATTTCCATCGCCGTGAGGCTATTTCTTTCAGGGTGCCGACTCCCAGGCAGTTCCCTCGCATGACACCAGAATATATTAAATGGTGGAACACTCACACCGCCTTCTACAGGCTTTTCCGAAATGACTACTGGGATCTTGTAGAGCGTAAATTCTTGAATTTCCAGCCTTCTCCGATATTTGAGATCGATCCTCATCATTTGCGGAGATTGAAATCCCGAAGAGAACCTGAAGTGCAGGCTTACTTAGTTGCATGGAAATCTGTGAAGCATAAGACATCCAAATCGCAGCTTGTGCTTCCTAAAATCAAGAAGGATGAGTTCATGGAGACTCCTCGGGGCTTATGCCGGGTTGGAAGTGGCAGGATATCTTTGCAACAGTTTCCACTATCGATCGAGGAGCCCATCACATCTCCTGGTTTGTGGCGTCCAAAGATTGATAGTTTATGTCCTTATAGGACTTTTGTACTGAAGGAGGATCGGCGACCAACCCTATTGTTGGAATGATGGTGGTGCTAGACAAAGATTCAGAGGGCTGTTCTCTCTCTTCCAGGCTGGACACCATATATCCCCAGGGCATTAGGTAGGCCCGACTCTTTGGGTCCCATCTTTCACGCAGTGCTTGGATGAGGGTGAGATCGAGCTTAATTGGTTCGACTCGGAGGAAGGTGCCAAATCCCATCATGTCTAGTCGGGCCTTTTGAAAGTATGGAAGACCCCGATATGCGTCCACCACTAGCTCCCACGAGATGTGTGACCGCATCATGCCCTGCGCATACATAGAAATAAGAAAGGGGTGCACTCACGGAAGGACAAGAGAATGAGAAAGGAAGCAAAAGGTAGTCACTTACAAGCTGAGATTTGGTCCTTTCACTGAGAGGTCCTTCCATATCAGAAAGCCTCATGGAACTCACGCTGGACCTACTTCTCTTCGAGAAGTGGGAAGATTCGCCCTCTATTCTAGACTTAAGAGATCTTTGTTCCTTTCTCTCCCCCTCACAAGCTTTCAATCTTTAGGTTGGCTTTTGGTGCTCATGAGGGAAGTAAGAGTGAGGTATTTATAGGGGAAGAGAAGTCTGGAACTATCACTAGCAGTGGCCTTTGAAACGAGCCGCTCTCCCATCACGCTCATAGGTCATTTCACTGCTTGCATAAAGTAAATGATTTGTGGTGACATGGTGGCACGCACCCCATGCGGTTTAGGGGCTACTAGTGATCCTTGGCGTGTTGAAAATAATTCCAAAGGCGCATGTGTTGGAAGTTTGAAATATCACACGTGAGATGGGGCTAAAAGTCATCATTCCTTTTCGACGACAGATTCCCTTTCAAAAGCATGGCCACTGCAAGACACAATCCCCATTCTCAGGTAAAGTTTTGCCAGGTATATCACGTGGGAACAGTGTAGCAGAGTGAGGAGTGTAGAGAAGACACGATCCACCATTGGTCGTCATCATGGAATTCAATGGCCGATCTTTTGGAAAAGAAGGGCAATGAGGAGACATGACCCACCATTTTAGGAGTTTCTGACAAACAAACACATCATGCGAGAATAGTATAGGAGAGAAGAGGCGTCGAAGAGAAGGAATGCACAAAGAAATAAAACAAGTGACAGGAAACAAACCATTCCATTCTCATATCTATATAAATTGTCATGTACATCATAGTGAGGGGGTGGGTGTACAAGCAACTCACCAACTCTCACCACCGCCCTCCTGGTCATCTCTCCTACCTCCTAAGATGGGGATCCCTAGGAGGCCTCCTAGAGGTCTGCGAGGCAATACTAGCCTTACCCGACAGCGCCCGCTCAACCTTGGTAGCATGGCGTTCCTCTGCTGAGGAGACAGAGAGACTACTAAAGGAGAAGGAGCCAGACTGGCAGAGGCATGCCGCGTTCTCATCCCCTCTGGTAGCACTCCTCACCATCCTCAGCCTCTGCTTTGTGGCCCCAAGGATCAATCAGAGCTCCACACTTGGGCCTCCAGTGCCCTTCTCTCATCCCAACATTGATGCCGCTTCACCCTCCTCTCCTCTCTCTCTCCGTCTCTCTTTTCGCTCTCTCCCGCTCTACCTCCCCTCGCCGTTTGGAGAGAAAACCCTCAGCTCCAGGACATCTCGGGGCAATTCCTCATGTCGTCACTGCTCCTCCAGCTCCGCTATCCGGGCATCATGCTCTGCCACCTGAGCAACACACTCCTCCTCGATCGGCACTGCCTGATTCAGGGCATCTCACTACCGGCCAGAGCCGACCATTTCATAACATCAAAAAAGAGGGGGGGGTGAGATGTGTAGTCGAATTTCAAACCAAACCACACTCATACGAGCTGCGAGCTCTCGCTCGGCCTCCTCAGCATGGGCCACTGTGCCGGCAAGCTACTCTTGGAGGGACATGACCCCTAGAGGAGGATCCTGGGAACTGGAAGAGGCTCCGCCGGCCATCCCTGTTGCCACCACCTGCAGGGCACGCTGAAATAAGGGAACAAACGTCGATTAGTGATTGAACACAGGGAATCCAGGCAAATAAAAAAATCAAAAAAAACTAATCATATAGGTGATCAACGCGTGAAGTCCCTGCTGGCTCTGCCTAGGGAGTCGACCCCCTTTAGGCTCCTTTTGGTCCTCACAGCATTATGGCCCTCGGTTAAAAAAGAAAGAAATTGAACATGGCATGTGCATGGTAGGTGTTGCACACTCGTTTCTCGTGAGTGCAAGGTTTAAGCACTGAATGTGCACGATAATTTTCATATGATGGCTCTCTTCAGACCTCTTGAGCATTTGCTCGAACACTTTTCATACATGGCAGATCTGCATGATGATCCCTTGGGACTTCCTAAAGATCATTGGACTTTGCATATGTGCATTGGGTTATGCCAGATTTTCATTGAACTGCATGAACATAGACATGTCTACCCTCCCACTGCTCTTCCAGAAATAAACATTGTACTTTCACCCTCATACATGCATTGATTTACATATGTGCATTGTGAATAGAGATAACACCTCATGCATGCACAGTTAGTGCAGTTGAAACTTTTACTTGGATAGATAATAGTGCATGAATTTAACTTAGATATGCCCCACACCATTCTATCTAAAAAAGGGGGGAGAATAGTAGGAGTTTGGCCCAGGCATGCGCGGAGTCGACCCGCCTGAACCTTTGGGTCGACCCACCACTAGGTTCGATCGACTGATCAAAAGATTTTCGTTGACCGACCCTGGGTGCATCGACACAGGGGGTAGGATGGGTCAATGCACCCAGTGCCTGTTAGCATGTTTTGGCTTGCTGGCTTCCCTCTGCCAGTAGGCCCTCCTTCCTTCTCTCTCGGATATGTATATATATGTATATACGAGCACATGCATACTCTGCCCACTTAAAAAAATTGAAATGAAACATATAATCTAAGACGGAGCTTTAACAAATTCTGAGCACACGTGCTGAGTCCATAGCATGAACAAAAAGATGAGTGAATGAAAGCCGAAGGAAGGGTGAAATGAAGAAGATTTTGCTTACTAGTGAGGAGTGAGTCCAAGTAGGGCCATCATATGTCGATGCAGCACACTCGTGGGATTCCTCCCTAGACGATGCGTCGACGCGGCCTATAGCCTGCATCGACCCACCCTTCACTAGTCCTGGAATTAAGCCTGCCATCGCCTGCACGAACCCCTCTTGGGGCCTATGTGTTAACTAGTGAAATCGTTGATAAAAAAATTGAATGAAATGAAGTAGCAAAGTAAGGTCAAAAAAAAATAAATAAACAAGAAGAAAACAAAAAAAGAGAGACAAAATAGAGCAAAAAGGTAGGACTGCTAGTAGATTCTCCTTCCTCTTAGGGATCGATCGACCGACTCCATTAGTCTGGTCGACCGAACTCTCCTTTTCATCCCAAAAAAAGAGAAGAGAAAGAAGAAAGAAAACATAAAGGGATAAAGGTGATGAATAAATAATAAAAATAAATATTGACCGAAACAAATGACAATAAAGGAAGCAAAAGACTATGTATATAATATGCATATATAAAAAAAGAGTAAATCAAAACAATCTTAAGAAAATAATGACAAAAATGATGAGCAAGAACATATGTAATAAGTTTAAGAAAAAAAGAAATACACATGTTTTTTTAATAAAAAAAGATGACGATGAATATAACCATGTCCATTCCGGAGCCCTCACTTCCCCTGACCCGGTGTGAAGGGGATATTAATGATGCCCTCGCAAGACAGGCTTAGACCATGGGGATCCCCCTTTATGGCCATGACCTAACCTTTCCTTGGGCCAATAGCCCGCATCTTTCACATTCCAATATCAAACTTGCTGTTCTCGTTAGACATTTCCTCGAAGATTGTATACGTACCTGTTATGTTTCCAATCCAGACTTTTGTCTGAACATGAAATGGTCGATAAAATGACCGACATGATTTGAATGCTATCTTCCCCTCCCCCCCAAATATGGGGCACTCTTATGCAATCTAAGATATCTACTTATTTATTTCATTAATGTTAATTACAGGCCATACGGCCCCTTCTCCTTTCGATTAATCAGAAGTGGGCTTGTTGCATATGCGGCATTGTTAACATGGCCACATGGGGCGTAGCAGGGGCCCCTTGAAATTGGAAGATTGAAGGTTACGACGTAGCCGCAAGTTGTTATTGCAGGGGAGGAATACCCCCAGCATAGTTGTGCACCGACTGTGAGGCAATTGCCTACAGTGAGGCATCAAATGCCTGGCTGCTGCCCCCTGATGTCCCAGGCAGGCCTTTGACCTATCCAGGTGCGGAGGTGTGAGTATCCCTCTCGCTCAATTGCTTCTTTAATGCTTCAATTTCTTGCAGGTACTTATGCAGCAACATCAGCAAAGCCGGATCATTGATAAAAGGGCTGGGGAGGCTTCCCCTATCCTTGGCTGGTGTTTCTTCAGATGAGGTGGATGGCATCCCATTATCTCCTTCAGTCGTGATTACATTAGTAGCTAGAGTTGCCATGGCCTCTTCTGGATTTGTTGTCCCAGCAAGGGTTTGCAACACCTCACTGGCCACCTTCTTCCTTCTTGTGAGAGGGCCTGGCCCCTCGACAAATCCTGACGACTTCTTCAGGCTCCTCAGGCAAAGCCCCATAATGGCTGATCGTTCCGGCCATGTGACAGGCGTAGACTTGGATATTTTTATTTCTTCTCCTTGCACGTCTGGTAAGCTAACCAGGGCAGGTCAATCTTTCAAATATCGAGACTCTTGGTGGATCTTCTTCATGGTGGGGAAGCCCATACCACCCTGATTTCCCATCTTCTATTTCAACCGGGTTGATTGGATATTCTTGACCCTCTTCAGCAGTGGCGATGGTTTGTAGTAGTCTTTGCCTCCCTAGGGAGGTGTTCCCATGGCCACGGAGATATCCGTGCACGGCCTAGGTGATATCTTCTTGTTCATAATCAGGGAGGACCACGGGTGGCGGTACCCTTGCTTGTGTTGGGGCCCCATAAGTAGACTGACCCTCTCTGGCAATCCAGCCATGGCTCTCAACATGTAAGGAGGTATTTGCATGTCACCTATAGGCTTGGGCTAATGGCTCGCAAGATACCCTTGCTGGCATCTCATTCTTCTTTTCTCTTTCCTTCTCTCTCTTCTCATGCATGTTGACTTTGACAGATCCCGACTAAGTCGTCACTAGGACTCGAGCTGACTTGGGCATCCAGACTTGCTTAACTTTAACTGGCCTTGGGGCCAGCTCATTCTTCTGTTGATGGGCTGATCCAGCATTCTTCTTTTTCATTCTCCCTAGTGCTTGAAATTAATTGCACACAGGGACATTTGGTATGATCTATTCAGGGACCACTTCGGCTCTTCGGCCATTAAGATGGACCCGGATGCCTCCGATCAGAACTGACTTATCGGTGTTGGAGATCCGGCCCCTGGGGGTAGCAGCAGCAGCATTTCTTCGACTCCTTCTTTGGCCGGATTCCATCCTCTTGCTAGAAGAGCCCGTGTCAAAGTGGACGTGGTGAACAAAACATCCCACGGTCTTGACCGCCGCGCAGTCAGCAATAGTTGTCGGTAACCCAGCAGTAGCAAGTTTAGTGGCAGAAGTCCCTATGGTGGGGGTGTGGACTTCGACGGGCTTGGTCCCCTTAGTCTCCAACAGGTTGACGAAAGCCACCCCCAAGAAATTAGGGTAGCCCACCACGGGAGGGAAGCTCCGGATTTGTATCAGGACCGCTAGGTAGCCCTCCCTAGCGTGGCACGCAATGACTAACGGTCCAAAGGAGACGGCCCTTGTAATCATTGAAGTATGACCACCAATTGCAAGTAAAACAGTTTAGAATTTCAAGAGGAGGCCGTAAGGACCCTAATAACAGTGAAGAGATGAAGGGAAGTTCCGTCCCACCGGGTATGCCAGACTTGTGGACGCACTTCTGGGATACTTCTTTTGTTTGATTTGTTTATTCGTTTGTTCATTCGTGTAATGCCCCGAATTTTTCAGGTATTATTCGGATAGTTTTTGTGGTTCTCGGAGTGTGTTTTGTGATTTACGTGTATTTTTCCAGGAGCATTCCCATGTATCTGGTGGGTGACGCAAGAGAATGGAAGCCCGTATTGGGGCTAGAGGCGGTGCTGCCAACGGAGGAGAAGCTGGTACGGGCTCCCGACTTCACTCCGGCTTGCTGGGACATCTCTATTGGGCGGGCCCACAAGGAGCAACATCACTTCGGCCAGTTCCTGGCTCTGCTGAAGTGGGGGTACAGGGAAGAGCCCTTCCTCTTGGACTGCTTAGCCATCTGCTTCAAGCATGAGCTGGCCCTGGGCTGGTTCATAGAACTGAAGGTCCAAGATGCACACACCTTCCAGGAAGGAGCAATGGAGTTCACAGAGTATGTATTGTTCAACTACGCTCTGTTGCTCGTTCGGGCCGGTGTCTACCACAGCGTCTACGCCTCCCGATACAGCTACCCCATCTCTAAGGGCCTCTGCTGTAGGAGGATCGAGGTCTTCAATACCAAGCTGAACACTTTTTACACCGCAGAAGGCGAGACCTCGCTGAACTTATGGAGCCTTCATCAGCTGAGCAGTCCACCCATTGATGGGGAGCCCTATGAAGAGGTGTGCCTCCCCCACCTTATCAAAGATGAGACCAACGGAGACGGCTTCTTTTCACTCTGCTACTCCTACCGGTACCTTATGAAGGCATACCGAGAGCTGTACCAGCTATCCCATGGTGGAAAGCAACCTCCCCGCGGGGATCGGAAGAGGGTCCGCATGACCTTATGGCTGAAGTACTTCTTCGAGGGGCCGAAGCAGTATGAAGATTTTCCTTGCATTGGTACTGCCACCATCTGGAAGAAGTGCAGCAAAAGTAAGGCCGAGGTAAAGCTCCCTTCCTCAAGAGGACGTCGGAGTGGTGCCAACCCAGCAGGGGTCGACCCGACGACGCATTGTGCGGCCTACTTGACATACTGGCTTTGTTCTTTCACAATGCCATATGGAGACGAGATCGTCATTCGACCCGACACGATCTACCCAGCTTGCCAGATGGCGTGGGGGATCAAATTATCTTTGCGTCTGACTGCCTTATGCTTGATATACAAGACGATCGGGGATGTTAGCATGCATCAGTTCCCACGTCAAGCCCGATACATCGGCCCGCTGCACTTTTTCAACGCGTGGGTCTGCTCCCTGTTTCCCGAGTATGCTCCATGCACCCTCCAAGCCTGGGGACTGTTTCCGCTCATGCTGGAGTTCGCGAGTGCAGAATCGAGCTCAACTTCCCTGTAGCTATACAATATCCGAGGCCAGCTGACAACTGTTCCCCACGCCTTGGTGGTTACTATTCATTTCTGGATGCTAGCCGCGCATTCAAGTCCCCTAGTGAATAACAAACGAGAAGGTCGGGACCACCAGGTGGAGAGGTACATTCACCCGATCAGCCAGTAGACCGTGGTTCGCCCACTGCTGGAGCCGAAACTTCGTGACTGGGCGTTGTCTATTCGCCAGAGCGTGCCGGTCTTCAGAAAGGGGGACACCCTACTATTGGAGCCATACTATCCCTTTTGCTTCGGGTGAAACTTCAGATATGATCAGCATATCCCAGTATACAGTGCATAGTTTGGCCTGCCCGTGCGGAGTCTCCGGGAAAGTCTGACCGCCGAACATGCTCGAACCTGGTGGGACTTCTTCCATTGGGCTGATAGCGCTACCTTCAGGGTGCCGACGCCTGGCCGAGTTCCACGGGTGACCGCGGAATATATAAAGTGGTGGAATGCCCAGACGGACTTTTATCGGCTATGTAGGACCGATTGCTAGGACGAAGCCGAAAGGTAATTCTTGAGCAAGCAATCGGTGCCCGTGCTAGATATTGACCCAGAGCACCTACTTCGGTTGAAGCACAACGAGGAGAAGGAGGTGGCTGTGTACATGGCTGCGCGCCGGGAGGCTCGGGAGGCCAGGCCAGCACCTCAAGTCAAGCTGCCTTCGGTCGCGAAGGATGACTTTAAGAAGACCTTGAGGGACCTGTGCCGCATCTGGGGAGACCACCTGAATCTAAAAATATATGGGGTCTCGGAGCGTGCTCTGATGCTCATGAAGCTTAGAAAAAAAAGAGGAAAAGGTACACATCACTGGCTGGGACGACGAAAAATATCTTCAAGTTCCATAAGCCCGATAGAAGGATGGTTGACTAGGTCTTCCAGTCGACGCTCTTCGGCTTCCAGCTTCAGCAGCTTGTCCTGAATGGAGCTAGCACGCCCTTCTGCCAGTGCGGCTTCATCTAAACTTTGTATCTTCAGCCGCTTGGCATTTGCCATATCCTCTTCATCTTGAGCCAATTTAGCACAAAGTTGAGAAGTCCACTCCTCCAGCATTGAAATCTGGCCAGTGGCTCCCTAAGCTAGGAACCTTTGTTGGCTGGCGGTCTCTATGTTGGCTTGCAGTGCAGTAAGGCCCTCTTTCCTCTGAAGCTTCAGGATAACCAGTTGATCCCTCAAGCCATGATCAATAAATTCTCACCGGTTTACATACCGGAGTAGCAAGATCACCCGAGGTGTCCAATATTGTATAGGATAGTCAAAAGCCATGAGGGTGCGCGACATGGGTTCTACCAGCTCCCTGAGTTGCATATAGGATAAGTCCCGATGGGCCAGCACAGCCTGCTTCAACATATCCAAATTCTGCCACACCATTTCGGCAGATGATTGCAAGCTAAGCGATGGCGTGTCAGGGAGATAAAACTCTACCTGACTGTCGACGTCAGCCCAAATATCGTCAGCAGGCTGAGAAGAAGATGAAGGCAACAAGGAAGATGGTTCCACTGATTCTTTCTCAGTCTGCTCGATGGACTCAGTATCTGTTCGGACTGGGACTTCGACCTCGACCACAGTGGAAGGGAAAAAGTTTTGAACTCCAAGGTCCTCATCTGCCAAAGTGAATGATGCGGGTTGTTCCAGCTGCAACACCTTTTCCAGCTCGGTACCAGCCATAAGCATTAGGGTGGTTGTTTCACCAACTGTCTCATCTTCAAAATCTCCACCATCAGAGATGAATTCGTCACGTTGCCATGGCTGGGCCCCCTGTCCCAGTCCAGCCCCGACCTCGATCGTCAGCATGGAAGTGTCGCCAGACGCCTCCCTAAGTTCGGCACCTACTGACGCCTCGTCGGAAGCAGCATTAATGAATTCCTACCCGGCTTTCGCTGACTGAAGCTGAAGCTGCTCCGCGGAGGGCTGACCAAAGCCTAGTGACATGACCAACCCACCCGAGAGTTTCAAAGCAATCGGCTTCAGCACGGGAGCCGTGCCCATGATAGGAGTAAAAGCTGTGGCCCTGGATTGAAAAGGAGAGAAGCCAGCCATGGTTTCCACCACCAGTAGCATCAGTTCCACCAAGACTGTAGGCCCCTGTACAAAAAAAAAGGGAGGGAATTAAGCATGAAGGAGGTGAAAATAAAAACATGTCAAATCTCCTGCTACAAATGACGACAGACATGGAGAAAGCCATATGCAGAAGAGGACCTCACCTCAGATGGCACAAGCCCCAACTCACTAGCCCCTGAAACCTCTAAGGCCGGCTAGGCAAGGTTTGGGGTGATCCCTCCTTTCTCTAAAAGGAAGCTGGGCACACTCAGCGGTCCTAATGACAGTCGAGGCAGGCTGAATGCGGGAAGGTCACTCCCATAAGAAAGAGACAGGGTGCAGGCTCCCGACTCTAACCCTTGCTCTCCCTCGTCATTGGAGGGTTCATAGTCGACAAGCTCTTTAGAGGGAGGACTCTCAGCCAACTCGGTAGTCTTGACTCCATCGGCCTCTAAGCACACCGAAGCATCCTGAATCACCTCTGAAGAAGCCTTTTTCATAGCTAAAGAGGCCAGCCTCTCAGAAGATCGCCGAGTGGGAAGCTCAGCGGGGACCGGAGGCTCGAGAGAAGGAGCTATAATATGCCCCGAAGGAATGACATCTGACCAAAAAGGCAACGCCGATAAAAGAAGAAGAACGTACATCTACCCCTAAAGCCTTGTGATCGATGACAATACCTTCATGGCCAGGCCTTGGAATCCCATCAACAGCCCACCAGTGTTTTAAATTTCCTTACAATGGTAGGGTGATCAAGATCAAGAGTATCCTACTAGTGGAGACTCTCAATGCCATTACCTCCGAACAGATCCCCTTCATGACCATTCCTGATAAGGACAAGAAACCTATCCACTTCATGGAGGGCACCGTAGGGCCTTCTGCCTTAAGTCCACCTGATTCCCCGTGCCTTCCTTGGCCTATCATACATTCCAACATCCGTCCCGGTAAGGGATGGGCGATCATGGCCAGGATGGGCTTCACCATGGGTAAGGGTCTAGGTCAGCTTGAACAAGGGCCCAAGCATAGGAGAAAACTCAGGGTCACCAAAGGTCGCACAGGTTTGGGCTACTCCCCAGAAGGGCCATCTAATGCCACTCAGGGTAAAAGATTTGTGTATGGTCGCTTTGTCATAGGGCCAGTTTAGCCAGGAACTCAGCAGGAGTAGGGAGAAAATTTTGAAGTTGTCTAAAGAAAAGAAATCCCACCCGAGGCACCACTCGAGGAAGACTTTGGTCTCCTCTCCCTCTTTCATCTCGATAAACCCCCCGATAAGGCTCTGCCTTCAGGTACCTTCCTCGCTTCGAACAGGCCCGTGCGTGTTCTCCTTATCCCTTTCCTATTCCATCCACCCTTTCCTCTGCTCCTCACTTGTCCAGTCAAGGGGCAACTGACACATCAGGTGTGCACCTTCACCCATGACCACCAAAAAAAAAAGCCAATTCTCAAACGTGGGCCTGCGAGTTCAGTATTGAGGAGACGGCCTCCTTGGAAGATGGTTCCCTTGGCCAAGGGCCGACTCTTTCCACCTTAAATTCTCTTCCACAGGCTTCTCTTGTACATAGTAGGGTAGAGTCTAAGTCAAGTCCAGATTTGTACATAGCATCTTTCCCTTCCAAGAAGTCTAGTGTCCATCAGGTTCCCACGTGTTATATCAGCCAGCTGGCTGATAAATGCGTGCAACTTTGTCAGGTCTCTGAATTCACCTCCACTCCCATTTCCCTAGGGGTAGTTGAGCTAGACAGATCTCTAGCAGATGATGGTCTAGGGGTGTATGTCTTAGAAGAGGAAGATGACACCGAAGAGGAAGAAGAAGAGCCATTGGAAGATGGTAGTGATCCTATAGCTTCCTTCGTCACAGGAACTAAGAAGTTTGATCAACCTAATGTTTCCATTGACAAATCCACCAAGGCAATCAATCTTGGCACCGAGGATGATCCAAAGATCATATTGATAAGTGCCAATCTAACTGATGAGGATGAAGCTGCTCTTATGGCGGTCCTAGGGAAATTTCCCGATGCTTTTGCCTGGTCCTATGATGACATGCCGGGTCTAGACCTGTCTTTAGTTGAACATCATTTGGTCCTGAAACCCGATGCTCGAGCAGTCAAACAGAAATTAAGGTGACTTCATCCGAAGCTCGCACTCAAAGTCAAAGAAGAAGTGGACAAGCTCCTTAAGGCCAAGTTCATCAGGGTAGTCTTATATCCACAATGGGTAGCTAACATCGTCCCTGTTATGAAGAAGGATGGTAGGGTCTGCATCTGCATAGATTTTCGTGACCTTAATCATGCTTGTCCTAAGGACGATTTTCCTCTCCCACACATAGATGTCCTGGTAGATAACACCGCGAGCTTTGAGATGCTCTCCTTCATGGATGGCTTCTCGGGATATAACTAGATCTGTCTAGTGGAGGAAGACTAGGAGAAAACTTCTTTCACCACTCAGTGGGGGTCCTACTACTACATCGCCTTGCCCTTCAGTCTTAAGAACGTAGGGGCAACCTATTAAAGGGCGATGATGGCTATCTTTCATGACATAATGCAAATCTATATGGAAGTATATGTGGATGACATTCTGGTCAAATCTAAGACTAGGAGTGGTCACGTAGAGATCCTCCGAGTAGTTCTCCAACGGTCTCTGGAGCACCAGCTTAAAATGAACCCCAAGAAATATGTGTTCGGGGTCTCCTCATAATCATAACAATAATCATTTAAACAAATAGAAAAGTGCATACCTGAAGAAAAGGTGAGAAGCCACTGACGGTCATTGTGGACGCACTTTTGGGACATTTATTCTTTTGTTAGTTTATTCATCTTTTCATTCATTTGTTCGGTTTATTAGTGCGAGGGCGTGTCAGTCACCTAGGTGACGATTTATGGGGGCTTAAAGAAGCCCGTGGTGCACTCGATCTGACGAATCAGACGATGGTGTAGTTCGTGTCGGGACTGAGAACATGTCATACCATAAAGGCTATGATGTTAATTACATCCCCTCGGAGAGGAGAAAACCCTTGATTAATCACCGTAAAAGGGGGCCCTACGACCTCAGATTTGTAATACTGGAAGTGAGAGTAGAAACCTCGGATTACGTTTAAACAACACCCAACATCGGGGCTTAAACATTCATGAATGCGAGCATGTCGGTCACTAAAGGACCATTTTATTGTTCGGACAGAAGTCCATGTTAGTAGCGTAAGAAACTGTGATAAAATCATACAAATGTCTGCCGTAGGTACGGCAAGTTTGATGTGATCGCAGGATTGGATCCCGGTATATATGTCGGTCACCAACGAACCATTCATTGTTCGAACGAGAGTCTGTATCTGAAGAATCGAAGACGACGAGAAAGCTGCACGAATGTCTACCGTAGATAGGGCAAGTTTAATGTGATTGTGGGATTGAATCCCGGTAGAAGCGGGTCAGGTTAATGAACTGTTGACCCTAGACGGTTTAGGACTATGGCCATATCGGGGATTCCGAGATCCACGTCTGATTCCACGAGGCCTCCTTACTTTCTCTTCATTGCACACAGTCCGGAGGAAGTGAATTGTTAAATGTGTAGCCCGAACGCGCCAACGTGCGCCCTCGCATGCGGATCGACTTGTGCGGTCAGGTCGCGGGGAACGACCTGCCTGATTAGGTTGCGGGGATCGACCTGTCCAATCAGGTCGCAGGGGTCAAGGGGGCAGCGCCCCTTGCGGGGGTTTCCGGGGCTGGTGTCCCCGGAACAAAAATTTTGATTATAGTAGGGACATGCTATCATCATTGTTTCGATTCTTGAATTATGTTGTTTGTTCTCATATGAGTGGGTTTTATTCTTTTCATTCTTTCCATTTTGTTTATTGATTTGGGCCTTTTCTCTTGTTTTATTCATTAGTTTAAAGCATTTCTTATTTAGTTAATTGCCATGCCGGATTAACATGTTGCAAAGAAGAGGATGAGAAGAGAGGAAGAGGGGAGTGCCGTATTAAACGGCGCCGGATTAAGGAGACACCACGAGGAAGAAGGGGCCATGGGGGGGCGCCGTTTTAAGGCCCGCCAGAATAGCATGTTATAGGGGAGCAAAGACCATGGGAGCGCATCGAAATAGAGTCCATAGGAGGGTGAGCCGGATTGGATGCTTGCATGGGAGCGCGCCATATTAAGCAGTGCCGGAATAGGTGGACACCAAGGGGGGCACGCCAGTTAAGATGGCGCTGGAATAGCATGCACAGGAGGCAAAGGGCCATAGGGCGCACTAATTTAGACGGTGCCGGGTTAGATGGACACCAAGGTGGCGCGCCGTATTTGATGGCACTGGGAAGATGGTGTTTGAGCAATAATGCGCGCCGTATTAGAGCGCGTCGATTTAAGGGCTCAAGGGATTTTGAGTGTGGGCTAAAATGGCGCGGGGTAATAGCGACCATGCCGGATTAGCCAGTGTCAGGCTAGTTTTTGTGAGTTTTATTTCATTCTTCTAAGTTCTGTTTCTTCTTTCTTTACCCGTGGATTTCTTTTTTGGTTGATTTATTCATCCTACTAATGGATTAAGCTTTCAGAGAGAAAGTTTAAGTGTTTTAATCACTTATTAAAGTGAATTGGCATGAAGATTTAAGTGTTTTTATGGATGGGTTTGTTCTTTGTTCTTTGTTCCTCTTGTTCTTGTCCCTGATAGAAATTAGGCAGTATCCCCCCTAGAGTGTGAAAAATCTAAAAATAGTTATCTTTTATTCATTTCTACTTTGTCTTGAGGACAGATACATAATCTGTTTGCTAAGTGTGCAGGTTGCAGGTTGCAGGTTGCAGGTCCAAGCTTCCTTGCTCTTTATCTTTCACTCTGTCTCCTATCCACATCTTTTGATCTGTTCTCCCCTCTTCAATCTTATCTCTGGATCTATTCTGAAACTCATGTCCTTCTCAGCTTTTGCTTACTTGCTTGATTATGTTTCTATGAGAGGACTTTACCTCACGATTTTGAATCTAGCAATTCTGCTTCATCTGATCTTGGGCTTTGATTGAAGAGCGTATCTATCATGTGTGTCATTTGTCACACTTGCCTATGTCCCTTCGTGTTGTCACATGTGTTGTTGTCCCTCCGTGTCCCCACATGTATCTTTATTCCTGCCATGTCCTTGTCACATGTGTCTATGTCTTGCCGTGTCATCACATGTGTTGTCTTTTGTCCCCCGTGGTGTTGTCGTCCCACGTGTCTTTGTCCCACCATGTCCTTGTCCCACCGTGTGTGCTATCCCACCGCCCTATGTTGCCTTGTCCCACCATGTCACGCATGTCTATTGTTTGTTCTAGTGATGTTTTGCTTCTTTCATCTTCGATATGTTATGTTTCATTCTTCTTTGTGGCTTTGTTATATTCATGTTATATCCATCTCACCATGCCACGTGGTTGTCTTATTATGAAAATCCATAAAAATCAAAATACTCTAAACATCCAAAAAAATATTGTTTCACTTGGAAGGTAAGTCAGGTATGGCTCTCTATCCCTTCTCTTTGTGCATTACTATATGGTATCTACCTTATTATAGCCTCTCAAAGACCGGCTGGTTCAACGTGTGTTCTGGGATCTGATGTTCCCCTTTAACAAAAATGATGATGATCTAGGAGCATACGGTTAATCACCAAATAGGCTGCTCGATTGAGTCGAGTGGGGGACGATGGACTCTGTCTCACACGCCGTGATTGCAAGAAGACTCTTGACCCCGTCTTGGCTCGGTCTAGCAATATTATCCTTGAGTACTTTCTATTTGATGCTTTATTTACATTCATTTTAATGATTTATTTATTTTAGCCTAGCATGCATCTTGTCATTTTTGAGCATTCACGTCTCGTGATTCTCTCAAGGTTTCTCCTCAGCAATGGCTAATTGCACCTCAGCTATCTTGGATAAGAGATCCTCATTGCACTCTGAATTTGATCATTTTCTCTGATCTTGTCGCTCAGTCTGGTTGGCCAGCGTAATTCTTGTCTAGATTTTATCTCAATTTTATCTTTTCCTTTTCCAGCTATCAGTGATGCTCTTTCCGATCCCCTCATTGTCCGTGGATTGTATCCCCGATGAGGTTCATCGTGTTTCCTCCTCCTTCCTTAGATTAGTTCCCCAAACATGTTTCATTCTTGTCAATCATTCCAAGTAGTTAGTTCAGCATTATTCGGGAGAATTCTTGTTGCTTGTTGGTTATGACGGGTGTCTTTTGCCATGATGCCCACTTTTCAATTCTCTCTGCTTCATCTCCATTTTATGTCACTGTTGCTTTCACTCTATTCCTTTCCATTTCACCTCCGCTCCTCTTTCGCTCATCCCCTTACAAAGCGGACATCAAGGCGGGGCATCTGTTGACACCCATTTTTAGCCTGCAAGTCGAGTCATTTATTTTATTCATCATTTTAGATTTCCCGAATTACACATTATTTTGGAGCCTTCCGTGGATGGATTTCAAGCCCATTTCATTGTTCCTTAGCCTTTGAACTTTGGGGATCATGATTTCTTAGAGCCATGGGTCTTATTTTATCAGCTTCCAGCCTTCCAAATCAACTTTCAGCCCATTTTGGTCGACTTCCATCAAGCATTCGGCCCCTTTCACTGTGTAGTCCTGAACATGGTCTATTTTCTTCCCCTTACATTCCTATATTCATTTTATGCTCTTCACCAAAGTTATTCATTTTTTAATGATCTACATTTTCTTGGGAGATAGAAGAAAAAGAGCCAATCACACAAGTAGACATGACGATTTTTATAGTGATTTGGTGTAGAAGAGTGCTGACCTATGTCCTCTCTCCAAGGTCACTTGGGTATTCACTACTAGAAGCACTAGTAAGACACACACACGTCAGACTTGAGGTGCTGGCACACCTTTCAAACACACACATGTGCCTAAACGCAAACCGCACCCTTAGAGTAGGGTGCACAAGAACACACCCACACTTTTCTCACATAAAGAGTATCAAAAACACATAATTACAATAAAGAGAGAAGGCAAATCTGATGAAGAATCATTGATGGAGTTCCTACCAGGTTGTTCTTCATGTTCTTGCTCACAGGAGGGCCTCACGGCTTGAAAAAAATTCAAAGCAGAGCACACAGGTTGTAGCAACCACCTTCCATAGATTTTTCTGCTCCACATCCTTTGATTTCACCCAAGAGAGGTTTATGTATGGTTAGGGCGCACACGTTAGGGCTTCACTAGGGAGGTTTAGGAAGGATCCTAGGCAAAGAATGGCCAAGATCCAGCGAGAGAAATCGGCTAGGATCACGAAAATTATGCATCGATCCGCCCAAATCAGAGTTAGTTATGCTCGCGCAATGTTGACACCATTGCAGAACCTTTTTGCAAGTGTTCTATTTGGGGCTTTCTGAGCAGAAGTGCTGACACCTCTTGAGAGCCTCGTCTGTCTGAGAAGACCCACTTTAAACACCCATACCTCTTTCCATATTCATCCAAAAAATACAATCTTGGGTTCATTGCGAAGAGCTTAGTTACCACAACCAATTTTCATCAACCCTCATCTTGAAAGCTCACAAGAGCACAATTAAATAAATCAATGAAAAGTGACTTTTAGACGCGTTTACACTTAGACAGATTTTGACAAATAGACATGTTGTTGCACATCTACTTGAAGACAATAATTAGTCCAACACACATAGATTTTGTTATTATCAAAATATAGAGTAATCACAACAATCTCCCTCTTTTTAATGATGACAAAACCCTTAAAAACTAGAGCACATACAAGTGTAAACCACGCGTATGACAACAAAAGCACTAATAGTAAGAACCACATTAACACCACATCTATACATGTTGTAAGAGAATAATCATAATCTCAAGATTGCAATAAACTGAAATGCTAAGTTATGTTATGCACAATGCATGCTATGTATGCACAACAAATGAAGATTGATTTTACAAGGGTGGTGGTGGTGCATGCATAAGGAAAATCACGATCTTCACGGAGACAAAGAGCTAGTCATAAAGAAGAACAATGCATAGCAAGCCGATCAGTAATGTAATATAACTCCCCCTTTTTGTCAACAAAAAAAGAGGGACATGTAGGGACAAAATGAAAATCAAAAGTAACCAATGGATAGTACATGATGATAAGGAAAAATAAAATCTCCCCCTGAGTGAAAAGAGACCTACACAGTCCCAACGAAACATGACATAACAATAAATGAAGCTAGAAGAAAATGGATATAGTGGAGAAAAAAGCAAGGAATAAGAAATCCGCAAAGAACCTCGCCTCACTTATCCAGCACATCTCGGATCCAAGCTAGGTCTGCAAGCATACGACGTAGATCTACCTATAGACGTTGCATCTCTTTCTCTTGTCAATCAACCTTGATGTGTAGTGACTTCACAGAAATATTTAATTCACGTAAGAGCCAAGTTGATTCTTCCTGAGCAGCATCCCGGGCAAAGGAACTCAGCGACTGAATAGGCATCAACCATCCATCAACAAATCCAAGATGCATGGATCTAAAAGTAGAAGCCCTAAGCTTTTCCTTTTTTTTCAAGAAGGGAAATCCGTTCGCCCACCAAGGACACACCACAGAATGCAAACAATTTTGTCAAAGCTCTGCCATAGGGTAATGCTCGACCAGCATTGCAAACACGGGACATGAGCCCAAGCATAATTTACAGCAGACTAATGGGAACATGAGTAAGCAACCTATCTAGAATTTAGTTAATTAAGTTGGAGATTGTTGCATGGCATATGCTAGAATTTTCTTGCGTTGGTTGTGTAGGTTGTGTAGGGTTGCACAACGGAAGTGTGGTGGGCTCATGATCCACGGGCTCCAGGATCAAATGGTAGTAGGGATTGATGAGTATCCCGTTGGCAAGTAGAGTCTTGGAGGTCTTCTGGTCAAATATAGGGAGTTGTCCCTCGAAGTAAGATGGTGTTGGCTATGTGAGTGGCACAATTACCATGCCATTGTTGGAGACATTAATAATGCTGCGTCTATTAGCTGATTGAAGCACATTATCAAGAAACATGATATCTCTCTAGCTACCAATTTCGAGCCTCGCATGAACATCTCCAAAATGGAGGGGTCCATAGATGACTGAAAATGTAACACTGCTTGGCTAACTCTCAGGATTCAACCTATATTTGCTTATTCTAGAAGGACCCTTTTCACTTGTCTTTTGTTTGTAGTTTTAAGTGTTATCTTACTATGTGTGTGGTGCCTCTAATGCAAAGCTCTTTCTCTCTCACTATTATTCAAGCAAGCTATTCAGTTCAGACTAGATAGGATATGTGGAGTGAACTCTCAAACTACTCTCAGACTTGTTTGCATCCATGGATTATTGGTGGTGATTTTAATTGTCATCTGAGTCCCGAAGAAAAGAAGGGAGACTGTGATGTTGATGGGCGAAGTATGGCTGACATCAAGAAATTTTTTACCTTAAGGGCCCATTTGATAAAAAAGTTGGGTGGGGGCAGAATACGCTGTCCGCCTGCACGGGGCCGAACAGCGTATTCGACCCTCCGGCTGGAACGAGTAAACCCCACAAAAACCCAGAGTATTATAGGATTCTTGTATTAACCGGGGTTAAATCCCAATTTTTATCAAAGCCTATTTTGGTTGTCACCGGTAAAACTAGATGCCCACCGGGGAATGCACAAAACCCACGTTGCGCTATTCGATTATCAAATGGGGCCTAGAGGTTTTAGCTTACCAGCCGGTTTGAGGTGCTCGGCTTTAACTTGTTGACATACCAAGTATTGACTTACAAACTCGGCTACCTCTCTTGTCATGTTAGACCACCAGAAAGTTCTCTTGGGATTTGGCTGCTCTTCTCTTATATGGTGGTGTAGATGGCAACTTGCCCCACACGTTGCAGCAGGCATGGTGCTCCAGTCCTCCAATGAACAATGTGGAGGAAGCAGTTCTATTACTGCTTATTCTCATGAGAAAGGTGGCATTCCAGGAAATAGATTGGGATCCTGAGATTATGGATCATCTTGCATTTGCTCTTTCTATGTGTGGTCAGTTTGAAATCTTGGCTAATCATGTAGAACAGCTTTTGCCAGGCATCTACAACAGAAGAGAAAGATGGTATCTTCTTGCACTTTGTTATAGTGCTGCTGGTCAAGGCGTTGTTGCACTAGACTTTTTGAGGAAGGCTGTCGGATATTCAGAAAGGAAATCCAGCCCCCATCTTCCATCGCTTCTATTGGGTGCAAAGTTGTGCACTGAAAGCAAAAAGCATGCTGCTGAAGGTGTAGGCTTTTCTCAGAGGGCAATCAACTGTGCCGATGATCAAGCAAAGCATTTTGTAGGTCTAGCCTATCAATTGCTAGGTATTTGTTGTGGTCTCTCTGCTAGATCTTGTGTCTTTGACTCGGAAAGACTGAATTTAAACAAACAAGCACTAAATGCACTTCAACAGGCTGCCATGGATCAGAAAGATGATGCAGAAACAATTTTGAGACTTGGGATGGAAACTGCCATGCAAGGGAACCTGAGTGCAGCTTTAGTTAATGCTACAAAATACTTAGACATGGTGGGTGGAAGCTCAGTGAGAGGTTGGAAACTGTTAGCCCTTGTGGCATCAGCTGAGCAAAACTTCAGAGATGCTGAAGCTATAATCAACCTAGCCATAGATGAGGCTGGAACGTTGGATCAGTTGGGATTTCTAAGGTTGAAGGGCATTCTTCAGAATCTTCAGGGAGGTACCAGTGCATCGAGCGTGTTTCGAGGATCGAGAAAATAACTTTTTTCTAATTTTTTTAATTTTTTAGATTTTCTATAAACCCCCCTTTTTCCTTTTCTTTTTCCCTTCTTTTCTTCTTCCCCTCTTCCTCTTCCCATTGGAGACCCCACCTCTCCCGACCGTTGCTTCCTCTCCCCGTCCGAGTGACCGTGACTTCCTCCCTCTACGGCTGCAGACGGCGAGCCGAGGTGAGGGTGGCGACGACAGTGGCGGCGTGGTGATCGTGGCGGTGTCATTCTCGTGGCGAGGGCGTGAAGATCGGGGTTTTGAACATCAACTTGAGATTGACAGCGATCCGGCGGGTTTCGAGCTTCCTTGAGGTAGGGGGACGGATCCTCACCCTCTTTCCCACTTTCCCCATGATTTCTAGGCCGAGGAGAGCTGGAGAGGGGCGTATTTGTGCCGGGAGGGTGAAAATGCATGTTTTGGGGTTGAGCGCCAGATCTAACGTTTCTCGGGGTTTTGAACCGATCTATGGGCATAGAATCATGCTAGGAGGGTTGGGGAATGATTCCCCTTTGTTTCCCCATTATCCGGTGATGATCGGGGTGTGGATTGGGTTTTTGGGTCATTTTCATCATTTTCGCGCTCGGGTCAGTGTTACGGTCCTACTAGGGACTGTTTTCCCCATGGGGCGGCCCCTTGGGGGTCCGCCAGAGGTTTTGAGTGTCGGTTGGGCTTAGCAGCCTGCCTGGGACCGCCAGGCCAGGGTTGCGGTCTCGCGATAGGCCACTACCCCTAGGGTAACTGTCGACTGCCGACCGTTTCTCTCGTCTGGTCAGAGCATCCTCGGGGTGCATATTTTTGACCGTTGGAAGTTGTGTGATGGGTTGCGGTCAGGGCACGACCGTTTCCTGGTGTTTCACGGTCAGTAGGTGACCGCATGGTGGGGTAAGTGGTCTGGCGATAGACCTAGTCAACCCAGTAGCTTGCCTGTTTACGGCCATGGCACGGCCGCCTAGCTGAGTTTGGCGGTCTCCGGGGGACCTCTAGGCCCGTTTTGTGGTCCAGGGATGACCGCCAGTGGGGTGATGGTCTTAGGAGGACCGCCACTCCATTTTCTTTCAAACAGTGGTTTCCGTGAGTCTGAGTTTTACCTCCAGTGACCTGTCCACTAGTCATAGCTTTCCTGCGCACGCATGTGCAGACCCACTTGGGAGTGGTGGAGAGCATGACCCGAGAGAGATGGTGAGTAGGTTGGTTACCGTAGGGCCCCCGAGTACTACCGAGTCAAGTCTGGTGGGGGAATTACCAACTAGAGGACAGACCTTGGGCGTATGGTCTTAGTGTTCACACGAGGCTGAGGGTTCGGACCCGCGCTGACGAGCGCGACCTCAGTTAGTCCTTGTTTTGTGGTACTTCTAGTTACTTGGTGTGTCTGAGTCTCACGCCTGAGACTTTGTAGCTAGACACTTGTGACGCGGTGTAAGACGTCAGGGGATACATCCGGTCGTTCTTCTAGTAGGTGGTGCTCCCGTCACGTGACGTGAGTTGTCATTTCTCGGGTTTCCATTTCTCGTCTGCGAGACGGGGTTTCGTGTGTGGTTTCTGGAGCGTTACCATAGTCGAGGTCTGGGATCTTCGGTAAGCATCACCGAGGGATTTCCCTAGACAGCGTTGAGTTAACAATGGCGAGGTCGTGACTGTGTTTCCGAACCATGTGGTTTCGGCTCAGGCCCTACTGTAAGGGTAGGTTTTCGTGACCGAGGCGTCACATCATTTTCTTAGTAGTGTGGCTAGGGTGGTCCGTGTCTAGTTGTCCCCCGACCGTGGGATCGGGATGTCGGGTGCGTGACTTGGTTGTTCCCCTGATGGGAGATCGAGTCATGTTTTCCAGTACGGTAGGAATAGCTGTAGAGCCGAGATTTCACCGGCCGCCGTAGTTACTGTTCCTACTGTTGCTATTGTTCTTTTCTGTAGTTTTCCTTTCCGTCGTTATTTTCTCGATTGGGGATCGCCAACCCCGTGGGCGGAGGTGGGCGGGCGGGGGGGGGGGTGTTCCGAGTTGTCACAACCGCGAGTACGGGAGCGCCAAAACTCCCAAACCTGCTGGGTTGTTCAAAAAGTTTCTCGGAACAGCCGGGTAGACCTCGCAGCGGGGGCAGCCATGGCGGTGTCGCCGTCTTCCAACGACGGAGCAAATCCCACCGGCGGCGGCGGAGGTGGCGTCTCCTCCGCAGAGGCCCTCCGGCGAGCTCTCGAGGGAAGCTCGAAGGTACCCTTGCACGGTCTTTTGCCGCCATTTTTGGTGCGTGGTTTGCTCGGGGGCTCTTAACTTGCTGATTTTTTTTCCCACAGGGTTCGGGAGCTGCGCTTCTGGAAAATCTGTACTCTTTGGTGAATAACCTCTCCGCTGTTCTGTCTATGCATGAGGAGATCATCGCCGAGGCGGTCTCCTTAGATGTATCCAAATGCGGGTCCGTGATTTACGGTCTTATAGTTCATCTTTCTGATTGGGCTTTTGAAGAATTGCGCAGCCGGTTTGTACGAGTTGTTTCGCCGGGCAATGTTGTTCCTCCTGCAGAAGCAGCGAGCCATCAGTTTGCTGTGGATCAGTGTGTCTCGTCTTCTTCCTTGCAAGATTTCTGTGCTCTGCTGAGGTGCTGCATAATCATGTTGCACTTGCTGGAGTTTGATTTCAACCTTAGCATGGAAAAGAGTCAGATTCTTGTGGAAATGCTCAGAGAAATGTGTTCCCCTGATGTAGTAATGCTGTTCCTTCTACAAGGGGTTGGAAAGGATAGATTGGTCACCGGCGTCGAGGCTGGTTTTGAGTGCTTTCCCAACGAATCCGGTCCACCAATTCCATTTCTTTGTTCAGTTCTTGAGGTAATTCCGGGGTCCTCGTATCTTTATCCAATTAAAGGCGCTTCGTCATCATCATTATCATTATTTTTGCCAGCATCATCAAACTCTTTCGCATCAGTATGGACCCAATTTAAGGCTTGGAAGCTAAGACCTAAGTCCCATAGTGTCAAACAAAATTTCTGACTTGTTGTCAACCCAGCCGCCCTGACCCACCTAATGGAAGATTTTAGGCCATGTTTGGCGTTGCTTCCAATTGGAAGTACTTTTTGGCTTCCATAAGCTTTGGTCTCGTTATGTTAAGAAGAGGGTGGTAGTCTCTGGATGCCATTTATGCAGTTTTGGACTCATTTCTGGCTTCCAACCAAGAGCTCCAATTTGTAGCTTCCTAGATGGTGACAAAAATGGGGTTGTTAGTTGTTAGGGAATCTTGACCTTTGTAACCACCCAAAACTTGTTATAATCACCTCCAACTTGTATTTTTTATATTGAAACTTGAAAGCAGAAACCAGAAGTGTCTTGCAATCAAAGGTTTTGCCAGACATGCCCCTGCCCCAAAATTTGTATGCTAGGAAGATCTTTTATGACCACTGGAAAGTCTGGAATAGTTTCTTCTGTTAAATTTCTGATATTCTAGATTCATTTGGTGTGGATTTCACTGTGCTGCTTTAACCCCTGTACTGCAGAATGAGCAGTCTAGTGCTAGTAGATGGCAAGATGTCGGCATTCAACTGCCCCAGATACATGGTGGTGTATAGTTCTGTGACAGCAACATCACTTGCCATAACTCAATCCCTGTTAAGGAATCTTGGTTATCTTCATGTTCCTGTTCCAAGGTGCTTTCCATGGCCTAGAACCCTAGCAGGCCTATCCCTCTATGTGAGGCTGACATAAGACGTGACAAGCATGGACAAGAATGATCTTAGAGGAGGAATCTCCATTAGAAGGAAAATAACATTAGTATAATAAAATTTCAATGCCAATAAAAGATTACAATATCCATTCAATAATTAACCAACTTATAACTCTCAAAGCTAAAACTTGTAATGAAGTAGAACTAAAACAAAAGTAGGTGGCTTTCTGCTCAGTCCCCACCCTATTCTGAATTCTCTCCTTCATCTGTACCTGAAAACGAATTTAAAGTTGGACTGAAATCCCATTAGTTGACTACAAAAAGTAGAGTACCATGAAAAGAGATTTTACCCAAATATGATACCTGGTTGACCTACCTCCAAAAGGTTGTTCTGGTACTGTAATGATGACAGGGATAGCGATCAATCCTAGGATCCTCCCCCAGACCTCAAAAGATGTATTTTTGGAGGTTTGCGATTCCCATTTTTGGCGACTAGATGCTTTTTTTAAAAGCTGTGGTTTTACCAAAAAGGGCCTAAATAGCTTTAAGTGCATCGACGAACTGTGAGAGAAGGTCGACGAATCTGTTGAATGTTAGCTTGAAATGGCTTCTGGGAAGAGCCTGAGGTCGACCTCCTACAAAGGTGTGGTTGACGCATCTGTTGAATGTAGGCTTGAAATGGCTCCTGGGAAGAGCCTCAGGTCGATCTCCTGTAAAGGTGTGGTTGATGCATTCAGCATGAAAGCTATTTTTAACGATTTTTGTGAGGGCTTAAGGTTGACCCCCTGAGAGCATGCGGTCGATGCATCCTTTGTCGGTTGTTTGTCTGACTGCTGCTGGAGCCTGATGCCGTCGATGATGCAATGAAGGTGAGTTCGATGCCTTTTTGTAAAGGCTTCTTGAGGATTTGTTGGAATGGCTTTTGGAGTTGATGCCACAAGACCATGGGGTCGATGCAGCTTCAGAAATTGCCTTGACTGATATTAGTTCTTAAGAGAAGAGGTCGACGTCGCTTGACCAAAGGGTCGACACTGCCTTATGTAGTTAGCATTTTCTTTCTTTTATCGAATCCTTTCTTGGTTTCTATGCATACCTATGCCTTGGAACCTTGAGTTTCTTTCAACCTTGTTTGGTTCTTGTTCCTTAGATTTATGTGGCTTGAAATCATCCTTGCACTTCTGCTTCAAAGCATCATATCACATGACATCACTGCATGATATCTTCACACTGCTCATCTTTATGAGGTTATTCACATGCCAGTGCTAACTTTGATCTGAATTACATGTACGTTGACATCATCAGCTGCATACAAGACTCATCAATGTGTCATAGTCAGACATCATCAAAATAATAGAATCAAGCATGTTCCACACATGCCCAACATTCTCCCTTTTTGATGATGGCAACTATCAGTCATTATAAGTTCATTATCGGTCATTTCTTAAAGAAATACAATCATGAAATAGGCAACTATGACTCATCAAAATTTCTCCCCCTTTGCCATCAGCAAAGAGGGCTTAGATTAAAGCCAATTACAAAGTCAGAATGTGCATTCAATAGGTAGCCAGATAGGCATTCCTATGTTGAGACCTTTCCTATGTTACATGCCATGAGTAGCCAGATGCAGGAGTAGATTGTGGGTCCCTTTGGATTGTAGGGTCCTTTGGCTTGGCATAAACAGACCACACAAATTAGCATCGAATGCCATGAAGTTACAGAAAAATAGCATAGTCTGAAGCATGAGAGGCAGGTGAGAAAATGTCCAAGGTTAGATGAAGCAGGTAAATGCAAGATATTTGGACAAAGCTAAGAAGATGCAATTTGAGATCAGTTTGACTGCCATAGAACTGATTTGGTTTTTGGGGATTTCAGTTTTTATATATATATTTTCTATGCAATGCATGAATATGGGAAAGTAATCCAACCAATTTTATGAAAAGAACTGATGCCAATTACTTAGAGTGGTGATGCTTTCATAGCAGTCAGGAGAGTCCATTGCAGATGATGCAAAAGAGAGCAAGCAATATGTGAACATATATCATCAAGAGGCCAATTTGTCTTAATGACAAATGCCAAGACAGCCAGATAGAAGTCTGGACACAGTGGGTCAACCCTTGGGTTCGACACCTAAATACCAGGGTCCTAGATAGAACTAGACTCGGAGAGGGTCGACTCTGGGAGTCGACACTGGGAATTGTAGAAAAAACATATCCAAGAAATCTTAGGATGGGAGTACTTCAACCTGTAGCCATGGAGGAGCTGGCCAGGATATCGCCCATCGACGCATCTCACTCTCACTTGACACGGGTCAGATTGAGCGCATAATACATTCGTCACTCAGTGACTGGCATGCCCTAAATAAAAAAATTATAATATAATAAAATCCATCCCCCACAAGTGTGGAATGCCCAGTGGGACTGTGGTCTCCTTTCATCTCTTTGCCGAGATAAATGGGCCCCAACGCCCTCCCAAAGAATGCTGATCGTTTGCTTGTCTGTGATTACAGAAAAGTCAACGATGGCTGCTGGATTCACTGCCCTGACCTTCGGCCCTGAGATTGTGGCCAATCATGCTGCTGTCGGGTACCTGGTGGTACCAACTATCTTTGGCTCCTTCCCACTGGTGGTTGGTTTCCACAACTTCTTGGGGGTAGCCTTTACCGACATGTTGAAGGTCGAGGTTCCAGAGCTGGCCGGAGAGGAAGCTGATAAGAAGCCTAGGGCCTACAACGCTCGAAGCCACAAGAGTCTGACAATAGATCGGACTCAGCTGACAAGCTACATGGTGCACCATGTGGCTCAGGGGGTTCACCCCGCCTATCACAACAAGTACAGGGGTCACCGTCAAGGGAACTCCCGTAGAAGAGTTGTTGCCCCTACTATGGCTGACTATCAATATCCGGGAAGTTTGTGCTGATCAGGGGGGTCCGTATATTCCTAGACAGACGTGATGCTCAAGCAATTCCAGACCAGGTGGTCACTGCTGTGCCGACCCGTAACTCCTTCCAGGCTCTTTCCGGGAGGAGAGCTGAGAAAGAAGAAGAAGGCTGCCGAGGCCTGAAAGAGCTGGCCCCAAGGCCAAAGAAGTTTAAACAAGTCTAGGTCCCTAAAAAGATCCAACCTGCTCACCGAGAGGCACCTGTCTACTACTACTCCAAGTCCGCTGAAGTGGGGAAGAAGAGTGAGAGGGGGCTGGTCCCTAGGAAAGAAGAGATCACCGTGGATCCTCCACGCCGCACGAATTTCAGGGCATGTGCCCGATATGCTGATGTCCCCATAGGGAGAATATTTGATCAACCTGCCAGAAGAGCCTGGCTAGCTTACATCCCTCCAGTGGGAGGTCGACAACTCTCCCTAGCACTACACCAGGGACTAGGGCAAGAAGAAATGACCAGCATGGTCCGAAACTATTTAAGGGGTATGGGCAACCCCTCACTGGGCCAACAGTGACTATTGCGAGCAGCCATGACAAAAGAAGATGAATGCCCACCAATGGCAGTCAAAGAGAAAGAAGAAAGAGGAATGACATCGTCAATTGATGACAATGGACACGAAGGCGGCTTGAGATTTGAAGCCAATGAAGCTGCTCCCCCGTAAAGGGAGACAAGAAGAATCTCTGTATTTGAGAGGTTGACCGTCCCGGGACATCCAAAAAGGAAGGTCCATAGATAGAGAAAATGTATGTGGGTTTTCACCTACAACATGGCCCGAGTGACCGATAAATACGGAGGTTTGCCTGATGACCCCTGAGGATTGGCTCAATTAGCCGAAAGGTCAGGGCCGAATACCCGAAGGGTGGAAGCTGCAAGGGAGATGCTGAGAACAGCAAAGGGAAAGCTGATATTGCTTGAAGAAGAAGTCACTACCCTCACTGCAAATGTGGTGACAGCTAAAGAGGAGGAAGTATTGCTGAACATCTCATCTAAAGGAGCTTCAGGGGAGACAACAGAAGCCATCCCCAGCATGATGACAGCAGATCCATCAATGCTAACGTTGCTCCAGAAGTACCAGCGGGAGATAGAACTCCTGAAGAAGCAGTTGATGGAGAGGATAGAACAAGCTTCGGCTTCCAAACAGCCAAAGACGCAAGCTGAATCATCGTGAGGAGGTGCCAACCCAAGCGACTTCCCACCGCGGTATACCTTACCCCAGCCGGCAGAGCCTAGCAAAGCAACCACCCAACATCGTCTACCTCTGTAGCAACCCTGAATTTCAAAACATAAAAATCCCAACAAAATATTAAATAGCGACTTCCTGAAAGTCATCAATTCAATAAATGACTACTCAACCTATCACTTGAACTTAATGACCTTTAGGATTTGAAAGTCGAAGCTCTGATGTCACAAAAACTGTCACGCCCCGAGCGCGAAAGGAACCCAGAGACGCATGATGAGTTTAAATCATTCATGTCCATCAGAGCGATAAGAATTTCAACATAACGGTAGCGTGTGCTAAGAATAATTTATCAACCATAATTAAATTGTTTCAACTTAACCATTAATCCATAACGTCAAATAACCACAATTAACCATAAGTTTAATATCCACCACTATCTTGATGACATAAACCTCGTACATCAAGACTCGATTAAATAAGAGGTATAAGTGACAACGACTCAAAAGGAAAAGACATAACGCAGTAAAACATGGCGCAATGGCATGACCTTTGGAGGCTCTACGCTCATCACTCATTATCATCCCCATTTGGTTACGAGTCGGTGTCCGAATTACCTAAAAAGTGGGGAAAAACTAGGTGCACGATTACTCAGTAAGAATTTATAACTATTCCAGACTTGCTTAAAGTGATTAACAATTTATGCAATATGACATAATCATGTATGAGAAAATGCGAGATAATGACGAGAATGGAATAACAAGAAATAATAAGGATGAACTAGCAAGATTTCAAGAAGTATCAAGTAAAGTTAACAAGGGTATCAAGCATGTAATATCAAGTCACATCATGAGATATTGGCTATTCATTTATTCAAGTACTGCCCATGCCGGGCCACACAAGTCACGCACGTCAAGTCAAGTAATATCAAGCACGAGAGAGATTGTGAAACGTCATAAATCAAGCTAGTCATGCACTTCGGTGCAATGCCACACCATGATCAATCAACTCCCATGGACACAAGTACTTTTGGATGCTCCTCCTAAGACCAGATCGGGCCCTACATGCACAGGCATTGGGTCATGTATATCTTAGACATCCACTATAGTTTGATAGCCAATAGAGTCCCAAAGGATTATGCCTCTGTAGGATGATAGCGTAGATTTACAGAATTTAGATTTCAAGGACAGAAATTTGTAGGGATGACTTATGTAAAAAAAATCTGAGTCAGATACAGAAATCTGGGAAAAATGGCGTCCCACAGGGTCACCGCCAATTCAAAATTTGTGCCCACCATTGTGGTCGCTCATTCTGGGAAAAAGGTTTAAGCATGAAGAATTGGCATCTATATTGTCAGTAGCCCATTCAAATTGGCATCTACTATTCTGGACACTAATTCCAGAAAGTGACTAATTTCTCAAAAGAGGCCCGAAACAGCTCTCTTGAGGGCTAGATAGTCATGTTTCTTCAGAGGGATATGACTGTGACTCAGTATATATGGTTTTTAGGATACAACCTGCTTGGCTGTCTTAAGGGAATCCAAGACTAGTGTAGACTTACAAAGGTTTATGCCTCTTTTGATGAAGTAGGTTGATCGGGGCACCGAGGAATATCCCTCTTTTAATGTGTACAAGATGCCTTACCCTGTCCATCATGTGGCTAAGAGATTGCTTCCAGGCATCAACAAGTTGTTGAAGTTTGACAGGTTCAATAGACAATGTTCGCCAAAGGAGCACATAGCCTATTACATCAATGTGATGGGCGATCTAGCAACCGATGTATTGTACCTATTGATGTTCTTTGCGTCCTCACGTATAGGGCTCACCTTCGAATGATACTCGAACCTGTAGGCAGGGTCCATCTTCGAGTGGTCAAATATGCAAATGAAGTTTCGGAAGCGGCTCCACGTCACCGAAAGGGAGGTCACTATGGTCGAACTCTATGCAGCCTGGCTGCAGAATGATGAAACTACTCTAGAATACATCAAGAGATGGCAAGACCTTAGCATGAGGTGCAGGCGCCCGCCGCACCAAGAAGATGCAGTCCAAATCTGTAAATAAAATCCAAAATGGGTAGTCGTAGAATAGATGATCAGCATGGAGATCAGGTCTTTTGACCGATTAAACAATGTGGTGGCGAAAATCAGGGCCTTCCTCTCCAGATTAACAGAACTTTGGCAGTTTTGGGGCTGGCCTCCCTAGCTTGTTATTATCAGAATTCCCCCTTCGACTGGCCAGCACTTGGAAGGTGTTACGGGTGGGAGCCACCAGAGCAATGTGGTTTGGTACAGCTTCAGCATTGCGGCCGTTCAGATACACACAAACACCGCCAATCAGCATGGACTTTCTAGAAATCGAAATCCGACCCCAGGGAACAACCACTCTTCCCCTTCAGTGGTTCTTCTTCTTTGCTCCAGCCACCCTATTGCTAGCAGGCATAGCTCAGTAGTTCACGTGGTGGATGAGGCAAGCAGCGATGTAGCTAGGCGAGGTAGCCCTCCGAGGAGCGCCGATCTTCAAGGGGGTCACGGCGTTGGCCGCGATGGCTTCTTCATCTTCTCTCTCGACTAGTAGTAGGCTGACAAAGGCAACGTCGAGAAAATTTGGGAACCCCACCACAGGTGGCAGAGTCCCAAAGATGGTGGGCACAGCTAGGTACCCGTGCTCCTCATGCGATGCCACCACTTGAGGGCCGAAGGTCAATCTAGGAAATCCGTAGGCCATTGTAATTCTAGCAAAACAAGATGAACAAACAATCAATATTTTTTGGGATGGTCCTAGGGCCTTCTACCTTGGCAAAAAGATGAAGGGTGACTCCATCCCACCAGGTGTACCAATTTGTGGGAATATAATTATTTAATTTCTTTTTTATTTGTGGTATTTAGGGGTTTATTTGAGCATAAGCGTGCCAGTCCCAGAGTGACGAGTTTATTGTGCGTCGTCTGACTAATCAGACAAATATGGATGATCGTGTCGGGACCAGAAGTCCGCCATACCATAAAGGCTATGGCATTAATTATGCCCTTTCGAAAAAAGGACAATCCTTGATTAATCACCAAAGTAGAAGAGCCCTCGGGGCTGAAAGAATACATGAAAATAATGCTCATTTAATGAAATGGAAATGGGGTTGACTCATGCATGCGGGTAGACAATATGGTAATATTCATTTTATCTAGCCGGTTCTTGGTACAAGGCGGAGAACATAGATCCGAGGATCACCATCACGCATAGTGATAGCTTCTGACCAGACGTAATCTAACTTTCTGCAAATCACCATTTGATATACCAAGGAACCAGAAAAGGTGGATGCTCGCGTGTGTACACTTTTGCTTATTTGGATATGAATGTGAAGGATTGAAAGAGTTTATTTGCTCATGCATTTATTCTCATGCAAGTATTAAGAATTGTTGAATCACGGTTGATATTCAGCCTCGACCTTATACAAGTTAATAGATCTTTTCTTTTATTCGATCATTCATGTAACCACTCGCTCAATCTGTCCCGAGGAGTGTCAGGGAGGAGGTATAGGAGACCCACCCACAGTGGGTTGAGATGGGTTCCAAAACAGACATGCATATCGATATGATAACCTGGACCCAATAATGGGTAGTGCACACTTAGCCTGTTGATCTTGACCTAGCTTGGTTCCTAGGCATATGCACGAAGGCTTTGTAGCAAGTTGGCATATCCATGAATCGGGGGGCCTAAAGGGATCGGGACATTATTCGCCTTTAAGGCGATCGATACGCTATTTCCCCGTCGAAATCATCAGAGCTCACGTTGTAATACGTGATGAAGCCCCATGCTCCAGTGGGGTAATCAAGAACACCCGTGGAATCATGACGTGACATTGGAAAGTAGTTCCGTGAGAAGATCCCTACAGCATCTCCCCTTCGCCTCAACATATGCTAAGGGATGTATAGGATGCCCATCCACGGAGAGCCGAGACGGAGATCGTAACGAATGGGCATATCGAATCCCGAGGATCGAGAGTTGGGGATAATGAAGCACTATTTACCATAAGGTGGCACTTTAATGTTCTCCTAATGAGGTCATCAGAGGCCATGCTTTAGTTAGTAACAAATCCCAGAGACTCAATGAAAAAATACGGGATAATTTTGGCAACATCTCCCCTTGTCTCGAGATATGCCAGGAATATGATCAAAGGTGTCAAATGCTGAAACAAGTGTGAAGAATGGCAAAGTTAAAGCTTTTGTGTTGATGGAGTCAACGCAGGAAGGTAGTGGAGTCGAAGCAACTGCACCCGCTGGCTGAAGAGTTCAATGGTAACAAATGACTCCACAAGGGTAACAAATGTGCTTCAAAGATGACAAATGGCCTGCTAGTAGTGACAAATAGGTCGCAGGCAGACAAGAGGCGACGGCTCAAGGCTAACTGAAGACCTCCAAGGGTGACGACTTGACTTGAACATGGGTGACAAATAACTGGGTATTGGTGACCAATATGTGATAGAGGTGAAAAGTGATAGGGGAAAAGTGAAAAATAGCTTGGCACGGGTAAAAGGAGATCTAAATCTGCAGAACAGAAGCAAGGGGGACAAAGACCAGATCAAGGGTGAAAAATAGACAATAAGTGTGACAAATGGCTGATAAGGGTGTGAGACATGAAGATGAAGAAGAAGGCTTGACTCTAAAGGGAAAGAAGGTTGACTCTCAGTCAATACAATGACACTCACTATTGATCTAGTCAAAGTCAACGTCAGACAAAGAAGACTCTAGTCAAGCTCAACTTCTGTTGACCCAAGTCATAAAGACTCTAGTCAAAGTCAAAGGGCAATGGTCAACACTAATCAGCTATAGTGACCCAGGTCAAAGTCAAGATGCTAATGGAGACAAAAGAAGGCAACGTCGAACAATGGCACGTAGAGGTGAAAAAGGCGAACAAGAATGACAAATAGAAGAACAAGGGTGACAAATAGCTATTAGCGACGGCCAAGGCTAAAGAGGAAAATGGCAAGGGCTACGGCTCAAGTTGGAGAAGGGTGACAAATGGCTTGGCCGCAATAATAAAAGGCAAATAAGGGTGACAAATAGACAATAATAGTGACAGACCATTGGGGTGACAAATAGCAGTGTGAGGATGATATATGGGCAACAGGCCTGGAAGCCTTGAATAGCAGAGGAGGAACGTCAACTCTATGAAGCTTTGGAGTCGACTCCATGTACAAGAAAATCCTCAACAACAGAAGGAGAACATTAGCGACGAAATAAGGGTGAAAAATAGATTAGTAAGGCTGACAAATAGCCTACTAAGGGTGTAAAATACCTTGGTAAGGCTGACAAATAGCCAAGCTCATGGAAAAACTCAAGTAAGCCGTGTCTCGCATCTGCCACATGCCCAAGGACTAAAGCCAATCATTTGGCATGTGATCTGAGATACCATGTCAGAGAAATATTCTCTCTCTAGGACACGCGAACACATGGAAAAATGGAAGAATAATCTTTTCTTATCCAAAACAATTCCGGAGCCCATGTTCTCCATAAGTGTGTCTTCCTTCAGAGAGGAGAGAGCTTGGAGAAGAAGAAAGAAGAAGAGGCAAGCTACTGGGAGGGCTGCCAAGTAGAGAAAGAACAACGTGAGAAGAGAAGTGAGTTCGTGAGAAAAAGAAGAACAAGAGTAAAAGAAAAAGAGAAAGAGAGAGGCCGAGAAGAAGTGTGTGCAGTCAGAGTCATTTTTCTGTTGTATTGGTCTTTAGATCAAATCCAGACCATCGTGCTCATTAGGAGCTACATTTGTCTAGTTCTTAGTTTCTCTTTTGTTGTCTTTGCTTTGTTCATTATTGTTCTTTCTTTCCTTCATCAAGCTGTTAGTCAGCGGGACAAGTTGTTAGTCAGCAGAACAAACTGTGAGGCTCATGTGTGAGAGAATTTGTTCCTCTTGATAGCAAGCTATGTTGCTCAGTGGGTTAAGCAAGCTATGTTGCTCAACAGGTTAAGCAAGCTGTGTTGCTCAGCGGTTATAGGGATTTGTTCCCCGAAGCTGTGGATCAAGCGTTCAATCTGTTAGTCAGCAGAAGCCTCACTCTGGTAGAGTGGGGGTGGATGTAGGTCTGCTTGGTGCAGATTGAACCACCTAAAAATACCTGTGCATCGTGGTTTGCTTGTGTGGTTGATCATTCTCCTCTATCCCTCTTAACAAAAATTTTATAAGGGAGTACCGCATCTGTCCCAAAGGTAAGCACGTATGGGGTTTGACCCGTGGGAGTTCGGACAGAGATGCGGTAAGCCCAGAGGATCTCAATAAGGCGATCTGGCCAGTCTGAATAATGGTGAGACTTGTAGGTTTTCTTGATGATTCTAATGAGAGTTTTGTTTGTAGCTTCAACTTATCTGTTTCCTTGTGGGTAGTATGGGCATGAATGATGCACATTGATACCATATTTACCACAAATGTCGCGGAGTTCCTGGGATGTGAACTGAGGCCCGTTGTCAGTGACGATGTCACGAGGAATGCCGAACCTTGCGAGGATGTTGCGTTTGATGAACTTCACCACTATTGATGCCTTGACTTCTGTGAATGCCTCAGCTTCTGCCCATTTCGTGAAGTATTCCGTAGCGGTGAGGATGAAGGACTTTCTTCAAATTTCTCCGATTCTATCCTCTAGGGGACCAACTACGTCAAACGCCCACATGGCGAAAGGCCAAGGAGCTATGAGAGGGTGGAGTGAGGACGAGGGAGCGTGAACCTTGTTTGCATGGAGTTGACATTTGACGCAATGGCGAACATAGTTGGCACAATCCTCATTCATGGTAGGCCAATAGTATTGTCGAAGGAGCTTCTGAGCAAGCATGCAACCATTTACATGGCCACCGCATTCGCTGGAGTGAGCGGCTTCGATAGCTACTCAAGATTCGGTCTCATCAAGACAATGGACGTAAACCCCACTGAGGGATTTATGATACAAGAGACCACCTATAATGGCAAAATACTCCGCGACTCGGCGAATGGCACGCTGATCGAAAGCAGTAGCATAATCGGGGAAGGAACGATCCCTGAGATAATTCTCTATATCAAAGAACCAGGGATTACCATCCTCAAGGTCAATTTCAGGCTCATGAGAGATAGATTGGACTTGCTGAGAAGGCTCGGAGAACTGTTGGAACTAGGGATCTGAATGTGAAGGGATGTGCATGCTTTGCACGACGACGGAGGCTGATGACTTTTTGCCAGGAATCGGAAGAGAAGATGCCAAAGATGCCAAAGCATCGGCTAGAAGGTTCTGAGCCCTAGGGGTGTGTATAAGGGTGAGCTTCCTAAATCGCCGGACTACCTTGCCGACCAGGCCTTGGTAGGGCTTCAGTTTTGGGTCTCGGGTTTGATACTTGCTGAGGGATTGTCAGAGAATGAGTTGGGAATCTCCAATGATTCGGAGCTCCTTAACTCCGAGTGCCAACGCTATCCTTAAGCCCAAAAGGAGCGCCTCATATTCTGCCACATTGTTAGTAGTAGGGAAGGTTAACTGACAAGCACGGGGAATAATAACACCTTCTGGGGATTGGAGAATGGCTCCGACTCCGCAACCCTTGGAATTAAATGCACCATCGAAATAGAGAATCTACGAAGGTTCACCATCTAAGCTAGCTCCTAACTCTTCATCTGGGAAACTCTCGTCGACAGGGAAAAATATCGGGAGTGGATGATAGGCAAGGTGCTCGGCGATGGCGTGCCCCTTGATAGCGTTCTAACTGATGTAGGTGATATCAAATTGGTGGAGAAAACTTTGCCATATCACCAAACGGTCAGTTAATGCAGGCTTTTCTAACAAATATTTGATTGGGTCCATTCGTGCCAAGAGCTTTACTTCATGTGTGAGGAAATAATGCTTTAGCTTTTGGGCGACCCAGACGATGGCCGCGCATTTCCTTTCCATGGGAGTGTACCTCTGCTCAGCATCATTGAACAGTTTTGACAAGTAGACTGCGCGTTACCTCTTGGTGGGCCAACACTGCTCCAACAGACTCTTTCGTGGTAGAAACGTAGAGCAGTAGAGGCCGACCCGAGACCGGGGGTGCCAGAACGTGAGGATTTAAAAGGTAACTCTTTAGGTCATCAAAGGCCTTTTGACATTTAGCGTTCCATTGAAATTTAGCCTCTCCTTTTAGTAGGTCGTAGAAGGGTTTGCATCACTACAGATTGATTTGACAGTATTGATTTAGATTCATCAAAAATCACATGAGGATTTTCTTCAGCAACCAAAGTCCTCTTATTAAACAATCCGTAGGCTCTAGAGTTAAGTGTATAACCTAGAAAAATTCCTTTGTCACTTTTCTCATCAAACTTACCTAGATTAGTCTTACCATTGTTCAAGATGAAACATAAGCATCCAAAGGGTTTGAGATGAGAAATATTCAGTTTCTTACCCTTGTACAGCTCATAAGGAGTTTTCTTCAAGATGGGCCTTACCATTGCCCTGTTGATGATGTAGCTTACTGTACTTACCGTCTCAGCCCAAAAGTATTTGGGTAGGGAGTTCTCACTTAGCATGGTCCGTGCCATGTCTATCAGGGTTCTATTTTTCCTCTCCACCACTCCATTCTGTTGAGTTCAGTGTAATGGAAGAATCTCGGGGAGGGGATGACATTAATGTGGCCTTTGGGTGGCCTAGGGCGTGCTTAGCATCGATGGGAGAAACCAATAACAGTGCATAGACGATATGAAAGTAGATGCAATAAGAGAAGAAATAGGGACTCAAACACATAATAGTGCTCTCATTCAGACTCGGGGGTCATCACATAGCTTAGGAAATAAACGAAATATTACATACACAGGCACAACCTGGCTTTGTCGCACAGAGCCGGTTGATTACATCCTTGTATCAGAAAATGAAAAGGGACATAGGAAGCAAAGGCTAAAAGGATTGAAGTGGGAACTACGGGCTCATATCATCGCTCGTTTGAATACAAATCACCACAGAGATATGGATAAGAGGGGGAAGGAGATGATCGGAAGAAATCGCTAGAGCCCACCTTTGTTCTTCGCAGTGAAAATAAATTATCAAAATGGCTTCTCTCTCCTCGCTCTGGACCTCTCTCTTCTATAGCAGGGTGGCGAATGAAGGCCCAGCGAACTTCTCCCTCAGCTTTCTTCTTCCCCAAGTCTTTTCTCTTCAATCCCTCTTCTTTTCTTCACTCACTCTACATGTCTCTTTTTTCGTAGAGAATCAGAGCTTCTTATAGAGCTTAACCGGCATGACTTCACCTCATGCGGGGGTGAGTGCGCCGGTTAAGGGCCGTGCTCTTTCTTTGCACATCGGATTTGGAGGGTGCTAGTGGTAAGGGAGTGCACTGGGTAAAGGGCGCGTCAGATTTGCCCTTTGTTGCACTTGTTCGAGCCGGAGTCGGCCTGCAGGTCCCGGACTATCTCCGAGAGTCAGCCTGAACTCTCATCTCAACGTGGCTCTGTGGAACCATCATAAGAAGCCTCGGTAAAGCCTTGAGGCCACTGACTGGCCAATTTTGACATCGTTCGTGCCCTTAGTTTGGTCACTCGGGTTTCTCACTGACATGGCCTTTGGCATTGTGATTTGTGCTACCAGGTCGACTTCATTTATACTCGTAACATTCCCAAGGAGTGGGTCACTACCCAGGGGACTTTCGCCCTGGCTGGGTAGCTATTTGGTCGCTAATGGATCTATCCGGCAAGAGGGCGTACCCGTGCTGGGTCACTCAGATCTTCCACTGATACGGCGTTCGGCACCTTGTTATGAGGGGCCAGAGACGCTCCTTCAGCTCAGGAGGGTTTCTTATCGGGTGGCGGGCCACCAGGCACATTCTCGTCTTGATCGGACAACAGATGGGGTTTGTTCAGCACGACCGAGTCGATACTAGTTTGTTGGACATCCCGAACGGCACTACCGGCTTGTTGGAGATTTCTTCCGACCGTCCTGAGGTGGAGTCCCTAACGCTCTTGTCAGGTGACCTGAGGCTTCAGCAGTCCGAGAGGACCCTTGTTTGTTGATTTCCTTCAGCTTTTGCACTTTGGCAGGTTGCATCCTTTTCATCGTTCATGCGTGATTGCCATTGACCATATTTCGGATACCAATAATGATTGGCTCACTTCTCTATCTCACCGCATCTAGACCTGATATCCAATTTAGTGTATGTATGTGTGCAAGATTTCAAGCCCCCAGTGTGCACTAAGTATTACTCTCCTCATGAAGACATGAAAAGACATGACTCTTGAGTGCTTAAATCCCTTCTGTCCCATGTCCACTGTATAGGCCCAAAGTCTGGTTGACCTTCCAATGGGGCTGGCCCAGCTCTGGGCCCAATTAAGCTTTGATTATCTTTCGAGGAGGGAAGCTTCGAGAGGGACTTCTATCACATCAGGGAGTCGAAGAGTAGGGCATTCGGATCTGACTGATCAGAGAAGGCATTTTACAGAGAAAAATTAGTCCCCCGTTGAAAGTTTGAGATTGGCTCATGTGCATCCTCTTTATGAAGCAAATGCCGATTTAGGTGGGGAACATGAGAGGCTCTTTCGGCCAGACAAGTAAGCACAACATGTTAGTCCCACTATATATTGAAACTGACTTGAGTATCTAGGGCTTTGTCCTCCAAACTTGCTTGAGTCGACTGGAGGATTTATCCCCAAACCTCTGGTTATATATTCGCCCTTGTCGATTCCCAAGTTTTCCTCCACTCTGATCCTAATAATAACTTGATTCACATCATGAACCAATAAGACAATGATATATAATAGTTATTTTTTTGATATGTTCCATTTTGACCATCCGATATGAGCAATGTTGCAAGGAAGTGAGGGAGGAGGACTGTCGACTGAGTGGGCTACTCCAAACTCAAGAGTGAACTTGATAATTAGGTTTAAGTTGGATTTGAGTTGAATACTTAAATCGAAACACCTCCCAGGTGATCAGATTGGGTCGATCTCTGGGGTCAGTCTAAACTAAACTTAATCAAATCCCAAGTATATATATTTCATATGATTATTTCTTATTCTGGTTACTTTGTAGGTTAAGATAAGAATTTGGGTCGGAGAAAGTAGGGTTAGACTTCATGTTGAATTGGCTTCTTCTTCAAGTTGGAGGGCTGTCACAGATAGATTGTATTAAAGTTGGTCTTAAATTCTTAATCCGAACCTAACCGACCCAAATTGCAGCTTTAACGATCGGTGCTCGCCGACGTCCTCCATATCTCCGACCAAACCCAGATCTTCATGGCGGCCCTAACATGCAGATCTTCCACTGTTATCGCAACCATGCATGCAAAACCTGTAGCATACGCAGTTGGTTTAACTACGTTTTGCCAAGATAAATGCGAAGCGGATCGTGTTCATGTCGATAGCAACCGACAAGCAAAGCTCTCTATGTCACCGGGAACGATAATCTTGTAAGAGCTTTCACAGAAATGGACGATCAGGAAGTCAAAAGGAGAACAGGAAGTTACCCATGATCACATTTATCCTCTATTCAGATTTTGCCAGTGATAATGGTAATAGCAAGAACGAAGTACAGATAAAAAAGGTAGCCATTCCAGCCACGAAAACACCGCACAGAAAAGATTGTTTCTACCAGGTGAAGCACTGCCAAAGATTCCAGGTTGCCCTAAAGGCACGGCCACACAGGTTGCCACGGCCGGTGCGTCTCCATCTCATCGGACGTCGGCGTCGGCGGCGCCCGCCAGGGCTGTCTACGCCATTGCAGGTGGGAGGAAGAACCAGAGGGATCCTCTCCTTGTGAAGGGGCCGTCCATGGAAGAAGAGAAGTGGACCTTTAATAATTTAAGTTTGGGCTTAGCTGTGAGGCTTTTTTGTAGGCGCAGTTGGTGGGGGATCTTCCCCAGCATATGCCCCGAGCACCTCTTCTTTTGCCCTTCGCCTTTTTGCACCTGTGTGTGTCTGTGTGTGCTCCTCTCATTTTAACCATCAATGGGACGTACGTGTGTGTGTATGTGTGTGTGCGCGCGCGTGCGCTGCTTTTATTTTAACCATTAATAACTGTGGAATCAGAGTATATATGCTTCCTGTACAGTGTTGACTATCTATATATGATTTGAAAACTAGATAATAAGGTTGAAATTATAGGGGGCATTTAAGAATCTCTTGAGTTAACTCACTTTTTTATCCCATAATACAACCAAAGTAAGTGAAATTAAAGAGGCAAAACAGAGGAAGAGGTGAAGAAACAGAGGTTGTTTCGCCAAAACTCGAAGCAAGGCTTTCAAAGGAGCAAGAAGAGAGAAGCAACAACTTCCTCTAATTCCCAATGTAGAGGGAGACAGAGAGCTCGTTCAAGCTATAAAGCCTTTAGAAGTTTCTTCTAAAACCTTTAGACTCCATGACCTTCTTAGCTCTAAAACCTTATGTAACATCTAAAGCACTCAAGCGTTTAGCCTTCTTCTTCTCTGTATTCATAACAGTGTATTACCTCTTGAAAACTTGTGCGTAACCCCTAAACTGGGGCTCCAATGGGGGTATTTATAGGGTAGAAATCCTTGTTCTAATGGGTTTTTAGAATAGGGAAACTTCCCCATGACGTGGATGATGGAAGAACGGATAAGTTAAAGATCTAGAGGGGGGTGAATAGATCAACCCCAACAAAAATGATTTATAGCAGACCGACAAGATACGAAATAAAAGACAGACTACTGCAGATGCAAATCCAACTACCTGTGAGAGAATACTAAGATAATCTGTAAAGATATAATAGACAAATCGATGCAGACTATCAATTGACAAAATTCAGCTGATTTGATCAATCATAGAAATAGCAAAGTATAGCTAAATAAGGTAATGCAGATCAACAAATGTCACACATCCAGATACGGTACCTGGCGGAGGCTAGTCTCACGCAAGAGGTGGAATTTCAGATAGGCGTAACCTATCTTTCCAACCACGTTATTTTATAGACCTACTGGATGATAGACATAAGGCGGAGGCGACCGACATCTAGCTGGGTGTCTGCGGTGTCCACGACATGGCAACCATGGCCGGAGAAGGGAGAGAGGGTGCCTTTGCGACGAAACATGATGGCCAACGTACAGGAGCTGCAGATGATCGCGAGCGGTTGTGTGTGGAGGTGGTTCGACGAAGTGAGGGACAACAGCAGGGCGACGATGGCGGTGGCCCATGGATGCCTCCTGCGGATAACCAGAGAAGAGAAAAGCCAGAGAAGAAGACACGAATAGGAGAAGAGGAAGAACAGGGGATCGGTGTGGCCGGCCTGCGTGTGAAAGAGAGAGGCTATGCATGGAGAAGAGAGGAGAGAAGAAGAACGGTGCGTGCACCGATTGCTAGGCAGGGAGAGAGAGGCCTCGTGCGTGCAGGAGCAAGACGTTCGCTCGAGGTGGTGGCTTCGTGGTTGGGCTTGTGTGAAACATAGTAGTTGAATGGGAAATGGACGTGGCACGATTGGCGCATGGCCGTGGCTGGCGTTCATGACATTATTGACAGGAGCGACTGGGCTGTTCGCATCCATGCCATTGCATGTGAAGAGGACCCCTAGTGTGTATGGTTGGCCATTCACGAGAGAAAGGAGAGCACCGTTCACATGGGCTCGTGGCCGCGTGCATCCCGTGGCTACTCCTACATGCGTGCGTGCGTGCGTTCGCATGCTGGGCAGAACATGGGATCGATGCTCGCATGCATGTGCAGAGAAGAGAGAGGTTCATGCATGGTAGACGTGCGGGACACGGAGGCTTCATGCTCGCCAGGGACACGGCAGTTGGAGCAGGTGGGAACCTAAAGGCGGAGGCAGCTGCGTGGGCCATGTGGTGCGTGATAGGGTTGGCACCGAAATGAAGAAAAAAAATAGCTAGCCTTGGTTTTCAACTAAGGTGGGCGCATGAAAGAAAAAAATAAAGAAGGGTGCCACGTTCACATGGTGGATACGTGAAGAGAAGGTTTGGCTTTTGCCCAATAAAAGGGCATGAGAAGGGCTCCTCTCGATCTCCCTTCCTCTCGTTCTCTTCCACCCTCACTTCTGTCTCCTGTAGTTAGTGTTAGGAGTCGGGCCTCTCTCCCTCTCTCTACCTCTTTCTCCTCTCGTTCTTCTCTCCCCTTCACTTCTGTGGTAAGAGTATTCATAGTTAGTTCTCCCCCTCTATCTCTCTTCCCCTTTCTCTCTCTCTCTCTCCATTTCTCTTGCAGTTATGTAAAATCAACATTCCGAGCTACATTTGATTTTTCCTCTGTTGTATTTTTTATTTCTTCTTGTCTTTATTTTTCTAATTTCCTTGAGTCAGTGTGGTCGTTGTTCTCTGATAGTGCATTGTTGCATTTATCAGAGGTGTGATTAGTTTGAACTGGTCACGTCCTGGTTTGCATACCAGGGTGTGAGGTAGGTTCCTCGTGTGCTGTCGTAGTGCGATGTTGCTAGTTCTACTGGGGTAGAATCAGTGGTGTGTTCATCAGGTTGGTGGGCACAGGTTCCCTTTGGGTCTTCAGAGGAAGAGAGGAGGTTGTTTCTTTGGTGGGAAGCTGTGGGATCAGCTCTTGTAGCGATTCTTTCGTGGTTTGTCTTAAGATAGTGAAGCCTCGTCCTGATCAGGCGAGGGGTGGACGTAAATTACTGGATAGTAATCGAACCACCTAAAAATCCTTGGTGCAAATTATGATTTGATTTCATATTTTCTATCCATGTTCTCAAGTTGACTTGGTATATCAAAAGGCGTTGCTACAACGATAGGTCAAGCCTATCTAGATAGCTTCCCCTTGCGTGAGGAAGTATTAATACCAGTCCTTTGCCTCGTACCAGTCTTGCATGCTTAAGGTGTTTGTGAATGTTTTTCCTTCAATGGCATGAGCTAAACCTGTCTTTCCTCCATCCAGTTTACTGAGTGCTAGTTTAAATTTTTGAAATCAAATTTTAAAGGGGCAGTCCTATTCACCCCCCCCTCTAGAGCCGCATTACCATACACATCAGTTTTCCTTGCTTGTTTAGGGATCAACGATGGCGCCAAGAAGGCAGGTCCCGCTCTACGCAGAGTAGGGCATGGGAGCACAGGAGAAGTAGGGTGGAGTACCGCCCCCTCCGATGGTTGCAGCTCCAAGTGCACCAGGATCGACCAACTTTTTTTTGCGATCGACCCAATTTCTGGCGTTGAGACAGGGAGAATTGCCAGTTGCCTTATATTGGACCAGATTTAGGAAGTTGAGTAGGTATGCACCACCGGTTATGGCAAATAAGACAATGTTGACCTAAAAGTTTATTGGGGGATTGAGGCCAGAGATTCGTCGTACACTTATGATGGCTGGCGTGAGCAACTTCAAAGTGGCTTTTCAGACTACAGTAATCCTAGAAATGGATTTTGTCAGGGTTCAGGAGCAGACTAGGGTGGAGCAGCTTCAGCAAGGCATCCTACAGCAACTCCTCATCTAGCCAACAGTGCCAACAGTGCCTCCTTCACCTGCTCATAGGCAACCTCGGAGAGACAATTGGAGGTAGATAATTAGGCAGCTAGTGTATTTGCAATGCTGACAGTGGAGGTCGCTGGTGCAGAGGTAGATTTTAACCAAGAGTGTGCACCTATCGGTGGCTCGATTACCGTAGCCCAGGTTAGCGGTTCAGAGGGAGCAGTGCCAGGGATGTGGTGGTCCCCGCCTTAGCCATGCTTGTCCAAATGCCATTACAGTTAGGAGTTGTTTCACGTGCGCCCAAGTGGGGCACGTGGCGTGTGAATGCCTATAAGGAGGTGTTTTAGATGCGGTCAGGTGGGGCACTATCACCATGAGTGTCCCCAGCCATCTCATTAGCATGACTTTATTGAGGTGGAGGTCATGGAGTATGTGATATATTTTGGTTGAGTAAAGAGCGATGGTGCCCATCGTTAGAAGGTATGGTTGTGAGCCCCAACACAACCATACATTGGCCTTTATGCAATGCTCCTGGGGGTCTGGGAACTCTAGAAGGGCCGATGAGCTGCTTGGTTTGAAGGAAAGAGATGGAACATGTCCCTGAGTCAAAAGCATATATGCTATATGATCCACGTGGCTCTTACTAAGCTCACCTTTCCTAAGGCCCTCTCTCAGGAGGAGGAGGTTATTCTTCGGGACTTTCACTTCGCACTGGCGACCTTGCAAAAGTGGCCTGTCATGGTCTTTAGATCCCTAGCTCTGAATGGTTTTAGTCTTCACACTGATGATGCCTCAATAGCCATTATCTCATGACGTGACTTGATATTACATGCTTGATACCTTGTTAACTTTGCTTGATACTTCTTGAAATTTTTGCTAGATCATCTTCATTATTCCATTTTTATTTCCTCTCGTCATTTTCTCACATTACTTATTTGTACATGAACATGCCATATTGCATAATTCATTAATCACTTTAAGCAACTCTGGGATAGAGATATAATTCCTACTGAGCATTTGCTCACCTAATTTTTCCCCACTTTTCAGGTAACTCGGACACCGACTCACAACTGGATGGCGATGTCAATGAGTGATGAGCGTAGAGCCTCCAAGCGTCGTGCCATTATGCCAAGTCTTACTGCATCGTGTGTTTTCCTTAGAGCCTTTGTCATTTGTACCTCTTATTTATTCGAGTATTGATGTAAGAGGTTTATATCATCAGGATAGTGGTGGATATTAAACTTATGGTTATTTGTGGTTATTTGACGTTATAGATTAATGGTTAAGTTGCAACAATTTAATTATGGCTGATAAATTATTCTTAGCGCACTCTATCATTATGTTGAAATTCTTATCACTCTGATTGACATGATTGATATAAACTCGTCACGCATCTCCGGGTTCCTTCTACGCTCGGGGCGTGACAGTAACAAATGAGCCTCTAAGGTGAAAAAGATATCTTAAGGCAAACAAATGTATGAGAGGCTAAGAAGAAGAAGGTTGAAGAAGGAGAGCTGACTCGGTGGCAAAGGAAAAGGCACGTGGCTTCTAAGGCAAACAAAAGAACAACAAGGGAGACTAATGCCATGCTACGGGTGAAAATTAGGTTTTAAGGGCAACAAATGGAGAATAGGAGTGAGAAGCATGAAGATGAAGAAGAAGAGATGACTCCGTTTGAAAATGGAGCCAACTCCAGTCAACCTCAAGACTAGCTACAGTGATCCAGTCATGTTTCTAGTCAAGCTGACCCAGTCAAAGTCACACTAGTCAAGCTGCGTAAAGTCAAAGTCAGGTCTCTCTAAGCTATAATGAACAAATGGGTGAAGAATATGTTGTGAAGACTAAAGAATCACAAGGGAGAAAAATGAAGACAAAGGTGACGGCTCAGGTGCTTAAGGGTGACAAATATATGAGTAAGGCCAACAAATGAGAGATAAGGCTGAATAATAGAGCGTAAGGTTGGAAAATGGACAACATGGCTGAAGGTGTTGAGAAATAAAGAAGGAGAGCTGACTCCAAACCGTTTTGGAGTTGACTCCAGTCTCAACGAAACTCACAAAGGTGAATGAAGAAGCAGTTGTGATGGCTATCATGACCAAGGGTGAAAAATAAGTATGCAACGTCGACAAATGGGCATTAAGGGTGTATAATGTCTCGTATGGCTAACAAATAACCAAGCTCATGGAAGAATCAAGCTAGTCACATGCTTTTGCTCTCCAATGATTGGCACGTGATCCCAAGTTGGTTGGCACATTCTGAGATGTTTCTAGAGAAAGAATATTCTACCTTGACAACTGGACCAATGGATTAATTCATTCATGGATCAGTATTTTCAAAGATAACACTTTTCTGCTCTACACATATAAGCGTCTCTTTGTTAAGCGGCAAGACTACAATGGAGTGAGGAGAAGAAAGAGAGTGAGAAGAAGAAGAAGAACAATACGAGAGAGAGAGGCCACCCAGTTCAAAGAGAAGAAGAAAGAGCTGCACAAGATAAAAGAAAAGAGAAAGGCTACAAAGAAACGAGAAAGAAGTTGCATCAAGGAGAAGTTGTGAGAGCGAGCCTGTGAGAAGAAATAGAAGAAGATCTGAGTGAGCCTGTGAGAAGAAAAAGAAGAAGGTCTGAGAGAGAGAGAGCCTACGAGAAGAAGAAGAAAAGAGAAAGAGATTGAAGTGGAGCTTGAGTACAATTGAAGATCTGTCTGTATTGACTCGTAGATCAAATCTAGAGTCATTTTGCTCTACGGTGCTACATCATTTTTCTTATTTTTCTTTCATTTGTTACTTTATGTTTTTCTCTTGGTTACTTTCATCAAGCTGTTAGTCAGCGGAGGCAGTGCCTCGTGAGGATCTGTTCCTCGTACAATAAGCTGCGAGGCTCAGTGGTTGTTGAGGATTGGTTCATCATCCAAGCTCTGTATCAGCAAGTAAGCAAGTTGTGTTGCTCAGTGGTTTGTAGTGATCAGTTCCCCGAAGCTGTGGATCAGCAGTTAAGCTGCGTAATTAACGAAAGCCTCACTCGGGCTGAGTGGGGGGTGGACGTAGGTCTGTGGGTAGTACATCGAACAACCTTAAAAATTCTTTGTGCATTATGGTTTGCTTGTGCGCTTGGTTTTCACTAGATGTTTGCTTAGATATGCTTCCTTTCAGCATTGCAATCCTTGTTATACGCCAAGTGCTTGAGCATAGTTCTGAATATGGTGTGTTGTTGAACTGAGCTTAATTTTCATAGAGGGATCTATTCATCCCCCCTCTAGATCCCATCTTGCACCAGACCTTGGCATCATAGCACCCAACAAGTCCAACCACGAAGAAGAAGGCACGCCCTAGAGAAACAGGCGATCATTAAAGAGTAGGTTGACAAGGGGAAGAAAACTGGGTTATTTAGCCTAGTCCTTTACCTAACTTGGCTCGCTAATGTCGTCTTAGTACCTAAACCTTCAGGTAACTGCCGGATGTACGTTGACTTCAACGACCTCAATAAAGCCACTCTGAAGTACTGCTATCCATTACTGAGCATCGACCAACTGGTCGATTCAACCTCAAGTAACAAAGTCCTCAGTTTTCTGGATGCCTATTTCGAGTACCATCAGATTCGGATGAACCCCGAAGATATCAAGAAAATCGTCTTCATTACGACTTCGGCGTACACTGCTACACCCAATGTCATTCGGGCTTAAGAATGCTAAAGCAACTTATCAAAGGCTGGTCAACCAGATCTTCGAAGACCAGATCGGGCGGAACGTCGAGGCCTACATCGATGACATGCTCATCAAATCACCCAAGGTCGAGGATCATTTCGCTGATCTGGCCGAAACTTTTGGCACCTTCCACAGGTACAACATGAAGCTTAATCCAGCCAAGTGCGCCTTTGGAGTTAGGTCTGGGAAATTCGTGGGCTTTCTGGTGACCCAGTAAGGGATCGAGGCCAACCCCGACAAGATCTAGGCCATCCTGGATATGCGGCCACCCACCTACGTCAAGGATGTCCAACGCCCCACAGGAAGGATTGCTGCCCTCAACCGCTTCCTGTCCCAAGCAGTGGAGCAATGCCTCCCTTTCTTCAAATTATTGAGAGGGCCCAAATTGGCGTCTGCTACCTTCACTTGGGATAGTGAGTGCCAAAAGGTGTTTTTCGAGCTAAAGGAGTTCTTAGCTTTGCCCCTGGTGTTGTCAAAACCAGTGCCGGGAGAAAAACTATATCTCTATCTCTCAGCAACCTCCTCTACAATAAGCTCAGTCTTAGTCCGAGACGACCAAGGGGTGCAGAAGCCAGTGTATTATGTCAGCAAGGTGCTCCTGGAAGTAGAAAAGAGGTATACCACAATCGAGAAGCTCGTGTTATCGTTGGTGACCTTAGCCAAGTGTCTTCAGCCCTACTTCCTAGGACACACCATTGTGGTCTTTACCAACGACCCCATAAAGAAAATTTTGGCTCACCCTAAAGCTTCTGGTCATCTCGTCAAGTGGGCAATCTTGCTCGGGGCCTATGACATTGCTTACCGACCCCACACGGCCCTCAAGGGGCAAGCTCTCATAGATTTTATTGCGGATAATGCTGTCTCGCCTGAGGAAACATCCCGGCCAACATTTAGCCCCGCATGGGACTTGTTCATGGATGAATCCTCAAACTCAATCAACTGCGGCGCTGGTGTTTTCCTCAGGTCCCCAGAAGGAGCAGACCTACAATACGCTCTGAAATTCAAATTCCCGGCAACAAACAACATCTCTAAGTACGAGGCCTTAATCTCTGGGGCCAGGATGGCACGACGCCTGGGAGCCAAGCAAGTCCAAATTCACACCGACTACTAGTTAGTCACCAGTTAGATCAACGGGGACTATGAAGCTCTAGAGCCACAAATAGTCAAGTACCTTTAGCTGGTGAAGGAGATGGCCTGACTTTTTGAGAGTTTTCAGGTGATCCAAATAACTCGGGAAGAAAATTCCTGAGCAGACGCTCTCTCTCGCCTGGCCTCCTCTATCAGCCCAGAAGCGACCTAGTCGATCCTCCACGCTGAGTTAGAACGACCTAGTGCGGAGACCGAGCTTGTGGCCGCTGTGCAGACATCATCTGACGACTGGAGAACTCCATATGTAGCTTGGCTCCATGACTCCCGAGAGCTCACCGATCCTTGGGAAGCAAGAAGACTAAAATGTCAAGCTCGACGTTTCATCCTCCTTGACGAAACCCTTTATAGAAGACCCTTTGCCAGCCCCCTCCTCAAGTGTCTCGATGTCGTAAAGCACATCAGGCGATCGAGGAAGTGCACGAAGGCATCTGTGGTGAGCACTAGGGAGGGCAGTTGATCGCAAGGATCTTGTTGGGGCGATGCTATTGGTGGCCCACTCTCCAGTGAGATTGCTCGACATACGTTCAAAAATGCCTCTCTTCTTCCTCTTCATCTTCATCTCTCCTTCTCCTCTCTTCTCCACCCTCTTCTCCGTCGCCGGTGCTGTGGGTAGGGGAGCCATCGCCGGACGTGCCGGTGAGAAGGCTTCGGGTGCGCCGGGGAAGGCGGGTCACAGGCGTGCCGAGGAAGGCGAGGCACAGGCGTACCGACGAACAGCCCATGGGAGTGTGCTGGGGAAGCCTCCAGCAGGGTGTTACGGGGAAGCCTTCACGAGCGTGTCGGGGAAGACCACGGGAGTGCACCGGGGAAGACCCGTAGGGTGTACCGGTGAGGGGAGTTTAGTGTGCCGGGGAAGGGCAACTTCAGGCTGTGCCGGTGAAGCAGGGCGCAGGCGTACAGGGGGAGGGACACCTGGACTGTGCCGGGGAAGCCTCCAGCAGGGTGTACCGGGGAAGCCTCCAGCAGGGTGTACCGGGGAAACCCTGTGGGTGATTTGCTAGTGAAGGGAGAGAAGCAGACTTCTGTAGCTGAGGATTTCTGGTGTTGCCCCGCGGGACCCACCGCCACTTTAGTGGGGCCGTCACTCCTTTTAGGTGCGCACCCGTGTTTCCCCTTACGCCTCTGGCCTAGGGAAAACTCTACTAAAATTTTGTTAGAAATTATCGATGTCTTATTAGTTTCAACTGTAGCAGAGTCCCCTTGTAGTCCTCATCACCCATCTCTTCCATTCATCATGCCCCCCCTTTTTCTTTCTTTATTCATCCCTCATCCTTGTTCTTGTGTTTGTAACACTTGGTAGAGCTTGCCAAGACTGTGCCGGGTGATGAGCACCAAGTGTGCCGGGGAACACATGGAGTGTGCCGGGCTAAGACCTTTGCAGGCGTGCCGGGGAAGGTGCCAGGGAGTATGCCGGCGAAGGGTCAAGGACCGTGCCAGGGAAGGCCGCCACAGGGTGTGCTGGGGAAGGCTGCCACAGGGTGTATCGGGGAAGACCCGCCACAGGGTGTGCCGGGGAAGACCCGTAGGGTGTGCCGGGGAAGGCCACCATGGGTGGGCCGGCAAAGGCCGCTCAGGGCGTGCCAGGGAAGACCCGTTCAGTGGGGTCTTCACCTTGTTTCTTTCTTCTTTCTTCTCCTCCCTTTCTCTTATAGTGGATCTTTCCGCTCCCTTTATGGTTTTAATTTCTCTTTATCTGCAGTTTGTTCTTATCTTTGTTTATCACACTTTGCAGATAAATGGCTGCTCCAAGTGGTTCTTCCGCTTCCATTGCTGCTGGTACCAGATGCGTCCCTCTGCCTCCGGTGCCAATGGTCACATGGCTCAATGTTGAAGATTTGGACTGGGATCACACCGAGGTGGTAGTACTGGCCGAGTCCTCAGGCTCAGACACCGAAAGCAAGGACGTTCAGAGGCTCGCCAAGATTGATAAGGGTTTCACCTTTGACTGCACCATAGGGAGCTACAGGGGAGATTTTCCAAAGGACAAGCACCTGCTCCGCTTTCTTAAGCAGTCACAGTCTCGAGAGAGGCAAGAGCCGTGGGTTGTGAAGGCAATAGAGCGTGCAGTTTTATAGGCTCGGGATAGCTTGTCCCATGTTGTTCCCAAGAGCATTCCAATGTACTTGGTGGGTGAAGCCCGCGAGTGGAAACCCGTATTGTGGTTGGAGGCCGTGCTCTTGATTGAAGATAAATTAGTTAGAACCATTGGCTTTATTCTGACAAAATGGGACATGGCTGCGGGCCGGGTCCAGGGCGAGCAGCACCGCTTCGGCTTGTTCTTGGCGCCATTGAAGTGGGGTTACAGAGAAGAAGCGTTTATTTTGGACTGTCTCGCCATCAGATTTAAGCATGAGCTGGCGCTAGGATGGTTTGGGGAGTTGAAGCTCCAAGACGCCCACAACTTCAGGGAAGGGACTGTAGAGTTTACCGAATATGTACTGTTCAACGACACCCCACTCCTCATTCGGGCCGGCATCTACCATAGCGTCTACGCCTCCCGCTATGGCTATTCTATTTCAAAGGGGCTCGACATTTAACCAATGTCGATGAGCAAACCACTGTTGACCCTTGTCATCATCGACAAGATCGGTCAATATTCCCTTAACCTGGACCTTTCGTCCTCGTTAATGAATAAACCCATTTTGCTTTGGCATCTCACCTAATGCTAATCAATACACCAGCCCTAATCTTCATCATCATCGATGAGATCAGTGAAAGAAGGTTTAACTAGGACCTTTTGTCCTCGTTAACGAAAGAAAATCTACCATTTGCTTCGACATATTACTCAATGCCGACGAATGCATTAGCCCCCGGTCTTTGTCATCATCAGGAAGACCAGTGAATACACGGTCACTCGAGTCTTCCACCCTTGATGGCTACCCCATTTTCATTGCCTCGGCATATATATTTCAATGTCATTAAAGACAACGATCTTTTTGACATTTGTCCCTAAATATTCTCTACCTGAGCTATCGTAGTCTTGACCTCGGGGGAAATTTACATTGCGGTGGAGCGAACTCCTCATACCTTCTCTGAAGGTGTGAGCGCTCTCCTACCATAGCAATTAACGTACCCCAGGCTTGGTGAATTGGCATCATATCTCTACCGAAATCTACGAGGGAAAGAAAAGAAGCATGCTGCTACAACTTAGCACCAAGATTGCAAGGTGAAGCTGAACAAATTTTATTACACAAAAAAGGATACATGGGGCTTCGGAGCAAGCTCCGACATACATAAAGTTCAAAAAAAGGAAGAAAGAAATGGTACATTACTTGCTAGGGTGATAGAAGATGTCATCAAGTTCCATGAGCCCGATAGAAGGGAGGTCAACCAGGCCTTGTAGTTGGCGTTCTTCAGCTTCAGCAGCTCCTCTTGGATGGAGCCAGCGTGCCCTTCCGCCAATGTAGCTTCATTTAAGCTCTATATTTGCAGCTACTTGGTATGTTCCAAATCCTCCTCAGCCTAGGCCAATTCAGCACGAACGTCGAAAGTTCACTTCTCTAGTAGTGAAATCTAATCGGTGGCTTCCCCGACAATGAACCATTGTTGGCTGGCGATTTCTTTGTTGGCTTGCAGTGCAACAAGGCCCTCCTTCCTCTGAAGCTTCACGGTAGCCAATTGATCCCTCAAGTCGTGATTAATAAATTCTCACCGGTTCACATACTAGACTAACAAGATCACCCAAGGTGTTCAATGTTGCACAGGATAGTCGAAAGCCATGATGGTGCACGACATGGGCTCTACCAGCTCCCTCAGTTGTGCATAGGATAAGTCCCGATGGGCCTGTACAGCCTGCTTCAACATCTCTATATTCTGCCACACCATTTCATCAGAGGATTGGAAGCCAAGTGATGGTGTGTCAGGGAGATGAAACTCCACCCGACTGTCAACCTCAGCCCAAATATCATCAGTGACTTGTGAAGAAGATGAAGGTAGTGGGCACAAAGATTCCACCAACTCCTTTCCAGGCTGCTCTACGGACTCAGTATTTACTAGGGCTGGGACTTCAACCTCAACCTGTGTTGAAGGGCCAAAGTCTTGAACTTCAAGGCCCACATCTACAGAAGTGAATTCTACATGCTGCTCTGGCTGTGTTACCTTCTCCAACTCGGTACCAGCTGTGAGCATCAGAATAGTTGTTTCACCAACTGTCTCATCTTCAAAATCTCCACCCTCGAAGATAAACTCATCATGTTGCCCTGTCTGGGCTGCCTGTCCCAACTCATCCCCGGCCTCAATTGCCAACATGGAAGTGTCGCCAATCGCTTCTCTGAGTTCTGCACCTGTCGACGCCTCAACAGAAGCAACATCACTAAATTCTGACCCGACTTCCACAGACTGAAGCTGAAGCTATTCTGCGGAGGGCTGATCGAAGTCCAGCCATGAGATAGACTCACCCAAGAATTTCAAAGGAATCGACCTTAACATAGCGCCCGTGCCCATAACAGGGGTAAAAGTTGTGGCCCTGGATTGAAAGGGAGAGAAGCCAGCCATGGTGCCCATCACTGGCAGCATCAACCCCAGCGGGCGACCCGTTGCAGCGGGGCTGGCGGCACGGGCGACGGAGACGAGGCGATCTTCCTGCGAACCCCCCTTTTTTTTTCTATTCCTTTTCTTCTTCCTCTCAACCGAGAGATAGAACTCAGCTACTCTTTTCTTTTCTTCACTTCTATCAACCAAAATAAAGGATGGACCGGTCCATGTCCAAGAACATCACAGAGTTTGATGAATATTTTTTACGATGTGACGTCTCGGAAGAGAGCACGATGCCTGTTTCCCGCTTCTGTCGCAGTCTGCGGCCCCACTTTCAGTATGAACTCTTTCACCGCAATGTGACCACCCTGGAGGCCGCATATCAGGTTGCTCTCAAGTTAGAGCAGTTTGAGTTGGAGTTCGCTCCCGTCCAGTGACCGGGGACCATCCATCAGTGTGGGTCTGACTCTCATACCACGCCCAGTTCCTATAGTCAATTTTCGGTGGTTCATCTTTCGAAACCCCCTCGCTAGGACCCCACTGCTCTCGGACCTCGCTCTCTCCCTCCAAGGGACCCTCCCCCTCGCCAGCAAGCACCATTCCCCACTCCCCACCCTCAGTAGCCCACTTTGCCTGCTCGACCTTAGCTCCCTCCACCCCCGACCCATCGAGAAGACAAGGGAAAGGGGCCGATGACTAGTGGAGCATCTTCTAGCACAGGGCCACGTGACCAGTGCTATAGGTGTGGTGGGATTGGCCACTTTGCAGCCAAGTGTCCCACTCGGGAATCGTTAGTTATTTTGGACACTCCAGTCCGCGACCCCACACTGAAGCTAGTGCCGGTCAGCTATGAGCCGGATCCAGAACTCGCGGAGGAGTTCTTTGTAGAGCTTTTAGAAGAACACGCTACCGTCCCGAGTACTCTGTCCCAGGATGATGTGCAATTGGGTGTGATCCTCCCAAGCCTCTGAACCCCCATTAAGAAGTCAGTTGGTACATGTTAGGGTGTCTAGGAGTTCCCAGCTTTGGATTGCGTCGTTTGTATCCGAGTATTACTTATGGGTGTCTAGGTTTGTCTTGGGTCATGTATGTCTGTTTACTTATACAGCTTATTTATCGTGCATATGTAGTTTGCATAAAGTCATCCAAACAAAAGGCCAGTAATGTACATAATAAGGAGTTAGCTGATGCATGCCGACGTGCCCGTGTGTTTCGAAAGGGAGAGTACATCATGATCAAGGTCATACATGAATGGTTTCCCCTCGGGGATCGTAAAGAAACTCCAGGCTCGTGATGCCAGCCCTTTCCGAGTCGTGAAACAAGTGGGTTCGAATGCGTACGTTATTGAACTATCAGACGGCTATGGTGTCAGTTTGATGTTCAATGTTTCAGATCTAGTAGCATATCGGAACCCCGCGGTGATCCCTAGTGAGTTTTTGGGCCTTCTCCTCCTGTTGTGAGTGACACACCACCCGAGAGTCCACCTCTTCCAACCTCAACAGAAGCATATGGATTGTATACTGGATAAGTAGGTGACCACCACCAGGAATGGAGCCTACCAACACTTCTTCATGCGTTGGAGAGGATGCCCCACGCCAGATGATGCCTTGATCACACGCGGAGAGCTCAAACATCGGGACCCTTACTCGACGGGGTCGAGTTCCTCCCACCCGGGGAGAATAGGGGACACACGCCGTAATACACGCCGGTGAACGAGGACACGCCGAGTCTCTTCGGCTCGAGGAGGACGTGGATGCATCGACCAAGCTATCACCTTTTGTTTCACATTTCTTGGCCTTGTTGGGCCCTATTTAGAACTTGTGGACAATTATTGGGTTATACTATTGTGTAAGGGCTAATGAGCTTGAATGGTGGTCTACAGTTATTGGGCTTTTCTCTTGGGCTTTAAAAGGGCCAAGTGTGAAAAGGCCCATGGGCTCGGTATGAATGGGTCAAATGGGATTAAATGTGAATAAGTCATGGGATTAAGTGTGCTAGGTGTGAAAGGGGCTAAGAGAATGGGGGCTTGGAAGGGGGCACCCCCCCGGCAAAGGTAGTGGGGTTTGAAATAGGTACATCATGGTGGAATCATCCATGGTCACCAGGCCTAGTTTTGGACCTAGGCTCATCTACGTGCGGGTCCCTTTGTCTTCGACTATGACTTTCTTGGTTGGAGGTGACAGGGTGGGACAGGTAGATCCTTCTAATCTTGTCCTTCATTTGGAACCATGACTCGATGGGCCTTTGTCTCCTAATATCCCTCAAGCATTCAATGCTTCTCCACTTCTCGACAGCTTCGTGAAACAACCTCTCTTTGACAAAACTGACTTCCATGGCCCTGGACATTAGGTAATACTCAAAATATTTGTCCATGATGGCTTCCCAATGTAGGTAGTCACTCGGGACTTTGGAGCCATGAAAGTTTGAGACTTTGGACCTACGGAAGGAGATGGGATGGTTTCCAAGCCCATGGGTGTGCCAATGGTCATATCGCCTGGGCGACTGGGGATCCATGGGAAATTGGGGAAGGGTAGACTACATGATGGACATGCGTTGAAGTTGAATGCAGACTGGTAGATAAGTGGGCGTGCAATGGAATGCACTGACTAATGTGAAATGAAGAACCTAGACTCAAACCAGTATTTAATACTTGGCGGAGATATTGGTCCGAGGACCCAACTCATGTAAGGAGGCTACCTTCCAAATAGGTATAACCTATCGTTCCGGCAGTGCCCTTTCATATACCAGATAAAGGATTGAATGCAACACCTTGGACCGACTATCCTAGACTCAAACTCACTCTGATACCAATTTGATGCGGGACGAATGAGCGACTCGACACCTATTTGATGCGAACCTGGGGCTCTAGGAGACGACGCGACACGACCAGCAATGAGGTGACCAATGCAGCACCAACAGAGTTCCAACAAAGGAGGATATGTCCTCAACAAGAGACACGAGCTCGCGGATGTCCCTAAGCGAGGGTGGCGTGTGGATCTGCGCGGTTAAGAAACCGGCAGTGAGTCAAGGGTGGTTGGCTCTTCTCACGTGCTCGGGTCAAGTCACGGGATGGTCACGCTCTCTTTCTCAGAGCGGTGACGTTATTTGATCGAGCTAGATTGTCCTATCACACACTAGCAGTGGCATTCAAACATATATGAACTAAGCAAATGCCAAACAAGAGGAGCGAAAACGTACCTCCACACTCTGGGTGTGGGGAAGACAACCCCAGCCAAGAATCGTAACTCCCGGTACAGTAAATGTAAATAATTACAGCAATGAGTTTTATGGCCCACTCCACGCAGGGATGTAAAGGGCTACAACAGCAAACTAGGAGCACTGATTTTTGGTTGACAAGTGGCAAATCGGAGGGGTTCTCAGATGGAGACGGGCTACTGGTCTGGATTTACTCGGTTCAGACCTGCTGGACAGCAAGCGTGTTCAGCATGTGGGACGGTGACTTCCGGTCGACTTCTGGCCGAGGCAGTTGGCTGGGACATCGGTGGAAGGTTCCACTTCGATCCTTGAAGTCGGTGGTAGCTGAATCACAGCTGGCATATTTTTAGACGATTTAACTGGGGGATGCTTCTGCTAGCCTGTCACGGGACAGATCTACGCGACCCGACGAAAATAATCACCATGCCAAGATCCAGTGTCAAATCGGGGCGAAACTAGCGCCGTTGTGAAGGACACTGGAAGGGCTTAAACATATAAAAATTTCACATCCAACCAACGGTCGGAGTTGAAATGACAAACTCTGTGGCACTGTAACTTTTCTGGCTCAGATTACAGAACAGTCAGGATAGATTGGGATCTGCCTGAGAATGACTTTTGACTGTGGAAAAAATGATGGATCTAGATGATGAAATTAATTTGGATGAAAGAGGGAGATGTGGGGGACGTGAAAACTTTTTTTGGTAATTTTTTGAGATGGCTAAGGGGGTGGGAAAAATAGAAGAATAGGGTACTATCCCGCAGATCTGCAAACAGGCAGATTGCGCGTGTGGAAAGAAATCACTGGGAGGCAGGGTAAACGATGGATGTCTAACAATATAAGTCAATTGAGTTTGCATGAAGAAATGGTCATTGCATCATCAATAGGAAATGTCATATGTGCGGCATGCCGTTTGACCAAGTCAGGTCGATGCACCATTGATCTTCATGTTATCAGGTCGATGCATCATTAGTCTTCATGTTATAAGGTCGATGCATCATTGGTCTTTCATGGTTGTCAGGTCGGTGCACTCAAGAGACAGGTCTATGCATCAATGTCAGCTTATATAACTAAGGTCGATGCACTTAGAGTCGTTAAAGGAGTAAGGTCGATGCAGATGGCTACAAGTTAAAGAAGACAGGTTGATACAGAAAAGAGTTATGGTATATCAGGTCAAGGTAGATAGAGTTTGTGCTAAGAAAGGCCGATGCACATGAACTTAAGGTCGATGCACATGCACTTAAGGTCGATGCACATGAAGACTTAAAGCTCTTAAGGTCGATGCACATGAACATGTGAAGTTGTGAAGGTCGATGCATCCAAGCAACTCAAGTTATAAGGTCGATGCAGCTATTTCAACACTTGCTAGTAAGGTCGGTGCACTTAAGCATCTCAAGAAAAAGGTCGATGCACCTCAGCTATTCCAAAAGAAAGCTTGATGTAGTTGAACAATACCTGGGAACACCAGGTCAGTGCGCCTTAAGCAATTTCAAAAGTAAGGTCGATGCACCTCAGTTATTTCACAACAAAGGTCGGTGCAGCTACTTCATTTCTGCTAGCAAGGTCGATGCACCAGTACTTACATCAGTGTCTCAGTATAGGCAATCCATCAAACACATTGATGGAGATCTTCATGGGCTAATATATCTAAAGAACCAGAACCCAGTTTTGCAACCGAAATTCAGATCCAATTAAGAACATTAACTCCAGCGATAGAATGGCACGTGATCCAAGATGAGGTGGCACACTTTTCCAAAGGATTCCAGAGGAAGAATATTCACTATGTCAGGTGGACCAATGAGATATCACTAGGTTTTCTACCTCATCCAAACCTACGGAGACCCTGTTCTATTTAAAGGCTGCCTCCTTCTTTGAAGAAAGCTGCTGAAGCTACTGCCATCGCTTCCATTGCATTGTTGGAATTATGGTGGTGCTAGACAGAGATTTAGAGGGGGGATGAATGAATCCCCTTTAAAAATTTTGTGGAATTAAAATACAGACATAGTGTGTGAGTGATTTTGGCTATTTCTTACTTGAATGATAAGAATTACTTACAACCAAGTATGAGTACGAGGCAGAGGTGTGATCTAAGATCCCTCACGCAAGGAATGACATTTCAGATTGACGTAATCAATCTTTCCTATCACTGCTTTTGATATACTCGTCAATGGTTGAGAGCATTCTTACTCATTCAGATAAAATAAAGCAGAATCAAATCTAGACTGATATTGACCCTAAACATTCATCTATCGAAGTAATGAAAGGCTCAAACAATCACACTGGACACAAGAAATTTTTAGGTGGTTCAGTCTCAACCTAGAGACATACGTCCACCCCTTACTCCAACAAGAGTAAGGCTTCCGCTGACTAACAGCTTGAACTGCTGAGCATTACAGCTTGCTTACAGCTAAGCATCACAGCTTGCTGACTGCTGAGTACTATAGCTTGCTATACCACTGAGCATCGTAGCTTGCTGACTGCTGAGCACTATAGCTTGCTATACCGCTGAGCATCACAGCTTGCTGACTGCTGAGCATCACAGCTTGCTGATTGAGGAACACTTCCCCGCCGCTGTGCATCACAGCTTGCACTGCTGCCTAACAGCTTGACAGAGATATAAAGAAAATAAGAAAGGAAAGAAAAGATAGAAAATAGATCTGACTCGAAATAGAATGTAGCTCACAAAGGAGCAAATGATCCTAGATCTGATCTAGGGATCATGACCACCAACCAACTCTTCAACTCTCGAATTGTTCTTCAAAAATGATGCTATGTTTTTCTCTTCTCTAGAATTCTCGCTGCAACTCTCTCTTCTTCTTCTGAGGCATCTTGGTCTGAGATTGCTGGGGACCTGCCTCGGCGAGTCGTCTTGGTCTGAGGTTGCTGAAGACCTACCTCAACGAGGCGTCTTGGTCAAGGGTTGCTAGAGATCCGCCTCAACGAGGCGTCTTGGTCTGGGGTTGCTGGAGACCTGCCTCGCTAAGGAGTCTTCGTCTAAGGTTGCTGGAGATCCGCCTTGGAGAGGCATCTTGGTCTGGGGTTGCTGGAGACCTGCCTCGACAAGGCATCTTCATCTGAGGTTGCTGGAGATCCACCTTGGAGAGGCATCTTGGTCTGGGGTAGCTAGATTTGCCCCCAGGGTGGCACGCTATCTTGAAATTATGTTCGACTGACCCTTGTGGTGTATGGCCGAATGTTGATGCCACTGGCTGAGCGTCATGGTGAGATAATCGAAGTCGAGGCACGTGCCCCCTGAAGAGTAGAAAGACCATAAATGATGTTAGACACATAATCATCAAAATGTGGTGGATGGTACCTGTCAGTGTGCTGGTTGACCGTTGAGGTGTGTTGACTGGAAATGCTGCTCGACTGATCACTGAGGTACATATTGTCTGGGAGCCACGATCGGCTGGTCACTGAGGTGCCGCTGAGGGGATTATTACTGGCTGACCATTGAAGTGTAATGATCGGAGAGTATGATAGACTGACCCTTGGGGGTGCGTTGGTCTAGGGTTGCCGTGGACGGGAGACCTGCCTAGCTAAGGGGTGTTGGTCTATTGCTGGACACTGGAGGTCAGAGGCTGGAAACTGGGAGGCAAAGATTGAGTACTGGGGCTGGAGATTATGACTCAAATACTGGAGGTTGAGCACTGGGGCTGGGAATTGGGAATTGGAAGTAAGAAGCTAGATGTTGGTACCGAGGACTGGGATTTAGAGGCTAGACACTGGGACTGGAGACTGGGTACCGGGCTGGGAATCAGAAGCTAGAGACTAGAAACTAGATACTGGATTTGGAGGTTAGGATTTGGATAGTAGGTACCAGGACTGGTAACTAGGCATTGAAACTGGAGACTAGGAACTTGAAGGCCGAAAACTGGATTCTGGGACTGAAGATTGGGGTCCGGATACTAAACGTTGGGACTGGAGACTGGGTATTGGGACTGAGAGGGGGAAACCGGAGGCTAGGAACTAGGTGTGGGGGAGACTGGACACTGTGACTACAAACTGGAGATCATGAGCTAGATATTGAAACTAGACATCAGGACTAGAGACTGGAGACTGGAATCTAGCTACCAGGTACTAGGACTGAAGGCTGTGACTGGGAAACGAATACTGGTGCTGGAGAATGGGAACTGGGAGTAGGGACTGGAAACTGGACATTGGATGCTAGGATGGTAAACTGGGATCTGGGTACTAGGAGCTAGGACTGGGGGATACCCCTAGGAGGCATGCTTGCCCCCTCACTGGACGCTGGAATCAGAGATGGGAAGCCAAAAATGAAATGTTGGGAACTGGGGACTACAAATGGATACTGGTACCAGTGGCTGAGATTGAGTACTGGATACCAGGACTGGGGGCTGGGGCTGGATGCTGGGTACTAGGCTTAGAGACTCGGGACTGAGTACTGGAAGCTGGGAGATAGAAGCTGGAGATTGAGGACTAGATACTGGAGACTGGACCCAGGAGACTGGGAGTCAGGGACTGGAATTGGAACAGGACGTTGGGATTGGATGCTAGCGGCAGAAGCCGAAGCCAGATTCTGGGAACTGGATGATGGAACTGGCTGTTGAAGCCAGGTACTGGGAACTAGAAGTTGAAAGCCGGATATTAAAGACCCGAAGTTGGAAGCTGGAAGGTAGAGACTGAAAACTGGAAGTCAGATATTGAAGATTGAAAGGTGGACGGGGGATACCGGGACTGGAGACTGGAAGCTGATACTTAATCTGGATATTGAAAGTTACACATTGGAGGCCTGCCTATGCGAGGCATGCTGGCCTGTATGGTTGGAGACTGGAAGCTGCAGGGCAACCCCTAGGGAAAATTAACCCAATTTAATGCAAATAGATTCTCCTCTCTCAAGAGGTTGTTGCATCAAATGTTCACAACAATAATAACCCCTCAAGGAGGAGGAAGAGGGAGACTGACTAAATCTCAAAGATTCATTTTCTATTGCATGTTCAAAAGGGTTAGAATATGTTTACCTGAAGTAATGACTCAGATAATGGGCTCTTGTGAAGAATCAACAAGATATTTACCATATGCTGTCCACTTGACAGTAATTTCTAAGAAGGCAAACATCTCTTTGGAGGGTGAGATTTATAAGGAGATCTCGAAGGTCAATGTTTACAACCTGGAGTTTATCACTACTTTTATGAAGTTGAAACCAGTTAAGTTTGTTCAAGTACAACTACAAGGTACTGAATCTGATTTGCAAGGGACAGAACTACCTGCAGTTGAAGAAGAGCAGCAAGTTGAAGAATAGCAACAAGTTGTATGTCAGCTATAGCAGCTACAGACTGAAGTTGCACAAGCTCAGGGGGAGCATCAGTCTCAAGAAATTGAACAACCAGTAGAAGTGAGTGCAGAGCAGGAGATTGCTGAACAACCTCATGATGAGAACCTGCCAATGCAAGGGGATGAACAGGAAATTCAAAGGGAAGAAGTGCAAGAAGTGAATGTTAATGAAGAACAAGTTCATGAATCACAACTACCAAGAGAAGTAAATCTGGAATAGCAGCTTCATGAACTGGAGGAACAGCATCTTTTTGATGAGCATGTCATGCAACAACTTGATCAGCACATAGACCAGCTTATTGATCGAATGGAACAGCAACAACAACAACTAAGAGAGGAGCAAAGGGTGGAACAGTTAAAGGAAGCTGAAGTGCCACAAGAAGTTGAAGTTGAAGTTCCACAACAAGAGTAGCGATGTGTTGAACAGCCTGAGCAGCCAAGGGTGGTGCAGCCACAAGAAGCTGAAGTTCCACAGCAAGAGTACCTTGGTCCTGCAAATTACCATGGACCCTATCAAGGGTCAATGATAGGTTTTGGCATTCAGCCACCTATGTCACCTAAAGAACCCTTCATCCCACCAGAGTTTTTGGCTTCCACTTCAGTTGGACCTAGTTCAAGGCAATATGCTGTAGAGGTACATCCATCACTAGTACACTTACTGTTGGATCAATTTAGGATAATGAATGCACAGTTCATGCACTTACATAATGCTATAGAAAGATTAGATGCCAGAATGCTTCATGTAGAGTAGACTGTCAACAGCTAGTGGGAGAAATTTGTGAGAGATAAATGTAAGTCAGATGAAAGACTTCATGGCTTCTTGGACTCCCTCTTGCATGTGTGTGAGCAAGTTGGAGGCCTTATGAGGGATATGAGGCGGACCCAAGCAGACCACTTAGCCAAGTCTACACAAATGCTAGTCCATGCCTTTGACATTCGAAGGGAACAGCAAGCCATCAGTGCACAGCTAGCTGCAATTCAACAAGAACAAGCAACCCTTTCACAAAGGATTACTACAATCTCTGATGAAGTCTAGGGCAGCATAATTCAACTTGAAAATATTTATGGTAAATTGTATGATGTCCAAGAACAAGTTCAAAAACTAGCTAGCAGTTTTAGAGATGTGGTCACCAGTCAAGCCACCAGTGCATCAACTTGAATGGCTGAAATCCACCACCAGCAAACTTCTCAGTTGGAAAACATGTGTACCATGCTACAACAATGGTTTGTGGATCTGACTACTAATGTCAAGGAATTAAGAGCTAAGGTTCAACAAAATGACCAGAAAATGATGATAAAGTTTGCAACTCTTGGCAAAAAAGTAGAAAGGATTCCCAGCTCCTTTGCAATGACAATACCATTAAGAGGCAGTTCCAATAGAGCTCTTGTTAGAAGGGTCAGAACCAGAGGAGCTAGCTCCGGTAGATCATTTCCTGTTGATGTTTGAAGTCCTCCCACTACATCTTTTGATAATGACAAAGGGGGAGAGTCTTTGGGTCATGTATGTCTGTTTCTGATCCACGGACTTATGTTTTCAACTAACTGAAACATGCATGGACTTTGAAATGTGCACGGACTTTAAATCCACATGGTTAAAACATGCATGGACTTTGAAAAGTGCATGAACTTTAAATCCACAAGGTTAAAACATGCACGGACTTTGAAATGTGTATGGACTTTAAGTCCAGATGTGCATACACTTAGTACAAGAGAATGCATGGACTTCATAAGACTCTAAAGGAGATCATGCATGGACTTTATATGTAGCTAAGTGAAGTGTGTATGGAATCTACATGTGCATGGACTTCATATGTAACCAAACATAATATGCATGGACCTATGAGAAGCTGAGCGAGATGAAGACTTGCACGGACTTTACATTTTGGAGTATGTATAGGCCTTAACTGAACAAACCAAAACTTGCACGGACTTGGACTATGCACGGACTTGGATGAACAAACCAAAAACATGCACGGACTTGTTTCGCTTGAGATACAGCATATGCACAGACTCTATTCCAAGCACACAACACTAGAACATTTATATGTAAGAGTGTAAACACTATATTTGTGATTATCTGACATACAAAGTGCATCACAATACATATCATCATCAGATCAAGATAAAGCCAATAAAGTCAATTCTAGTGTTTCCATTAAGTTGCCAATCAATCAAAACATATACAGAACATGCAGTAATGAACAATGCTGAGCAACCCCAGAGGAGACCCAACAGGTTGACCCGCACCTAAAGCCGGGAGAGGTATCTGCACCGTTATGGTTGGCAGTATCACTTCAGTCTGCACCATGAACATATATGTCAACCAGCTGATATAAAAATGATAAGAAGAGCTATAAAGTGAAGATGGTGGAGGATTTCCTACCTCGACTGGCACTAAGCTCAAATCTCCAAGGGCAACCTCCATGGATCCAGCCCCTTCACCTACAAGTGAACCTGACGACCCAAGCCCACCCCATGCTAACCGGGGTGGACTGAAGGTTGTGTAATCACCTTCATAGGCCGAAGACACCTCGGCATCCTCGGTCTTTGTTTCAACAGGTGGGAACCCCTCGTCACTGGAGTCACCGTTGTAATCAACCTGTTCGGAGGAGGAAGGGCTCTCTGCTTGCTCCTGACGCTCCACTATCGGAGCAGACACCTCGCTGATAGGAACGCCTCCCTCAGTAGGAACTTCCTCGACCGACCCCACACTGGGAGTGCCGGCTGAACGAATCTCTAGAGCAAGCTCACCCCCTGAAATGGCTTGCTCTCCAATGGCAGCCCCCTCCACAGCCCCAGCTTCGTGGAGCAATGTCGGTTGCATTTCAACTGAGATTTGAAAGCAAGGCACAGTCAAGTCGACTGAAAGCATGATGAGTCTTGGAAGCCCTATGATCAAATTGCAAGTTACCTTCCATTTCCTAGTTGGGCGTCGGGGAAGGTAGATCTCCCTCCACAGGGGCTACGGGAACTTCCTCTACCCTCTCTCTAGTCACGGCACCCGCTACTGCCTCCAGTCCGATGACTGTAGCAATAGTGCCAGCAACTGTAAAGAAGAATCAGCCAAAGCAGCCAGAATAAGCAAATAAACCATAGAAGAATGGAGAATATACCTTCAACTTCAGGCTCCTACACATGAGAAGGCTCAAATTATTCGAAAGAGACAACCGGAGGAGGGATGATTGCTAGTTCCTGTTCCGCAGTGTTCCTTCGGTGTGCCCATGTCACCCGGGTCACTGCCTGTCTGGCCTTGCTAACGGCCTCTTTCACTTTAGACTTGGTCCGCTTTCGCGAGTCAGCAGGAGGCAATGGTGTCATAGTCTGGGCCGACTCAGGGATCCCAAACTATGTTGGCTTCTGAGCCTTAATTATCAACTCCCTAAAATGCCGAGTCTCCTCTAAAGAGAGTCAAACTGCACAAGCACAAGGGTGAAAATGACACATGCTAAAATGTGAAAGAAACAGCTCAAAGTTGAAATTAAAGAAATGAAATATACCTACCGGCCCAGTACCTTTCGGTGGGGAAAAGTCTTGTGCACGAATTCTAAAATCGTCTGATAAATCACGCGCGCAAAAATTATAATGTGCAAGCTCAGGAGTCTAAATATATGTGCATATTCTTCTCCCGAATTAATTTTTTTGCCCGTGGAAACAAACCTCTAATTAAATCTTCAAGATGGACACATCGTGCCCCTGTCGTCACGGACCTCTCACGGTATTTGACCGCATGTGAGTTAATAGGGGTCAAATGACTAACTTACCCTTATTTATTTCTCTCTCTCTCTTGTGAGGGTTGGGGGTGGCGGAGTTGGCTGGAGGTCGGGGGGTTATGGGGGGTGCTGAAGGAGTTCGTAGAGAGGACAAGGTGTTTGACGTTAGGGCATGGGAGTTGAATGAGGTGCCCGCGAGGATGACGAAGTCATGGTCGTCAAAGTTCTCCCTGACGACGGCATGGAACCAGTGCTCCGGTTGCAGGGTCTGGGTGTTGTGGATGATGGACTGGGGGAGCTTGTGGGGCTTTCGGAACAGGGGGGGCGGTGGCAAGGTAAGGGTCTTTAGCAATTTGGAGCAGAGATGGTTGAACCTCCTTGTGGGGTCCCCAAGAGAGGGGAGAGGAGAGGCTTGTGGTGCGGCTGGTCAGGGAGCTCTAGGAATTGTGATGCTGCTGGCTTCCGACGGAGGGGGTGATGCTGCTGCGGCGGTAGATGTTCTGGGTGGGGTATGGCGAGAGCGACCCCAACCCCGGCCACACGGTGAGGAGCTCCCCGACCTGCTGGGCCTTGTTGCCCGCTTCTACGTGATCGCCGACGAGCTGCCCTCGATTTGAACTGTGATTTGGGTTGGATTGTGTGGTGGTGGTGGTGGTTCTTATTGCAAGTTGGCGGCGGTGGCCCTAGTTGCCTCTATCGTCAACTACTGGTGGCCGTCCCTACCAGCCAAGTTGTTGAGGTAGACCTATGGCATATAACAGCCCTCCGATCAACGGATGTATTGGGTCCCCCATCATGCTCCATGGCTGTTGCACGGGAACATGACCCAGAACTTGGTGACACTGTCCAAGATAGTGGTCGGGCATCCCGATGCCTTTAGCCGTCAAGACAAGGAGTTTCTCGAGATGTTGGTGGTGAATCGGACAGCCTTCGTGGTAATCCTCCCCCACTTCTCATGCGGCAAACAAAAAGGAGAGAGAGGACAAAATGGGGCCTTGCACATATGAACGAATTTGATCTGGGAATTGAAAGAGCTGAACAAAATTGTTCTTCTGGTGTTGCTCTGGTGGTTGTTGCAGAGCAAGGTGACGCAACATGGTGTCCATGAATCACTCTATCGGGACCTGATGGTGGGATTCGACAAGTGGGGCTTTGAACCCTTGGGTCCAGTCAACCCTTCCCCCTGAACAAAGGCTCCGTGCACATCTAGCATGGGTCCGAGGATAGGATAGTTCCAGCGGACCTGCAGCGACATGTTGTCGAGAAGCTCCCGCGGGTTTGGTACCACGAGTGCTTCGAGTGCGGCCATCTCTTTGTTCACCTCCGGCACTGGAGCGAAGCCATTCTAAAGGCACTTCTCCACCGGGAGGAAACAAAGCAGCCTATAGTTGCGTGAGGGGGGAGGTCAGGTCCGCCGTGATGCCGTCATCCTTGGTGGTCACCTTCTGGGTGTTGCAGTGCTCGGGTCTAGTACTGAGGTGGGCTTTCTATGTGGAGACAGAGCACCATGGCCGCTTGTTTTGGCCGTTGATGGACGGTGGTGGAGGCGGGCGCAGCGTTATGCTCCACAAACCAACACAACGTATAACAGACCACATTTGTCATGTCATACAGGCATAACGCATGTGGAGAGATGCGTTATACCCAACCAGACACCAAAACGAATAGCCACAGGCTACAATCACATAACGGACCAAAGGCTATCTATCATAGCAACATGACGCACTGGGCGAGGCGCGTTATGCCAACCCCTCGACCCAGTCAAAGCCACGGTCAGTGGGCCATAACGGCTCTACACTCCCTCGGTTACTAGGCCCTAAGTTTTTCTAACAGACTTTGGCTTTTGGGCTTCAAACAAGGAGTGGATGGGGGAATCTTTGAATTGGGTCTGGATAAACTAGACTCGGTTGTACAACTGATACATATTTGAAATGTCGTTCATTGCCAAAATGTTTCGGAACGTTGGGGTGGCATTAGAAATTAGCAATTTAACTTTTTCTTCCTTCGAGATCTGCCTGGGCACACGTGAGGCCATCTGCCTCCATCGATCTGCATACGTTGCAAAGTCCTCATCTAGTTTCATCTTTTCTGCCACCAAGTCTGTAAATGAATATTTTGGACCTACCCGGTCCTGGAATCTCTGGATGAATTTCTCCTTCACAGTCTAGAAGCTTTTCGCCTCCTCCAGAGGCAAGGTGTAGAACCATTCACGTGCAACCTCGTCCAAGGATCGGTGAAAAAGATACGCCATCAGGTGATCATCATGCTAAAACTGTGCCGATTCATAAAGAAACTCCCTGACATGAATAAACGGGTTGCCATTCCCGTCGTACTTCTGGTATATGGGGAGCTCAGACTGGGGAGGAAAGCAAATGTCCCTAAAATTGGGAACAGGGATATCAGTGAGAGATTGTGGGCCGACCCTCTTATGGAGGAGGTCAATTTGTTGCTACATGGCAGCCCACTTTTCAAGGATTTCCCATTCCCAGGATGGAGGAGATGGAGCAGGAAGAGCAGAACATGTATAAGGAGCAGACGGATAAACCGATGGAGGGGGGAGCCCGTAAGAAGAATAGTGGGCCCGGAAAGGGCTAGAATAGGCAAGCTGGGCTGCCCCTGGTTGTAGGTGAGCAAAATCGGCCGGGGCCACTGGAGAGATAGTAGTATACTGATCAGAATAGGAGGGCGCGGGGATCTGGGTCTTCCCCTTATCTTGAGACTGATGGGTCGAGATAGAGGCCTGGCTCGCTTCCATATTAGGGAACCGGATAGTCCGGGGATAGATCGGGGTAAGATCAATAGTAGCCAAAGTAATAGCTGATCCAACAGCTGGGGGTGTAGAAGTGGCGACAGCAGACACGCCAAGAGAAAGCACTGAAGGTGGGGCATCTCCCCCTTGCAAAGCCTATTTAGGAAGATGGAGTTAAGTGGGATCAAGTTGGGCCATCATAATATGACTGGCCGAGTTGGATGAGTCCGAGAGAGAGGGTTGGGCACCGTCAGTAGTAGTAGATGGGAGAAGAGGGGTGGACCCCTCTCTCCTATGAAAAGAGATGACCCTGGGTGGGTCCACCAAAAGCCCTTGAGGAAGGGAATCCTCATTTGTATGGGAGAGATCATAGGAAGACATGGTTGGAGGGGAATCAAACAAGGGATTGAAATAGGAGATGAAATTGGAGCTGCCCCTAGGAGATGATCCTATGGGGAAGAAGCAACTCCACATGCACTAAAACCCCTAAGGAGAGAAAGTAAACAACCCTAACCAAAATCTAAATAATCAATCCAAATGCATACAAGAGAGGGGAGGGATGAGGAAAGAGACAACCAATCAACCAATCAAGTTATAAATGATGCACATAATGTTTTATGGAATTATCTCTTAGACCTTAATGGAATAATTACAATGTGAATTCACTCAACCACAAGGTGCCTATCCAGGGTAGGAATGGAGAATTAGCTGACTCTAAGGGACTCTCTCTCTCACAGATGTAAACCCTAGACTGGGAGGCACGGTACAACCTGCCCGGCGTCCGTGTGAGAATCCACGGCTCATGGGGACTTACTGAGGTCCTCGGTAAGGTCACCTAGTCGGCTCCAAGGAGTATGGAGACGAGAGGATCCCCTATCTCGGTAGGAATGCAACTACTATGAAAAATGTGTATATGGTCCTATGTGCACCAGAGTGCATGCAAGAGTCTAACCTAGATCTACCACCCAATGAACACACAAATATGACAAATGTGAATAGCAATCATGCAGAAGGAAAGAACAATTAGGGGAGACCAATAATCAACACCAACATATCATGAAAAATGTGAAATGATAATCAAAATCGAGGCTCGGGTGCACTATAGCATGAACAGATGGTCTGTGGCAGACTGCTCAGGGAGGACGACGGTCTTGGGTGGACCGTTCAGCGACAGGAAGTAATGATAGAAACTGACAAAAATTACAGAATACTGAAATGAACTAACACTGGGAAACAGGAGCGTACCCTGATGAATGGTCTGACGATAGACCATGCACACTCTGGAATGGACGTGAGACAACCGCAGACGTCAGTAAAAACCACTAGTGTGGGCAGAAGTGTACCTGGGCCAGCGAAATGGACAGCCTGTATCAGGCCGTAGGACCAGTGAACAGGCGAAAGTAGGCCGCTGAAGATAGCAGGCTCACAGTAGAAACAGCACCATATGCAGATAAGAACAGTGGCTAATCAGCCGCTCAGATGAGTGGACGGCTCTTCTAGAACCGTACAAATGCCAGGGGACAGAAACGAGAGGGACCAGAGAACAACCTTAAATGACTCAAAGAAGGGAACTAACCGAGCAAAAGAACGGGTCAGCAAATCACTAACACGATGGGCACTAGGTGTCCCACCGTGATTGCCAGAAATTTATTAATTGTAAATATATCCTTCCTTCCTTCTTTTGACCCTCCTTTAATCCCTCTACTATATCAACGTGGGAAATAAATGAAATGCAAGTAAAAGGGAACATAGAGATGTGAGTGTGTGTGATCGCCACCAAGGTGCCGAATGTGATAGACACACCATAACTTGGAAAGAGAAGGGAGACACTCACCTATTACCAGCACTGTGGAGATAAACGGCTCTTGAAGAACTACCCTTATGATGCGCGGTCGATCGACAGACTGATCGCCAGTGCTGAGAAGGAACGCGAGACGAAGACGTGTGGACAGAAGAACAGCTCAAAGTCAGCCACAAGAGGATGAAGAACGGCGAAGGTAAGACCGCCCTTCCCTTCAAACGGACAGCAAAGAACCGCGCAAAGCCACCACACCTTAAGTTGAAGGTCCTGAACCTCCACCCCTTTCGGCCAGCCAGAAAGGATGGGCCTCGTGCTAGAATGTTACTGACCTGCAAAACAAAGTGTAGAACACAAAGAAAGACCCATATTAGAACTGTGAAGTGTAGAAACTATAAAGGAACATGTGAAATAACCAAACTAGCATGGAATGGGGGATACCTGGGAGTTTTTAAACCCCTAGGGGCACCAAAAATGATAGGAGGGTGTGTGAAATGATAGTGTAATGAAGAAAAAAGTGGGAGAAAATGGAAGAAAAAGCAACCATGCAATGGATGAAACGACGGTGGGACTATCAAGACAAAAACTCAAAATGCAGACTACTCCCTGAACCGGAGGCCTGAGTGGACGAAGAAGGCCTCCCTCCCTGGTTGTAGGTCGCTCTAGGATTTAGCAGGGCTTCGCCGTGACCTTAAAATCTCCCCCCTTCAAAGCCTGGCCTTAAGGCTGTATTTATGGAGCCTCAAAAGCCTAGCTCGAAATTAGGGTTTCCATTGAATTTTAGGACAAGATAATAAAAGATAAGATGTAGATAATTAAATTATCTTCCAACCAGTTCAAATGGCACATCATTTCCTGGAGAATCCGCAGAGAAATGGGTGGAACAAATTGAGGATAAAACCACGGGTGGAGAGAGAAAAGCTTAAATTCCTCAAGAATTCGACAGTTGAATGGTCGGGCGACAGACCGCCCATCCTGATGAATAGCATATTTCCAGCCGTTCAACCTTGTCGACGGAAATTAAGAAAATAGGAAATATTATCCAAATATCCATCGAACAGACCGACTATTTCACTTTCGGACTCTCAAGGATTGAACGGTCTAATGAAGACCACTCAATGCATGGAGCGGCCCAAGGATAACCGTTTATGCCTTGTCGGTGATAAATCTAAATAAATAAATAAATAGCTAATTATATGAAAGATCCAACGAGATTAGGACTCTGAGACAAGAACGGCTAAGATAAGTCCGCTCAAAGAACTTGGCAGTTATCTCAAACCGTGTGACAGCATGTCAGTGGAAATTCAGAAAATCAACTAAATACCCAATAAATATATGGACGGCTAAGTACAAACCGCTCATCGACTGAACGGCTGGACCACTGGCCGTGCAAAGCCTGGATGCTTGAAATGCATAAAATAGGATAAATTAAGCAAAATCAAGGCCCATTAAGCCCTGAGTTGAAGCAAACCTAGCCAGGGAGGGAGGCTACCTATAAAATAGGCCCAAAGACGTGCCAGAAAATAGTCCAATAAGTGATGGACAACTGGAGGCATCAATAAATAGTGGTAAGAGAAATGACTCAACTTATCGGCAAAAAATGGGTGTCAACACAAGTGGATAAGCAAGTTTTGTCCAAGATCTACATCACCTACTCAGGGCCTAAATCTAAAGTTTCCTTTTCTGTTTCTTCTTCCAAATTCCTTAATCTTCAAATGTGTGTTCTTTGTAATCTGTAAACACCTGTGTGTGTGTGGATCTACTCAGATCCGTGTGTGTGTATGTCTGGATTCATTCAGATCCATGTGTATATAGGTGCCTTGGCATCTTCGTAGGACCTAGGTACATGACTCAAATAAAAGAAAAATTACAATGATATGACTCAAATAAAATGTGAAAATGACATGACTCGAATTAGAAAAATATGACGGACACAATGGAACCATGACGATGCGCAATCGGAGCTGTGGAAAAAATGTGAAGGACGAGAGATGCCCCCATCCACACGGCTAGTGTTAGCCACCAAATCCAGCCTCCTGGGATTCAGAAGCTTGGAGATTCTAATTCCCCTAGTGATTCCTCCAATAACACTCTTCTGGCGCTCAATGCCACATAAACCCTTCGTATCAAGTCTCCCAACTTCCTAAATTTCCTCTAAACTGAACCCCAAACCTCTGTAATCTCATAACAGAGCACCATTGCATAAGGCCCCCCTGCTACCCAGCCACTCGGTGCCATAGCCTCTCGGCGCACCCCTCTGCCATCGACGCGGAGGTTGTTGCGTCGAGGTGGGAACCCCTCTAGGGAAACCAGGCCGTGCCGACTTCCCCACGCCGAGAGCCTTCCTCTCCGCTGCGCCGAGACTACCCAGCCTGGCACTGGGAACTCCTTGCCCTATACTCCATTCAAACCCTCACCTAGTCTTACCATGCCCTTGGAGGAAAGAACTCAGGGGTCTCCATGCGAACCTCAAGTGGTAAATTGACGGGGAATACCCCTATATTACATCTGTCCGGATCGTATTCATCTTCAACCCTATGGGCTCACGGGGTTCTGCCACTGCATGTACCTTGATAGTCCCCGAGGGAATATCAACTGATGCCACGAGGGTGAACAGTGGTCACTACGGATTCTAGGCTTAATGCCCACTCTCTTTTGGCTCTCACCCCGGCACTCCGTGGGTGAGTGGTCTATTTTCCCCCGGGCATAATCTAAAATAAATGGGAGATACTGCCAGAGTCTTCGTCAGTAAACCCCGCTGGTGAAGAGAGTCCTATTTATGCACGTCCTCCCCTAGTTCCACTCCTCAAGGGAATAGCGACTTCAGACATTCAAGTTTGTTAGCAGCATATGGACACCAAGGTGCCCTAATTTTATCCGGATTCCACCTTGCCTCTGTGAGGATGGTTTCCGATTTCCACTTGGCATGATCCGTGCCAAGGGGATATGCTACCGGAATCAACTCGTGTAAACAAATCTAATTAAGTCATTCTAGTAACCTCGTCTCCGCTTACAATGTACCACAAATAGACCCTTCATCTGCACAATACATCTTTCCTGTATGATAAATTGGCACATCAGTAATGTTTGTCATGCCTTCCGAGGTCTCCTGCCTTGGCGTTTAATCAAGGGTTGTCTTTCTTAGGAAGGACGTAATTAACATCATGACCTTTATGGTATGATGGACTTCTGGTCCAGACCTGAACTGATGTGACACCACTCCTTGGACCTAGCAAGCAAGTGCAAATGGAACGACAGACTCACTCGCGGGTTCACCCGCATCGCATGCACCCGGTTCCGTAGGCAGACCGACGATGGGGGTGAGGGTCTGAGATTGGACCTTGGGGTTTCAAGGGAATGGCCAGCTAGGGATGAACTTCCGAGGGGCCAAGGATGCCCAATTTTCAAGGGCAGTCGGCACGCCGAGGGCGTGAGTTGTAGGGTTGCTCTCTCAACTCACTCCGCGGTGGTCGCACAATTTGATGGACAATTGGAATGAGCACTCTCCTCACCACCGATGGTGTAACTTAGAAATAATACTAGGCTAAGCAGAGTTAAGCCAGCAAGGAGAGGGGCCAGAAGCTCACCTGATCTGCTTGAAGATGCCGATCCCGATCGGAGACGAAGGCGAGTGGGGAGGCATGGGTATGCACCCGCACGCCGCGTCGAGGTAGCTATGGAAGGCGACCCATTGTTACATGTACTACACCTCATGCAGGAGGGTTGGACAAGGGGTGGGTGTTGACACCCGTTGTAGCCCACAAGTTGAGTCATTTCTCTTATTCATCATTTTGATGTCCCGAATTACCCATTATTTTGGAGCCTTTCTTGGTCCGTTGGGTGTCATGGCGACGATGGCCAACTCCGCAGGCTTGCACGAGGCCTGAATCTCCTCTAGGGAGAAGAATGCAGCCGGCTCGCCAGAGGCGGTGGAAGTAAGGCCGTGGGCAAAGAGGGGGCAGGCCGGGGGGGAGAGAGAGAGAATGCAGCAGGACATGGGCAGAGGAGGGGGGAGGAGGGGCAGTGGAGAGAGGCACGGCGGGGAGCGTCCGTACAGCGAGCGAAGGTGCCCATAGGGCGGCCACCGGAGCTTCAGGGGAAGCTGTGGACGGCGGCGAGGGGAGATGGACCATCGGGACGGCTAGCAGCCCACCAGCGCTACTCGCGGCGAGGACCGGCCGAAGCTGCAGCAAGCAGAGATGGCCGCCGACGGCAGGCGGCCTAACTCCAGCGGCCGAAAACCCACGGGAGCGGCAGTTGACAAAGGAGAGCCAACGCGAGGTGATGGAGGTTGATGATCGTCATCGCCCTGGTTAACCCCCAAAAACAGAGTATCGCATTGGACGGCAGTCCCATCGACGGCTATGGACGTGGAGGCCCAAAGCGTAGAGGAAAGTGGCGAGGGAACATGGGCCCGAAGGCCCGCTGTCAACGGTGGAAGAGGGTCAACGATGGGGGCAGACCAGGTTGGGCAAGAACGTGGCGTCCGGTGGTTGGATGAGACTCAGAGGAAGCTTCGCCGACGGGAGGAGGGAGCCCAGGCTCAGCTCCAGCACCAGTGGGCAAGAGCGCACCCGAACAGGTAGACGCAGCGACCGGTGGCACAAGGGCTGCAACATGATGAGCGGGGGGGGAAGCCTGCAGCATCCGCAGAAGGAGCAAGGGCCGACGAAGCGCCAGGAGCAACGGGCTGGCCAGAGACCGGCGTGGGGTCTCCGGGAGGTAGCAGCACGGCGACGGTAGCACATGTTCCACCAGCGGCAGGGGCCTCCCGAGGCAGGGAGAGACCAGGAGAGGGAGGGGGAGGCACAAGGCCTCCCCCCCCCACCAACGGCCATCGCCGGTGCACAGGCAGCCGCAGAGAATCAGAACGCAGGGGAGGGGTGCGCGCCGGAGCAGGAGCGGGAGGGGGGAAACCGGGAGGAGAGAGAAATGCATCAATGAAATTTCTTGGATTCTAAGAACACGTACCAAATGCCCGTTTAAATGGGGCCTCCATCCTTGCTTCAACACCCTCCCTCCTGGGAGCAATCTCTACCAAATGCCTAGTTGAATTGCATCGCCGCCGGGAGGTGCTCCCCTGCAAACACTGGTTAAGCCTGCAAACATGGGTTACGCAGAAATTGTGCAACCAGGGTTCTACATGTGAGAGGGAGAGAGAGAGAGAGAGAGAGTGTGTGTGTGTAACGGCACAGAGAAGTTTGTGCCAGTGTTGCCACAGCAGAGCCACCTCTTGTCAGGGAATTGCGGCACCTCACGACAACAAACTCTATCAGGATGATTATCCCTGTTTTAGTCTCTGTTGTATCCTTTGTATATCTAGTAGAAAACAGGGCATACGCGACCCTGAATTTGCAACCGTCGGCCAACGATCGTCGGAGAAACCCAATAACCCACCCACCCAGCCAAAATAACTCCTAATTTTATTTTGCCCTATCTCGCCAATGCCGCTTGAGTTCCTGCTCCCCATCTCACTGTGCGCATGAACGCCCCCCGGGTCGGCGGCAGCTTCGCGGTGTGGGGAGGGCTCTTCTCCGCCTTCGACTACACCATGGTCTATGCCCGCCTCAGAACGCCCCCCAAGCGCCCGCCGTGGCCGCGGCGGTGCAGGATCTTGGCGCGTCCTCTTCTTCCTCTAGTGCTTCCTCCTCTTCTTCTTATTCTTCTTCGTGGTTTGGGGGAATTTTTAGGGGAGCTAACAAGAAAGAGGAGGCTACTGGCAGTGACAACGCCAAAGTTACGGTCTTGGAGAGCTTTGATATGTCTAGCGTCCCGATACCAACGTTTGACTATAAGTAAAAGAGTACAAGAGAGGAATTTTGGTTTACGCGGCTCAGACTTTGGCCCGCCACCCACGAGACCGAAGACTCGGAAGGGTTAAAGGATAGTGTGAGGGTACACAAGAAGTTAAAATAACTACAGATCTAACACGATAAACTAAATAAATAAGCAGGAAATAAATGACTACTCACTAAAAGCTACAAGGTCCAGTGCGTCTTATGTCCAAAATAAGTACAGTCAACAAAAAAAGTACAAGTATGCAGGGCATATCTCGACTCTAGCAACTGACAACTAACTCTCACGAGGAACCTCGGACGCGTCTCTCGACGAATCTGCCTCACCTGAAAATACAGGGGTGAGTCCCATTTCATAGGCTCAGTAGGGATTCCGCAGACCCCCACCTCGCAACGAGAGAAATAAGGCCGCAAAGTACGCACGTACGCAGAAAGTAACACTACCTAGTAGGAGCACGGCTGAAGCAACAAGTAATAATAAATAAATAGAAAAACACTACAACTAATCGCATCAGATAAATCGACCGAGGTCTGATAGGAAAACAAGTCCGTACTTACCAGAAGACAAGAGCACTACCCACTAGAAGCAAGACCGGATACGTCCCCTGACGTCTTACACCGCGCCCAAGTGTCTCCCTACACGCCCGAGGTGAAAACTGAGACACACAACAAATACCACGAACAAAGACTAGTTGGGGTCGCGCTCGTCAGCGCGGATCCGACGCCCCCAACCACGTGTGCACACATAGATCATGCGTCTTAGGTTAGACTCTCTAGCTGGTTCTTCCCCTGAAGCCCAGACTCAGGCTACGCGTGGGGGCGCTACGGTAACTAGTCTAATAATTATCTATTGGGTCACGCTCTCCACCACTCCCAAGCGGGTCTGTACCCACGTGCGCAGAAAAGTTACGACTAGTAGACAGGTCACTGGAGGTAAGACCCAACTCATGAAAATCACCGATCGAAAGGGAGCGGAGTGAGGGTCCACCCGGGACTGCCCTCAGCCTGGCGGTCACCCCATGGCCGCAAAACAGACCTAGTGGTCTCGTAGTGACAGCTAGGCTCAGCCATGCGGCCGTGCCGCGACCGCAAGTGGGCAAACCACGAGGTTGCCTAGCAATCCATCGCCAGGCCGCAAACCCCGCCATGCGGTCACTTGCTGATCGCAAGATGCCAGAAAATGGTCGTCCCCTGGCCGCAACCTAGGACACGACCCCCAATGGCCAAAAACACGCACCCCGAGGGTGCTCTGACTAGATTGGAGAAATGGTCGGTAGCGGATTGTTAGCTGAGGGTTAGCGGTCTATCGCAAGATCGGATCCCTGTCCTATCAGTCCTAGGGGACCGCTAAGCCCAACCGACATTCAAACTTGCTTGGCGACCCCCCGTTGCCAAAGAAGCGGTCCCTGGAAGGGCTGCAAGGCCACCCCGAGCGCGAAATAGACGAGAAAGGTCAAAAAACTCGATCCACTCCCCGATCATCCCCCGATGATGGGGAAACAAAAGGGAATCCATCCCCAACCCTACTAGCATGATTCTAAACCCACAAATCGGCCAAAAACTCCGAAAAACAAAAGATTCGACGCTCAAATCCCAAACATGTAATTTTATCCTCCCGGCACAATTAAACCCCTCTCGACCTCCCCTCGGCCTGCAAATCATGGGAAAAGTATGAAAGAGTGTAGGGATCTGTCCCCCTACCTCAAGGAAGCCCAAGATCCACCGGATTGCCGTCGATCTTGAAAACACGTTCAAACCACGATCTCCCGCGACCTTCCACGAAACCGCCACTGTCACGCTTCCCTCGTCACCGCCACCGCCACCACGTCGTCACATCGGCTCGTCGTCTGCAGTTGGAGAGGAGGGAAGCCGCGATCACACCGCACGGGGGAGAGGGGGAGCAACGGTCGGTTGTCCAACAGGAAGAAGGAAGAAGAAGTAGAAAGGAGAAAAAGGAGAAAAGAAAAAGGGGGAAAAGGAGGGGTATTTATAGAAAATCTAAAAAATTAAAAAATATAAAAAATTAGGATGGATACTCTACCTATTTCCTATAATCCCTCTCAATTTCAAGCCGATTGGGGAGGAGCATGAGCGGGCTTTTCATGTTTGGGTGAAAATGCATGTTTTGGGGGTGTGGGCCAAAATCGCCATTCCAGGCGATGGTTTCTAGTTCAAATGGTGTAATTTGAACCTCCAGCTTTCCGGGATTTGATTCCCGTCAGTTTGGCTATAATTGGTAGCAATTTGGGGTCAGTATGAGGCTGGATGCCCACGTGAGTCATTTTGGGTTGATTTGAGAAAATCACCCATTTTGATGTTGATTTGTGGTTTGTTTGGCCCCTTCTATCTTGTGGAAGGTTGGCATCGCGTTTATGGATGTTTCCCTATCGTTCTGGGATGATTAGGGCATGGAAAGACTGAGTTTTCTGCACTCCTATGGTTTTCACATCGGAAGGAAGTAGCGGTCGTACCAGAGACTTCTACTTGAGAAGGCGGCCTTGGGAGGACTGCCATCTTCAAGAGACGGCCTTGGGGAGACCGCCATCTGGTTCTTAAGTGTTTTTAGGTTAGTTTGTCAATGCGGTCATTTACCCGATCGCATTCATGAGAACGCGGCCGTCTGGTAGACCGCGTTCATGATGAGACGGTCAAAGGAAGATAGTTTTTTATTTCTTCATTAGGGTTATGTCGGTTCACAAGTAGCGGTCTTGTAACTGACTGCCACCTGAGGTAGCAGTCAGGGGGGAGATCACCACTGCATTGGCTCAGCATTTGGAGTAGGCCTCTGGAACGTGGTCGTCTACCCAACCGCGTTCTGGTGGTTGCGGCCCTATGGGTGACTGCGTTCTTGGGTGGCAGTCTTGATGAGACCACCGCCTTCTAGGTCATCTGGTAGCGGTTCTATTGAGACCGCCACCTCCTGGTAGTGGCCGTATGGGTGACCGCCACCTATTCTGAGTGTTCTTGTTCGGTGGTTTGGCTTCCAATTGAATTGGCTTTGTCTCATGGATATCTTGGATGTCCCGTGAGTGCTGTGATCGTGTTTAGGGTGTTCAGAAGTGTCGTGATTCCAAATTGTGTGTCCGTGTTGTTTTGAGGATTGATTCGTCTCCGATCAACCCAATTGTGATCCAGTGGTTGATGCGTGACCCCGTGAGTGTCTCGGTTGTCCCGTGGGGATCGAGATTATGTTCCCGACGCTCAGAGGTCTCATGTTATCTAGATTTACGTGCCTTATAGTTTGAGGGCCCAGGTTATCCCTCAGGTTTCGTGTTTTCTGATTATGCAAAATTGTGAGTCTGATGTACGGCCTAGGGGCTGAGGACTTTCAATTGATATGGACCTGAGTGTTGTGTGCCGTTTCCGTGTTGTTGTACCGTGATTTTTGACTTAGGGACTAGGCTGATTGAATGGCATGTTGCCATGTTGTACAATGATCTTGACCCGAATCGTGTGACTCAAGGATCCTTGTGTTAGTCGGTCTAGTTGACTGTCCAGACTCTGGCAGTTGTGTGCTATCTTGTGTTTTAAGTACGTGCGACATGTGCACATGTCACCGGTCCATACATTGGGGTTTTGAGTCTGTGTCTAGTGAGCCTTCACTAGTCGTTGCCTGATGACACTACGTGTCGGCCCACCTGGGAGTGGTGATAGGGTAGTTCCTTGTAGAGACGATTTGTAGGTTGGTTGCCGTGGGCCCCTTTGTTTTGCCGTTGGAGTCTGACGGGAGGGGAAAATCAAGTAGAGGCCTGACTCAGGACATTGAGCTTGTGTGTGCACACGTGGTCGGGGGTGTTGGACCAGTGTTGACGGGTGTGACCCTGACTAGTCACTCATTTACTTGGTTACTTGTTATGGTGTCTCAATTACAATGTTCGAGGCGAGTGGGAGACACCCGAGGCGTGGTGTAAGACATCAGTGGACGCATCTGGCCTTTCTTCTAGGGGGAGGGTACTTCTGTCACATGACACATAATTTTTGTGACTCATGTGATTTCTCGTGTAACGTGAGCTCCTTCACGATGACAATTCAATAATTAATAAAAATAAATAATCTAACTACAACTGAGTCCAGTCCAATAGAAAGTACAATCTAAGATAGAGAACGTACCAAATGCCAAGTGAACACTCGGCCTGACGTGCTAGCAACTAAGAACCTCCACGCAACGCCCTCAAACCTCGAGGAAGAGCCGCAACACCTGGTAGGCAACATCTGAATACCAGGGATAAGCCTCCTATCACTAGCTCAGTAGGGGTCCCGCAGAACCCCAACTGAAAATAATGACGGTACAGAAAGTAGCAACTATAGCATGAACAACAACAACAGTAAGAGTAGATACAACATCGACGGCAGAAAACACGACCGTGCACGAATTTCCCAAAACACGACAGTCGATAAAACCACTGTTCTACAACTACTCCTATCAAAATGGAAACCAACACTACGATCTCATAGTCGGGGGACCACCAGACAACTAACCGCCCTAGTCACACTACTAGAAAAATGCCATGACACCTCTGTCGTGGAGGCCTGTGCTCACACACAAAGGCCCACACTGAGACCATGCAGTCTTAAAGCACAGTCACGACCTCACTGTCATGGACTCTATGCCGTCTAGGGAAAAACCCTCAGTAACGCTCACCGAAAACCCTAGACCTCAGCTCCAGGAAAACATCCAAAAACTATGCACAAAACCTCATCTCACGGATGAGGAACAGAACCTCGAGTCATGACAAACTCACGTCACGTGATAGGAGTACCTGCCCACCAGAAGCAAGGCCGGATGTGCCCACTGATGACTTAATCTGCAGCCTCAAGTGTCTGCCTATGATGGCCCAGGAGGAGACTAAGACACCGTACCAGTAACCACAGAACAAGGACTAGTTAGGGTGACACTCATCAGCACGGGTCTGATGCCCCCAGCCACGTGTGTGCACACAGACCATGCGCCCTAGGTCAGGCCCTCTAACTGGTTCTTCCCCCGAAGCCTGAACTCAGGCTGCGCGCGGGGGCCCTACGGTAACCAGCCTAATAACCATCTCTCTGGGCCATGCTCTCCACCACTCCGAAGTGGGTCCACACGCACGTACGTAGGAAAGCTATGACTAGTGAGGGCTCACTAAAAGTGGACATCGGAAACTATGCACGCACCCATCTCGAGTAACATGAAGTAACGGGTGGCTCGGAGCCACTCGACTCTCGATATCCCACTAGACCTAATAACCTAACGGTGCTTGAGTCACGAGACTCAGGTCAAGACCGTCACATGTGACAGCACAACACCATCAATCTGGCCTAATCCCAAGGTCTGAAATCACGGTGACATGATTCTCAAGGCAGCTCACAAGTCACCGACTGGCTCTCATCCACAAGGCACATAGAAAACCTCAATCCCTAGCCTGGTTAACCGGACTCATAGTCCGAGGCCACACACATGGCCCATGTAGAAAATGCTTCTCAGAGAAACCCACGTCGTGTGTGGAAGACCCACCGCACTCGTGCTGACTCACGATGACTCGTTCTACCAAAATAACGAAAGCCCATAGCACAAGGGCATCCCCGGACCCTTAGGACCATGGGCACATAAATCGAGGTAACACGACACTTTCAGACACCCTGAAAATGCGAACACAAAACCCACAATGTTTGGGATATGCACGAGGCCGAAGGTCAACCACCGGATCACAATCGGGTCCACCGAAAGCCAACACAACGTGAAACAGACGCGACGAACACAAAACCCACATGGCGGTCCACTCTGAGCCGTCACAGCACCTAGCGGTCTCCTCCGGACCGTAAGACCTGGCCTAGCGGTCCTGTCAGGACTGCTAAGCCCTAGAGACACTCAAACTGCAAGCGGTCAGCTCCCGGACCGCCATGTAGGGTGGCAGTCCTTGGCCTGACCGCTACCCGTTGGCTGGAAGTCAGTCTCAAGGCCGTTACCCTACCGACCCTGAACAACTAAGAAAATAGAAAATGGTCATTCCCTGACCTCAAGGCACACCCTGGCGGTCTCGCTAGCTAGCTTGATGAATACTGGGCTGAAATTTTAGGGTTTTCACGTGTTCCGCTTACCAGGGATGTCTCACTCCTAGGGTTTGGAATTTCCTTGCGCAGCGGTTTCCTGTTGCTTGCTGGCAATAGAAGATCTCTGGGCCTTGTCAACCAACTGGCAAGAGCCCCATGTAAATGCTTGGCACAAAACTCTGGTGTGTGGTTTCAATCCTAGCAAGGTCTAACATTTCTAATGTTTCAGCCTGCTTCCTTGCGCGCCCTCTCTTTATCTTTCCCTGCACCCTAGCTTGTTCTACATGGAGGTTCCAGGGTGATGCCTTAAGTATTCATCAATTTCCTAGGACTTCAGCTAGTCCAAGTACAGCTTTCTCTCCTGTTGTCTTAATGTGTACAAATACGATCCATGTTCCTCTTTAACAGCTTTTGATCTTAGCCTGTTCTAATGCATCCACAAGGCGAAACATAACATTGTGCTGGCCACCTTGTCCAGGAGAGGTGAAGACCCCAGCTCTCCAAACGTGGGTGGAGCTTTCCCGAGCTCATCACTACCTATAGATCCCAAGCAAGGCCACGAGGTTTTCCTCCCCCCTCCGCTCGGCACTTCCATGATTCATGACCTGGGGTTCCACTGGCCCTGCAGTGCGGACACCACCTGCAGCTTCCAGGGGGAGCTCGCCAGGGCTGCAGAGGAGCTCCCGGATTCCTTCCTCAAGCTCGCCAGCTTCGGTGCGGCAGTCTGGAACCCCGGGGAGAACCTCCCCACTTCGACGAGCAGACACGAACCGGCGCAGCTGTCTCAGGACGTAGACGTGGGGCTCCTGTGCCATACTGACAGGTTTCAACTTCCGGCAAGGGGAAGGTTCCAGGAGCTGCTATCCCCGAGTTCTCCCGGTTTCGGAGGAGGTGCAGCTGCGTGTGAGCAACTGGGGAGCTACACCAAGATGCTCCTGGCGACGAGCCCATCGTCTTCCTCGCTTCCGGCTGGCTCGTTCAGCATGCAGGAGCTCCAGGCGCTGGAGCTACTGGCTTCTGCTAGGTTTGGAGCCCAGACGTTGAGGCCGCCCTCGCTTGGCAACGTGGCCTTCTTCGGCGAAGGCGTGGCGTGCGGAACGGGCCATTGTCCATCGCCATCTCAGGGGCCATCAAGCGACGACCTCCAGAAGGTGAGCACATCCTCCATCAAACAGCTGGCTCTCTTCCGCCTCTTCCTCAACTGATGACAGTGTCAATGGCAACGCCAACCTCTTACATATCCCATGTGATCACTGTGTTTGCTGTTGCAAGGAAGTGATGGATTGGAGTTGGGTCCGCATTCCTTGGAGCCCTAGTTTGGGTTTCTCGGAACACTCTCAGTAGTGGCAGTACTGATGATGACCAGTGCAGGTATAGGTTTAGAAAACTGAGCAGTCCGTTGAAAGGGAACTGCAGCTAATTTAAGTGAGAGAGGACGGACTTAATTAGTACATGTATTAAGGGCATCCTCTAAACTCCACCATCACTGGCTTTTCATTTGCAGAAAGCAGGTCATGGATGGGAAATATATATATACATATACTTCTCTTCTGGATGACCGGACGGCATGGAAGATATGATTATTAATATGACTGACAGCTTACATTAAACGAACGTTTTAACTCGAAAACCTGTATGGTTAAACATGCGGATGAGCATCCTCATGACAGATAACGCAGAAAACAAGGGGAACTAATCTGCCACTGTTCTCCTTCTTGCCATTTTGTACAGTCAAATAATAACTTAATTATTCCCCAGCTCGATTAAAGGCAAGTAATTATAAGAGACTTGGGATTCTCTCTCTGCCATCTTGGGGTTTTCTTATTCGACCACAAAGCAAGCTTTATGCTGCACGGATCAGATTGTTCTTTAAGTTTTTTTTCCCCCTCCCTAGCTCCCTCTCATTACCCGTCCATTATTTATATCTCCCCATAAAGCTAGAGCGAGCCCCCCCTCTTTTCAGCTTTGTGCATGGTCTGCATCAGCACTGTTTCAAGGGTTTACCCGGGCTAGGTTGAACCACTCACCCTAGCCCGCCTAAACCCTTCACTGGCCTTTCAAATTCCCTATAAAAGCCCCTTAGGAGCTCAAGGAGGGATATACATGCATCAATCCAACAAGGACCTGCAAGCTTCAAGCTCCATAGCAAGGCAACCAGCAAGGAGAATTGTGTGTGGGTGACTTGGTCTTCGGCTAAGGATGTCGAGGGTATGTCGCTTGTACTTCCCTTGCACGGTCTTTCACCATGGCATACAAGTCTATCCCCACCACGAGCGAGATGCTATGACAAGCGTGCAACCATGCACGCACATGACGTCACACTTCCCCGCAGTCATGAGACCATGTCTGACCGCTCGACCTGAGCTGTGATCAACCCTCGCCCAGACACCAGTCTAATGCTTTCACCAGTCTTCCAGTTGCAAGCCCCCGTTTGGCGGAGCAGACACGGCCTACGCCATGAGAGGAACCCTCTGTAAAACACTCGGATATCCGCCTTGTCATGCATTGACCCGAGGACCGACCACCGTGTCAGAATTGTCCCATGGCTTGCGCCCGTTGTACCTCAGCCACTGTGGCCTACCTATAAAGCCATATAGCTCTCAAAAATTATACCGCCATTTGGACGTATGCGCTCGCATCCACATTCGGGCCCTCAACCCCCCTTTCTATGTCACCTAGCGTGAATCCCTCAGCACCTCTGACCACAGCCAATCTTGTCCTATCTAGTGCAAACCCACAGCTGCGAAGTGCTCCCTACTCTCCACCCAGGACTTCAGGCACATACAGACGTCTCTTCAGTGTGGAACGAAGGTGTTTGGATTCAATCCGATGTAAATAAACACTGACTGCTTGCGGTCAGTGGGGAAAGACGTCCTCTACATGACTCCCTACAATCACCTATGCACTCACACCTATGGAACCGACCTTCCCTCCACATGTCTCTCACCTCTCGAGTCCACGTGCTGTGCCCTGGCGGCGCTTCCCCGGTCAACTCTCCGTTCCACAGGTGATTGTCGAGAAATCAATTGGCATGCCTGCATCCCAGTTATGTTTCCCTTAAAACTCGAAAACCTCCCGTGCCACTCGGTCTCCCCTTGACTTTTCGTAAAAGGCGAGTGCACGGTGCCGCTTTGAGAAAGATATGACCATGAGAGGGAGTGCCCGAAGCACGCTATATTCTGGCATCTCCCCCGTAGCTATATCCTACCCCTCACTCCGGTCACTACACACACACCGCACCGGTGAAACCCCGTCGCGCGTGAACAAAAAGGATGGCACTCCCGGTGGGACATGTCCCGCCTTCCTTCTTTCTACTGAAGAGAAAGCCTGTGCCAGCCCTGAAGTCTTGGTGCCCTTTTCCTGTCCTTGGAGGAGAGGTAGGAGGAGAGCACCTATTCACACTTTCCAATAGCCTCCAGTTTGCCTTCCAGTTGCCGAATCACGTTCGACGATCATCAACGACCGTTGTGTCTGCTTGTTCAGTGCATCAACAACTATGGCGGCCGTCACCTACGGTCCCATCGTTATCGTCACCCATGAGCGGGTGGGCTACTTGGCAGTGTCGATTACTTTCGGTAGTTTCACTCCGGTCATCAAATTGCCCTACTTCTTAGGTGTGGTCCTTGTGGTGGCTCCACCGCCACCCTCAGCTCCCGTCTCTTCTTGTGCCATCAACATGCCACACCCGCCGCTAGTCTCAGAGGCCAGACCGAGCGTCAGACTCGGGTCACCTGTTGTTGGCCCCCGTAAAGGCTCTAGACTAGCTCCCGCTCTGGCTAACGCCAGCCCTCGGGCCTAGTTCCGACTGGCTCCCGATGCGAGCTTCACGCCCCGAGTCCCGGTCCCTACCACTACAGTTCACTCGGGCTTCCAGCCCCAGGCCTCGGTTGAGTCGGCATCTGGTGTGGGTCTCCACTCTAAGGTGCCCGGCTCCTCAGCGCCTCACTTGGGCCGTCAGCCTCGAGCCTCAGCCGAGCCACTTACTAATTAATCTTCCGCCGACAGCACGGCCTCCAACCCCAATACGGGTTCCCACTCGTGGGCTTCACCCACCAAGTACATTGAGATGCTTCTAGGGACAACATGTGATAAGCTGTCCCGAGCTTGTAGAACTACACGCTCCATCGCTTTCACAACCCACAACTCTTGCCTCCCTTGAGACTGTGACTGCTTAAGGAAGCGGAGCAAGTGCCTGTCCTTTGGCAAATCTCCCCTATAGCTCCCTGTGGTATAGTCAAAGCTCGCGAGCCTCTGAACGTCCATGCTTTTGGTGTCTGAACCTAACAACTCGGCCACTGTCGCCACCTCGGCATGATCTCGGTCCAAATCTTTAACATTGAGCCATGTAACGACTGGCACTGGAGGCGGAGGGACGCGTCTAGTACCAGCAGCAGCGGGAGCAGAAGAACCACTCGGGGCAGCCATTTATCTGCAAAGTGCAACAAACAAAGATCAGAACAAGTTGCAGACAATGAGAAATTAAGAGCATAAATGGAGGGGAAGATTCCATTGTAAGCAAAAAGGGAGGAAAAGAAAGAAGAAAGAAACAGATTAAGATCCCGCTGAACGGGTCTTCCCCGATGCGCCCTGAGGGGCCTTCATCGGTACAGTCCAGGGTGTTCCTGCCCGGTACACCCCTTGGCTCTCCACCGGCATGGTCCAAACGGCCTTCGCCGGTACACCCATGATGGCCTTCCCTCGTGCACCCTTCGGGTCTCCACCGGCACGCCAGCACTTGCCTTCCCCAGCATAGCCCCTGTGGCCTCCAGCGACACACCGTCTACAGCCTTCCCTGGCACAGTCCAGGTGACCCTTCCCCGGCACACCTCCTAAAGCTTCACCGGAGCACCCCAGCGTGCTTTGCCCGGTACACTCCCTGGCACCTTCCCTGGCACGCCTGCAAAGGTCTTAGCCCGGCACACCCCATGTGTTGCCCGACACATTTGGTGCTCGTCCCCCAGCACAGTCTTGGGAAATTCTACCAAGTTCCATAAACACAAGGACAAGGATGAGGAATGAATAAAGAAAGAAAAAGAGGGGGGGGCATAATGAATGGAAGTGATGGGTGATGAGGACTACAAGGGGACTCTGCTACAGTTGAAACTAACAAGACACCAATAATTTCTAATGAAATTTTGACAGAGTTTCCCCTAGGCTAGAGGCATAAGGGGAAACACGGGTGCGTGCCCACAAGGAGTGACGGCCCCAACAAAGTCGCTGCGGGCCCCGCAGGGCAACGCCAGAAGTCCTCAGCTACAGAAGTCTACTTCTCTCCCTTCACCAGCAAATCACCCACAGGCTTCCCCGGTACACCCTGCTGGAGGCTTCCCCGGTACACCCTTTATGGGCTTCCCCGGTACGCCTGTCAGCGTCTTCCCCGGCACAGCCCCTGTGGCCTCCAGCGACACACCCTCGGTGGTCCTTCCCCGGCACACTCCCCACAGCTGCTCTCTGGCACAGCCTCTATGGTGGCCTTCCCGGGTACACCCCGGGGGCTCCCTTCACCGACACAGTCACTCCCCCGCCTCACCCAGTACATTGGGCAATGCTCTTCAGCGGCACGGCCAACAACTCTCCTCACCGGCACAACCGGAGACCGATGGCCTCCCCTGTCACGACACCAGAAAAAGAAGAGGAAGAAGTGGAAGGAGGAGAAGAGAGAAGAAGGAAGAAGGAGGGAGAAGAGAATAGAGGAAAGAAGAAGAGGAAGACGGGGCCTAGGGCTCTGCCGTTCCCGAGAGTGAAGAAGGGAAGAAGAGGAACGGGAGAGAGAGAAAAGGAAGAGACGAAGAGAGGAGAAAGAAGAGGAGAAAAGGGGGGGCCCTTTGTGGCTGCCTCCTCACCCTGACAACGGCGACGATGACGGCAGTGCTCATGGTGGCAGTTGCGCCTGGAGGGGAAGAAGGAGATAAGAAGGGGGGAGTCACCCATTCGCTCACAGAAGAGAGAGAAAGGGAGAGGGAAGAGGAGTTTGGACCCTCCAGCAAATGAGGTCCAAGAGGTGACTCTTGAGACTTTCATGAAGAAAAACCAGCACTTGAAGGCCCTCCTGCAAGATGTTCTTCAGGAGCAAGACCTTCATCCCCAGCCACCTGCTAGGCCCCAAACCGAGGCCCTAGTCCCACCAATTGGGTACAATGGTGCCAAAGCCTCAGCGGTAGCTGCCCGAACCCCGACGGCAACCGGGTTTGGCACGCCCCTGGCCGAAGCTCAACCACGAGCATCTAACACCCCAGTGCCAAAAAGTCTCATGGCACAACGCCAGATGATCGAGTGGATTGTCGAGACAAAGCTCGCCTAGTATGGGGAAGGGGTCGCAACCATAAATCTCTACAGCGTCCCCGCTACATCACCAGTTGAAGAAGCTCCCTCCGAAGTACGCCAAGCCACCGAAGCTACAGAAGTTCGACGGGCAGGGGTCTCCACATGAGTACTTGGCCTATTACATTACGGCCATGGGCGAGCTCGCGTTGGATGAGTCATATCTCCTCCGCTACTTCGCCACTTCACTTACGGGAACGGCCTTCCAGTGGTATTCCCGCGTGAAGCACAACTCAGTCATCGACTAGGCGGATCTCCAGAAGAAGTTCCTCGACCGCTTCCAAACGGCCGAGCAAAAGATCTCCCTAGCCGAGCTCTACTCTCTCCGACAGAAGAGGGCGAGAGCGCCCTTGACTTCATCAAGAAGTGGAGAGACCTCACCATGAGGTGCATCAACCCGCAAGTTCAAGAAGATGCTATCACCATATGTCGCCAAGGTCTGCCGACTGAGGTCAGCGAAAAGCTCCTCGGCACCAACATCAAAGGCTTCGACTAGCTCAACTCGGCAGTTGCCGAAATAGAGATGTTCTTCGCTAATAACCCGAGCTACACTTCAGCAAAGGGGAAGCAGACGCGAGAACGCCAGCCCGGAAAGGAGGTGAACATCATTGAGTTTACCCCCGCTGCCAAAGCCAGCAAGGAGGCTGAGCCAAGCAGCTCGACAAGAAATCAACAGACAAGCCGGCCGCTCCTTCCTTTTCAAAGCGTATGAAGACATCCTTCTCTTTCAAGAAGGAACATACGAAGATGCTCTTCGACCTCTACATGGCCCAGAAGATCATCGAGCTACCAGAAGTCCGCAAGCCGAACGAGGCCCAGAAGACTGATGATCCCAGCTACTGCCCGTTCCACCGCATGTTGGGTCACTCTATTGAAGATTGCTACGTCTTCAAGACTCAGGCACAGAAGCTGATCCGAGATGGCCTCATCCAAATAAAGAGCGGTCTCGTCGATCCCCCGCAGCTACATACGTGGTCCAGGCCCGCCAAAGCAACGCGCGTGGTTCACTATGCGGCCAACGTGATCCACATGATGGCCACATTCTCTCTCTCTGACGTTGAAGCAGAGGAGCCCAGCACCAGTCAAGGCGAGCATTCACTCTGGTATCCGGGGTGGAGGCCCTGGCATGACCGCAGACCTCTCTCCTTTCCCAAGGAGAGGACCCGGCGACTCTTCGACGTCCTCGTCGAGAGGGGCCAAATCATGCCCCACGATCCACCGGCGGACTACACCCAGTGGGACTTCAGGCACCCGCAGTACTGCCCTTTCCACGCCAGGATCTGCCATGCGATCGAGTCATGTGAAGAAGTTCAGTACCTCATCCAGGAACAGATCCCGTGGGAGCAAATCGATGCTGAGGGAAACTCCATGGCACTTGTGAGACTGCGATAAGCTGTCGAAGAAACCCTGAGCATCGCCAGAAATGCACCTGAACAACCAGACCCTCCTCAAGAAAATGGGCACAAGCTGCCTTACTAGCATACTCCAGAGTGGCTCGAGTTTCGAACCGATAACCGAGAAGCTCTTGAGCGTCTGCGAAGGCGTAGAGACTAGGACGCCAATCAAGAGACTGGGCCGAGCAATTTCTCGGTCAATGTCATCCATCCTCCTGCTACCTCGGCCCCTCCAGACTCCAGGGCGTCGACGATCGGCCAGCCAGCCCCTGCCACCTCAGTCGTACAATGGCGGCCCTAGCAATAGTTGGAGTCTCTCCCCTTCTCCAGAGAAGACACTGCCAGGCTCCACCGAGTCCTCCTCGACCGAGAGAATGTCCTAGTGGGCGAGACAACAGTGGGCTCCTCAAGTCCCTCTCTCTCTCTCTCTGCCCCACCCTCGTCTCCGGCATCAGGGGATAGGAAGGGGAAGCAAAAGCAGAGCAAGGTCCCAGTTCGACCGTGCCATGCCTCTTCGGCCGGTGAGCCGTCGGGTCCTCCCCACCTACCCTGCAACCCAGTCCAGACTGCAAAGAAGGCATCCTCGGAGCCTTCGGTAACTCCGGCTCCTGAGTCGGGCCCGCCACCACAAGACCCACTCGACACGCAGAACCAAGGCAACTACCCGGAGCGACAGTGCCTCAAGGTGTCGTCGGCTGTCGCCGGACCCCGCCCCCAACCAGACCACAAGGGCAAGGCTAAGGAGCAGGTAGCCAAGTGCATCTCTCAGTATGCCTCTCAGTAAAAGGCCCAGCCACCGCAGGTAAGGCATCGAACCGCACATACGTCTTCGGATGCCAGTACTAGCATACCAGTTCACTGCAGACCTCCTTTGCCACCGCGGGTAAGGCATCAAACTGCGCACACGTCTTCGGACGCCAGTCCGAGTATCCCAGCCTACCAGGAGCTACCACCCGAGGTCATCGAACAGGCGATCAACGCCACCTTCCAAATACAAGCGGAAGGTGCATGGATTGAAATCCGGGCAAAAAAAAGCCGTCGACCTCACCCTGCCAAAGCATCAGCTCAGAGACGTCCTCACAGGGATTTATTAATTCCAGCTCCAGTATTTCCTCCTCCTACTCCCCTAGAGGCGGCCATCGCCAAGAAACAAGAGAGGAATAGGAGGAAGAACCTTAAAAGGCGGCTCAAGAAACAGGCTGAGCAGGCAGCCACCCTACAATCCCCAGCTGAGCCTACGCCCCTCCAGAGGCTATAGCGGCTCATCGACGACCTAGAGGAATATATTCCTCCTCATCCCACCGGAGCTATCCCACTCAATAGCTACATCCCGTGGGAAGAAATGCAAAAGCGAGCTCGCCTCAGAACTCAGAAGTTGGGTCTAAGACATGATTCAGAAGATCAAGAACAGCGAAAAGCTCCTCATCCCAGAAGAGCTCTCTTTGTTCTATAAGGACAAGAAGATTACAACAGAGCAGCCGGAAGAAATGCTTCTGGGCTGCACCTGCAACATGGTGGCCATTCCACCCCCTGACAACATCAACGCTCATCGGCGAGGTAAGCCAGTGGCCTCCCGAACCAGACAAAGGGCAGTTGCCCCGATCAGACCCCAGCCACCCCCAGAACACGCAGGTCGTGGCCGAGGACGTGGTAGAGGTCGCGGAAGGATTTTCGAGCCGCCTCTCCATCCGTCCACCTTCGACCCGGAGCAGATTATCCTCTTTCGAGGAGAAGAACCCGCCCCCATTCTGCAGGTGGAAATTCGGGGGTGATCCGACATCTTCGATCCTTCCGGCGAGGAGGAGGCCGCTACCAGCATTCCAATCCCTGTACCAGCTCCTTCTTCACCTGCAGGACAACCAGGGCCATCCAGCAAGGACGGGCCGGTCCTCCAGTCACCCCTAGAAGAGCCGTCATTGGCATCTCTGTTTCAGGAATCAACGGGTGATCAGAGTCGACGCGATCCCAGCGGCAAAGGCAAGGCAGTGCAGCCTCCCGACGAAGAGCAGCACAACAACCCACAGAAAGCTCAGCCCGACATACTACCTTCATTGGAGGATGCTCGAGCGCGAGGAAAGTCCTCTATCAGATAAAACGCTTCCCCGTCAACATCACAATCTGGGAAGCCATTGCTTGGAGCAAAGAGTTGAGAGAAACTCTTACCAAGATACTCCAAGAGGCAGAAGTCTATGATGCACACGTGGCAGAAATGAAGGTCGTCACATATGAAGCCTTCGCTGCCACTGTCACCTTCACGGAGAAAGACATGTTGCTCTCCCCTCAGTGTCATAACCGCCCTCTCTACATGAGGGGGAAAATCAACTGGCATGAGGTGAACCGGATCCTGGTGGACGCCGGTGCCGCTGTCAACATCATGCCCCTGAAGACATTCAAGACTTTATATCTGACCCCTTTCCTCCAGAAGGTTCAGGCGGTCAAGATATCCAGCTTCAATCAAGACACCGAGGATGTTCTCGGTCGGGTGGATGTTGACCTAGTGCTCGGTGACTTCGCCTCCAAGGCGACATTCTACATCATCGACGGCAACACATCCTACAAAGTGCTACTGGGCAGACTCTGGTTGCATGAAAATTGGGTCGTTCCATCGACTCTCCACCAATGCATCAAGTATGCCAACGATGGGGAACAGCATACGATCTTTGCAGACCTATCTCCATTCACTCCAGCAAAATGCAACCTTGCTGATGCTGCCCTTTATTTCGGGGGAACCAGTCCATAACCTGTGATCAAGAGCAAGACCAATGGCTAGCTCTCAGAAGAAGATGAGGATGACCTCTTCTCCGTTGACGAGGAGAAGGCCAAGCTTCACTGACTACGCCTCAACTATTTGAATGAGCAATCATTGGAAGAGGGGTGTATATGTTATTCTGGTTTCTTGGGGTTTAAATGGAAACCCAAAAAGGTGCCCCCTTCTTCCCGTTATACTGGACCATTCTCCCCCTTTCTCCCCACTTTCCCCATTTCTCCGCTCAAAGTGCAGGGGCCTCCCTTCCTCTCCTCTCCGGCTGCAGATGGCGAGCGTGGGGTGGTGGGAGATCGGTGATGGCGGCGATGAGGCGGTGTGTAGGTGAAGGCAATGGTGACGGTGCATGCTCGCGGGAGTAGCTGTGGGCATGTTCGTGGCGTGTGGCCGGCACGCATCAGTTGGATCTTCGTTTCTCTGAGGTTTGAGGCCCCATTGAGGCAGGGGGATGGACTCTGCACCCTTCCTATGTGTTTCCCCTTCTAATCTGTAGGTTTTGGCATGAGAGAGAGGGTTTATTGTATTTACGAGGGATTTTCCATGTTAAGGGTCGTGAGGACAGATTTCTAGTGTAGATCGAGTTTAATCGGTGGTTGTGTGATCATGGAGGGTTACTGTGTGTTTCTGGGGTTTGTATATGCCCATTGGGGGGTGTTTTGGGCTTGGGAATGACCCTCCGAAGGTTGAAGTTCTAGAGGGGACCTTGCACAGGTGACGGCCGACGAATGGGCCATCATCAACCCATGGGCGGCCAGGTTCCTGGCCACCTGGGTGCTCAGCACCCTGGGCGGCCAAGGTACTAGCCGCCCAGACCTGCCCCTGGGTGGCCACTGATATGGCCGCCCAAAGCCTAGTGGACAGTGGGTTGGGCGGCCAGGGGGTGGGCTGCCCAGGCCCCTCGGCGGCAAGGACTCTTGCCTTCCAGGGACCCAGTCCCATTTCATCCGTTTTTCGATGCTCCATGCATGTAATGGTCCGGATCTTCACCGTATTCTTTGTCAGTCATAATTTAGCTATCTAACTAGTTGTCCTTGGTTCCCATGTTGGTGAGCCATCGCGTGGTGATTTAGTACAGTCCGGTGGTACTCTGGTGACTTTTGTAGTTTTGGTAGGTTCTTACCTTTGGTGATTCTACCCACTAGACGTAGCTGACCTGGGCACGCTTGCATGCTGACCCACCTGGGAGTGGTGGAGGCTTGTCCCATGTAGAGGTTTGTAGGTCGGTTGCCTGAGGACCCCTTGCCTTTGCAGCCCAAGTTCAACTGGGGGGAAAAATCAGCTAGAGGACTCGACCTAGAGCAGACGGTCTGTGTGTGCACACGTAGTCGGGGGCAGTGGATGCGTACTGACGAGCACGACCTCGGCTAGTCCTTGTTCGTTGGTACTGTGTACTGTGTCTTAGTTTCCGCCTGAGGGCATGTAGGGAGACACTTGAGGCTGCGGTGTAAGTCATCGGAGGATGTTTCCAATCTCGTGACAAGTGGGTTAGTACTCCTGTCACTTGGGTGGTTTCGACGCTAGTTTTTCGTCGTTGTGGTTTGACATACTGGCGGCTCAGGTATTCCGTTCCGTGGACGAGGCTTGGATTACCGGTAGGTGTAGTGGTCCTATGTAGAGTTCCTTTACTTGTAGTTCCCTGCCTTTCTTGCTATTTATTTACTGCACTTGCTTTAGTTACCGTACTGTTGTTTCCATCGCATGTGAGGTGTGGATCCGTGGGACCCCTACTGAGCCGAAAAGACGAGGCTCACCCCCGTTGTTTTCAGGTGAGGCAAGGCTTCCGCGTTGTATGTCAAAGGTGGGCGGCGGTGCTAGTAGTCAGGAGTAGACATTAGTTCCCCAGAGCGAGGGTATGCCTCGCATACTTGTACCTTTCCTTTTTGTTGACTGTGTTTACTTTGGACTTGTAGTTCTGGACTGTATAATTGTTATAAACATGTGATAGTTTAGTTCCAGTATTAATTAAATTATGCATTATTTACATTCCTGCATTTATTTTAGCTTCTTGTACACTCTCACACCAACCTTTAACCCTTCCGAGCCTTCCGGTTCGTGGGTGACGGGCTAGGATCCGAATCAAGCAGGTGACTCGTGGATAGACTCAATTCTGAGCATTCTATGGGCCCACCGAACTACTACCAGGGCGGCCACAAGGGAGACACCTTTTCATCTCGCTTATGGCGCCGAAGCAGTAGTACTAGTGGAGATTTCCAACCCCTCGTTATGAGTGGGACACTTCGACGAAGCCAGAAACGACCAAGTAATGCGGGAAAATTTAGACCTGCTCGAAGAAGATAGAGCGAACGCTCAAATAAAACTAGCGGCTTACCAATAGATGTTGGCCCAGTACTACAACACTCGAGTCAAGGAACGATACTTCTTCCCAGGAGATTTGGTATTACGTCGAGCAAGCGTGAGCCGCTGGAAAACTCACGCCCAACTGGGAAGACCCTTATAGGGTGACTGAAGTGCTTGGCAAAGGAGCATACTGGCTGGCAATGCTGGGGGGGCAGGAGGTACCCAGGACGTGGAACTCCATAAACCTCAGGAAATATTTCCAGTAAAGTGTTACCAACCGTATTCAACTAAGGTAACCTTGGGTTCCCTAGAGGTGAGCACTGCTCCCCTTCAAAACGAGAAGGTAACCTACGGGTTCCCTAGAGGCGAGCACCGCTCCCCTTAAAAATGGGAAGGTAACCTACGGGTTCCCTAGACACGAGCACTGCTCCCCTTGAAAATGAGAAGGTAACCTAATGGTTCCCTAGAGGCTAGCACCGCTCTCCATGAAAATGAGAAGGTAACCTATGCACCGCTCTCCTTGAAAATGAGAAGGTAACCTATGCACTACTCCCCTTGAAATTGAGAAGGTAACCTACAGGTTCCCTACAGGTGAGCACCGCTCCCCTTGAGTAACCTACGGGTTTCCTAGAGGTGAGCACCGCTCCCCTTGAAAATGAGAAGGTAACCTAAGGGTTCCCTAGAGGCGAGCACTGCTCCCCTCAAAAATCAGAAGGAGACATAAGGGTCCCTTAGCCCCCTCGCAAATAATGATTGCAAGCTGATCCACCTAAGGGAAGGCGCAAGCACTACAAGGGCACACATATAGAAAAGCAACCAGACGCACCTTATACGAGCGTCTCCCATCAAAGAGGTACACATTCAAACAAGCCCATGATAAAGGAATTTTTATTCTTCAGCCAAGATACAAAGAATACAAGAGGTTTTATTCCTTAGTCAAGATGCAAAAAATACAAGAGACCTTGTCAAGATACAAAACTGCCAAGGGACAAGAACCGCTCTCGTGGAGCCATGTTACGGACATGCAAGAAGGCAAGATTGTGAAAACACGATCCCATCCTCAGCTTCTCATGGTGGTAATAGACGACCTTCTCTCGGCCCGCTTGTTCTAAGGAAGCGGACCAACCAAGGACGCCGGCGACAGAGAAACCAGCACCAGGAGTGAAGACTGGTTGATCCATCCACCCCTAGTTGACAGAGCGCACTGGAGCAACGAGGCCCACCCATGACGGAAGCCAACCCAGTGCACTGGCCATGCCTCCAAATTGGAAAGCAGAGCCATCTTCAGGCAGAGGAGCACGCCGCTTAGCCCGGGGAAATACCTCATCACGCACCTACAAGCGTAAAGAAATGCAATCACAGCCATGCGACAGGAAGACGACAGGAGAAACGATATCGAAAAGCAAGGAGGGCGAGTACAAGGGCATTCTCTGTCCCCCTTAAGGGCGAAACCTGTCCGGCTCGAGGACCAGGGCTCCCCTTCCGGCATACAGGCGATTGACCTTCTCCAAGGCCTCATGCCAGCCATCCAAGTACCCATTCTGATATTCTTTAGAAATGGGGCCATTCACCCTCGGTTCCGGCCACGGCCGCCAATGAGCCGGTGGAGGCTCCCTCTGGAGGATCAGGGGTCGACGAGGAACCTGCGAAGCATCGTAGTCCGACGAAGTGCCAGACTCCACTGAAGACATCCTGTAGAAGAACTCCCTCCTCAAAGCTCGCCACTCCAGAGATGGTTATGAGTTCCTCCCGAAAGCCACTATTTACAAGGAGAAACCCCCATATACATGTATTGAGTGCCAAGACACCAATGGATCTCCTGTCTCTTTATGAAGAATAAAGGCGCAACCAAAGCAATGTGTCCTCAAATATCCACTTGCCAAGGGCCATGGCATTCTACTATCACCTGTAATACCCAAACTACCTAAACAGACAGAATGAGCACAGCAATGGCCAATGGGCACGAGATTGTTTCCTTTGTAATTTCCAGGCCTATGTATTTTGACTTTGAAAAGGAAAATATTTCGATCACTACTGGTATTCATAACTTTCTTCTGTTTGGAGCACCCTTCAAGCTTGCGACTTCCACAAAGACTTCAAAAAATTGGACATAATGAACACAGATTGAAGATTCAACTAAATTCGAGAAAATGGTAGTGGCAGATGTCAACCAAAACTATTAAATAAACCAAACTACTTTACAATGTTCCTAAATCCTTCAAAAAAAATGGCCACCCAATGACCATTATTTCTAATGCAGAAGAGAAGAATTCATGAATGCAACTCTAACAATACATTCCCTCACTGCACCTGCTTAATTACATTACGTTCTCTGACATTTCAGAAGACTACTGCAAGTCCATGTATTTCCCAATCTGAAGATCTACACTCAGAAATCTTGGCATCTGATAATGAAAACTTTGGAGCTATAGGAAGATCTTGAAGATTCTCTTATCCTCAGCAATTTTTGGCCTCCAACAGGAAAATCTTCCTCACCAAGGATCACCACATCCCAAGGGCAACAATAAACTTCACCACACAGACACAATCCAGATTCCAGACACCAAAAGCATAATCCAAGTCATGATATATGTTACCTTTTTTTTAAAGTGGGTACTACCACTAGTGTATTAAATGTAAAAACGGGGATGTAGAAGTATAAGCAATAGGCTCCCAAAAAAAACTGTACAAAGACACACCAAGATAGTGTGGGACACTTTAACCCTCCAGCAACACAAAAAGAGGGGAGTTAAGGAAATTAACATTACAACGTAGCTCTGTGCATTCCCTCACTCTGCCACAAATAAAAGAAACAAGAGAGTCCTCCGCTCTAGCCTCCCTCCTAAATACCCTATTGTTACATTCACCCCACAAAGTCCAAAGAGTGTCGTGCACGATCAACCACCACACGATACTATCCCCTCTAAGGGGGCACCTCCTCCCCCAAGACGCAATGAAGGGATGCACTTCTGGCTCACGACACAGCGGGCTTTCCTAGCGAGGCCCAGCCACACCTCCTGTGAGTAAGCACAACCTACAAACAAGTGATCTCAGGTCTCGTTCACATGTCCACGAAGGCAGCAAGTCGGCTAGATATCCGGAAGGAGTTGAAGCAACCTATCTCAAGTGGGCAACCTCCCGTGAAAAATCCTCCAAATGAGGAGCTTCACCTTCAGTGACCTCCACGGCCTCCACACATTAGGGGCGAGACTGTGGCACATCCCACCGTCAGCGATCAAGGAGTTAGCAGACCTCACTTACAAGGCCCCCTCCCTACCTCACCTCCACAACCACGCATCCTCCCTATCTAAGGGTGGAGCATAGGCGAGGAGGAAGCATAACAGGTCCTGAAGCTGCTCCATCTCGTTGATCCTGAGGTCCCTCCTGAAGGTTAGTGCCCAGGAGCCTCCGGAAAGGTGGGAGTCAAAAGCTCGGGCGACCGACCCCAAAGAGTCAACTACAACAGCAAAGAGGGATGGAAAGGAAGCCTCTAGCGTGAAGCCGCCGCACCATGTCCTTCCAGAAAAGGCACTGGTCGTCTTTCCCTAGTCCGATCCCACATCAGAGGAGATAATATCCCTACATGTCAAAATGCTGCGCCAAATCGATGAAGCCCGATCGTGAGCTGATGTGTCTAAGTCCCTGACTCTCGTCCTACCAAAATATCTTTGTCTAATAACCTGCGCCTACAACCCAGCCCTTCATCTCCTGTCCCCAACCTCCACAGCCACTTGCACAAGAGAGCCAAAATAAAATCTCTCGCATCTTTCTTGGAGTCTTTCTCTAATCAATTGAATCTTCTCATTGGTATGTCTTACTATGTTTGGGCCTAGTAGTTGGTTTTCGCCAACTTCATCCCAGCATAAGGGTGATCGACAACTCCTTCCGTATAATGCTTCGAAAAATGCCATCTGAATACTTTCCTAGTAACTGTTATTATAAGTAAACTCGACCAAAGGTACGTGATCATGACAGCTTCCACCGAAATCAATAATACAAGCTCTGAGCATGTCTTCTACCACCTGATTTGTTCTCTCTGTCTGACCATCCGTTTGTGGATGAAAGGCAGTACTAAAGTTGAGTCTCGTCCCAATGAATGTTGTAGCCCCTTCCAAAAGTGAGAAGTAAAATGCGGGTCTTGGTCAGATACGATTGAAATAGGTATTCCATGTAGTCTGACTATCTCCTTGATATACAAGGCAGCAAGAACATCAACTGACTATCAGCTCTTGATTGGCAAGAAATATGCTGACTTGGTCAATCGATCTATGATGACCCATATTCCATCATATCCTCCTTTAGATTTTGACAGTCCCATTATGAAGTCCATGCCGATATATTCCCACTTCCACTTAGGAATATCAAGAGGATGTAGCTTACCGGCAGGCCTTTGGTGTTCCACTTTCACTTGCTGGCAGGTGAGACAATGAGACATGAAGTCCGCTACCTCTCTTTTCATGTTGGGCCACCAAAAGGTTCTTTTCAAATCTTGGTACATCTTGGTAGATCCTGGATGAATAGTGTATATTGATCTGTGAGCTTCATCAAATATCTTCTTCTTTAGTTCTGGACAATCCGGTACACAGGTGTTCTCTCTGAACATTAACCTTCCATCTGATGCTAGCTTGAAATTAGGTCGTTCTTCCACCTTGCTCTTGATCTCCACTAGCACCGGGTCATTATCTTGGAGTCCATGGATTTTAGAGAGTAGATCTAGCTGTATTCTCATATGAGATAGAGTAATACATCTATTTTCCTTGTCCATGCTTATGTCAAGCTTAGAGAATTGCTCCAACAATTTTCACTCTTAAATCATATAGTTGGCTAACAAGGCTCTTGGCTTTCGACTGAGGGCATCAGCTATAGGATTACCCTTTCCAGGATGATATTGTATGATGAAGTCGAAGTCTTTGAGATATTCTAGCCAACGTCTCTGTCTCATATTTAATTCCTTCTGAGAGAAGAGGTACATGAGACTCCAATGATTGGAGTATACGGTAAATTATTCTCCATAGAGATAATGTCTCCAGATCTTTAATGCAAACACTACCGCAGCCAACTCTAGGTTAGGGACCGGGTAGTTTTCTTCATGCTTCTTTAACTGTCAGGAAGAGTAAGCTATAACTCTTCCTTGTTGCATCAAGACACATCCGAGGCCAATGCTAGACGCATCAGTATATACCTCGAACTTCTCTCCTTCAATTGGTAAAGCCAAGACTGGGGCTGTAGTTAAGTGATCCTTTAGAGCTTGGAAGTTTCTTTCACATTCCTCGCTCCATTCATAATGGATCTCTTTGCGAGTTAGCCTAGTGAGCGGTATGGCGATCTTAGAGAAGTCCTTAATGAATCGCCTGTAGTAGCCTGCTAGACCCAAGAAACTACAGATATCGGTAGCATTTGTCGATCTTTCCCATTCTTCACAGCCTCTACCTATGATGGATCCACAGAAATCCCATCCTTAGAGATCACATGTCCTAAGAAGGACACTTCTTCAAGCCAAAACTCACATTTACTGAGTTTTACATGTAGTTGATTTGTCCTCAATATCTATAATGCAATCCTCAAATACTCTTCATGTTCCTCCTTGGTCTTTGAATAAACCAATATGTCATCAATGAAGATCACTACAAATTGATCCAGATGAGGCTGAAATATGCTATTCATCAACTACATAAAGGCTGCAGGGACATTCGTTAGTCCCAAAGGCATAACAACAAATTCGTAATGGCCATACCTGCTCCTGAACGCGATCTTTTGAATGTCCGTTGGGCTGCAACGTGCACCATGTGCACCAGGCTGCCGGTCCATCGCACTAGGGGTCAGCATCCCATCGGAGGAGGCTCCGAAGGAACAATGCCGACTCTGCCACGGGGCGCCGAATCTCCAGTTCCGGCAAGTCTATGACTATTGGGACCATCCAAGTCCATCTGAATGGACAGAGGTCCGAAGTGTTCCCGGACCGCATCGTGCCGGCCATTCCAGTCCGCAACTCCTTCCAGGGACTAGAAAAGATGAAGGAGAAGATGGCACCCGCCGTTCCGACCGCAGCACCAAAAGACACGTTGGCTCACAAGCCAACAAAGCTGAAGTAAATTTGGGTTCCCAAGGAAGCCCAACCCGCTGCACCTTCCCAGGCAGGGCCCAGCTACACCTGCCATAGAAAGGGCCGAAGAGATGAAAGGGTCGAGGTGACGGCCATGACCCACCAACCGGTAGTTGCTGCACCAACACTGCTCGAAAATGCCCACCACCAACGTCGTAGGCGTCGTCACCATGCCGCCCGCCTGACGTTTGAAACTTACACTCATCCTGCTGTCACCATTGACAAGCAACTACCAGCTGCTCTCCCTGACCAGGAGTGGGAAGGGATCAAGCAAGCCCTGGGAAACTACCTCTGGGGCCCGGGCAGCACCCTTATGGGTCGTAAGAGACTGCTAGGGGCAGTGGCCTCTACCTTTCGAGGAGAAGAAGAAATCCAACCTGTGCCTAGTGCAGAATCAAGGAACTAGTTGGAGGAACGACGCCAATCCCCTTTACGGGAGGAAGCGGCACCCCGACGGTCGATTTTCGATAGACTGGTGTTCCCGAATAAGCCATCAAGAAGGATGGTGAAAAGAAATAGGAATTGGAAAGTTTTCACCTGCAACATGGCAAGACTCTCTAGTTGGTATGGGGCTCTACCTACCGACCCCGAAGAAGTGGCCAGGCTCGCTGCCAAGCCCGGTCCCCTCACCAGGAGAGGAAGAACGATGAGTGAAGCGACACAGGTAGGCGTCGAAGAGACTTCCTCCGAAGAACCTTCAATGGCCCTGGCAGCCAATGTTGTCACTACCGGGGGCACGAGTGGCGGACCCTCCACATCATCCGAGGATGCCCCAGCCGAAGAGACAGGGGGCATGCCCACTTCCTCCACAACTGACCCCGCCATGCTATACATGATACAACAGTACTAGCAGGAGATTGAATTGCTGAAGAACCAACTCAACGAAAGGAATGCCCAACCCTCGACATCCGGACAGACCGAGGTTCTACTGGAAGTGCCCAGGGGCAATGGGCAATCTTCTGAAGCAACTCTGCAAGCTGCAGCATTCCCATTAACCCCCAGCTTCCCCGCGGGCATGCCCCTACAGCAAGCATAGTATCTGGCACTAGCCCCGCTGCAGATCTCACCTCCTCAGGGGTCTCCCATGGCCCCTCAGGCGACTGTGCTAACCACCCCAGCTACGTAGCCCGCCCATTTCTATCCAAGCCCAGTCGACCCGGCAGCAGTCAGTCGGTTGATGCTGGAGCAAATGATAGACATGAAGCTAGCAGAAAGGGGCGACGGGGATCAAACGCCATTTGACATCTACCGAGTGCCCTATCTGGCTCATTATGCCGTGAGGAAACTGCAGACTGGCATCACCAAGCCACCGAAGTTTGAGAAGTTCAATGGGCAAGGGTCTCCTAGAGAGCACATTGCCTATTATGTAAATGTTATGGGAGACCTGGCTGCTGATGAAGCCTACCTCCTAAAGCTCTTCGGCTCGACACTCACTGGGCTTGTCTTTGAGTGGTATTCGAGCCTACCGCTTGGGTCTATTGCCGATTGGCCCGACATGCAAAAGAAGTTCAATGAGAGATTCTACATTACTAAATGGGAGGTCACCATGGCGGAGCTCTACGCCACGAGGCAGAGAAATGATGAGTTGGCACTCGACTTCATTAAAAGATGGAGGAACCTCAGCATGAGGTGCAGACGCCCCCCGCATTAGGAGGAGAGGAAAAAGACGGTAGATCTGCTGGGAGGTCTGACTGAATTTTCTCTATAACTTCTCGCGGAGCTGAGGGCTCCACCACTGCCACCTCCCCAGGGGCTACTGCCTGAACACTCATGGGAGGAGAGCTGGCAAGCGCTGGAGCCGTCTCTTCATGGGTCTCCGGCATGGGAGCTGCTTTGGGGCTGATGATCGGTGGTAAACCGATTGCTGCAATAGCTACCTCCTGCTCGCCCACCTCTCTTGCGGCAGCTACTTCCTTCAATAATGAGGCCCCAGGGGCCGTGACTTCAGGACACAGAGGTTCAGTTTCCATGGATGCTATAGCGGGGACCGCGGACTCAGGTGCAATGGTCATCACTACAGCAGGAACAAATGCAGAACCTCTGGCCTGGTCTACTTCGGCCCTTAAATCTGAAACTCTGATGGGAACCGAGCTGTCTCCTGAGGTTCCCAAGTCCAACGATGCCAGGTCTGTAGAAACCCGTATCCTCACTGGCACGGTACGAATTATCTTTGAAGTTCCCACATAGGCTACTGGCGATGCAGCAACGGTAGCCAAGGCTTCAGATGAAATGGTCTCAGAAGCGGCGGTCATCACTGGGCTGGTCATAGCAGGCTCCTGAGAACAAACCAAAGTAACATTAAGCAATAAAAGGGAAATTGGGTGAAATAGCAAGACAAAATGGACTTACGCTAAGTGAAAGGTCCACGCCCTTAAAAGAATGCAAGGGGGACGAGAATTCTATAGTGGAGGCAATAAAGGGAGGGGTTATGTCTGTCTCCGTGTCGAGCCTGGCGAACTCTCCCTACAGCTCCTCCTCAGAAGATAGCACCAGCAATTTCGGAGGCGGGAATGGCGGAAGAATTTTGGTCGACATGGGCAGTGCTTCCGATTTGGAAATATCCTCCTCGCTGCCACTGAAAGATATTTCTTCCTCCTCTGCATCAGAGGCGGTCGTGGAACTGCTAGAAGATATCTCCACCCTATCCACAGGCTGGGCTGCCACTCCCAAAGCATGTCGAGACGTGGACCGGGTGACCACTCGCCTCGTCGGGGCAACGCTCCGTTTCATCTGGGTCTTGTGACCCTCCCGTGGCGGAGGTGCGTCCCCCGCTGCGGTTATAGCCCCGGTTCCCTCTCCGGCTGTCATCACAGTAAAGGCCCCTGAGAAGAATGATGAAACAATGACCGAAAGACAAAGGGAATGATGAAAAAGCATATTTACCCTCCACCTCACCAGCCGGTGTAGGAGAAGGTAGTCTGGTTTCTCCCTCGGAGGGCGTCACCATTTGCTCTTGGGCTGTGTCAGGAAAAAGAATAACTCAGAGCTAGAGGTCTCCTCAAGAGCCTGTAAAGGAATAATAGAAGGTGTATCTGCAAGCTATTGATTCTACCTTCAGTAGACGCCTGGGCGGCCTCCTGCTGAGATGTGAACTCTTCAAATGAGGGAATTTTAGGAAGAGGGGTCCAAGCCTCCGTCACTGCCGGTGCAGGTTGCTGAGCACGAGCTTTCTTGGCCCTCGTGGCCTTCACAACTGCAGCTTTGACTGCGGAAGTCTTCCTCTTCTTGCCTGGAGGCAAGGGAGTGGTTGTTGGTGCTACTGCAGGAACTGCGAAATAATCAGGCTTCTCAGCCTGGGCAATTATCTTCCTATATAACCCCTACTTCTTTATGTCTGGTCTGTCTGTTGAAGACACAAGAAAGGCAACGACAGTCAATAAATGCAGAATTTAATGGCAAAATGAAAGCTCTACAGTCAAGAGAAGAAGTCATACCAGTTGGGCCATCATAGAAAGTGGACAGTGGCCAATATAAATAAGCCACCTCCTCTGAACGAGAAGCAGCTTCCTTGACAAGCCAGCAGACGTCTCCCACAGTCTAACATTTTTCTACCAAAGTAGCTAAGTCCGCGTGTCCATGGAAGTCCAGATAGTGAAATAAGCTTAGATGGTCCATGCCCCAGCCGTCCACATAATAAAAGGAAAGAAACAGAAACTTTTTACCTAAAGGATCAGCCCCGCTGGCCTTGTCGGTACCAGCACAAGGGGATTTCCCCAGCGGAAGTGTTGGCATTATGATATCAGGGTCCCTCGGCGCTGGGGTTTCAGCACCCGTCGTCTTCATGGCCCTTGTAACTTTTGGAGCATCGCCATAATTCAGGAGGTCCATGAATGAACTGGATTCAATGAGTTGTGAGAATTCCTCCACAGAGTCGGCCATGTCAACTCCTATATAATGATTAACCACATGAGCCAATAGATCTTTATAAGAAGAGGTCGGGCAAAAAAGGTAAAAAATACATCTACGCTCACCACAAGCATTCTCCAACTCTTCACTTTCTCAGGATCCTGACGGGGTTGAGGAATTTCTCCTGCCTGAAGAGGAACTCGAACTCCCTCCAGTAAGAGAATCAGAAGCCACAGAACCCCCACTCCCAGAAGTGGACTTGGCGTTGTCTCCCATTGCTGAGACAGGGGGAGCAGTATCAGGGACTCCTGCATAACCAAAATACAACACTAAAGAATTAATGATTTTCGATTCTTCATGTATCAATGAAGAGGCAAGGCTGGGTATATTACCTAAGGGCCGAATAGCCGGGGTCCCTTCCGCGGTAGGCGAGGAGGAGCTAGCCGTCACCGGCGTATAATCATCCGTGGGAGGGATTAACTCTTCAAAGCTGAAAATACTGTTCGGCATAGACTCATCTAGAGGGATATCCGCTCTCGCAGAGGTATTCCCCTAAGGAGGAGAGAAACTCATGCCAATCCTAGCCTCAAGAGGAGCTACATTAGGCAAAGTAAAACATGTTTATAACATTGCATATAAGCCTAAAAGCGGTGAGTACCAAGAATATGCCACTCATAGGAGACAGTCTCACTCGCGAGAGACTCATCCTCGAGCCGAAGACGGGACGAAGGCCTCACGTCTCCTTTGGGACTCTCAGCACGAGGCATTTTTGATGCTATTGAATCCCTCTCCGGCCCCATATCGGGAGGACCCTCCAATGGGCCAACGTCGGCCACTCTAGCAGCTCCACCTGCAGTCATTGAAGAAATGTGTATAATACACGTTCTAAGATACGAAGAAAATACATGCATATTAAAAGGCTAGCAAGGGAGATAATTACCTGTGGTTTCTATGGGCTTCACGGGCTTCAAAATTATATGCTCCAGTTTCAATCGGAGGACATGGGCTGCCGCCTTGGCAATCTCAAAAATAACGATAGGAGTCATCGCCATCTCCAGACCTGAAATATACTCCACCGGGCCCGCACAACCCACGGCGTTGATGACGTGGGCCCTCCACTCTGCAAACGTGCTGCTCCCGAGTGCACCCTCGAGTATCGATTGGGACAACTGAGACTTCCTTCTCACCCCGCAGGACGCCCGCAAGTCCTCCCACCAAGAATAGGCCTTCGAAGGGCCTGGGGCTGCCCCTGAGGCAGAGGAAGAAGGGGCTGTGGATGCTGCTGCTGATATGCTCCTCAAAGGCTTCGAAGTCCCATTATACTGGCTCCTGTCCACAAGAACCGTCCACCCTTTCTCTCGCCACCACTCCTCAATGTTACTGACGGCCTGAGCAGCCCCTGAAAAATGAGATCTAATAAAGGTTGGGTCCACAAACAGAGGAGGTACATCCTCCTTCCTCAAGCGCTGCTCCTCCGCAGCTCGAACGGCATCGCGGTGCTCCCGAAAAACATTATTGGCCTTGAACCACCAGTGTGCATAATGAATGAAAACTGGCCTCTGCGCCCCTGCTCTGGAATAGGGTAGCCCTATTTCACCTCACGAGAGAGGAAGTCCTGCCACGCTGCCGCTACTAAGTGCACATCCCTGTGCCTATACAGTCGAAGAGCCAGAGGAAACTCCACACTCGAATGGATGCCCTGATCACACCCAAAGTTTCGGGCGAACCGATGTGGGTAATAGGGCTCAAGTATGGTTGTACTGGAGCGCCGATAGACTAACACACTAGGACGGATGCATATAACCCATTCCGCCAAGCCGTGGGAGGAGAGTAAAGCATGTGAAGATATCCCGCTGACAACAGTACCTCCCTCTTGCCCAACATAAGGGCGGTAAAGGTAGGAGAAGTAGTCAGGGGCTAAGCCATCACCTCTCCTCGTTGGGACAAAAGGCAAGGCCCGTCAGGCCCCCGCAAGCTGAACCACAGCATCCTATGACGGCTGTCTTATGAACAGAAAAATCAGCGGTGCCGTCGGATTATCAACTAGAGTCCTCCGAGAGAGCTCTGGAAACAACAATCCTACCCATGCACTCAAGTAATGAGTGGGCAGCATAATATTCTTCTTCCACGACGATGAATGAGAAGACAAAGCCCCAAGTGAATGGTAGATGTTCGTCGGGGCTGCTGGAGCAATCGCAAGTCTCTGACCACATGCCAGTAAGCAGGATGGATAGATCACCTCAGGCCGCAAGACCCCGTCCTCTCCGTAGGGAACTATAAAGCTGGCCAGCCAATAGGCCAAGTAGGCTGCCAAGCATGTGAGGGGAGGTAGCCCCCTTGAATTCCATCCATGTGTAGGTGCAAGCAAGTGGCATGGATGGGGAGGAAGGTCTACTTTAACTTCTCTGCATTCTTCCCAGGTAGTGCCAGACTGAGCAAACTCCTCATAGAAGCAAAAAGGGCCACCGTAGAAATGGCTCACCCACGCATTCAGAGTCACCCTCGGGGTGCAAGGGGTTCGGTCTGTGCCGACTCGAGCCAGGTCCCTCCAGGTCTTCATCAAAAATCTGAAACAATATGACATAGTATACCACTCGATGCCATCAGTGGAGCTAAGGTGTAAGTCATCAAGTGTCAGCTCCTCGTAAGGCCTCCCGTAAATCGGAAGACCAGAAATCCTCTGAAAAGTCCAGAGGTCTAAAGAAGTCTCTCCTCCAGAAGTGACAAAGGCGTTCGACCGGCGGTTGAATCTCTTTGTCAAGGCCTGTAGCAGGCTTGTATGACAAGGATAAGAATACAAAGCGGCCGTCACTGCATGACGTATCCCCACCCTATCCAGTACTGACCGGTAGACAATCCGGATGCCCCAGAGCCACTCTGTCGCGCCCCGGTGATAGCTGTGAGACGGGACAACTAACCATTTCTCGTACCAACTGGGGGTCTTCAGCGCCAAAATCCTCTCCAGCATACAATCATGAGCATACTCCTCATGTGCAAAACTCGCCCTTGAAGGCGTCAGGAGGAGGCCATCCAAGGGTCTTGTGATGTCCATGCAGGTGCCAAATCGCTGGAGCCAGTGGTGCAGTCCAAACTGTGAGGCTGTCATGCTGCTGAAAGAAGGGCAAACTCCGTCGATCTGGGTACTGCGTCTGTCAAGTGAAGCCATGCAAAAAGCTCGGGTACGTCAGGGAACATAACCCCTGCATGTTGTCCCTCCCCACTAGTATGGCCTGCTCAAGGCGACGTCTCTCCTCAGGCAGTGAGGGATCATCATCCTCCAAGCCGATTGGTGCAAAGCTATGGAGGAACAGATAAAGGTGACGATCCAGGGAGTAGTGACGCGGATAGCCTCCCGAGCGATCATATGTATAAATGTCGTCCCTCCTTGTAATGCGGGACACATCCACAAGGCCTTCATTTTCACCGGCACTCTCGGTCGGGCCCTCAGCGACCCACAAATAGCCGAAGTCAACCTGGCTGAAACTATCTTTATCAATGACACGGGGAGGGAAAGACGGCATGCGTTGGTCGATGCGCTCAATCCGACACTCCTCCGCGCCTCTAGTCCTCAGCCTCCTCAACCGGTTCCTATCACCGCTGCTGCGAGCCATGTCTACAAACACAGAGGAACAAAAACATATGAGAGCAATGTCAGGCCATGCACTCCAGGACAGCACTACAAACAGTCCTATAAAGCCCAGAAGTCTATACAAAAGACACATAGTCATCATTCCCTTTAAAGGGCACGGGCTGTCTGCCCCCACCTCTGGCCGTGACGGATTTCTTGTGGGGGGCATTTGTTGCACCCGTAATTCTCTCGAAATATTTCGAGGATTTTATTTTATAGCAACCGACGAAAAATATGGCATAGCGCCGATATTGTCGGTTCGCGGAGTACCTCTGTGATTTAGGGTCTATTCACCCGACCTTATAAGTGCAAACGGCGTCGCAATAAGGGAAATCAAGGGAGACTATGTATGCAGACATGTCAAAGTGGCCGAACAACTGTGTATCACACGGCACGGACGGGTGCAAAGACTCCCCTCTAGGTGGGCGACGCGCAAGCAAACAACGGACGAACAAGCCTTCGCTCCTGCACGGTTCTCCACCAACATGTTGTTGCCACGCGGCGAAGAGCGGGCCTCGGGGAACAATAAATGCAGGGCGACAACTTCTCTCCCACCTAGGGTGACAGAAAAATCCCAAAAAAACGCGAAGAGGGGCCAAAAGGGGCGCCCTGGGTTCAAATGACCCCGCTGGCCTACCCGCGGGTGCGGCCTAGCCCAAGCGGGGTCGCATCCACAGCGGGGTCGACAGACCCTGCCCGGGGTCGTGTCACCCCGCTAGGACGACCCCCGCAGCCTGCGGGGCCAGTTGCCCCGTTGGGTCCCACTAAGGATGCTTGGGAGGAAGAAAGAAGACTAAAGAGGACAATTGACTGAACTAAACCCTTGGAACCAATACTCCCTAGACTTAGGAGGCAGATGGACGCGGGAAGCAGCTCTCCTTGGTTGGTTCTAGCTCCAGGAAGTAGCAGCACTTTGACGCGAACTTCAGAAATCTCCTCCTCAAGCCATGAAGCCAAGGGTTCTATTTATAGACCATCAAACTCTCTGGACGAGTTGGAGAGAATCTAGCTAAAAAGTAGGGCAGAGTCCAGCAAGAACTCGAAGATCATATTCCCAAGTGTCCATAGAAACAAACAGAAGCTTCTGAGGATCAGTGTTGAGATAGAAATCATCAAATAAGGACTCTACTCCAGCCACAGGGTAGCAGAGGAAGAACAGTCCTGACAGGACTCTCTATAACCAAAAACGGTTCTACGATAGGATGCCAAGCATTATAAACGGTCCAATAATGGGCCGCTAGACTTGGTCGTTCAGCAAGAGGATAAGATGGGTGTTTGAACAGGACTCTGCCACTGGAAAACGGTCTAAGCTTAAACTGCCAGAGTGACCTTAACGGCCATATGATAAACTACAAGGGCTAAATGGATAACAAAAGATAACGTTGAAAGAAGGGAGTTTGGCTTTGAACTCTGGCGTCATCAAGCGGCCTAAGTATAAACCGCCAAACGTCATCAAACGGCCTAAAGATAGACCGCTAAGGACACAGACGTGGCAAGAAAAATGAAAGCCTAATAAGCTTTAAGTGCTGGGAAAAGATAATGAGCAAGGCCCAATCAGGGAGAGTGACCCATAAAATAAGCCTCAAAAACTGACCAAAATCACCTGATAAACGACGAACAACTCGGGACATCATAAAGATGAATAAGGAGATGACTCAACTCATTGGTCATAAAACGGATGTCAACAACTGCTGCTGGCTGCGAAGATGTAGAATAATTTTATGAATGGCTGCCCAATCGATTCTCTTTTTTGCTTCCAAGTCATAAATGAAATCCCAGAACTCGGGGTAATCCCCAACCAAATACCCATGCTGGCGATGATAATCACAGAATTGAAGCATATTTCTAGTCGCAGGTCGACAAGGCACAACTAGAGGGAGCGGCAACGCATGAGTGGTCATCAAAGCCCTGATGATATCTGTAAAAGACATTGACAGTGACGGAGAAGGAGCCCACTTCGAGCAAGGTGGATGCCAAGGGGTATGAGATGGAGATGGTTATGGCAGTTGCATTGGCAAGGGTGCGTGGCTAGTGGAGGGACTAGGCAATGGTACAGGAGCGGGAATGTAGTGGTCGGCATCTACCTGCTCAAGGTGTGATATTCCCTTGACCGGAGGTGGAGGCAGATGTGGGTACGCGAAATCGAAAGGCTGACTCGTGGAGGGTTTGATATGCGGAGGTGGTTGTGGCGTAAGACTGACTCATGGAGGGCTAACTCATGGGAGAGTAGGGTTGGCTTGTGGAGAGTGAGGTGTAAGTGGATGGGGATGGTGGATACTCACGGTCGAGGTAAATTTGGAGTTGTTGACAAACGAAGCGGGCTCGGCTATAAAGTTGCTGCCAGGAGGTAATGTCAATAAGGGCTAAGATGAATCGGACCACGGGCGTTGCATTAGATATCAACATCTTGATTTGTTCCCCCTCCGGAATGTGCCCCGGGACTTGCACGGCGAGATGACACCAGCGGTCAACAAAGGTTGAGAACTCCTCTTCGGGCTTCATCTTTTCATGGGCCAGATCCACTATAGAATACTTGGGCCCAACCTGGTCCTGATACTGCTGAATGAACTTGTCTTGCACAGCTTGAAAATTTACAACCTGCTCTTGCGAAAGAGAGAAGAACCAATCCCGAGCTGGTCCTTCTAAAGATAGACCAAATAGATAGGCCATCAAGTGTTGGTCATGTCGAAACTGGGCCAACTTATAAATAAATTCCTTCAAGTGCACAATGTCACGCCCCGAGTGCGGAAGATTACTCGCAGTCATCTGCATGCATGCATCATCATTAGTCAATTGCATTTAACAAAACATAATCAACAGGGAAAGTGTAGTAAAGTTACCCTCTCAGAGAGCGCCGCCTCAGTTGCCTCGGCCTGAGCTACCATCCGCGAGAACTCCGCCTCCCACTCGGCACGGTCGGTAGGCATCTGGGTGGAAGAAGACAGAGCGTCGGCCCCCTGTCGCTAGGCTCCTTTGGCTCGCTACATTTTAGAAACTCCAGGCAGTCATTTCATAAGCATAATCATAATCAAATGCATATTTAAGTTTAAGGGTTAAGGAAACTCACCAGAAGGGCCAGTGCCTGTCGGGCCTCGTCCTGCTCCCAGATGGTCGCGTGGAGGAGCCCCTATAGCTCCGTGATCCTACCCTGTGGGTCGATCTACATGTAGGAAGTCTAAGGGTTAGTGCACATAAGCATAATTAAAGAGTGCTAGGGTTAGAAGTCGTACCGGTCGGCAGGCACCCCGGAACACCTGGTCCCGATAGTGCCGGGTGTACGCTGTGTAGTACGCCTCCTCGCTCTCTGCCTGGGCAGACACGACCCACCCAAGCATCATCCAGTTTGTGATCTACTCTACAGCTCACACGGTCCAATCCAGAACTGTCGCCAAGCCCCGAGTGTGTCACCCGACGTGCTCCCCCGGCTTCTCGGGTGCCGAGAACTCGACCACTGGTTGGAGGACGCCGATCATCCTCATTACTAGCTAGAAGTAGAGTGGCTCCACTACATTCATGCAGTGAAGCCGCGCATCGCACCCCGAGAAGGCAAGGGCCCCCACTAACCAGGGCTGGCCCTCGTGCCCCTCGCCTTCATAGGGTGTCCACCGAACCTGTCAGAATAGGAAAGTCACATTAGCATCATAAGCATATAAATTGCATTTAATTAGAGAGTTTGACTTTAAGGTCTCACGGAGGTGTAAGGTAGAGTGTCCAGGTCGTCCTGGATCCTGCGAACCTATCTCCGCAGGGCTCCAATCTCTCAATGTGCGGTCCACCATCTAGCGATCGACATCAGCTCGGGGTGGGTCTCCTCGCCTCTCCCTAGCCCGCGTAGTCACACGTAGGCCCACACCTACATCGCATTTCACCAAACATCAGCATATAACAGCATATAGGCAGCATGAAGGAAATTACATGACCAATTTAGGGGTCGAGTCATACCTGGAGTAGAGGTGAGAAGCCGCCAAGCATCGTGCATTGGCTGGTGGAGCTCAATGTGTCGAAAAGGAAGGCGAGAACCGCCGCTCCCCACGCGTAGTCACCTACGTGCCCCACATCCTCGAGCAATGGTAGGAAGTGGCAACTGATCACGTCAGCTCGCGTCACGAATAGGAGGCGCCCGAAGAACAGCATCAGGAACCTTCGCAACACTCTGTCGACCTCCGGTCCTGGCTCTGTCGCTACCCTCGGTTGGGCTCGGTCTACCAATCTCTGTAGATGCTACTCGGGCAGCTCCCCGGTCGCTATCCCGGCTCTCCTTAATCCAAGGCTGTCCTGTAGTGTCGCTCTCGTCAATGTCGTGGATTGTCGCTCTAGGTGCAGCAGCTCCAGCCCTAGCAGCTCCTGGGCCATCTCTTGGTAGTCCGGGTATGTCCTCCCACTGACTGGAGACCCATGCACGCGTAAACCCGTGATGCGCGCTACATCCTCAAGTGTGGGGACCATGTGGCCCTATAGGAAGAGGAATGTACAGCTCACTGGGTCCCAGCGGTCGTGTAGAGCATAGAGGAGCGGTGTGTCAAATCGGCTAACCTCCATGCTCAAGAACTCGGCGAACCCCATGGCCGCTAGCCTCTCCCGCTGAAAGTCCGACAGTGTGAGGTACACTGCCTGGACCTGTAGCCAGGAGATTCGAGTCCTACGCTTTCCCTACATACATTTAGAACAATTGCATACATTTCATAATGGAATCATGCACTTCATTGAATAAATAAATGAAAGGAAAAGAATGAAAATGCAGTTTAATAAGCTGATCGGCCATCGCATGGATCCAAATCTATCTAAAATAACTGAAGTAACATCCCCAGAAATGTGGCAAGTATTCCTATTATATCTGTAAAAAAAAAAGAAAGAATAAAAAAGAGAAGGCCCGGGTCAGGTAGGTGGAGGCAGCGACGCCGGAACCGAAGCGCCGGTTCACGCACGTCATCGTCTTTGACGCCACCTCCACGCACCTCCACGACGGAGATGCCCACAGCTAAACAAGGGGAAGCGGAGGACCTTCCACACTCCCACCGCCCCACGAAAACGAACCACCGCCCACCAAAACGCCAGCCAGAAAACCAAAATTTAATTTAACTACTACTGACATTTAAGTATGGCAGCGGCACCGTCGCCAGTCACCGCCAACATATCTCCTTCCCAATAATCACATCGGAAAAAAATTGCGAAGTAAACTGATCTTACCAAGGTGCCCAGACAAAAATCAATCATGAAGTCAAAAAAACCTTGCAAAAATATCCCGATTTTGACCACACGCACCACGCATTCCATTCCAGCAAACCCCGACGATATTTACAAGAAGCAGCTACTTCCCGTGCGGAAGCTCTCCCAAAATGAAATCACAACCGTGACAGCGAAATCCACGCAATTAACTGCGTACGTATCAAAGCAGAGAGAGAGAGAGAGAGAGAGAGAGAGAGAGAGAGAGAGATGGCGAGCACTGGCGGTGGCCGGCGTCGACAGGGGGAAGCATCAAACGCGTGAGGGCCTCCCCGTCCTCTTGCTTCAGATGGAGGCGGGGCCGCTGCTCTCCCAGTCCCGATCGCAGTCGAGGCCCTCCAAAGTCCCTGCCCACCGCCGCCCAATGATACCCGCACCCTGCTGCTTCCCCGGCAACGGCCCCGATTTCGACACCAGCTCCGCGTCCTGCTCCAACTCACCCCCCCAGGACGCCGGGCGCCTGCCCGACGCGAACCGCTTCATCCCTCCCAGCCCCGGCGCCGGGGGCGCCGTGTCCTCCACTGCGTCTGCTCTCGAAACTGCCGAAGCCGTCGGTGACGGGGCGGTCTTGTTCTTGGTCGTCGACGCGGTGGTTCGAGACGATGGGAGCTCTTCCCCGTCGATGAAGGACGATTGCCTCCCCTGCCCGAAGCAGGAGAACCCGAAGATTGAAGCCCAGAATCCGGTCCGCTGCCGGCGAACATCCGACGACGCTGCTGTGGAAGACGCTTCCCCAGACACGTCAGATGGACCCTTGTGATAGGCCTTCCTGCGCCGGTTCCGGTCCCGGTCGGAGAGCACCCTCCCGATGCAGGAGACCTTGGGCGAGGTCGGCTCCGACTCCGGGACCGCCGACTTCCCGCGCTGCGGCGCGCCGCACGCCTTCTTGGGGAAGATCCGGACGTTGGCGGCGTGCCGCCGGGCGCTCCGGCCGAGGTACCCCGAGTGCTGCAGCTTGTTGGGGAGGCCGATGATGGGGGCCTTGGGCTTGGCGGCGTAGCGCTGCGAGCTCGACTGGAGCTTGACGTTGGGGGTGGGGTTGCCGTGCTGGTGCTGCTGCGACTTTGGGTTGGTGATCTCCTTGGTGGAATCGTCCCGGTCGTAGAAGGGGGCGGCGTTGCGGTCGACCCAGTCGATCTCCTCCCCAACGCGTAACCGGAACGACTCCGCGGGCTGGTCCGGCTCCTCCGGCGGGGCAGGAGGAAGAGGGTACTCCGCGGGGTCGTGCAGCGTAGTCTCGCACACGATCTTCCCGTCACCACATCCGCCGCACACCAGGGCCTCCAGGTCGACTACCTGTGGCATCCTATGGTAGTGTCCAATCGAGAGAGAGAGAGAGAGGGCGGCTTGCAGATTGCAGAGGAGGGGGGTTAGGTGGTGGCGGACGCAAAGACGGAGGCGGGTTTGGGGGGTGGGGACTGAACACTGAAGGAGGCTTTAAAGGGTGGAGGAGGCAGGGGAAAAACAGAGAGGAACCGAGGGTAATATTGTAAAGTCGTAATCCTCTACTGTAGCTTTGGAGGAGGGGTCCTATTTATGGGAGCCCATACTTTTATAGGACCATAATACCCTTGACATTTACACTAAATACCAAACATGTCTAAGGGTGATTAAAGGGGCCTAATTGACTCTAACATAGGTAAATAACTCACTAACCTAAGTACGTGACTGAAATAAAAGGGAAATTACATGATAAGACTCAAATAAGAAAATAAAAATACATCATATGACTCAAAATAAAGTGACAAACAAGATGTAGCACTACTGGCGAGCATTAGGAGCCTCGAAAAAAATGTGGAAGGGCTGGTGATGCCCCCATCATACCCTCGGGGTGGGAAAAACTTGACCCCGTCGAGTATGGGTCCATCGGGGAAGTGGTCCTCCAAAGCAGCTCTGGGCGAGCCACGACCTCCAAAGTCAACCCTACATCCTTAGCCGGGAGATGTCTCTTCAGCCTCTCAAGGTGGCTCGGGCACACCCTCTAGCCGACGATGGTACCCTTCTTGCCTAGTATTACCTCCGTGTGCTCACATCGGGCTCTCAAGATGATTTCTGGAGGCTCTTCAAAGGTGTCACTCTCAAAGGTAGGTAGAGGCTCGAGGCACTCACTAGGATCCACTGCGGTGCCCTTATAGGGTGCCGGGTCTGCCTTGTGAGAAGTGGGGTATATCCCAGAACCCATCGGTAAGTCCAACCCATAAGCCGCGTTGCTAAAGCCGCTCGGAACTTGGGAAGGTCCAAGTCCTCATGCCATCAATTCGAAAGGGACCTTAGGGTAGGGCCACTCCCATATCATCATCACTAGATTGTCCATGTGGGACTCCAAGTGGTGCTCGCGAGCTTTTGCCCACTAATCATGAATCTCACTGCTTGTTGCTAAATGCTTTCTTGATTGCTTATGCCATGCACTATGGTGCGGTGTAGGTGTGAAGTGTGTGGTATGCAAAGGTGGACTAGGAAAACCATAAGTGGACCTATAATGCAAGGCTGCCATGTAGACTTTGATGGTCCTAGGAGGGCCGGGGCATCCATAGGTGATCCAATCATGCATGGGGGTGGTAAATGTCAGGGGGCCCGGACATCCCTGAATGCTCCTATTGTGTGTGAGACCAATGTTGAGTAGGGGAGGGCCATTGCACCCAAATATGGACCAATCATGCTTCCGACCTGACATGTGGGTGACATGAATGAAAGGACCCAACTTACTAATTATGCCAAGTGGTGTGAGATGCCAAGACATATGCATTCCTATCCTAGAGATGACTTCCATGTGTGGGGTTGTGGGATGGTCTTTGAGCTTCCACTCGAAAGAGTTGAAAGGATCTAGGAAGGTGGACATCATGGATAGAGACACTTCCTTGTTCCCTAGGTGTATATCTTCCATGGTCATGTCTACCTTTGTGTGGGTCGGGTCGAGGAAGAGGTGGGCTTGGCCAAACCCTGTGGGTGAGGGTGGGAAATAGTGGGTGGTGAGTGATGCCGGTCGGCCACATGGGTACCCAAACTCCCATTGGAAGAGGTCAAAGGGATCATGGTAAGGGCTACCTAGAGAGAGGAACTCCATGTCCTCAAGGTCCTCACAAGGTGGTGGTGTGAGTGTAGAAATGTGGAACGTGGCATCATAAGTCACATGAATAAGCATATGTGTATAAGTGATGACATAATGTACCAATCAAGTGAATATCATCAACATGTGGCTATGTAAACATGGTAGCATGATCATACAGCGAGGCAAAGGCGATAAAAGATAGAGAAAGAATATTGTGATCGTCACCAAGGAAAGACAACCCGAAAGAGTGTGAAAGAAGACTATGCGCGTTGTGTACCTTGGAAAAAGAAGATGATCGCGCTCAATATAAGGATGTGGGAATCAATGTGGATTACCTCTCCTCGCCTTCCAGCCGGCTAGAAGGTAAGGGTCTCACTTTCCATGCTTTCCTGCAAAACAAAGACAACACAAGAGGCGAAACCCATTAGAAAATGCTGCAGAAATCTGCCCAAGTGCATAAAGTAGCATGAATGAAATAGTGCATAAATTTTAGCAGCAACAAGACACGCTGGGCCCATGTTTCTAAGGGACAGCCCATCACCTGCAGACTAGTGGTGAAGCGGTTGGCTATCTCCTTCAGTTGCAGATAAGTTAGTCCGGGCTGAGACTCCACCAACTGGCACAGCATGTCCAAGTTCTGCCACACAAAGCTTTTGGATGAGGCGAAGTCGAAGGAGACAGATGAGGTGACTTCAAAAGCCACCTCATTATCAATGTCCGCCCATAATGCGACATCCAGTTGGGAGGAAGAAGAAGACAGGAGAGCTGCTGGGAGTGCTGACTGGACTCTCTCTACAATTTCCTGCAAGGCTGAGGCCTCCTTGCTGTCACCTTTTCATGGGCCGCTGCTCGGATACTCGAAGAAGGGGAGCTTACAGTTTCTGGAGCTGCTTCTTCATGGGTCCTCGGGATAAAGCCTGTCCCTTCAACACTCTCCTCCTGAGGCACCGCCTCTTCTGATGCTGAAACCATGGAAGCTGCTTCTAGGCTCGTTATCGGTAATAGACCGGTTGCTGCAATAGTTGCCCCCTGCATGGCCTCCTCTTCCGAAGCAGCCATCTTTGCCAGTGATGGGACCGCAGGGGCTATGACATGGAGGGATAGAGGTTCAGTTTCCATGGATGCTACTGCAGGGACCACGGATTCAGGTGCAATGGTCATCACCGTAGCTGGTACAAATGTAGAACCTCTGGCCGGGACTACTTCAGCCCTTAATTCTGAAACCCTGATGGGAACGGAGTTGTCCATTGAGGCTCCCAAGTCTAATGATGTCAGGTCTGTAGAAAATTGTATCCTCACTGGCACAGGACAGATAATCTCTGAAGCTCCCGCACAAGCTACTGGCGAGGCAGCAATGATAGCCAAGGCTTCAGATGAGGTGGCCTCAGAAGTGGCGGTCGTTACTGGGCTGATAATAGCAGGTTCCTGAGGACAAACCAAGATAGCCTTAAGTAATAGATGAAAAATGGGTGAAATAGCAAAGTGAAAAGGACTTACGCTTAGTGTAAGGTCCACATCCTCAAAAGAATGCAAGGGGGATGAGAACTCTGCAGTTGAGGTGATAAAGGGAGGAGTTATGTCTGTTTCCATATCAAGACCGACAAACTCTCCCTACAGCTCCTCCTCAGAAGATAACACTAGCAGTTTGGGAGGCGGGAATGGTGGAAGACCTTTGGTCAATATGGGCAATGCTTCTAATTTAGAGACATCCTCCTCACTACCGCTGAAATCTATTTCTTCTTCCTTCGCATCAGAGACAGTCGTAGAGCTGCCAGAAGATAATTCCACTCTATCCACAGACTGAGCGGCCGCTTCTAGAGCATGTCGGGACGCAGACCGGGTAACTACTCACCTCGTCGGGGCAATGCTCCATTTCATTTGGGTCTTGTGACCCTCCTGTGGCCGAGGTACGTCTCTTGCTACTGTTATAACTCCGGTCCCCTCTCCGGCTCTCACCGCAGTAAAGGTCCCTAAGAAGGATGATAGAAGAACAACCAAAAGGCAAAGGGAAAGATGAGAAAGCGTACTTACCCTCTGCCTCGCCCGCCGGTGTAGGAGAGGGCAATTTGGTCTCTCCCTTAAGAGGCGCCACTATCTGCTCTTGGGCTGTATCAAAAAAAAGAGGGAAGAAATTAGATTCAGAGATCTCCTTAAGAGCCAGCAAAGAAAATAATGGAAGGTGCATCTGCAAGCTATTGATGTTACCCTTAGTAGGTGCCTGGGTGGCCTCCTTTTGAGATGTGAACTCATCAAATGATGGAATATCGGGAAGAGGGATCCCAGCCTCCGTCACTACTGGAGCAGTTCATTAGACACGAGCCTTCTTGGCCTTCGTGGCCTTCACAATTGTAGCCTTGACTGCAGAAGTCTTCCTCTTCTTGCCCGGAGGTAAGGGAGTGGTTGTCGGCACTGCTGCGGGAATTGCAAAATAGCCAGGCTTCTCAGCCTGGGCAATTATCCTCCTATAATATTACTGTATTCACTTGCTCATTTCGCCTTGAGCTTGAGGGATCCTTGGTGGGTGGGTGGGCTGGTAGTGGATTTTGCACAATGCCAAGGTCCCGATTAGGTTTCTTAAGGTTAGCAATGGCTATCTTAACGTCGGACCACTTAATTCTCCCCTCGTCATTCATGTCGTATACCCAGTCCCGAAATTGAAAGCAACTGAAGATGTCATGTTCGGGAGCTCGATGATACAGACAATACTTGGAGGTATCGGCATTGGGGTGGACCCAATCCCTTTGAGGGGGAAGCTGAATGGACTGAGAGGACATAAGGGCAAAGAATATGTCACCAAAGTTTCAGGCAACGGAGGAATAGAAGCCCTTTTTGGCCCAGTGTGATTATAGCTCTGCGGTGGAGGGACATTGGAGTAGGGCTTCGGATTGCCTTGACCCTGATTTACATCGGCCTGATTGGAGTGTAAGGCTTGACGGTTGTGAGGCCTAAAGAATGGGCCAACCACATTGACTTGTTCATTCACCGTAACGCCTTCAGTGGTAGGGACGACTAGAGCCTTCCGACCCTTTATGTGAGACTCAAAGAAAGGAGGTAAAGTGGAATCCCTTACCTAAGCTTGAAAGATCCGAGGTCGATTATAAAGTTGAGTGAATGTAGGAGCTGGCTGAGCATTAAAATGGCCCTAAGCTGAGGGGTGGCATTATTCACCAGCATGGTGACAGCCTGAGACTCGAGGATGGGGACCTCCATCCAAGAATCCATGATCCTCCAGTGATTGGCAAAATTAATGAAGTCCTCGTCGGGCTTCATCTTCTCCATGACCAGGTCAAACAAGGTAGGAGCGATGGAAGACATGTGTCTAAAGTGAGCGAGGAATCGCTCAGAGACTATATCAAAGTTGAGGAGATCAATAGCTAGTAGGGAGAAGAGCTAGCGTAGGGCCTCACCTTCAAGGGACTTTTAGAATAAATGAACCAACCAGACCCGATCGTATAACCACTGATGGGAATCCATAAGAAAGCCCGAAAGATGATGATGAGGGTCAGTGGTGTTGTCATACCTCCTATACTTAGAAGCCTTAAAGCCATGCGGGAAGTAAGCATTAGAAAGTTTGCAATATTGGGCCGGCGAGTGGGGACGTGAATTGGGCATACTTTCAGCCACCACTTGCCAAATGTTGCTCTGGATTTCCTACCTGAATGCGGGGTCTATCCCCTTCGGAGGGGTGACCATAGTTGGCGGAATCTGGGGTGAAGAAACCCCCTGTGGAGCCATCGAGTAGTTGGATTGAGGCGGAATTTCCTGGGAAGGTCGGCTTATGGACCCTTGAAAGGGAGTTTGGACCTGTGGAGGTGTGAATTGAGAGGACATATGCGGGATGGCAGGAGCCTTCCCTCGGGAGTCCATTGTGACCAAATCTTCGGGAGCGTAGCGAGATAGCACGCTGTTCAACTCTTGATCTTCGTGTGGAGACAAGGTAGGGGCCCTAGGACTACCATGATCATGTTCACTCAGGGATGATGCCGAATTGGCATGGACGGCCTCATTCGACGTAGCCGAAAACATGCCTATGAAGGTGACCGGGTGGCTATCCTCTGTTTGGAACAAAGGGTTGCCCCTAATCCCAGACTCGTATTATCCCGGACTCGTATTGGAGAGGGAACTCCTCCTCATAATCCAGGTTAGTGAAAATTCTCTCCATTCCTAACCAAACTCACTTGGTAGAAAGAAGAAGCAAAGGTTGAGGGAGTGGGCAAGAAAACAGAATGGGTTATCTACAAGCAACAACCCGAATCTTTTATCCTCCCTTTTTTTTGGTTCACTCGAAGGAGAGGAGGGAGCTAATGGCGTGATAGAATTCTCTGGGGACCTTAGGAGAGGACTCACTCAATTCCCAAGGTCAACTACATAGGTCTTCCAATGGTACAACCTACCTGGCGATTGTGTGGGAATCCACGGTTCGCGAGGACATACGGAGGTTCTCGACTGAACCGAACCAGTTCAAGGATAGGACGGTGGTAGACTGATGGCAGATCATATCTTTCCTTTTGTTACTATTCAGATCTTCACATCAAATGCCCTTTAGACATGTGGTCCTCTGATTGGCTGAAGTTTACTTTCTGTCTTGTTGAGGACTGCTAGGATAGGAGTCACATGGGGTGGTAGACTATATTGACTTTTCCCAGTAGCAGTCTTTAAGAAGTGACATTTCCCAACTGTAGATTCTGACATAGCCATCTCCTAAAAGTAGATATGATGTGATATGATGCCAGGGACAAAAAGTCAACTTTGGGTGCCTCATCTAGAACTCGAAATCTGTGTATTTGGACATTTACGGTACCTATTTTCTCTCTCTAGATCTTCCATTGACTTGACAGATAACTAGCTTGAAAGCTTCTGGAAGAACAAAGGTGTCGACCCCGTGTGAGGGAAGTGTCAACACTTCTTAGTGAAGTAGCCAATATAATGCTCTCTAGAATGCCATAGTGTTGACCTCCTGTAAAGGACGTGTCGACACTCCTTCATTTTTAGCTTCTGGGATCATCAAGGTGTCGACCTGCTGAGATGGAGGTGTCAACATTCCTGAAGACTTCTTCTTGAGTATCGGTCTCTAGAAGCCTATGGTGTCGACACTCTGTGATAAAGGTGTCGACACTTCCAAGTGAGGATGCGTTTATAGCGCTCTCTAGAAAGGTATGTGTACCGGCCTTGACTGAGTATTGTTGACACCCGTTTTTACCAAGAAGTCGAATCATTCCTCTTGCTTTTATTTGTTGATGTCTCGAGTTGTCCGTTGTGTGCCAGGATTATTTTCTGGCAATACTTGGGCTTATTTCGTGGAAGGTCTCCCTCCCGGGCTGGGTCCATTACAGTTCAGGGCTTAATGGGCCTTGGAATTACATTTTTTTCTATTTTATTACAAATTCCAGCGCCCAACACTTGTGCGGCTCATGACTGGCCACTCATGATTGATTTTTGTTATTTTCACCATTTTCTGAATTATCACCGACAAGCATATGTGCGGCCTACGTTTGACCGCATAGTAAGGTTGTACAGTGTACATAAAGCCGCATATCCCTCAGAGTCTAACATCGAATTCTTCAGCCAGTATAAAAGATAAATTATGTTTTTTTGCCAATTATCACCGACAGGGATGGATGGCCTAGAGTCAGCCGCATAAGAGCGACGTGTGGTCTATCACAAGACCGCACATCCCTTCGAAGATGGGGTAATTAAAGACTTTTTCTCTCCCATTTTGGGTGTTTCACTCTAACTTTCCCCGATGATTCCTCCGTGAATTCTTCACCATTTTTGATGCCGTTTCTTCCAGAATTAAGATAAGCCAATTATCTCCAACCTTTATTTCATTATCCTAGCCTGAAAATGCCTCATTATCCCCAATTTCGAGCTAAGACCCTGGGTGCTCTATAAATAGACCCTAAGGCTCAGCTTGAAATGGGAGAGATCAAGGATCAACGGTGAAGCCCTGCCGAGTTGTCAAGTGATCCTAGCACAAAGGGGGGAGGCCTTCTACGTCCTTACAGGCCTCCAGTTCAAGGGAGTAGTCCGTTCGTTGCATCGTCTATCGTCAGTCTTGTCGGTCTTTTCATCATTGCATGCACGCTTTCTCATTATTGTTGCTTGCTTCTTTTCACTCTCATTGTCATTTTCACACACCCACCCACGTTTTTGGCACCCCTAGGGGTTTAAAAACCTCCAGGTGAACCCCCATTCATGTTAGTCGGTTTATATTTTGTCCTTTCTAGCATATACTACACCGCATAGATCTAATATGGGTTTTATCTTGTTGGTCACACGTTGTCTTGTAGGTCAGCAACCATCCAGCACGAGGCCCACTCTTTCTGGCCGGCCGGAGAGAGTGGAGGTTGAAGTCCCACGACTTTGGAGGAAGCTAGAGTGGAGTGGTTGATTGTCGTCCATCCAAGACGTTGAGCGGCTACTTATTGGCTGTCCATCCTCATCCTGCGGCTGATCTGGGGAGCCCTATGAAGAAGTATGCCTCCCTGACCTCATCAAGGATGAAACCAGCGGGGATGGCTTTTATTCTCTTGGGTATTCGTACTGGTACCTCATGAAGGCGTACCGGGAGTTATATCAACTGGCACACGACGGGAAGCAGCCTCCTCGTGGCGACAGGAAGAGGGTCCGCATGACCCTGTGGTTGCAATATTTCTATGACGGGTTGAAGCTGTATGAAGACTTCCTGCATATTGGTACTGCCGTTGCCTGCAAGAAGCACAGCAAGCCCAAGACCGACATGAAGATCCCTTCCAGGGGGTGTCAAAGTGGCCCTAACTTGACAAGGGTTGACCCGCTGACACATTGTGTGGCCTACTTGACGTACTGGCTGTGCTCGTTCGGTATGCCATATGGGGACGAGATAGTCATCCGGCCCGATGCGATCTACCCAGCCTGCCAGATGGCCTAGGGAATTAAATTGTCTTTGTGCCCAGCGGGCCTCTGTTTGATATATAATACGCTGGGAGATGTCAGTGTTCACCAATTCCTGAGACAAGCTCGGTATGTCTGCCCACTACACTTTTTTAACGTGTGGGTTTGCTCGCTGTTCCCAGAGTATGCTCCACGCACCCTCTAGGGCTGGGAGTTAGTGCTGTAGATGCTAGAATTTGCAGGCGCAGAGCTGGGAGCGACGTCACTACAGCTGTACAACATTTGGGGTCGGTTGACAACAGTTCCCCAGGATGCAATGGGCATTATTCACTTCTGGACATTGGCTGCCCATTTGAGTCCCCTAGTGAATAACAAAAAAGAATGTAAAGATGACCAAGTGGAAAAGTGCATCCATCCGATCAGCCAGTAGAACGTCATTCGTCCGTTGCTGGAGCCAGAGCTCCATGACTGGGGGTTGTCAATCCGCCCGAGCGTGCTGGTCTTTAGGAAGGGGGACACCACATGGCTGGAGCCATATTACCCCTTTCGCTTTGGATGGAATTTTAGATATGATCAGCATATCCCTGTTCATAGTGCATAGTTCGGCTTACCCGTGCGAAGCCTTCGAGGAGGCCCTACTGTTGAGAATGCCAGGACCTGGTGGGACTCCTTCCATCAGGTGGACACTGCAACTTTCAGGGTGCTAGCTCTAGGCCACATTCCTCGGGTGGGCACCGAGTACATAAAGTGGTGGAACGCTTGGACGGCCTTCTATCAGTTATATAGGACTGACTGCTGGGATGGAGCAGAAAGAAAATTTCTGAGCAAGTAGCCAGTGTCGGTCCTTCACATCAACCCAGATCATCTCCTTCGGCATAAAAACAGAATGGATAAGGAGGTGGCGCCATATCTGGCCGCGCGCTGGGAAGCCCGAGGGACGAAGCCAGCACCACAAGTCACACTCCCTCCAGTGTTGATGGATGAATATGAGAAGACCTTGAGGGACCTCCGCCGCATTGGGAATGACCACCAAGAGCTTATCAATTATCGACTCCCCATGGAGGAAGAGGGCACCCCTACGTGGATCTGTCATCCAGAGAGGGACCCGATATGCCCATACCAGATTTTCATGAGAAGGGAGGAGTGGAAAGCAGAGAACTACAGAGATACTACATGGCTGTACATCCTCCTCCAGGTACATGGGCTGAGGATCGACGACTCCACGACCGCGATCTTGGACAAGCATCTACATGTCTCATATTAGTATGCCGACGAGAGGGGCATGGACCATTTCAATCTTTTCTGTCACTTGGCCTTCAAGAAGCATGCAGACCTGGCCATCCTTGTTCATCGTTGTCAGAAGATCGGGGATGTATGCTGGCTGGTTCGAGAAGCGGCTCGCCGGGACCAGGAGCCCTCCCTAAGCTACTGGCCAATAACGCTTTGGTTGTATACTGGCCCCCATGGTATGTGATGTCTTTTCTGTCCTTTTATTTTTGCCCTTCATTGTTGTGGCCCTCTCGTAGCACCGGACACTGATCAAATCCTCCTCGTCGCTTCTTTCTTCTTTTCTTTCTCTGGCCCTACGGCCTAAACAACTATAAACTAATTGAGATTGAGAAAGCTTAAGGTGGTATGACAAAGTTTCACGCTACCAGGATGAACAATGGAAACATGTCGGTCACCTAAAGACCATTCTGCATCCATACGGACATCCGCTCAATGGAACACAATAAGCAGGGAACAAACCTGAAGAAATGTCTGCCGGGATGTGGCAAGTTTAATGTTAGGTTAGGGAATAAGTCGGGTCGAAGTAGATGTCGGCCCCGAGGAGGCCGGCCTAGAGCTATATCGAGGAATGATCCTCAGAGTTCAGGGCCAAGCCTCTAGGCATGTTGGTGTTCCCACCACAGGGCAAAGGGGAAGAGGGGACTTCCGAGAGTGTATGCCAGGAAGTCGTAGTTTCAATTAGTCGATTTTAATCGGCTGTGAGTATAAGTTTGGCTCCATTGTTATTCCCTGGTTGCTTCCTGAGTCTGAATGGCGATACGGAAGGAATCTAGAGTTGACCCATATGGTCACAGTGGGTGGAACCATTTTTAGGATGCGGGTACCCTAGGGAGCGTGTTCATTCTAAGGGTAGCTCCTACTCATGCTAAAGGCAATGGCTATGGGAGTTCGAACGTGCGTAAGACAGGGAGAGGGTTGGACTCGGGCGTTGGTCGCAGACACGAGACGGAGGTCAGACCTCACGCATAGGAATGATTTCCAACCGGACGTGGTCCGATCTTTCACAAGTCGCTCTTCTATATGCCGCGGGATCGCAACACGTACACCTACATGGGGGGAATGATGTAGTCATATGCCAAGGAACGTGGCTCCTTTATTCACGAGATGCATGCGTGTTCTTTTATTCGCCCTTGCAATGGATGCTCATGCTTGTGCCCGTCAGATGGACATTGTCACGTCCAGCTCTCCTCGTGTCTTATAAGGTTCTGTCAGTTAGGTGAAGGTGTTCCATTGTTATTTATTAGTTCATTCGTTCTCTCACCTATTATATGTGTACAGTCCTGGCGAAAATTCGGTAGCATCTCCCCTGCACCTAGATACGGAAGGGGTAGGGCAGGCACACGTCCACAAGTTGTGACATGACCCAAAATAAAAGATGCCCACCGGAGTGGCAACACCTTGGTGAAAACCTCACGAGGCACGGTGCGGAGGGCATCCGTTCACAGTCAAGGCACGGTGGCTGCGCCATTAGATAGGCCAGGAGGAAGGTAGACCATTGGATGGGCAGATAGGAGGAAACACCGTCGGATGGGGGCATTACTGAATGGGGGCACCACCGGATCAAACGGAATGGGAGGGCGCCACTGGATCGAGGGAATGGGGCGCCACTGGATGAGCGGTGCCCAAAGGGCCACCTGACCAGGAGCGTGAAAAGGTGCCACCGGATGGGGGCACCACCGGATCGGGGAGAGTGACGCCACCGGACCAAAGGTTAAGATGGAGGAATGAGGGTGGGGCCATCGGTCCAGGTGTGCCACCAGCGAGGCTTAATATGGCTGGGCCACCAGATCGGGGCACGAAAAGGTGCCATCGGATCGAGGGAGGTGGATGCGCCACCGGATCGAGGGAATGGGGGTGCCACCGGATGGGCCTAAGGCGAGCCACCGACTCAAATTGGGTGGTGACCATCTGATCAAGGAGATTGGGGTGCCACCGGATCGGGGGAATGGGGGTGCCACCGGACAGGCCTAAGGTGAGCCACCGACTCAAATTGGGTGTTGACCATCGGATCAAGGAGATTGGGGTGCCAACAGATCGGGGGGGTGAGGGCGCCACCGGATCAAGGGGTGGAGAATGCCACCAGACTGAGGGAGTAGTGGCGCCACTGAATCACACGCATAGTGGGGGACCTTGGGAGGCCGTTGGCCGAGGAGGTGAACCGAGTCACCGGATCAACAGTAGCAATGAACCTCTTGACTCTGCTAAGTGGAGTATGAACAAAGAAAGGGGAAGTCACCACGTCTCCCTACGAGGGAGGGGTGGCTAGGGAATGGGAGATAATGGTCCATCACCGCCCCGAGCATACTGAGGCAGGAGAGAAGAATGAGAGGGGCTTGGCCCCAAGAAGAGAAGAAACGGTTGTGGACCCTCCATGCCATGTAAGCTTCAGGGCATGTGCCCAACAAGTTGATATCCCCACAGTGGGGAAAAGATTTGAGCAACTTACTGGAAGAGCCCGGCTAGCTTATATTCCTCCAATGGGAGGTCGACAACTATCCCCAGCCCTATATCAGGGACTAGGGCACGAAGAGATGACTAGCATGGTCATAAATTTCTTCAAGGGTATGGGCAACCCCTCACTAGGCCAACAACGGATGTTGCAAGCAGCCATAGTAGAAGAAGATGACTACCCACCAATGGCAATTGAAAAAGAAGAAGAAAGAAGAATGACATCGTCAGTTGGAGACAATGGATATGAAGACAGCTTGGAGCTTGAAGCTGATGAAGCTACTCCCCGATAGAGGGAGATATTCGAAAGGCTAACCTTCCCTGGTCATGCAAGAAGGAAGGTTCATAGACAAAGGAAGCATATGCGGGTTTTTAACTGTAATATGGCTGGATTGGCCGATAAATATGGAGGTTTGCCCGAGCACCCTCAGGAATTGGCTCGATTAGCCGAAAGGCTAGGGCCAAACACTAGAAGGGCGGAAGCCACAAGGGAGATGCTGAGAGCAGCGAAAGAAAAATAGATATTGCCTGAAGAAGTCATCACCTTGACTGCAAATGTGGTGACGGCTGAAGAGGAGGAGGTGTTTCTGAACATCTCACCCAAAGGAGCTTCAGGGGAGACAACAGAAGCCATCCCTAGCACAGCAACCATGGACCCATCAGTGCTGATGCTGCTCCAGAAATACCAGTAGGAGATAGAGCTTCTGAAGAAGTAGTTGATGGATAAAGCAGAGCAAGCCGCGGCCTACAAGCAACCCGAGATGCAAGCTGAGTCATCGCGGGGAGGCATCAACTCGTATGACTTCCCACCACGATGCACCCTACCCCAGTCAATAGAGCCCAACTTGGCGACCATAGAGCAACATCTACCACAGTCGCTGATGCCACCAGTGCTACCATAGGTGCACCAAGCACCTCCGTTGTTGCATCCTCCTCCATAGGCAACCACCTTGGTTACCCCTTATCTGCAGCCAGCACTCTTCTACCCAAAACCAGCCGATCCGACTGCCATGAACAAGTTGATGGTGGAAAGGATGATTGAGCTGAAGCTTGCTGAGTGAAGTGAAGGCGACTATGTCACATTTGATGCTTATCGGGTGCCGTATCCGCTCCATCACGCAGTGAAGTGGCTCCCTCGTGGAATTAGCAAGCCGCCTAAGTTCAACAGGTTCAACAGGAAGGGATCCCCGAAGGAATACGTCACATATTACATGGCCGTCATGGGTGACCTAGCCACAGATGAATCATACCTACTAAAGTTTTTTGGGTCCTCACTGATGGGACGGGCATTTGAATGGTATTCCAACCTCCCGACTGGGTCGATCAACGACTGGTTGGATATGTAGAAGAAGTTTAGAGAAAGATTTCACGTCACTGAGAGGGAGGTCACGGTGGCTGAGCTATACTCAACAAGGAATCTCAGAATGAGATGCAAGTGGCCCCTGCATCAGGAGAATGCTGTACAAATCTCCTAACAAAATCTCAGAAGGGAGGTATTAGAAAAGATGATTGGTATGGAAATCCAGTCATTTGACCACTTGAATAATGTGGTGGCTGAAGTAGAAGCCTTCCTCGTGAGACCTACCCCTACATCAACCACTGCCACTGCACAGAAAGCAAAGGTAGTAGAGCGGCGATCAACGCCTAAAGAAGGAAACGCTCTTGATATCAAGGCATTTGAACAACAAAAAGATAAAAGAAAGAAGGCAGTTGCACCTCAGCCTGTCAAAGCAGAAGACAGGAAAGAGGGTCCTTCACTCCAAGACAAAATGAAGAAGGCCTATTCTTTTCCAAAGGAGAAGACCAAGATTCTATTTGACTGGGTAACCCAACCTCTGAAGAGCCGTCTTCCGACCCAGGTTTTCAACACCTGGCTCGAGGCCCTCCAGTACCCAGACTGGGCACACAACCCCGAGATCTCTCAAGTTCAGTCCCTGACCTGGACTCTCTGCGTCGGGCCTCGGGCCTCTCAGCCTCATTGCGGGACTCTGTCCCCTACCTCTCAGCGGTGCTGACTCTCAGCACAGGCATTCCTTTAGGGGATGCGATGACCCCGACGTTGGGTGTGGGTCCCCAGCGTTGGGTATGGGTTCACAGCCTTGGGTCGCCGGCACTTCAGCACCTCCAGCTATATCGGTTCCGGATGCAAGGGCGTCGTCTCGAGCGTCGGTGACAATTTTATCGGCCCGAGCAAAAGCTTACACCTGAGCCACCCAGCTACCAGCTTCCACCAAAGACTTCATGTCTCGGGGGTCGATTCTAGTATTTCCAGCTGACGGTCTTGCGCCACCAGCGGCCACAGGCCAGGTCTTCTTGGTCTACCACCTCAGAGCGGGGTCTTCTTCAGCTCCCCAGAAGAAGCGTCGTCGTGGCCGCAAAGGCAAGCAATTCGCCACTGTAACCAGCAACTCCAACAAGACCATTCTTGTTGGTGATCTGCAGATCTGCCTCAATGGGCGTGAATAGATCATACCCCAGGAACAGATCGTCCCTACGGTTCCCACCGCTAACCACTTTAGCCTCCTGCGGCAAATGTGAGAGGACAAAGTGAAACTCAGAAAGGCAGGGACCCAGACAGCAGCCCGAAGGCACCCATGCCATCCTGATGTACAAGATCCTAAGTCTCGCTGAAAAGGTAGCGGCAAGGGAGACCAGCAACCCGACTTGAGAAGGATCTGGGTGACCCCAGAGGAAGCTCAAGCCTTTAGAAGGGCGCATCTCAGGAATCCCCTTCAAGTGCTCAGATGCGGTGTCGAGCAAGACACACTCGATGCCACAACGACATCGCCTGACGATGCTCGGTCAGCCAACGCCTCTCGCCCGCGTAGGCAGAGGCAAAGACTGTCTCATTTCGAGCCTCACCAGCATCCAGCCCCGAGTTCTCCTCAGGTTGATACCACAATGGAGACTCCCCTGCAATGTACCTCGATCTTTGACAGGCTAGGGGAACCCGTCCGCCCTAAGAAGCAATCTCAGAAGAAGCGAACAGTCCAGTTCCCTAATGAGGCAGTCCGAGTGTTTGCGTGTTACGCCACCGGACACCAGCTCGAGACTCAGTCCGACGATCTGGACCATCCCATAGCTCAACTTAGGAGGCCTCATTACCCGACTCAGTCGCTGGCTCCGGTCAGTCATGTCGACACTTCAGCCAAGCCTCAGACACTGGCACGAGTGGAGGAAGCTCCCGTTAAGGACCGTGCCGCCTCTGGCAATGCAGAGTCGATCAATAATGCTCCCCTAGCCAGCGGGGTTCAAGAGGTGACTCTGAGGCTCTTATGAAGGAGAACCAGCACTTGAAGACTCTCCTACAAGATCTCCTTTAGGAACGTGACCTCAACCCTCAGCCGCCTACCAAGCATTTGGCTGAAGCACCAGTCCCGCCAGGAGGGCAAAATGGTGCCAACGCCTCAGTCGTGGCTGTCCGAACTCTGACAATAATTGGGTTTGGCACGCCCTTGGCCGAAGCCCAACCATGGCTTCCTAACACACTGGTGCCAGAAAACCTCATGGCACAGCACCAAATGATCGAGCGGATCATCGAGACCAAGCTCACCCAGTTTGAAGAAGGGGTCGCGATTATAGATCTCTGCAGCGTCCCCTACCCACTGCACCACCAGTTAAACAAGCTCCCTCCAGAGTATGCCAAGCCACCGAAGCTACAAAAGTTTGACAGATAGGGGTCTCCGCATAAACATTTGGCCTATTACATTATGGCCATGGGTGAGCTCACGTTGGATGAATCATATCTCCTTTGCTATTTCGCCACTTCACTGACATGGATGGCCTTCCAATGGTATTCCTGCCTGAATCCTAGCTCAGTCATCGACTGGGCGGACCTCTAGAAGAAGTTTCTCGACCGTTTCCAAATGGCTGAGTGAAAAATCTCCTTAGCTGAGCTCTACTCTCTACGACAGAAGAAGGGCGAGAGTGCTCTCGACTTCATCAAAAAATGGCGAGACCTCAGCATGAGGTGTGTCAACCCGCCAGTCCAGGAGGATGCTATCACCATATGTCACCGAGGTTTGGTGACCGAGGTCAATGAAAAACTTCTTGGCACCAACATCAAAGGCTTCGATCAGCTCAATTCGGCAGTCGTCGAGATAGAGATGTTCTTTGCTGAAAACCTGAGCTACACCTCAGCGAAGGGTAAATAGATGTGAGAACGCCAGCCCGATAAGGAGGTGAACATCATTGAGTTCACCCCCATTGTCAAAGCCAACAAGGAGGTTGGAACAAGTGGCTCTGACAAAAAGCTAGCGTACAAGCCGGTCACTCCTTCCTTCTCGGAGCATATGAAGACACCCTTCTCCTTCAAGAAGGAACACACTAAGATGCTCTTTGGCCTCTGTATGGCCCAGAAGATTGTTGAGTTTCCCGATGTCCACAAGCCGGACGAGGCCCAGAAAATCGACGATCCCAACTATTGCCCATATCACCGCATGCTACGTCATCCGATTGAAGATTGCTACATCTTCAAGACTCAGGCCCAGAAGCTGATCTGAGACGGCCTCGTTCAAATGAAAAGCGGTCTCGTCGATCCCCCACAACCACATACGTGGTCCAGACCAGCCAAAGCAACACGTGTGGTTCACTACTCAGCTAATGTGATCCACATGATGGCGGCATTTTCTCTCTCTAATGATGAAGCAGAGTAGTCCAGCACTAGTGAAAGAGAGCATTCGCTCTGGTACCCGGGGTGGAGGCCCTGGCACGATCACAGACCTCTCTCCTTCCCTAGGGAGAGGACCCGATGACTCTTCGATGTTCTCATCAAGAGGGGACAAATCATGCCCCGCGACCCACCGATAGACTACACTCACTGGGACTTCAGTCACCCCCAGTACTGCCCTTTTCATGCTAGGATCTGTCACGCGATCGAGTCCTGTGAGGAAGTCCAGTACCTCATCCAGTAACAGATCCGATGGGAGCAGATCGATGCCGAGGGGAACTCCATGGCACTCGTCAGACTTCGACAAGCCGTCGAGGAAATACTGAGCATCGCCAGAGACGCACTAGAGTAGTCAGACCCTCCCCTAGGAAATGGGCATGGGCTGCCTTACTAGCATACCCCAGAATGGCTCGAATTTCGGACTGATAATCGGGAAGCTCTCGAGTGATTGTGGAGGCGCCGAGAATAGGATGCCCATCAGGAGACGGGGCCAAGTAACTTCTCGGTTAATGTCATCCATTCTCCCACCCCTCCGGCCTCTCTTGATTCCCTAACATCACCCGCCGATCAGTCAGCCTCTGCTACCTCGACCGTACACTGGTGGCCTTGGAAAGAGCTAGAGTCTCTCCCTTTCTCTAGAGAAGACACTACTAGGCTTCTTCGAGTCCTTCTTGGTCGAGAGAACGTCCTGGTGGGTGAGGCAACAACATGCTCCTTAGGCCCCTCTCACTCTCCTTCTACCTTACCGCCGTCTCTGGTCCTCGGAGACACAAAGGGGAAGCAAAAGCTGGGAGAGGCCCCAGTCCGATCAGGCTGTGTCCTCGCAGCAGGTGAGCCGTTGGGCCTTCCCCGCTTGCCCTGCAACCCAGCTCAGCCTGTATGAGCGACATCTTTAGAGTCTTCAGCTACGCTAGTTCGCGAGTCAGGGTTGCCACTATGAGGGCCATCTGGCGTATGAAGCCACAACTGTTGCCAAGGGCAGCAGTGCCCCAAGATACCGTCAGGCGTCGCCCGACCCTGCCCCCAGCTAAATCATAAAGGCAAGTCCAAGAAGCAGGATGTCAAGTATGCTCCCCAGGTCGCACCTCAGCAAAATCTCTAGCCACCGTGGCTAAGGGATCAAACCGCGCATACGTCTTTGGACGCTGGCCTCAGTACACTGGCTCGGCGGGAGTTATCTCCCTCGCCATCGTGGCTAAGGCATTAAACTGCGCACACATCCTCGGATGCCAACACCAATCTGCCGGTGTATAGTAAGCCTCTCCAGCCACTGCGGCTAAGGCAGCAAACTGCGCCTACATCTTCGGACGCTAGCCCCAGCTTCCCAACGTACCAGGAGTTACCGCCTGAGGTTATCGAGTAGGCGATCAATGCTACCTTCCAAATACAACAGGCGGAAGGTGCTTGGATTGAGATCCGGGCGAAGAGAAGCCACCGACCTTGCCCTACAAAGGCATCAGCTTGGTAATATCCCCATAAGGATCTGTCTGCTCCAACTCTAGTACCTCCTCCTCTTACTCCCCTAGAGGCGGCTATCGCCAAGAAACATGAGAGGAATAGAAGGAAGAATCTCAAGAGACGACTCAAGAAGTAAGCTGAGCAAGTGACTGCCCTACAATTCCCAATAGAGCTAACGCCTCTCTAGAGGCTACAGTAATTCATCGACAGCCTGGAGGAATACCTCCCTCCTTGTCCTACCGGTCCTATTCCACTCGATAGCTACATCCCGTGGGAAGAGATGCAAAAATGACTGAGCCCGTCTCCGCCGCCATTGGTGTCAAGCTTGCCAGTCTCGTCGCGGGCTTTGCCGGCGGCGTGGTCAGCCTGGCGTTCCTGCGAAATCTCACCCGGTGGCAGGCCGCGATGGCAGTCATCGTGGGTGCATTATCCGCGGCGTATATGACCCCGGTCGGCATCGTCTACATGGGCTGGCAGGATCGCCCGGAGCTGCAAAACGGAACCGCATTCGTCATCGGACTGACGGCCATGAACCTCATCCCAGCGATCAAAGCCGCTGCCGCCCGATGGACGCCGAAGTCTCAACAGGGGGATGGAGGTGCGCAATGAATACCCTTTTCACGGTACTGAGTTTGGCCGCTAACCTGGCCATCGTGCTCTACACGGGCGACACCCTGCGCCGGATGTTCGGCTTGCGGCATGCGCTGATCTCAGCGGCGTGCATTCTGGTCTGCGTGGGTGCCTTCGGCGGGATCTGCTCGACCGTCCGGTTCGGCCCCTCGCCATATGACCTCGTGCTCTCGATCGGCGTCGCGCTCTATTGCGTGCACCGGCGGTATGGTGGAGACTCGCCAGCATGAACACCTCCCGACTTCTGCGGTCGCGCGACCAGGCGCAGCGATCGTGAACCGCGTCTACGCCTGCCTCGTCCTCGTGCTGGTCGTTGCGGCCGGACTGGGCATCTGGCTGTACGGTCATGCCCGATTCGAGGCAGGCGTAGCGTCTATCCAGACGAAGCTCGATCACGAGCGCGTCCAGTCCGCTTTTGCGCAGGCCGCCGCCGTTGACGACGTGGCCACGCGGTATGCTGAGGAACAGGCCCATGAAATTCCGCTCGTTGCTCCTGCTGTCGTTGTTGCTCTCCACGCAGGCACTTTGCAGCTGCGCGACGAGTGGATCCCTCAAGTGCTACGTGCCGACGCCCCCGGCGGCGGCGATGGTCAAGCCGACCTACGAGCAGCAGGTGCGGGCGATCTTGTTCAAATCGGAGCCGCCTGTGACGCCCAAGTCCGAGCACTCCAGGACATCATCGCCGCTTATCGTGCCGATCCAGTGAAGGGGCATGCCCGTGCCGATGCGCCCGCCACGCCATAAGGCGCTCGGGTACCGGCGCGTTGTCCCCGGTCCCGATCCGCGTCCGCCGGTGAAGGTGCATTCGCCTCGGCTCAAGACGGCAGAACGCGGATACGATAGCCGATGGCAGCGCGCGAGCCGCGCGTTCCTCCGCAAGCATCCGTGCTGCGTGGCCTGCCTGGCGCTCGGTATCGTCGAGCCCTCTGAAGTGGTCGACCACATCCAACCACACGGCTTGTCCGAGGCGCTGCGCAGCGGCGACCCCGCGCGCATCGCGGCGGCGCGCGCGCTGTTCTGGGACGGCGAGAACAACTGGCAGGCGCTTTCAAAGGTGTGCCATGATCGAAAAACCGCCGCGTCCGACGGCGGATTCGGCAATCGAGTGAAGCGCGATGGCTAACTACAAGACCCCCTTGAACGTGATCCAGCTGACCGGTCGCGACAAGCACGACAAGGCACGGTACGAGGATCGCACTCCGCCGCCGGAGACGGATGCGCCGATCGGCGCGGCGCCGGACATGCGCTTGCTGACCTTCCCCGAGGCGTGGGCCGCGATCATCGACATGTGCCCGGACGGCGTGCTCCGCCAGCGTGACCGCGGCATGGTGATGGAGACTGCGCGCCTGCACATGGAGATCCACAACAAGACCGTGCTCCAGCTGCTCGAAGGCCAGCAGTTCGTGCTGATCGACGGCAAAACCTCGAAGCTGTATCAGAGCTACCTGGCGAAGCTCGGTTGCTCACCGACGGACTGCAACCACGTCCACGTGCCGAAGAAAAAACCCGCGGGCAACCCGTTCAATGACCACTGAGGTGCATGACCCCTACCCGCTCACGCAGCGGGCGTTCGACTACGCGGCCAGCGTGGTCGACGGCACCCGATTGGAAGGCGAGGCGGTGCGGCTCGCATGCGAACGGCATTTCCGAGACCTGGAGCGGTCGCAGGCTGACGACCCGGATTTCCCCTATGAGTTCGACCCAGACCGGGCCGAGAAGCTGTGCCGCTTCGTCACCCGGTTCCCCCACGTCAAGGGCAAGTGGGCGGCCAGGCACGAGCTGTTCAATCCGGAGGGGTGGCAGTGCTTCTGGTATGCCTCGATCGGCGGATGGGTGCATAAAAAGACCCGGATGCGTCGGTTTCGTAAGGCCCGAGGGTACATCGCACGCAAGAACGGCAAGTCGCATCTTGTGGCGCCGCTCGGGCTGTACATGCTCACCGCCGACGGTGAAGCCGGCGCCGAGGTGTATTCCGGCGCGACAAACGAGAAGCAGGCGTGGGAGGTGTTCGGCCCGGCCAAGCGCATGGCGGAGCTGACCCCGGCATTCCTCGAACACTTCAGCGTCCGGGTCAACGCCAAGAGCCTTACGCTGCCGGACTCGATGGCCAAATTTGAGCCCGTCATCGGCAAGCCCGGCGACGGCGCGAGCCCGCATTGCTCGATCACCGACGAGTACCACGAGCATCCCGACGACACGCAGCTCGCGACGATGGAAACCGGCATGGGCGCGCGCGAGCAACCCCTGTCCATCGTGGTCAGCACGGCCGGCGACAACATTTCAGGCCCGTGCCGCGACGATTGGCTCGAATGCCTGCGCGTGCTGCGCGGTACCATTACGGACGACACGCTGTTCGCGTTGATCTACGCGCCGGACCCGGAGGATGATTGGACCTCGGACGAGGCGATGCACAAGGCGAACCCGAACCTGGGCGTCAGCGTCAGCGCCGAATTTCTGCTCGCGCAGCGCCGAGAGGCGGTCAACAACGCGCGCAAGCAGGGTCATTTCAAGATCAAGCACCTGAACATCTGGGTGCAGGCCCGAGACGCCTACTTCAACATCGAAAAGTGGCGCTGCGCCGCCGATCCGACGAAAAAATGGGAGGACTATGCGGGCCGCGAGTGCTACGGAGGCATGGACCTGGCCAGCAAGATCGACTTGGCGGCCTTGGAGTTCGTGTTCCCCGAGCCGGACGGGTCGCTCACGCGGTTCGGGCGGTACTACCTGCCGCGCGCCACGGTCGATGCGCCCGAGAACGACCACTACCGTGCCTGGGAGCTGCAGGGCCTGCTCCAGGTCACCGAGGGCAACCTGACCGACTATTTCCAGATCCTTGAGGACATCAAGGGGGTCGGCACGCAGGTCGAGATCAAGGAAATGGCATTTGACCCGCATAATGCTACGATGTTGGTGACGGCGCTCGAAGGCGAGGGGTTCACGATGGTCGAGTTCGGCCCCACGGTCCTCAATTTCTCGGAGCCGATGAAGCAGGTCGATGCGTTGATCCGCGACGGGCGTTTGCACCATGATGGAGACCCGGTGATGGAATGGGCGCTGTCGAACGTTGTGGCGAAGGCCGATAGGAAGGACAACGTGTTCCCGAACAAAGAGCGCCCCGAGAACAAAATTGACCCGGTTATCGCGCTCATCATGGCGGTAGGCCGGTACCTCGCGAACGAGGGGTCGGACGACTTCTCTGGTTTTATCAGCAGCCCGGTGATCGCATGAATCAGGCCATCTATAACGGCGTACTCAAGCTCATCGGCTTCGCCTGCACCGTTGCCGGCGTGTGGGTCATCGCCGGTCTCGGTCTCGGCCTCGTTACCGCCGGCGTGCTGCTCCTGGCGGCCGCCGCCCCACCCTTCCGTCGCCGAGGTGAGAGCGAATGAGCATCAAGACGGCGGTATCGTCCTTTTTCAACCGGGTGCCTGGCGTGCTCGCCTACGTGGGAACGGGGGGCTGGCGTCCCGGGGGCACCGCCGAGGGCATGGCTCCCTTCAATCAGGTCGGCTCCGACTCGGGGGTAGCAGTCTCCCCCGGGAGCGCGCTTCAGCTGATCGCGGCCTGGGCCTGCGTCGATCTGATCGCATCCACAGTGGCCACCTTGCCACTCGTGTACTCGGATCTCGACGCCAACGGCAAGCGCGTCCCGCAGACTCGCTCGCCGATCCACCGCATGCTCACGATCTCGCCGAACCGGGACATGACCGCCATCGACTTCTGGACGATGATGGTGGCCTCGCTCTGCCTGTGGGGCAATGCCTACGCGCGCCTGGACCGCGTGGCTGGTCGCGTCGTGGCCATGACGCCCTTGCGCCCGGAATGCATGGCGGTGGCGCGCACCCCGGCGGGTGACATCGTGTACCGGTACCAGCCGGGCGCGCAGCAGGCCGCGGAATACAAGGCGGTCGACATCCTGCACCTCAAGGGCTTCAGCGTTGACGGGCTGGTCGGCCTGTCCCCCGTGGCAATGGCGCGGCAGGCTCTCGGTCGGTCGATCGCGGCGGATCAGGCCAGCGGCAAGGTGTTCCAGTCGGGCATGTCCGCGTCGGGCCTCATCAAGTACGACAAGGCGTTCAAGACCCCGGAACAGCGCGAAGAAATTCGTAAGTCGATCGAGGGTTTCACCGGTTCCAGCAACACCGGCAAGGTGATGGTGCTGGAAAACGGCATGGAGTACCAGGGCATCCAGATGTCGTCGAAAGACGCGCAGCTGTTGGAGAGCCGGTTGTTCAACGTCGAGGAAGTATGCCGGATCTGGCGCGTTCCGCCGCAGCTGATCGGCCACGTCTTGAAGTCTTCGTCGTGGGCGTCCTCGGTCGAGAGCACGACCATCGGCTTCAAGGCGTTCTGCCTGCGCCAGTACATGCGACGCATTGAGCAGGGCCTGACGAAAGCGCTCGCGCTGACCAGCACGCAGATGATTCGTTGCAATTCTGACGATCTCGACGGCGCGGACTCGGCGGCCCTGGCGAACCTCGACTCGTCGCGCGTTCAGAACGGTCAGCGCACGCGCAATGAGCTGCGCCGGCGTGATGGCCTCGACGAGATTGCCGGCGGTGACGTGCTCACCGTGCAGTCCAATCTCGTGCCGCTGGATCGTCTCGGTGACATCGTTGACGCCCAAACCCAACCTCCGCCCGCACCCATCGTACCCCCACCGGAGCCGCCGAAATGAATCGTCTCGCCAATCGCATCAAGGACGCCCTGGGGTTCAAGACGCTCACCGTCGGCCTTCAGGTCAAGGAATTCACGCTGGCCGAGGACGGCTCGTTCACAGGGTACGCCTCGATTTTCGGCGAGCTGGACAGCTATTCCGAGATCGTCGTCGCCGGGGCGTATAAGAAATCGCTCAAGTCGTGGAAGGCGCAGGGCAAGCTGCCGCGCATGCTGTGGCAGCACGACCGCAAAGAGCCGATCGGCGTGTGGACGGACATGGCCGAGGACAGCAAGGGCCTGCGCGTCGAGGGCCGGCTGTCGCTCGATACCGTTCGCGGCAAGGAAGCGTATGCGCTGCTGAAGATGGGCGCAGTCGACGGCCTCTCGATCGGCTACGACGCGACGAAGTGGGAGGTCGACGAAAAGAAAGGCATCATCTACCTCACCGAGATCGACCTGTTCGAGGTTTCCATCGTGACGTTCCCGGCCGGGCCGGGCTCGCGTGTCGATGGGGTGAAATCTCTGAAAAAAGAGGGTAAGCTGCCCACCATGAGCGAGTTCGAGGATCACCTGCGCGAGGCAGGGTTCTCGAAAACGGAGGCCGCTGCTATCGCGGGCAAGGGCCTCTCGCATCTGCTCCGTCAGCGTGAGGCTGATGGCAAGGGCCTCTCCCGCGATGAAGTGGATGACCTGCTTTCGGTCATCTGAATCCAGAATTTTTGCATGACGGAGTGAACACCATGAACCTGTTCCGCAACGCTCTCGCCCTCGCGGTTGCCGCGACCTTGGGCACCGGCCGTATCAAGCACTCGGGCCGTCGCCCGGGCCAGAAAGACGATCCGGCGCCGACGCTGGACCGCATCCGCCAACAGATCAAGGAAAGCCTTGACGCTCGTGACGCCACCCTGAAGGGCCTGCTGGAAAAGGCCGAGAAGGAAGTTGCCGATCAGGGCACCCTGAGCACCGCGCTCAAGGAAAAGCTGGAGACCCACGTCAAGAGTTCCGAGGAACTGCAGACCCGTCTCTCCGGACTGGAGCAGGAACTGGTCGCGCTGAAGGCGGCTGGCGCGCAGCATACCGAAGGATCCAAGTCGGTCGGCACGCTGTTCTGTGAGACCGAGGACTTCAAGGCGTTCGCGCTGCGGGGCAAGGGCTCCGCCGTGATGCGGTTGAAGGCCGTCACCAACGTGACTTCGGCCACCACCGGCACCGGTGCGGCCGGCGACCTGATCGTTACCGATCGTCTGCCGGGCATCATCGCCCCGGCCGTGCGGCGTCTGACCGTTCGCGATCTGCTGATGCCCGGTCGCACCGGCTCCAACTCGATCGAGTTCGTGAAGGAGAGCGGCTTCCAGAACATGGCCGCCGTCGTGGCGGAAGGTGCCGCGAAGCCGCAGTCTGACATCGCGTTCACCAAGGACACGGCGCACGTCCGCACCATCGCGCACTGGCTGAAGGCGTCGAAGCAGATCCTGGCCGACGTTCCGCAGCTGGAGTCGTACATCAACGCCCGTATGACGTACGGCTTGAAGTACGCCGAGGAAACCGAGCTGCTGACCGGTGACGGCACCGGCGAGCACCTGTACGGCCTGCTGCCGCAGGCGACGGACTTCGATGACACCTTGCGTGCGGTCGGCGACACGAAGATCGACACCATCCGCAAGGCCATCTACCAGGTGCGTCGCGCCTACTACGCGGCCAGTGGCATTGTGCTGAATCCGCTGGACTGGATGGACATCGAGCTGCAGAAGGACGGGCAGGATCGCTACCTCTGGGTCAACGTCACGACCGGCGGCACGCCGCAGCTGTGGCGTCTGCCGGTGGTCGAGTCCGACGCCATCCCGGCCGGCAACTTCCTGGTCGGTGCGTTCAACCAGGCCGCGCAGGTGTTCGACCGCGAGGATGCGGGCGTGGAAGTGTCGACCGAGGACGGCGACAACTTCACGAAGAACATGGTGACGATCCGTGTCGAGGAACGGCTGACGATCTGCGTCTACCGGCCGGAATCGTTCGTCTACGGTCCGTTCGTCCAGGCGACCTGATCGGCGTAGGTAAGTGGCGGGGCGCCTTCGGGCGCCTCGTCTTTTCCCGCCCAACCGAGGAAAGCCGACATGGTTGACAAAAAGCCCACCCACACGGTCCTGAAAACCTTCTACGCTGCCGAGGAAAATCAGGGCGTCGTGCAAAAAAATGATCCGTTCACCCCGGCGAACGAGTCGCGCGGCAAGGCTCTCGAAAAACGCAAGCTGATCGAGCCGGGGTATTCCGGCCCGAAGGCCGCGGCCGCCGGTCACGACAAGTCGACGCAGCCAAGCAAGACCAAACCCGCCCCGCAGGGCAGCAACAAGGGTTCCAATCCGCCCCCGCCGCCCCCGCCGCCTGCGGGATGATCTACCACATCACACCCTGGCTCACGGGCAACATCGGCGGCGGAATTAACGACACCGTTCGATTGTTGCCCGACGACGCTTGGGTGTGCGTGCGGGACGGGGACACCCTGTTTCTCGACCCCGCGTGGGGGAAGCACCTGGAGGCCATCGTGGACGCCCACGGCGGCGCCTACGACCTGATCGGCGCGGTGACGAATCGCATCCGGGCTCCATACCAGTTGCACGGCGGCGTGCTGAGCGATGAAGCGGATATGGACGTGCACCTCGCCATTGCGCGTCAGCGGCGTCAGCAGTTCGGCACGGAAGTGGCTCCCGTAGGGTACGGGCCGATCGCAGGGTTCCTGATGCTGTTCCGCAAGTCGACCTGGCTTCGGCACCCCTTCGAGGAACGCTCGATCTACTTCGATCAGCAGTTCACCGAGGCGATTCGTCGCAACGGCGGCAAGGTCGGCGTAGCACTTGGCGTGTATATTTTTCACATGTATCGTTGGGGGCAGAAAAACCCGACCGCCCGCCTGCAGCATCTTGCCGAGGTTCACCGATGAGCATTCTCGACCTCTCCGCCGCGAAGCCGCAGGTTCGGATCACGTGGGCGCAGGAAGATACCTTGCTCCAGCAGCATCTGGACGCGGCGGAGGGGTACGTGGCGCGGCATTTGAACCGCAACGTCTACGCCGACCAGACCGCACTTGACGCGGCGATCGCTGCGGTGCCGGCAGTCCTCGCGGCCTCGCAAACGAGCTACAACACCGCCTCTGACGCGTGGGGCGCCGCCGATCAGGACACCCTGGCCGCGCAGCTCGCCTGGAAAAAAGCCCAGCGGGACTACGCCACCGCGGGCCGGGACGCGGCACGGGTTTACGGCGGCATGATCGCCAACGCGCAGACCACCCAGGCCACGTTGCTGCTTTTCGGCAGTTTCGCCAACAATCGCGAAGCCGAAATGACCGACAGCACGGTCAAATCCGTGATGCTTCAGCTCGGCGTCGAGGCGCTGCTGGAGCCGTACCGTATCGACGAGGGCGTGTGATGCGCGCCGGCCGGCTCCGTCACTACGTCGACCTGCAGAAGCTTGTCGTCGGCGTGCCCGATGCCGCGGGCGACCCCACGACGGCCTGGACATCCCAGGACCACGTGTGGGTCTCAATCGACCCGGTATCGCTGTCGGCGATGGCGGGCGCCCGGGAAGTGATCGGCGGCGGCGCGCAGGTGGCGCTGGATCTCCGTCTCATCACACTCTACCCGTATCCGGGCGTCTCCGCGACGGACTGGCGCGTGGTCGACGAGGCCGGGACGATCTACGACCTGAAGGCCGCCCGCCCCACCAACGACGCCGCGCTGCTGGTGTTTCTGGCGCAAGTCGGAGGCACGTGATGGACTTCGCTTTCGACACGCCGAATCTGGCCCAGTACGAGCAGATGCTGTTCGCGATGGGCACGAAGCACGCGCGTGCGGCGGGTCGTGCCGCGCAGCGCCAAGGGGCGAACGTCATTCTCCGCGCCGCGCGTGCGCTCGCGCAGGCAGGGCATCCGGCGTACCCGAACCGGATCACCGGCCTGATGGCGCGCTCCATCGTCACAACCGATCGCGGTGTGGTCGGCGACGACATCGTTTTCAGCGTGGACGTCAAGCGGATCGCGTTCTACGCGCGATTCGTCGAATACGGCACATCGAAGGCCATGCCGTACCCGTTCATGCGTCCCGCCGCCGAGAATTACGCGCAGGAAGCCGTTTCCGTCATGGCGGACGTGCTCGGCAACCAGATCCGCATGCGGTGGGGGACACGATGATCGAAGCACAGATCCAGGCGGCACTGTCGTCGCTGGCGACCACGACAAGCCGAGGCTCGGCGGGCACGCAACGCCCTCGCATCACCTACCTGCGCGTGACCGGCACGGACAATACCGTCCTGCGCGGCCCGCAGGGGGCGAATCGTGCCCGGTTCCAGATTGACTTCTGGGCCGATTCTTTCGCAACCGCCCGTGGACTTGCCGATCAGGGCAAGGTAGCATTGCGCGCGGGGGTCACCGTCGGCGACATCACCGACAACCCTGACGACTTCGAGACTGACACCCTGCTGCACAAGGTCAGCTTCGACGCGGCCATTTGGTTCTAACCCGGAGAAAAGCCATGCACTTCCCACTCATACACACTCTGGCCGCGCTGGCGATCCTGCTCGTCGTGAGCCTGGCCGTCTTGGTAGCCGCGGTCCCCGCGTTCCGTACTGGCATGGGCAACGGCATCCTTGCCTTGCTTGACGCCATCGTCGGCAAGCCGCGCGTCGCCTTCGTCGGCCACCGCACGGGCATGAAGATGGCCGCGGTGAGCACCCAGGGCACCATGCTGGAGATTTCCACCGATGCGGGCACCACGTGGGTCGAAATCCTCGGCGGGACCGATGTGGTCGACCCGTCGGGTGAAGCGTCGGATCTGGACGCCACGAACCTCAAGAGTACGCGCAAGGAATACATCGCCGGTCTGGAGGACGCGCAGTCCGTGACCCTGAATGGCCAGCGCCTCGCCACCGATCCCGGTCAGCAGGCATTGCTTGCCGCCGTCGGCACCACGGCGCAGTTCCGCCAGACGCTCTCGAACGGCGAGATCCAGACCTTCGACGCGATCGTGAAGAAATTCGGCCCGACCGGTTCGGTCGACGGTGTGCTGATGTTCGCCGCTTCGCTTCGTGCGACCGGCGACCTGGTGTACACCGGCACCGGCCATACGACCTGACCCTTCGGGGTCCAACCCGGCGCGGCGCTTCCCTCGGCGCCGCGCTACTTCCCGCCCAGTAAGGAATCACGCCCATGTACCTGTCCCGCGAACAGATCCTCGATTCCGTCGATCGAACCTTTGTCGACGTCCCGGTCCCCGAGTGGGGCGGAACGGCCCGAGTCGGTTCCTTCAGTGCGTTGGCCCGTACCGCTTTCGAACAGAAGGTCTACCGGGACGAGCGCAAGGAAGTCGACATGTCCGAGTACAAGCTGCGCCTGGTGGTGGCGTGCTTGGTGGACGAGGACGGCAACGCGGTATTCAGCGACGAGGACGTGGCTCTGCTGGGAAGCAAGTCCGCCGCGGCACTGGACCGAGTGTTCATCGAGGCGTCGCGGGTGAATGGCCTGCTCCCCTCGAATGAAAAGGCCATCGAGGGAAACTCCGAAGCCGGCCCGGACGGCTCCAGCAATTCCGACTCGCACACCGGCTAGGGTTTCCACACCCTGACCTCATGCTCCGAGGGTTAAGCTCGCACCAGCTCTCGGAGATTTACGCCTTCCTGCACATTGAAGCCAATCCAGTCGGCCCGGGGGTTGCTCAAGCGGTACGGGATCAGCAACTGAAAGACCTATTCGCTCGCTTCAAGAAAAAGGGCCAGCCATGACCACCGTCGCGACACTCGACACCATCATGCGGCTCAATTCCACTGCCTTCCGGCAGGGAATGATCGAAGCAGCGGGGCAAGCGAATCGCTCGCTGACGTCCATCCAGAAACAAGCCTCCGAGACCGCCTCCGTCCTGCTTCAGTTGAAGCGGGCGGCAGGCGCGGCGGGTAGCTTCTACCTCGTCAAGCAGGGCTTCGATGGGCTCGTGGAAGCGCAGAAACAGCTGCAGGCGATCCACTACACTTTCCAGGCCGCCACCGGTTCCGCCACGAAGGCGGCCGAGGCGATGTCGTTCGTCCGCAAGGAAGGCGACCAGCTCGGCCTCGTGCTGCCGGACTCGGCCGAGGGCTTCGCCAAGCTCTCCGCGTCCGCGACGGCCGCCAGTGTGGCCATGTCCGATCAGCAGGCGCTGTTCGACGCCTACGCCAAGTCGTCCACCACGCTCCACCTGTCCACCACGCAGAGCAGCCGTGCGTTGCTGGCGCTGGAGCAGATGTTCGCGAAGGGCAAGATCCAGGCCCAGGAATTGCGGCTCCAGCTGGGCCAGGCCATCCCCGGCGCGGCGATGCACTTCCAGAACGCCGTCATGGAAATGACGAAGGGCACGAATCTTGCGGGCAAGTCGTTCGACCAGCTGCTCGAAGCGGGCGACCTGACGACCAGCAAGTTCCTGCCGGCACTCGTGACCGCCCTGCAGCAATCGGGCAAGGGCTGGGAGCAGGCGTCGCATGGTCTGCAAGCCGAGCTGAATCGTGTGCAGACGGCCTGGTTCAACCTGAAGTCGGAGGTCTCGGGCGGCCTGTTCAATGACGCCGTGACCGGCGGCGCGCGCCTGCTTGCCAACAACCTCAGCCTCGTGGCGAACGCCATCGCGGCGATCGGCGCGGGCACCGCCGCGCGACTGGTCGGCAGCGGCATTGCCGGCGGCGTCGGCAAGGTCGAGCGTCTACAGCAGGAGTACCGGGGCGCACAGCTCGCGGCGGCGGCTGAGCGCGAGTACGCCGAGGCTGAGGCCAGGCATGCCCGAGAAGCGCTCACGGCGGCGGAGGCGGAGCGCGCCAAGGCGGCAAACGTTGTAGCGGGTATCCAGAATACGCGGGCGCTGAACGCCGAGCGCTTGCGTTCTTCGGAAATCTTGCGGCGCATGGCCCAAGACCAGGTATCACAGTCTGCCGCGGAGATTCAGCGGACCGGTGCGTTGGTCGAGGTAATTAAAACGCGAAACGCTTTTGACGCAGCTGGCAATATCGCAGCAAGCGAAGCCGCCGTAGAGGCCGCATCCGCCGAAGCCAACCGGGTAAAAACCGCCCTCCTTCTTACCGAAGCACTGTCCTCCCAGAGTGCGGCTCAGGCTAACGTCATCAAGTTGACGCAGGCGAATACCGCGGCGCAGGCGGAGCTCGCGGCGGCGGAGCTGGACATGGCACGGTCCGTGGCTTTCGCTTCGGCGGAGGATGATCGGATCGTGGCATTACGTGCCCGGCAAACAGCGGCGAGCGAGGCGTTGGCCGCATCCGAGAGGCAACTGGCCAACGCCATTCGGACGGAGCAACAAGCGCAAGCAAGCGCGGTGTCGTTGCGGGAACAGTCGGTACTGGCGAACAATGCCGCCGTGAAGGCGAATATCGCTCTCGCCGCGTCCGAGGATGCGGTGGCAGCGGCGCAGGTCCGCGTGGCCGAGACGCGCGCAGCGGAGGCGGCGATCGGCGGGCTCGGCGCGGCAGCGGGCCGGGCCGCCAAGTCGTTCGGCGCCTTCGCGATGTCCCTCGTGGGCGGGCCGTGGGGCGTCGCCACGCTGGCCATCGGCGGCCTCGCTTACGCGATTTACTCCAGCATCAAGGCGTCCGAAGAATATCGGGCCGAGACCCAGGAACAGGTCAAGTCGTTGCAGGCTCAGGCGGCGGCGGCGAAGGCAGCGGCCGACGAGTACGGCCGACTGGGGTCGAAGCAAACGCTGTCGCAGGGAGTCGACACCCTCGGCGCCTCGACGGAAGAAATCAAGAAACGCCGTGAGGAATTGAGCAAGCTGCGCGACGAGAAGGTGCAGCTCAATCTGGCGATGGCGAGCGGGCACGCCGGCATGCTCGCCGGCCGGGACATGGAAAACCTCAAGGACCGAATCAAGGAACTGGAAGCCGAGTTGCCGCAGGCGGAGAGCGCCACGGGCGCGCTCAGTGACGCGTTGCGCGCGCGTCTCACGCCGGCTGTCGACGGCTTGCGCAACGCGATCGAGGCCGTGCGCAATGGGGGCGGGCTGGGCGGTTTCATTCGTGCTCTCGCGTCCCCGGAGGACGTGGAACGCGGCACCCAGGCGATCGAGCACGCGCAGCAGCTGGCCAATGCCGCCTATGGGGCGATGACCTCCCTCGGTGACAAGGCCCGCAAGGATCTGCTGACGAAAGGCAAGTCGCGCGTCGATCAGCTGGACGCCGAGCTCGCCGTGGCGGTTGCGAACATCAAGGCGCAGCGCCTCGACGCGGTGAAGGAGGCGGGGGCGATCAAGGCGGCACAGGCCGAGTACGACAAGCAGCTTCCCGACTCGCGCAAGGCGGACCTCGCCGACAATGCGAAGAAAAACGCGTCGGCGATCAATGCCGAGGCGGATGCGTTCAAGAATTTCACCGCCAGCCAGCGTGGCCAGCTCGAAACGCTGCAGGCGCAGGTTGACGGTACGGCGAAGGGTACCGAGGCCCAGCGGGCGCTAAATGTGATGCTCGCCGGCGGCACGGCGGAGTTCCGCAAGATGACGCCGGCGCACCAGGCCGAGGTGCTGGCGTCGCAGAAGCACATCGTCGTGCTGACGAACGAAGCGAACGCGCTGCAGCTCGCGGCGGCGGCGACGAAGCAACTGGCCGACCTGGACCGCCAGCTGGCGGAGCAGCGCACGCAGCAGGATCGGGAAAACTCGCGGCAGCTGGAGGGCATGGCGCATGGCGCTCTGTGGAACCAGCAGCGCGCCGGCATCGAGGCGATCCAGGACGCGTACCGCAAGCAGCGCGAGGAAGCGGACAAGACCTACGAGTCGGCAGTGTCGCAGGCCACGGCGACGGGCAACCTCGCGCAGGTACAGGCCCAGCTCGACGCCACGCATGCCCAGGCGATCGGCAAGGTCACCGTGGCCGAGGCGCAGGCGGTCATGGCGCAGCGCCAGTTCTACGCGGAGCAGGCCACGTTGCGGGCGGACTGGCGTGTCGGAGCGATCTCGGCGATGGAGGACTGGCGCGATGCCGCGCTCGACGCCTCGAAGGCGGCCGCCGACGCGATGACGAACGCCGCGACCAACATGACCGATGCGCTGACCACGTTCACGATGACCGGCAAGCTGGATTTCAAGTCGTTCGCCGACTCGGTGATCCGCGACCTCGTGCGAATCGCGTACCAGCGCGCCATCGCGGGCATCTTCGAGTCGGTGATCGGTGCGTACATGGGCACCCCGTCCGGGTACAACAGCGCCTCACCGTCGTCGCAGGTGGCCTATGACGTGGCGCAGTCCGGCGGCCGTGCGAGCGGTGGCCCGGTAGGCCCCGGCAAGCTATACCAGGTCGCCGAGGGCAATCGCCCCGAGCTGCTGACCAGCGCCGGCCGCACCTACCTGATGATGGGCCAGAGCGGCGGGTCGGTGACGCCGGTGCATGCGGGGGGCGGGGCCGGCGGAACCTCCGGCGGAGTGTCCGTGGTGATCGAGAACCACACCAGCGTGCAGCCCGAGGTGAAGCAGTCGCGCGGTGCGAACGGTGAGTCGATCATCACCGTGCTGATGAAACAGGTAGACGACCGGATGGCGGCGAACGCGGCCAATCCGAATAGCAATTTCGGCAAGAATCTGCGCAGCACCTTTGGCCTCCAGCGCCGGGGCGTGCCGGTAGGAGGTTGACGTGTCAAACCCCGTGTGGCCGACCACGCTCCCCGCTGCGCCGCTTGACGGCAGCGTTTCGTACGCGCCGCTCGTCGACAATGTGATTGCGACGTCGATGGAGACGGGGGCGCCGAAATACCGTCGGCGGTTCACGGCGGTCCCGTACCTGTTCACCGGTACGCTGCTGGTCACCGCGGCGCAGATCGTCATCCTCGACAACTTCCGTGATGTGACGTGCAGCGGCGTGCTGCCGTTCGACTGGGAAGATTTCCGCACCGGTGATCCGGCGACCTACGTGTTCACGAAGGCCGCTAGCTATACTCGGGTGCCCGGATCGCGCTCGGCGGCCAACCCGCAGGGCCTGTGGAACGCCACGCTTGAATTGCTGAGGAAGCCATGAGACTCGTTTCTTCCCCCGCGCTACAGGCCATGCTCGCCCAGGAAACCGGCGAGGTTTTCCTGCCGCTGCTTCGTATCGAGCACCCGGACCTCGCGGACCCGATCTTGCTGGTGTACAACTCGGAACCGGTGGAGCGCGCGGACGGTACCTATCTGCCCTATGCGTTCAAGATCAATCTGCCGAGCCAAACCGAGGACGAGCTGCCGACCGTTTCGCTGCAAGTGGAGAACACCGATCTGGAGTTGAACAACCAGATTCGTACTCTGCAGGGGCCGCCGAGCGTGACGCTCATGGTCGTGCTCGCGTCCTCGCCCGACGTGGAGGAAGCCGGCCCCTTCGACATGCGCCTGCTGGACGCGAAAGCCGACGCGGACACGATCAGCGGCACGCTCGGGCAGGAGCAGGACATTTTCGCGCAGGAAGTTCCCGGCCAGCGGTACCTGCCGACCAATTCCGCCGGACTGTACCAGTGATCGGTTCCTCGCTGGCCAAGTGGGTCGGCATCCCGTACGCGGATAAAGGCCGCGGCCCGGACGCCTACGACTGCTGGGGCCTTGTGCGCGCGATCCTTGCCGCGGAGCTCGACCTCCAGCTCCCCGACTACGCCGACGACTACGTGAAGTCGGTAGACCAGGCCAGCGTGGCTGCAGCGATCGAGGCGGGCCTGGCCGATGGGTGGCGCCGGGTGGCGCACCCCGAGCCCTTCGACTTGCTCGTGCTACGGCTCGCTGGTCGCCCGTGGCATTGTGGGCTGATCGTGGCGCCGAACCGGTTCCTGCACATGGCCCCGCAGCGGACCAGCTGTATCGAGCGGTTGGATTCGCTACTATGGGCGAAACGCATCGAAGGGGTGTATCGGCATGGCTGAGGGTTGCCTGGTAGTCGCGAAACCGCATCCGCTCTCCAGCGATGTCGTGTATTGCGAGTTTCCCTCCGGCATGACGATCGCCGAAATGCTCGGGTCTCAGCTGTCGATGACGGCGCGCGTGGAGTGCGGCGGCTGGCCGGTGCCGCGCGAGGCGTGGCCTCACGTGCGACCGAAGGCTGGCGTGCGACTGCAGGTGACGCTGTATCCGCAAGGCGGCAACGCCGGCAAGTGGGTGCGGATGGTGCTCCTGGTCGTGCTGATGATTTACGCGCCGTACCTGGCGCCGTACCTAGGGTACACCGGTACCGCCGCCTCCTTGATTACCGCGGGCGTGATGATCGTCGGAACGCTCGCCATCAACGCCTTGATCCCTCCCCCGTCGCCGAAGGGCCTTGGCGGAGGCGGCGATCCGTTTCAGACGCTCAATTCCATCACGGGCACGAGCAATCAGGCCAACCCCTACGGCGTGATCCCGTGCGTGGTCGGCACGCGCCGATTCTTTCCGCCGCACGCCGCGCTCCCCTACACCGAGATCAGCGGAAACGACCAGTATCTGCGCATGCTGCTGGATCTCGGGTACGGCGACCTCGACGTCTCGGATATGCAGATCGGCGAGACGGACATCGACAGCTTCGAGGATGTCGAGTACGAGATCAGCACGGCGCCCACCCTGTTCACGCAGGACATCTACGAGCTGTCGGTCGGCGCCACGCTCGACGCCGATACCGATTACATCCGCACCAGTCAGGACAACAGCACCGAGCTGTCGGTCGACTTCGTGTTCCCGCAGGGCCTGTTCGCAGTCAACAGCAAGGGCCGCTTCGTCGGGGCCTGGATCGACGTCGACATTCAGTTCCGCAAGGTCGGCACGACGACCTGGTTCGGCGTGGCCGATCCGACGCCGGGCATCACGATCTCGTCGGGCGCGATGACGCACCTGAGCCTCAGCGTCTACAAAATCTACTCGTCGGCGAATCGAGCGCTGCGGTGTGGCATCCGGTGGAAAGTAGCCGCCGGCCAGTACGAGGTGAAGGTTCAGCGCAACGGGCTCAGCTGGGAGTCGTCTGTCCAGCAATCCGGCATGATGGTGTGGAGCGTCATGCGCTCGGTCAGCCCGCAGCTCCCCAGCACGACCGGTACGACGAAACTGGCCGTGCGGATCAAGGCGACGGACCAGTTGAACGGCGTGGTGCAGAACCTGTCGGTGCTGGCGGCGCAGAAGGTGCCGCAGTACGACCCGGAGACGGCCACGTGGTCCGCGAACGCTGAGTCGCAAAACCCGGCCTGGATCTACGCCTGGATGATGACGCGATGCCCGGCCGTGATGCGCCGCCTGGCCGATGAAAAGCTCGATCTCGACGCCATCGCCGAGTGGGCGGCGGACTGTGACGCGAAGGGGTACAAAATCTCGTTCGTGATGGACTCGGCCCGAGCGTTCGGCGACATCTTGCGCGACGTCCTGGCCGCCGGACGAGCCAGTTTCGGGTACCGCAACGCGAAGTACAGCGCGGTGCGCGACGTCGCGCAGACGGTGCCGGTGCAGATGTTCACCCCGGCCAATTCGCACGACTTCAGCTACGCGCGCCAGTTCGTCGATCTGCCGCACGCGCTGCGCGTCAAGTTCACGAATCCCGAGGCGAGCAACCAGCAGGACTACGTGACCGTCTACGCGGACGGCTACGACGCGGAGACCGCGACGCGCTTCGAGGAACTGGACCTCAGCATGGTCGTCGACCCGAATGCCGCGTGGCGGCTCGGGATGTATCACCTGTCGGTGATCTACAACCGGCAGACTCAATACTCGTTCAAGACTGACCTGGAACACATGGTGTGCGAGCGTGGTGACCTGGTGACGCACGCCCACGACATCACGGGGTGGGGCCTTGCGTGGGGGCGGGTCAAAGCCGTGCTCGATGGGGGCGCGACGATCGTGCTGGACGGCCCGGTAGACTTGGAGCAAGGCGTCACATACCGGCTCCGCGTGCGAAAAACCGATGGGTCGCAGGTCGAAGGAAACGCGGTGGCTGAGAATACGGACGAGGGTTTCGTGACGCTTGATAGCGTCGATTTCACATGGGACGGTACGTGGACCCTCGATAGTGGCGGTCGGCACCAGGTGATCCAGCTGCAGGCGTCGGTAGCCGGAGCGCAGGCGGGGGATTTGTACGTGCTCGGCGAAGTGTCGAAAGTGGTCAATTCCTTCATCGTGCGCGCGATCGAGCCCGGCGACGACCTGAGCGCCACGCTGACCTGCGTGGACGCAGCGCCGGCAGTTTGGACGGCCGACGCCGGCACTCCGCCCCCGTTCACGTCGGAGATTACCGGCACAGGCTGGTGCTCTCCGCCGGACGATCCCGACGTGAATATCCGCATCGGCAACAGCGGTCCGAACGACGCTGGGGTGATTCACGCGGCACCGGCGGTTTCGGGCGGCCCGCAGGGCGGCATCTACCGGTTGCCGGGGTACAAACAGCGGCAACTTGAAATCCTGCAGGAACTGTAATGGCCAAATCCGCCGCAGTGAAACGAGACGTGCGCTGGCGCCAGAACGGCACGAGCGAGTGGGGCGACATCGTACGGATCTCGGCCACGAAGGAAATCGTGCTCGACGGGCTGGACCGCGACAAAACCTACGACGTGCAGGTGCGCAACGTGTCGTCGTGCGGCGCAACGAGCGGATGGGTGACAACGACGGGTATCGTGCCCGAGAACAGTCAGCGCGTTGGGAATGACCACATCAATATGCTCCGCACGGGGGGCATCGGTTCCGCGTGGACTGGGTTCTCGATCAGCTACGTGTCGAGTTCCACCAGCGCGACGATCAGTTGCACAAGCGGAACGCTGCAGGACGGCGCGCTCAATCCGGCGTATGACGCGTCCTCGGTCGTCGTGACCGGCACGGCCGATACGACCGTCCAGTATTGGCTCTATTACGATGACCCGGCCGGGGAGGGCGGCAGCTTCGCGCTGGGCGCGACGACCAATTACAGCGACCTGAGCGCGAACCAGGGCCGCATCAATGTGGGTGATGTCTCGGTCGTGTTCCCGGCGAGTGGTACGGGCGGCGGCGGCGGTTCCCCGGGCGGCGGCGGATGCCCCGTGATCGAGGCGTGGGTGATCCGGCGCACGAAGCGTGGTTGGGAGTTTGTGCAGGCAGGAGACGTGCGCGTGGGCGACTTCCTGCGGCTCACCGATGGGACGTGGGGACTCGTGTCCTTCTCGGAACGGAAGTGGCAGCCGTGCGTGAAGGTCGTCGGCAAATTCGGATACTCGCTGTCCTGCTCCGAAACCGCGCCCCTGGGCCTTCGGGAGGGCGGTTCCGTACCGGCCCCCGCCTCGGCTGGCACGCGCATCGCCGCGCGGCACTTGTGGGGCGACAGTGATACCATCGCGTACGTCCGAAGCCTCGGCGGCCGCTGGGTGCAGCATCTGTCCGTGGCGAACGGGTTCTATCTGGTCGGCGACTCGCAAATTTTTCTGTTCTCCCACCACAACCTGAAGCCTGCAGGGGACTTATGAGTTACATCAAACGCGAAGATGTCCCGTCTTACCCCAGCGAGGTCGTGGTGCAGCTCGACACCGGCGCACTCGTTGCCGTGCAGTGCGAGGTGTCACGCTCGACGGCTGGCGACGCGGTGGTGTTCCGAGCCTCCGCGCGCTGGGTCGATGCGACGGGCGTCACGCAGTGTGACCCGAGTTTGCGCCCGGTAACGTTGTCCTTTCCGACGACCGTGCCGCCATCGGAAGTGGATCGGCTCGGCGTGTCCGTGCTGACCCGAGAGTGCATGATGCTGCTGCTCGGCGAGCCCTTGACGCCCGACGCGGATCATCCCGAATTGACCATCGTGCGCTGGAGCAGCGACATCCTCGCGCAGTGCAGTCTCCGCAACGCGATCGCCGCCGCCAGCGTGGTCGCCCCGTCTGCTAATGAGGTGTTGTGATGGGCGATTTCGTAACGGTAACCCCGGCCTTCATCGGCACCGTGCCGGGAGACAATACGGGCGAGACCGCGTACGCCGGCGCGGCGAAGTTCAACGCGAACGATGCGGCGCTTGCGGCGGCAGTGAACAGCCTGGCACTGAGCCAGACGGCCGGACAGATCGGCTTTGCCGACAAAGCCACCATGACCGCGGATCTCGCGCATGCGGACGGCACGCTGGCGCTGGTCACGAACGATGCGACGCCAGCCAATAATGGCACGTATCGCAAGACCGGCGCGAGCGGGTCGGGTAGCTGGGTGCTGTCGGCGGATCGGGTGACGAGCCTTGCGGCTTCATTGCCGGTGACGTACCTGCCCATCGCCGATGCGACGAACTTGTTCAACGCATCGACCATCACTGACGGCGCGGTCGTCGGGTCTGGCGGTAACACGACACCAAGTGCGGACTTCTATACGTCCGACTTCATTCCGGTGGAGCCGTCCACACAGTACACCTATTCGCTCGGAGCTTCAGAGAAGCCCTACGCTTTCTACGACGCCAGCAAGGCATATATCGCCCCGTTCGCATCGAACGTTAGCACGCTCACTACGCCAGCATCAGCCGCCTTCGTACGCGTAAGTGCTCGCCATTCGGACTGGGAGCCGGCGACATACATGTTTGTCCGAGGCGCATCGCTGCCGGCAAGTTATCAGCCGTATGTGGCCGTGAACACCGAGCGGAAAATCAACAAGAACGCCGCAAATGGGTACGCTGGTCTAGACGGTGATGGCAAGATTGCGGCGAAGGCTGTGCCCTTCTTTGACTCGCGAAACCTCTTTGACATCGCCGCGCTGACCAGCGGCATCTACGTCGATAATACCGGTACGCCGCAATCTGATTCCGGTTTTTTCACGACAGACTTCATCCCCGTTGTGCCGCTGCGCTCTTATAAATGGTCGACAACGGGAGTGCAGAAATACGCGACGTTTTACGATGCTTCCAAGGAGTTCCTGAGCGGGGCATTCTTCGTAGGGTCAGCGACCGCGCCTTCGGGGTCGGCATTCATGCGCATCTCGCCGCGAAGCAGCGAGACCCCGGCGGCGGCCTTTATGGTCGTGCTGGGGTCTGTGCTCCCGTCAGCGTATCAGCCATATGCGGGCACAGCGGTAGAGTGCCAGATAAACAAAGGCCGGCCGAATGGCTACGCTGGACTTGATTCGACGGGAAAATTGCCGATCGAGGCGCTTCCACCCCTGAGTAATCCGCTTGCAGGAAAGACTATTGCAGGCCTTGGCGACTCGATCACATGGGGCTTCATCCCGCGCAATGCACCGGGATACCCGGGACAGCTGAACTCGTGGCTGCCGCTGGCGGCGGCCACATTCGGCGCCAATTTCATCAATTACGGGATCACCGGATCAACGCTGGGCTGGAACGGCATCGGGTCTGGTCCGACAGCAAACGACCCCTTCACGCAACGATATTCGGCGATGGACGATGCGGCCGACCTCATTATCGTGATGGGTGGCACGAACGACGTGCGCAAGGGCGTGCCGCTGGGTGTGATGGGCGACACAGCCGACACCACCTACTTCGGGGCTCTAGATGTACTGTGTCAGGGGCTACTGAACAAGTACCGTTACACGCCAGGAACGACAATCGGATCTGGCAAGCAGATCATGTTCATGACGCCGATCAAGCTGCTGAAGCTGACAGACCCCAACGCATTGGATGCCACGCTGATCACCTACTGCGCGGCCATGAAGCAGGTTTGTGCTTTCTACGGCATTCCCGTGTTCGACGCGCAAAATCTGAGCGGACTTCAAACCAACCTTTTTCGGACGCTGCACGGCACTGAGACCGGCTACACCGACGACTACAACCCATACGTGACTGACGGGACGCATCCCACCCAAGAGGGGCACCAGATATTTGCCCGGGCGCTTGCTGGGTTCATTCGAACTCTGTATTGACCTGGCTTTAGCCGAGCAGACGCCGTCAGCGGGAACTGATGATCTGGGTCACCTGCGCCGTGCCCGGACAATTTCAAGCTGCTCCATGTACGCCGGCAACTGCGCGAGGATGGCCGGGTCTTCGGTCGGCTGGATGATCAAGCCTTTCTCGCGCTGCCCGCACGTCACCCCGGACCCGAAAGGGGTGACGTGCGATCGCCAGCAGAGGTTGCAGATGGCGAGCAGGCCGATGGATCACTTCCGATACCGCTTCCCCCGCCATCCACCCTTTGCCTTGATCGGCCAGAAACGCCCGTCGCGCGTCCTGGCCCAGTAAGGCATGGTGTTCATTTCGTCCTCGAACGCCTCGATCGAGCCGAAGCCCTCCGGCACTTCGCTTACATTCTCGTCGTAGACGTCCAGCACGATCGGGTACCCCGCACGCTCCAGTCGCACCTGGCCGTGGCGCAGGATGCGATTCGCGACGGCTTGGCAGCAGTTGTGGACGACCATCGGTCCACTGTCACCCCGCACGACAAAGCGGTGGCGTGGACCGCAGTCTAGGACGTCATAGACCCGCCGCGATTCTTCGGATCGGCGGGGTCGAACAGCCGCGCCGGGGGCCATCCGTTCGACACCCGGTAGTGAAGCGTGGAGTGCCCTATCCCGGAGGTCATGCTCGCTTCCGCGATGGTCATGCGGCCCGCCGGCGTGTCGACCACGTGGTTGACGCGCCTGTTGTTCCCGTTCACCCGCGCCGGTACCCAGCGGCAGTTTTCGGGGCTGTACCCCGCGTCGTTGTCCCGCCGGTCCAGCTGCAGCCCGGACTGGTAGGTCGGCCCCATGTCCTCCCAGAACGGCTCGAACCCCGTTTGCCAGCGCGCGCAGACCGTGATGCCCCGCCCGCCGTAGTTGCGCCACGCCTGATGCGACGGAAGCCGGCAGCGATCGCACATCGAGCGCCATACCGCGTAGGCCGGGTGCGCGCTCATGCCGTGCTTGCGCCTTTTCTCGGCCTGTAGGCGCTTCGTGGAGCAGCCGCAGTTCGGCGTGCGCCCGTGCTGCACGTCTTTCTTGATGTCCGAGCCGCACTTCAGACAGAGCCCGCCGCAGTCGCATTGGAAGAACCATTTGAGCCCGTGCCCCGTCGTCGGCCCCGGGCATAGCCCCGTCAGCATGCCGAAGCGTTGGCCGGTGAGGTCGGAGAATCTGTGATGCTGCCTGCCAAATCCCGGCATCGTTGAGTACCTCGTGGTCGGGAGTCATTGCCACGCCGTCGACTCGGATACAGGTTTGGACACTTTTGAACAGTGTCCCCGCGTGGCGTACAAACTCTACCCCGTCATGCACCTTGTCCGCAAGTGTAACCGTCTCGATGGGTTTCCACCCGGAGTCGGTCAAAACGAGCGTCCCTTCAGCGATGCAATTTTCAAGCAATTTTCCCGCATACGTCCACATCGTGATCCAGCCGATCGGGCCGGACTTCGGGTTCGTGTTGTACCCCTCGAAGCTGATCGCCAGCCCGCGCCAATCCTTCTCGGCGGGGTGCAGGCGCGGCAGGTGGTACGTGATCGTCGTCTCGTCCGGCAGGATCATGTCGAGCACGTCGCCCTGGCATATCCAGGACAGCCCGGAGTGCGTGCCGTCGAGGCGCAGGACTGGCACGAGCGTCCCCGGCGTGGTCAGCGCCTGCACAAGGCCGCCTTCGAGCCCGTAGAGGTACGGTTCGGTGCAGTCCCACGGCTTCACGTTGGCGACAAGCACCTTCGTGGTCGCCCACACCGGATCGGTCGCCAGATCGACGCCGCCGGCCGCCACCGCATACCGGTGGAACGCCACCATCGCCGGGTGCGCCTTCTGGCCGCCGCCGAGGAACACGATGCTGGGCGACGCCTTGCGCCACGCGGTGATCAGCTCGGCCGCCTCGGCATCACTGCCCTCGTAGCCCATCGCGCGCAGTGCGCCGATCCAGCCGAGGTATCCGCAGTTGTGGGCGATCAGGTAACCAGAGTCACTTTTGATCGTGAAACGGTTGTACGGCCCCGCGTTCAAGATATCGAACACGGGCTCGCAGTCGGTCGACTTCTCGCTGTAATTCCGCGATGGATCGGCGGTTGTCCATGTTGACGACGCGTGTGACGAATCGGAGGTTTCCCGGTTCATACCCTCGGTTGTTGTCGATCCGATCCATGTCGAGTTTTGGGGCGTCCCACCCTTCAACGGTGACGATGTACTCAAGAAATTTTCGTCGATCCTCCCGCCATTCTCGGTGCACGGAAATGCCTCGTGCCCCGTAGTTCTCGTACCCGGGGCATTTCGGGTTGTGACATCTGTTGATGGCGGCGTGTAAGCGTGCGTAGATCCTCCGTTTTGCCGTGTCGTCGAGCTTGGCGGCAAGGACGCCTCCGCGCGTCGTGGCTGCGGCGACGCGAGCACATTTCCGGCATCGCGTGGACGCTCCTTTGAGCAGGTTCCCGACCTGAACCGCGGACTCGACGCCGCAAGAGCATTGACATCGTGCAAGCCAGGCCCCACTCGACCCGCGGTAGCACTCCATGACGGTAATCTCGCCGAACCGGTCGCCAGTGCTTGGGAGAGGGCGCGTCCGCTTGAAGCGAGTTCGCTTGCCTCCTTCCACGAGTGCCTGCAGAGGAATCTGTGATCCGGGGTCGTCCGGATGCCATCCAGGTTTACGACCGTACGTTCGCCCCTTGCGATCAGTCCACCGTGTGTCACCCATGCCGCACCGTCCCACAACTTGTCCGTCAATTGGACGTCCACGATAGCCAAGAGCCCACGATCGGTCAACACTAAGGTATCCGCGCTGAGGCAGGCCAGTTCCGCCACCTTGCCTTTCTTGCGCAGGGGGTGGTGTTGATCGGTGTCCCTTTTGTACTGCAGCAACTCTTCTAGTGGCTTGTGAAACATCGTGGCCGCCGACGCTTCATAAATCTTGCCGTCCCCGAAGAACACGTCGAGACGCCATTGCTCGCCGGAGAGTGCCGCGTTCACGACGGCCTCGATCGCGGAGTAGTCGGAACAGATCAGATCGTGGCCGGGCGCTGCGACGAACAGCGGGCGCAGGCAACCGGACAGCACGCCCATCGCGTCGCCCCAGCGCATTTCGACGTAGGTGAGCGAGCGCGTGGCGATGTCGCGCAGCGCGTCCTCGGCGGCGTCGATGTTCCATTCCGTGACGTCCGTGACCTTCGGCGGCGGCATGAGCGTGAGGCAGTTCGTGCACGTCATGCTCGCCAATGGCGTCCAGCGCGCGCAGGCGGGGCACAAGCGCGTGGCTGGGCCGGAGTTGGGGAGATTGGTCGGCTGCGGCCCGGCGCCGGTCGGACGGCCCGTGCGCGCGCCGTGGAACGCGAACAGCTCGTGCAGTCGACCGCGCGCCGTCACCTGGCCCCGCATGGCGTAGACCTTCTTGACGCTGGCACTGCCCACGGCTTGCCGGATCTCCAGCGCGCGCTTCACCGCCGGCAAGTCGCGGACGCCGTGCAAGTCCTCATAGGCGAGGTACCGGTCCTCGCCGTCCTCGTCGCGCCAGTCGTGCGCCGCCAGCCACTCGTACCGGCGCATGCGCTTGAGGGCGTCCTGCACGTGGTCGTCGTCGAGTGAGTCGATGTAGAAGCTGCGGCCGGCGAGCCAGCCGATCATTTTCTGCAGCTCGGAACCCTTGCGCACCGCACCGCTCGTCAGCACGGCCAGCTCGTAGTTGTACTTGGCGTGGCATTCCTCGATCAGCGCGATGCAGTTGTCCACGCCCTCGACGTCGATGGCCACGCCGCGCACGTTACGGGGACGATCCACTTCGAGCCAGTATTCCAGCTCGATCGGCGAGAGGTCGGGCACGCGCGCCGACACCGACGCCTCGACCACGATGTCCTGCTCGTTATAGTCGGCGTAGCGGCCGCCTTGTTCGGGGAGGTCGTCGAGCGTGTGGCGCAGACGCGGGTCCGCTTTCGTCGGGTTGCGCGGGCTGGAAAAAATCTTCATCAATGCCGCGCCCTCGGGATGCTTGCCGGGGATGCCGAGCACGCTGGCCACGTCGTCCAGGCCGGGCGGCATCGACCACGCGCGGCCCTTCGCCTGGGCGCAGCGCACCTGGCGCAGCGGCAGCGGCGGGAAGCCGTAGCGGATGCCGACACAATTCCAGATCCACCACTCGAACGCGGAATTGAACGCCTCGATCAGGCCGCCAGCGCGGATGTGCTGCAGCAAGTCGAGCGGTAGGGGCTGGCCAGGCCGCCAGCGGCGCTTGCCGCGCCCGTCCTTCAGGTCGTAGGCCAGGCACAGGATCTCGGTCGAGGGATGCGTGGCGTAGACGGCCACGCCGACCGCGGGCAGACCGCCGCGGCCGTTGCTGGACTTGGCGGTCTTGATCCACTTGCGCTCGCCGACGTGGTAGACATAGCCCGCCTCGCTGTACGTCTCGAAGTCGAGATCCGGCAGGATGGTGGCCATGCCGAGCCCGGCGTGCAGCTGGTGGCCCGCACGGAGCGCGTGGACGGGTGGGGGTGGGGGTGGCGCGAGGGCGTAACTCATTCCAAGTCGATCCGAGGGCGGGCGCAGATAAGGCAGACGGTGGAGGCGGCACTGAAGCGATGCGAGCAGGACGTTCGCTTGTTGTCTTGCTCGGCGGTCGTATCGGTGATGAGGTCATTCAGCACCTGGACCGCGCCCATGTGGAAGTCCGCTTTCACGTTCTCGCTGCGGGCAAGCTTTCGCCCGTACTTCGAGTCGAGGTGCCAAGCGGCCTTCGCACGGCAGAACATCGCACGGCGCCAGTGCCAGAGACGGAGCTCGCGTGGTGTCACAGCAGCGGCTCCCCGGAATACTCGCACCAACAGCGGCGTGCGCGCGCCCAATGCCCCGCGAATTGCTTCGCGTTGACGGTTTGCGGCGTGCCGTAGAAGCCCGCCGTGGCGTCGCGGAAGGCGACGGCCTTGACGCGCAGTTCGTGGTCAGCGGGCAAACCGTCCGCATCGGCACGTGCGATCATTTTTTGATCGAGGCTGCTCATTTGCTCAAAAACTCCAAAAGGGCGGCGTACGCTTCAGTGGGCTTGCCGAAGTCGAACACCGGGATGTTGTGGGCGCGGGCGATGCGGATGGCCTGACCGGTGCCGCCCTTGCCGCTCGCGTCGACCGTCCAGCACGCCACGAAGGCGGACGGGGTGTGGCAGTCGCGGCCAAGCACCTGCTGGGTATTGCGGGCCATCAAGCGGCGCACGGAGGGCTTCAACCGGCCCCAATGTGGATGGTACGCGCGGGCGATGTCGTACGCCTCGAATGGCGGCTCCGTGAATGCGTAGCGCCGACCGTTGAACCCGGCCCACGGCAAGAAAATTTCCTTGCGGAGCGCACCCGTCTCGAACGCCGAGTCCGTCCAGCCACGCGGCCAGATTGATGAAGTGGGAGAGCATGTGCGGCGGCGTCTCGCGCGAGCCGATGCCTGCGTAATAGGTGGGCTGGATCACCGAGGCTTCCTCTGTTTCGGAGTGCAGCGCTTGACGCCGGCCATATCGCCCGCGCGCTTGTAGAGTTTCCGCGCCGTCGCGAACAGACCGTTGGCTTCCGCGATGCGGGCTTTTTCCAGCGTGTCGTCCGGGGCGCGGTGCATGTCTATCGGTCCGGGGACGACCAATCCGCCCCTGCCACGCGCAGCAGATTTTGTGCCGCCGTGTCGTAAGCGACTTCGGCGTTGGCGGCGTCTATCGCTGCGACTTCGACAGTTTTGCGAGCCTCCCGGTGGCATTCCTTGGCTTCGAGGAATTTTAGTTTCGCGTCTGCGGCAGCGATGGCGGCGCCCGGCAACGTGCTGGGGTCGGGCGGGGTGGGCGCTGAAGGTAGCTTCGCCTTCGGCCGCATGCTCGGCGCGGGCGTTCCGACAGCCCACGGGGCGGGGCCGAGTCCACGTTCCAGCAATGCCTGTTTCAGGTACATTGACAGGTCAAGTGCTTCCTCGTAGGCATCTTGCAGCGCGTTTCGGCCGTTGTGTGTGGTCAGGGGTTCACCGTATTCCGCGGTGCCTTTTTTGACACGCTGTTCGAGATCGCGTAGCACGTTGGGCAATACTTCGACTCGGTTCATCGTTACGGCCTCTGTTGCATGCAGTTGCGGAGCGTCACGATGTAGGACTCGTTCATCGTGACCAGGTGGGCGTTCTGCTCCAATACCGTGCGCAGGTTGTCGTCGAGCGGGCGCAGGCGATAGAGCAGCATGTCGGACTGGATCTGTGCGTCCGTGGCACCGGCTTGCGTCTGCCCGACCACGAAGGACACCGAATCCGCGAGCCTCCGGCAATCGGCCGCCCACGCGCGATCAAGTCGTGACTGGGCGTGCAGCGGCGGTACGGCGGCATTGAACAGGACGGGCAGGCCGAACACCATGAACGCGGTGTAGGCGGCGATGAGAAGCAAGACACGGATGGCACGCATGGCAAGTCTCCGAGTTATGTAAAAAGGCCCCGGGCGCGGGGGAGACGACACCCGGGGTAAACGGGACGAGTTACGCGGGCAGCATGTGGCCGTGCTGGATCAGCAGTTCGTCGGTCCAGCCGGCCTTGATGCACTGCTCGTAGTCCTGACCGTTCTGCATGCGGTCCTGCTTCGTGCGCACGGCCGGCGGCGGAGGCGGTGCGGCAGCGGCGGCCGGCGGCGGGGGCGGCGCAGTCGCGGCACCGGCAGCGAGCACGGACGGATCGGGCGTGACGGCGGTCTGCGTCGCGGGTGCGGGGGCCGGCGCGCTCGCGGCGGGCGGAGCCTGGGTCATGCCGACCGGCACGGCGGACGCGCCGGCGGGCAGCGCGGCATTGCCGAAGCCGACGGCGGACGCATCGGGGCCGTACGAGATTTCCGTGCCGAAGCCCTGCAGCGAGACGAAGCGGTGGTTGATGTACATGCCCGGCGACTGCGCCGGCTTGTTGTCCGCGATGTCGGCGTAGACCTGCACGAAATACCCAGGCTTGATGAGCGCCGGGTCGATCGCGGCGGCACCCTTCGAGTCGACGGTACGCGGCGCGAAGCGGCTGGAGAACCAGACAACCCAGTGGCCCTTGTAGCCTTCCTGGTCGCACGGTTTCTTGAGGTTCTTGTTCGGGATCTGCGAATCCCCGTCGGTGACCTTCCATGAGAAAGCCGGCTGCTGGTATTGGCCCTGCGGGAAAGCAGCGACGGCGGCGTTCCAGATCACGGCGCCCCACGGCGTCTGATTCCAATGCGCCTCGCCGCCCTTGGCGTAGGCGACGCCGAACGACCAGTCGGTGCCGGGCGTGCCGTCTTTGTTCGTGATCGGCGTGCCGTCCTGCTTTTTCGTGCGGCCCTCGGTCATCGAGCCGCCGATCAGGCGACCGACGGGGAAAAGGATGAGTGCGTTCTGATTGCTGCTCATTGCGTAGTTACTCCGGTACTAGAGAAGTGGTTTGTCGGAAGGTGGGTCAGCGGATCGGCGCGGGCTTGTCGAAGCCGGGCGTCGTTCCGTTGTCGAGGACGATGCGGTCGACGGTCGTGTCCTCGGCACAACGCTGTTCGTCGAACCAGACCGAATCTTTGTGTTCGCCATTGGCGGACTTCGGGGCGAGCAAAACCTGATTACAGCCGGTGAGGTATTCGACGCGGCCCACGGCAACGCCGCGGAAACCAGTGATCTTGTCGGTGAAGGTGCAACCAAGTGCCTTGCTCATTGTGAAAGTACCTTTTGGATGGTGGTGAGATTCACCGGCTTGAGTTTCATTGCTGCCGGTTCGCGAGAAGCGTATGCCAAAATGACGGACTCGTCAATACCCATGTCGATCGCCTGACGAGGGGTGCATGGCACGGTGCGCGCGATCGGTTTGTCGTACAGCTCGCCCAGCGTGATCGCCCGCTGTTCGTCGCTCCACCGCAGGCGTGACTGCCCCACCGTCATTTCCCAGCCCGGCACGTACTGGCCGCCGCGCAGGGCACTCTCCGCTTCGGCCTGCAGACCTTCGATGCGAGCCTCCAGCAGCGCTGCCGCCGCGCGGAGAGCCGTCAACTCGAAGCCCAATGCCGCAGGCGTGAGCTGGAAGGGAGTCGGCGCCGCGGCCACGTCGGCAATGCGGCCAGCGGCACGCTGCAGGGCCACGCAGGCGTGCCGCGCGGGGCAGTTGTCGCACCAGTCGCCGACGCGGCATTGCGCCGTACCCGACCGGGCGTATTCGGCGGCGTCACGCAGACGGGTAATGTGCGGCAGGATCTCCGCGCCGGTTGTCGTCCAGGTGCGGATCGGGCCTTCCGGCCCATACTCGCGAGGCTGGACGATGTGGCAACGGATTACGGTGTCGGGGCCGACCGCACCATTGAGCTTCGTGACGATCCCCGAGACGTAGCACACTAGCTGCTCGTTACCGAATACCTCGACGTAGCCGTGCCCGTATTTGTAGTCGAACACGTCCAGCTCGGCGCCGCTCCAGTGCCAGGCATCGGGCGTTCCGTCGCAGTCTGCGTGGATCGCTGGGCAGGTAAGGTGCTGCTCTATCACGACGTGCTCGTAGAGCGCCGGGCCACACACTTTACGGATGTGCTCGGCATACATCGTCGCGCCGATCTGCATTTCATGCGTGACCGGAAGATTCGTGTCCCCACAGATGTCCTCCGTGCCGAGCAGGTACCCCTGGTCGACCAGCATCGCCGCAACGTAGTGGGCTGCGGCGCCTTCGATCGCCTCGGGGCCGTCCGGTTCCGGCGGCAAGGCGGCGATCAGGTCGACACTCCCGCCGCAGTTGCTCCAGCGGTGAGCGCTACTCGGCGCTAGCGGTGCGTGCTGGCCGCTCACTGGATCACCTCGACGCAGCGTGACGAAATGTTCCAGCCGTCGATCTGCACCATCGGGCCCATGATCCACGACTTCGGAATGATGCGCTCGACAACGTACTCCTTGCCGATCATGGCGGTCATCGCCGGAACCCAGCCCGACCACTCGGTATCTGCGCGCACCATGCGTACGCGGTCGCCGACTTTCAATGTCGACATGGCTGGGCACTCAACATTGTGGGCGCCGATGTTTCCGCACTCGGCGCAAGGCTCGCCAGTTGCGGAACCGGAATCGGCCGGGCACACGTGGTCCGCTCCCGGGTCGACCCGTCCGTCGCAGGAAGTGCAGGTGTCGCTGCCGAAGTCGATCCCATGCGACCGCCGCACCTCCGTCGGCTTGCGCAGCAGGCGGTCGATTTCGCATGCGGCGAGGGCCGAGCCTTTGACCAGTTCGCGCAGGCGGTCGCCGGGCGTGGGCTTCCAGAAGCGTCTCCACGTCAGTGGCCACTGTGGCCACTCGGCGGGGAGGTCGTCAACCTCCGAGCGTGAGTCCGCGGGAAGCAAGTAGCACGCCGCAGCGCACGCTAACTCGTCGAACTCGTACGTGTCGTCGCCTGCAGTGGTGAAGCCTTCCACCTCGCGCACACGTTTCACCTCGTCGGCGATCAGGTCGAGCGCGGTTGCCGGTGGCAGCGGCTCACCCGGCTCGAACACGCGCGCGCCCATCGCCAGCGAAATCGCTTCGCGGCCAGAGTGGCCCAGCTGGTACGCCGCATGCAGCGCATGGGCGTTGCCGTCGTTCTCGGCGGTTCCGGCCATGACGCCGAGCAGGAAGTCCAGCATTTCCGTGTCGGTACGGTTCATGGTCAGAGTCCCAGCTTTTCGGCAAAGGTGGCGAACAGGTCGGGCCGCTTGCTCAGGCCCTCAAGACCGACCACGCCCAGCTCGGCCATCGCCGCGTTCTGCGCGTCCTTCGTGACCGGCGACTCGGCGCGGATGTGCGCGGCGTGGAGCCGTTCGATCAGTGCGGCGAAGGCCGAACCGCCGCCCGTTGCGCTCGCCGGCGGAGGCGGCGGAGGAATCTGCGACACCGGCTTCGGGTAATGCACGCGCAGCTCCGCGATGCGAGCCTCGTACACGCCCTCGGCCAGCTTGGAACGCTTGCGCCACGTGCCGTCCTTGACCTTGCCGTGGCTGCTCGAATGGATCGCTTCGTCCCACGGCAGGCCGTCGGCATCCAGCTCAGTCGAAGTACCCGGCGCGGCCCCGGGGGCATTGCTGGACGCAGGTGCACCCGCAGGCGACGGGGCATCCGCCGGCTCGGCCAAAGGGGCGGCACCTGCCTGCGCAGCGGCCAGGATCGCGGCGGGGTCATCTTCGACGCCGATCACAATGTCCTTGACGTCAAGGTCGCCGAAGGCCCCTTCGGCGTGGGTCGGCGGCCGATCCCGTAGAACGGCGGTGACGCCGGGCGCGGTCGTGACAGTCACCTCCACGTCGCGATCTCCGCTTGCGGCCTGTTTCAGGTCCGCGACAACTTCGTCGACGGCTTTCGCAAGAGCGGATGAGTCGACGCGGAGTTCGATGGTGTTGGTCGTGCCGGCGACGGGGATGCCATATATGCCAGCGAGGGCCGAAAGCACTTTCTGTGCCTGCCCCCGGGATTCGGTGCCGTCCAGTTCAAGTATCAGTTTCACGTAGCTCTCCAGATTGAGGGATGGGCGTTGACGGGAGCCAACGGTATCCCCATAATGACGAAGCTGTCAATACCTACCGCGAGAATTATTTGTGCCGACTCTCCGCCCCTACCAGACTCAGCTCGAAAATGACATTCACGCGGCTTGGGCCTCCGGGCACCGCACCGTGCTGGCCGTTGCGCCGACCGGCTCGGGAAAAACGTGCCTTTTCAGTGACGTACTGCTGAAAGAACCGGCCGCCAGCGCCGCCATCGCGCACCGCCGAGAACTGGTGAGCCAAATGAGCCTCACGCTCGCCCGCAACGGTGTGCGGCATCGCGTTATCGGCAGCAAATCCTTGCGGCAGGACATTGTGCAGATCCACATGGCCGAGCTGGGCCGCAGCTATTACGACGCGAACGCTCGCTGCGGCGTGGTCGGCATTGACGCACTCCCCGGTCTCAGCCCTTCAGACCCGTGGCTCGCCCAGGTGCGATTCTGGGTCGGCGACGAGGGTCATCATTTCCTGCGCGAGAACAAGTGGGGCAAGGGCATTGCCATGTTCCCCAATGTCCAGCGCGGCCTGCTCGTCACCGCCACGGCGTTCCGGGCCGACGGGCGGGGGCTGGGCCGCGGCGTGCTGCTTCCGAATGGCAAGTGGAGCAATGACGGCCTGGCCGACGCGATGGTGCTCGGACCGCCGATGCGCGACCTGATCCGCATGGGATACCTCACCGATTACCGCGTGTACGCGCCACCCTCCGATGTGGATTATTCCAGCGTCACCGTTGGCGAATCGGGCGAGCTGTCGCAATCGAAACTGCGCGCGGTCGTCCACAAGTCGACCACGATCACCGGCGACATCGTGAAGCAGTATTTACGCATCGCGCCTGGCAAGCGCGGCGTAGTGTTTGCGGTCGACGTGGAGGAAGCGGGGAAATACGCGCAGGCGTTCCGCGACGTTGGCGTGAGCGCGGAGGTCGTCAGCGCCAAAACGCCTGATGTGCTCCGCGCTAACCTGCTGCGCAAGTTTGCCCGCGGCGAGATCCAGATTCTTTGCAACGTCGATCTGTTCGGCGAGGGCTTCGACTTGCCGGCGATCGAGGTCGTCATCATGGCGCGCAAGACGGAGAGCAAGGCGCTATTCGATCAGCAGTTCGGTCGCGTGCTGCGCCTGATGCTCCCATCGGAGTTGTCGAGTCGGTGGGACGACTTCACCGACGACGAGCGCCGCGCGCACATCGCGGCCAGCTCGAAGCCCTACGGCATCGTGATCGACCACGTGGGCAACGTCGAGCGCCACCTGCCGCCGGACGCCCCGCGCTTTCACACCCTCGACCGGCGGGAACGCCGCGTCAAATCTGACGCACCGACCGACGTCATCCCCGTGCGGACGTGCTTGAACACCGAGCCGGTGTGCATGTACGTCTACCCCCGCACGGAGCCGAAATGCCCCGCCTGCGGGTTCCTCCCGGTGCCGTCGAACCGCTCCGACCCGGCGCATGTCGACGGCGATCTGCACGAGATCGACCCGGAGGTCCTGCGACGCATGCGGGGCGAGGTGGATCGGGTCGACGGGGCGCCGCGCGTGCCGCAGAATCTCGATCAGTACGCCCAGCAGCGCGTCAAGAACGTGCACTATGAGCGCCAGCAGGCCCAGCACTCCCTGCGCCACGCCATTGCGGTGTGGGGCGGCTGGCAGCGTGACCTCGGCCGTCCGCAATTCGAGCGCGAGCGCCGGTTCTACTTCGCGTTCGGCCTGGATCTGCTCAGTGCCCAGGCGCTAGGCAAAAATGATGCCGAGGCGTTGGAGGCGCGCGTGCGGAAAGTGCTGGCCGAAAATAATATCGTCGAGCATATTGACACCCCCGTCATTTTGGCGTAATGTGCGCCCTAGTTAACCGGAGACCCTGATGGAACCGACACCTGAATTGAAGGCCGTAATCCGCGTTCTTGGAACAGATACCGTCGAAGATATTTTCGACCGCGGCGTAGGCGACAAGGCCGTGGAGCAAGCGTTCATTGCCCATGCCCAGGAACTGCGCGCGGCGCTGCTGCCGTTCGAGCGCGCGGCGGAACTGTCCGAGGCGAAGCGCGCGGCGGTCGAGCGCGGGCAGCAACTGATCGAAGCGCGCCGGCAAGCCGACGAGCAGGCAGCGCAGTCGATCGGGGCGGGCAAGCCGGTCTATGTGCCGAAGCAGAACTTGTGGGAACATCTGCGCGCCTGGATCGGCCGGAAGATGTGGCCGTGACCGCCACCTACGCCAATACGCTCGACGCCTGGGCCGCGCGCTGGGGCGTCCCCTATGCGGCACTCGTGGATTTGCGCGACGCCATCACCGGGGCCACGACTCCGGAGGTTCCCGGCGCACCGGTCTCCGAGGCCGGCGTGCTGCAGGCGTTGCGCATCGAGGCGAGTCAGAAGGGCATGCGGCTATGGCGCAACAACGTCGGCGCCATGCAGGACGAGAGTGGGCGGGTCGTGCGGTTCGGCCTGGCCAATGACTCCAACGCCGTGAATCGGGTGCTCAAGTCCGGCGACCTCATCGGCATCCGGCCGATACTGATAACGCCGGAACACGTGGGCACCACGATCGGGCAGTTTGTCAGCCGTGAGGTGAAGTGGGCCGGCTGGCGCTTCGCTGGCGACGAACGCGAGGTGGCGCAAGCGTCCTGGGCGACCCTGATCAATTCACTCGGCGGCAACGCCGGCTTTGCAACGGGAGTGGGAACGCTATGAGGCACTGGGATTGGACCGACTGGATGATGCTGTTACTGGCGCTGGTCCCCGTCGCCCTGATCGTCGGGGTCGTGTGGGCGGCCATCGCGAGCGTGAATAGCCCGGTTATCGAGATCCCGAAAAACGAATGGGCCTGTACGCAGTCGCACATGATCCATTCGTTCATTCCCGTGTCCACCGGGAAAACTACCGTTCTCATCCCGCAGACCCGTTCGGTCTGTGATCGCTACGAGAGGAAAACGCCATGATCACCCTTCGCGAGTCGTCGAAACAGAACTGGAAGAGCAATACCAGCACCGAGCACATTAACGCCGGCTCGCTGCAGCGTATGGCGGACGCTGCGGAAAGGATGGCCTCGGCCCTGTCAGGGTTCACGGGCTACGTGCAGCGCTTGGAGCGTGAGAATCGTGCGCTGCGCACGCGCGTTCGCAACTTGAGGACGAAGAAATGAATGCCCTGGTGATACGTCACGTGTTGGACCTGCAGGAGGCCGCAATCCGCGAACAACTGATCGCGCTGGGGTGGACGCCGCCGGACGCGTCAAGCGAACGGGTGAGCTTACGAAATGCTGCCGACGACATCGACTCGGCCCTCGCGCAGAACGCGCAGGGGGACGGAATGCGGGCGCGTATTGGGTGCGATTCGGAATCGGAATGGTTCGTCGAACTTGTCGGCGTTTCTCTACACACCGTTCGCACCGCCAAGGTGTTCGACACTCGCGAGAAAGCCGAGGCTTACCTGAAGGGCATCAATCTGTGGCTCGAAGGCGGTGACAGTCCACTCCCTGTCGAGCGCGCGAGGGTGCCGGATGGATGGGTGCTGGTGCCGCGTGAGCCTACCGACGAAATGCTGACGGCCTACGAGTTTGACTGCGGGGCAGTGCAAAGTATGCGCAGAAGTGGATACGTCTGGGGTGCCATGCTCGCCGCCCGCCCGTCCCAGCCCACCGATGCGCAGGATGCGAGGAACGCGCTGATCCGTGGTCGTTCGCAGGACGAAGAGCCACGGGTTCGGCACATTTGTTCGATGGGCGTTGGCTGTGAGGAAGCAGGCGTTTGCTACGCCGAAGCGCACGGGCAACCCGATCAGTGCGGCAACCCCGCCACCCAGCCCAAGGACGCCGCCCAATGACCCTGGAATGTAGCGAATGCGAACGCGATCTGCGCGTTGGTCATGCGCCGGACTGCAGCCGCGCCCCTCGCAAGGCTGACCGCACCCGTAAGACCGTGCCGGACGGCCTGGACGCGGCGCTGCGGTCAGGCCGGTACACCGCCGCGCAGATCGCCGAGCGGTTTGACCGGTCGCGGCAATGGGTCGCGCGCCGGGCGATCACGCTGGGGCTATCCGTGCCGCGCTCGGTGCGTGCCGACCTATGGACGGCCGCCGAGGACGCGGTGCTGACCGCTACCGAGGGCGCCTCTCTCCAGACCGTGCGCCGGCGGCTATCCCGGCTGGGCTTCCCGCGTACGGAGTCCGCGATCCGCACGCGCCGCAAGACGCTCCATCTGTCCAACCGCACCGAGTTCGATCGCGCGCACCCGCTGGTGCACTGGATGGACGCGCTGGGCGTCGGGCAGTCGACGATCGAGCTGTGGATAAACACCCGCTACGATCCGCTACCGAGCAAGCGGGACGGCGCGAACCGATTGATTCACGAGGATGATTTCCGCGCATGGATCGTGCGCAACCCGTCGCGCCTGCGCCTCGGCCAGATCCCGCCGGCCAGCTATCCGTGGTTCCTTGAAATGCTGACGGGCATCGCGCCGTCGGCCGAGTATTGACGGCTTCGTCATTCTAAAGGTACCCTTCTCCAGAATTTCACATCATCCGAGAATGCCGTGAGCAAGCACCAATCCCCCGACGACCGGCGCGCGCAGATCCTCAGCGCGGCACTCAAACTGGCCACGAAGCACGGCTACACCCACCTGACCCGCAAGATGGTCATGGACGCCGCGGGCCAGGCCGAGACGATGCTGTCGCGCTACTTCGGCACGATGGTCGACTTCCGCAAAGCGCTCATGCGCTACGCCATCGCCCAGGAAAACCTGACCGTGCTGGGCCAGGGCCTGCTGATCGGAGACAAAATCGCCAAGCGCGCGCCGGAAGCGCTGCGCCAGCGCCTCGCCGCTTCGATCGTCTGAGGCGGTCATGCAGCAACTGCCCGCGGCGCTCACCCCGCTAGGCGCGTATCGCCAATTCATCGGCTATCGCCTCGCCCCCGATCCTGACAAGCCGGGCAAGACCCTCAAGAAGCCCGTCAGCGTGCACGACGGGCGCACGCACGACCCGCACGACCCGACCGCATGGGTATCCTTCGACGAGGCGGCGGCGTGGCTTCGGCGCATGGGTGGTGCTCCCTACGGCGTCGGATTCGTGTTCACCGCCGCCGATCCGTTCTGGTTTCTCGACATTGACGAGGCATGGGACGGCTCGCGCTGGTCCGACGTGGCCACGTCGATGTGCTCCGAGCTGGACGGGTGTGCGGTGGAGGTGTCGCAGTCCGGGCGCGGCCTGCACATCTTCGGCACCGGCGCGGTTCCCTCGCACGGCTGCGACAACAAGGTGCTCCACGCTCAATTCTTCACGGAGCGGCGGTTCTGCGCGCTGACCGGTACCCACGCCAGGGGCGACGCCTCGCTCGCGCACCCAGGCATCGCAGCGTTCGCTCAGCGGCATTTCCCGCTGCCAGCGGCAGACCGCGAGAACGACATCAACTGGTGGAGTGACGCCCCGGTCGAGGACTGGCGCGGCCCGGACGAAGATGAGGCCTTGATCGAGCGCGCGATGCGCAGCGCCAGTGCCGCCTCGCTGCTGGGCTCGCGCGCTCGATTCTCTGACCTGTGGGATGCCGACGCCGCCGTGCTGGGCCAGTGCTACCCGCCTGACCGCCAGGGCGACGCGTTCAACGCCTCCGTGGCCGACGCGGCGCTCGCGCAGCACCTCGCGTTCTGGACGGGCAACAACGCCGAGCGCATCGAACGCCTGATGCGGAAAAGCATGCTTTTTCGTGACAAGTGGGACGCTCGCGACGACTACCTGCCGCGCACGATCCGCAAAGCGTGCGGCATGCAGCGCGAGTGGTTGCAGGATGCCCCGCCGGCGGCAAGTCCGTTCGAGGCGCAGGCACGCGCCGCGGCCACGCAACAGCCGGTCGCGCAGGCGCCGGTGCGCGTCACCGACTCGACGATCCTGCACCCGGATGACCAGGTAACGTTTTTCTCGGGATGCGTCTACGTGACCGACGAGCACCGCATCATGGTACCGGACGGCACGTTGCTCGACTCGGCGCGGTTCAACGCGCGCTACGGCGGCCGGGTGTTCGTGATGAATGCCGAGAATACAAAAACCTCGCGCAAGGCGTTCGAGGCGTTCACCGAGTCGCAGGTGTACCGGTTCCCCCGCGCCGACTCGACGTGCTTCCGCCCACTTCGCGCCTCGGGCGAACTGGTGCGCGAGGATGGCCGCGTGCTGGTCAACACGTGGGTGCCGATTCCGGTGCCGCGCGCCGTCGGCAACATCGACCGGTTTTTCGCGCACGTGGCGAAGATGATCCCCGACGAGCGCGACCGGATGATCCTGCTGGGCTACATGGCGACTGTCGTCCAGCACCAGGGTCACAAGCTGCAATGGGCGCCGCTGGTACAAGGCACGACCGGCAACGGTAAGGGCATGATCTTCACGGCGGTCAAACGCGCGATCGGCAAGCCCTATTGCCACTCGCCGCGCGCCGACCAGATCAGCAACAATTTCAACATCTGGCTCGCCGGCAACACGTTCTACTCGGTTGACGAGGTGTATATTTCCGAGAAGCGCCTGGATCTGCTCGAAGTGCTCAAGCCGATGATTACTGAGGCGGAGGGCTTGGAGGTCACGAAAAAAGGCGTCGACTCGGGCATGCGTGATGTGTGCGGCAATTTCGGCTTTCAGTCGAACCATCAAGACGCGCTGCGGATGAACCAGCACGACCGCCGCATCGCGCCATTCTTCACCGCGCAGCAATACCCCGAGGATCTGATCCGCGACGGCATGCCCGAGGACTATTTCACCGACCTGTTCGACTGGCTCAAGGGTGAGGGCAAGTACGCCGGGCAAACGTCGGGCTACGCGATGGTCGCCGAGTGGTTGTGGACGTGGGAGATCCCCCGCGAGTTCGACGCGCGCCGGCATCCACGTGCGCCGCGGACCACCAGCACGGACGCCGCGATCGTCGCGGGACGCGGCCGGGTCGAGCAGGAAGTCGCGGAGGCCATCGCGCAACAGGAAGTCGGGTTCAAGGGAGGCTGGGTGTCGTCCGGCTTCCTGCGCAAGGCGATCGAGCGCAGCGGCACGCACCTGCCCCTGGCCAAGCACGGCGACGTGATGGCGGCGCTGGGCTACGTGCCGCATCCCGGGCTGAAGGACGGACGCGTGAACAATCTGATCGTGCCGGACAATGGACGTCCGCGCCTCTACATCCACAAGGACGCCGCTTCCTTGTTCGCCCTCGGTGGCCCCGCCGAGATCGCTGCGGCCTATGTCGCGGCCCAACTGGAGTAAAAAGCATGCTTTCTCGTCGTCTGAAATACGTCGTCGTGCACGTCCTGCTCGCATGGGTTTGGTACGCCGCGCTGGTGCAACACGTGGTCAGCGCGCAGCGGATGCTGCTGTTCTTCACGTGGTTTTTATTCGCGGTGTCCCTGTTGTACCTGAGCCCAGACTTGCGCGCCCGATGGAAGCAAGAGCCCGCTACGTGGCCGCCGACGGTGAGCCGTTTGCTTAACTTGGCTTTCCTGGTGCCACTGGTATGGTTCGGCTGGTGGTGGACCGCCTGCGCCTACCTGTTCACGTGGATAATGATGGATGCGATGAAAAGAGAGGCCGCCAAGCGCGCCGCGGGACTTCGGCCATGACCCAGCCACGCCGACCAGACGAGATCGCCCTGTATGCCGCGCTACGGGCTCTAGGTGAGCCGGACACGTACGGCCAGCTACTGTGCTTCAGCTCGATGTGGGACGTCGCAGCGGGCGCGCTGGACATGCCGGTGAAGCGCGCGTGGTACTTGGCCGACAAGTGGGAGCGCAAAGGCTGGTACGAGCAGAGCAGCTTCCCGCCCGGCGGGTGGTTCACCGAGGCCGCGCCCGAGCACCTGGACCTGCGCGACGCCAAAACGTGAACCCCAAGGCTCGACGCACATTTGGGATTTGGGCTCGACGCACATTTAGGATTTGGTCAAAGCGCCCCGTGTCGCCGGGGCCACGCGCGCCTTTCGGCTTGCGCAGCCTGTTTGCGCCCGCGGACTCGCCCCGCGGGTAGAGGTCGTCACAGTGCCACAATGCGGAGCTCGACGCACATTCGGTATTTGGCCGCGGCATGTGCCGTGCACCGGTACGCCACGCCGCGCGCGAGCCGGTAGCGGCGCCCGAAGCCAGGCGGCCGGTACATCCAGGCCCCGGGCTGACGCCACCACGCGGCCTCACGTGCGAGCCGGCGGCGGAAGCGTAGAGGGTCGGTGCGGCGCGTCATGGTGCGCGCTCGGCCGGCATCGGACACCAGCACAACACGCCACCTTTGCATGCTCTTACCTCCCGTAAAGTGGTTCAAAACCGCTGGGCGCGAAAAAGGTTGCCCCATACGTCATGCCACCACAACGCAACGTCGCCGCAGGCATGCAGGCGATACGGGCCGCACGCGCACGTGCGGCCGCCAGCGTCATTGTGTCCGCGCGATAGCGAGAGCGGATCAATTTTGCTTGCGCCGTGCCACGCGTCGCCATTACCTGCCGCGCGAAAGCATAGTTTTCAGCCGCGCCCTTTCGCAGTGCGGTCTTGATGTCCATCGTCGTCTCCCGTTGTGTGCCACCACTACGCCCGGACGGTCGCCAGGCGCAGGGATTGCGCACAACTTAGCGGTGGTCAATCCGGTACGTGAAACCCGGCCCGTCCCACAATGTGCAGCGGCTAATTGTGCGGTGCCAGTTCGTGCTATTGACGTACCGCCCATCTTTGAAGCGGTCGATCTTCGGATTCGCTTCGCGGTATTCCGGCAGTGGCTTTAGGTCGGCCGGATAAAAGTCGCACTCATCGCCGCCTTGGATCATGCGAACCGTAACCCGATCCGAACCCGGCGAGCATCCCTGCAAAACGTATCCGTTGCCTTTCGGCGTGACTACCGGTTCCCCTTTCGCGTACTTGATCATCATCATTCTCCAGTTATTTACGTGCCGGACGCCAGCGCGTCACACTCCAGCCTTCCGGCCACTCTCCCCACGGGCCGACATAATCGGCGAACCGTGGGAACCCGTCGACTAGGCGCACCAGGCGGGCGCGGATCATTTGGCCAGCACTCGCAAGGCACGCGCGATATTTGTCGACGGAATGGCGAAAGGTATCGCGCGCACTTCGGGATGATCCAGCATTGCCGCGGCGATCGTCAGCGTTTCGCGTCGTACCTGAACGTTGCGGTCATAGTCGGCCAGTGCGGTTAGCACGACGGACAACAAACGATCGCGCTCCGGTTTCGTGGCCAAATTTGGTAACGTGTTCGCGCAATCGCGCAGCGTTTCGGTGAGCTTGTTAGCTGTCGTGGTCATAATGCGAGTGTTCCCGGTTTGCGGTGAGGTAACCATAATCACCATCGGCGTGCGCGAATTCCGCGCCACGCCATGAACGCCGGCCGCGTATCCAATCAATCATGATCGCGTGAGAATTGAAACGCGCTTCGCTTGTGGCGCCGTTCGCGTAAGTGACGCGAACTATCCCGGCCGGATCGTTTTCGTGGTCGCGGCGCAGGCGCGTTTCAACCTTCACGACGGGAGACACGCGGGCATAATCACGCATTCCCCGAAGGTTGCGCGATTGCCGAATCACGCGGCCGTTTAGTGTGATCTTGGTTCCGTCACTCATACCTTCACCATCTTACGTGCTGTCTTGAGGTCGCGGAGTGCGGAAGTGAGCCGCGCGGTCTCGCGGTCGATCGCGTCGCGCAAAATTTCCGCTTCGCGCGCCTTGGTGGCGGCACAAGTGTCGTGGAACTGGCGTTCCGCGACGGCTTTGCTTGTCGTCATGTTTTCCAATTCCACGCGGTCGCCGATGACGCGGCCGGTCAGATCGTGGACGTTCACGCGGTAGCCCTTGCGCGTGCCGCTGGAGTCCATGTCCGCGCGTTCCAGCGTCACCAGGGCGACACCGCTGTCGGTGACCGCCATACGCGACACGCTAGAGCCGAAATAGCGCAGCGTGCACGGGTCGAAGTAATGCGTGCGGCCGGACATGGTGCGCGTACAGGCTTTCGTGGTCGATTCGCTGTTGTAGACGCGTTCCAGTTGGCGCAGGCCGGACGTGCGGATAATGTCTTGAAGGTTCATGGTTTCAATCCTCAGTGTGAGCCGGCGCGGGCGCTGGCAGTCTGCAAATCGGTAACGCCCGCAACGCTGAAAACGCGAGTAACGCGTTTCGCGTCAAGCAAGCGAGCGCCGCGTGCGATATGCCACGCTTCAAAGCCGCGTTTCTTGCACTCATCTGCGGCGATCGCACGCAGATTAGCGTCAGTGTTTCGGCCGTCTAAATGGATAACGGCACGATCGCCGCACGCTTCCACAAGGGCTCCCGACAGGTCGCGAGAATGAAAGATTGCGTAAAGTGCCATGGTCTAGGCTCCAAAGTATTTGATTGCGGCGATCGCCAGTGCAACGCCGGCGGATATGGCCAGCATGGCGCGGATGATCGCGGGCCAGGCGTTGACGCACGGACGCGGCAGGGGCGCTGCGGCGCAGGTGAAGGTGGGGCGGCGATTGCGCAGGTCTTGGCGGTTCATTTGTTCAGCTCCTCCGCATGACTCGCCGCGTCGCGCTTGAACCGATAATTCCCGCACGTGCGCCCGTTCTTCAGGTACGACGGCGCCGATCCGTGCGCTCCAGTCCAAGCCAAGCAATACCAGCGGATGCGGCCTTTGGCATCGCGTTTGCTTACCTCTACTTTCCAGCTCGGCGCGGTGGCGAGTTTTGTGGTTGTCGTGGTCATTGGCTCGGTCCCTAGTAAAATTGACAGATGTGTCATTTTATCAGTAAAGGCGTTCGACGCGCAATACGTCGCCGCGAATCAGGGCGGCCGCTTCACATGCGGCAATGGCGCGGTCTTGCGCATCTTCGGCATCGGCGGCCAGGACGCGGACTTGGTGCGGGCCGATCGACCAGCCGGCGCCCGTCGTGCACACCCGGGCAAACGTCACGCGATAGGCCACGTGGCAACGCACCGCAGCGGCATCCTGCAGGGCCAGGCGCGCGGCGGTGACCGCAGACATAGCGGCTTCCGCGTCACTGGCAAAGTGCATACACGTAACGTCCGGTTTGTGCAGATCGTGCGCCGCTTGCGCGATGGTTCGCGCGTCGTTCGCGGCGCGTTCGGCGTAGGGCAGGACAAGGCGCAGGGCGTCAAGAATGGGGGTTTTCATTGCGGGCGATTCCTATTAAACGGCAGTCAGGGTGCGAGCGCCGGCGATCATCGCGCGGGCCTCGGCCAGATAGGCCGCGCGGCAACGCGGCAACGCATCACAACGCTCGGCGCATGCGATTAGGTAGCGAGCCTGAGACAGTTTGCGGTAGGCGCGGCCCGCGTCACGCTGGCGGGTTTCCGCAGACATCTGCTTGCGGTTCACGTATCCCGCTGCGACGACGACGACAACGGCCGGGGCGAGCAGGAGGGCGAGGAGGGTGAGCATGGCGGGCGATTCCTTGTGAGCGGTGCGAATAGTTATGCAACGGGCGTGCCAAGTGTGCGCACGTTGTAGCGAAGGGCGGCACGTTGTGCGCTCTGGCGGTGCGCATAGGTGCGGGCATGCAGGATGCGGAAGGCGCCGTCGATCGTGGTCAGTGCCTGCCAGTTGCCGCGGGCGTTGCGATGGTAGGCATGGGTGGCCTGCGCCTCACCGGCGGCAATGCGCGCCTTCACCTCACCCCACGTGCGGCGCCAGCTGTCCAGGGCGTCACGTGCCAAGGCTTGGTCACCGCGGGCCAGGGCGTCACGTGCAATGTAGAGGTAGCCGCGAGCTGCGTGGGCCAGCGTGGTCGTGTCTAGGCGGATCGTCATGGTATGCGCTCCCGTGCCGCGCCGTCGTGGCGGGCTTCCCTAGACGTAAAGCAAGGGGCGTGCCACGTGGTGTAGCGCGGTGCGCCGGGCCCGACGGGTGACGGATCACGTCACGTGCTGACCGGGATGGTCACATGCTGACGCTGCAGGTCGGGGGTAATTACTGTACGGAAAATATTTCTGGTTCACTTATTAAATAGTGGACTGGACGGTACACTATTGTCCGCTTTTTCGTTATGAATCAATGGGTTACGGAAAACAGGGGCTGCGCTGCGCCTGGAGGATTATTTTTCGGAGGGTAGGGGCGGGTGAGAAGTTTTCCGCTCCCTCGGCCCTGACAAATAAAGTCCCAATAAATACTATAAATACTAAGACTCAAGAGGGAGACTCTAGGCTATCTCCGAGCCAGAGGGAAGCCGATGTAGCTCGAGTGGTGCTGCGCGTACGGTATCGACGGCTCACCGTATCGTATCTCTCGCTAGCTCTAGTGTCCGCACCACAGGTGCGAGTGAGCAGGCGATTGTAGGGAGTCATGTACAAGACGTCTTTCCCCACCAACCGTAAGCATTCCGTGTTTATTTTACATCGGGCAGAGCCTGAACACCTTTGTTTCTACTACTGAAGGAAGAGTCAGGGATCCTAGACACCGCGACGTCGGGAGGGCTTAGTCTATGCAACAGCCATGAGGCAATAGCAACACAATAGGGATAGCTGGGGGGCAAGGAGACTGGTCTTAGCGAGGATGGGGATCCACTCCCTAACTGGATTACATGACTTGGATGTCGTGAAGGGCATTTATATGGGGGCGTGAGAGCCCGATTACAAGTGCTTGCAAGCCGTGGGACAATTTCATCATTTGTGACGGTCCCCGGGTCATTGTGTTATTGTGTGGGTAATTCCGTATTCACACCTAGAGTCCGTAAAAGGACCTGTGACTCAATTGGGTGCCGCCCGAGGGGCGCCACAGTGTCTTCCTGTCATGAGACAATGTCGAGGTCAGAGTAGTAGGCTACCGTAGGCACCATTGTGCTGGGGTAGTTGGGCATCACCACGGCCGAGGTGACCGAATGACGTAGGCACCACTTGTCGCTGGAGCGGCCAGGTGCTGTTGAGACTTGAGTGGTCGAACGGCGTGAGCATCACCATGACTAGAGCGACCAAAAGCCGTTGAGCTCAGGATTGTAGGGTGCCGTGGGCCCCGGTGGGATTGGAGTTGTTGAGCGATCGGGCGTTACGGATCCCGATGTGATTGGGGTAGTTGGCAGTCGGGTGTCGGGGATCGTTGTGACTGAAGTGGCTGGCAGTCGGGTGCCGGGGGCACTGTTGTGACTGGAGTGCTTGACAGTCGGGTGCCAGGGGCACCGTTGTGACTGAAGTGGCTGGCCGTCGGGTGCCGGGGGCACCGTTGTGACTGGAATGCTTGACAGTCGGGTGCCGGGGGCACCGTTGTGACTGAAGTGGCTGGCAGTCAGGTGCCGGGGGCACAGTTGTGACTAAAGTGGCTGGCGGTCAGGTGCCGGGGGCACCGTTGTAACTGTAGTTGATGGGCCGCACTGGACCTTGATCCATGTGCTTGGGGCCCGTTGATAGAGGTAGGGGCCTGGCGCTTCATCTTGCGCCGAGACTTGTAAAGTATGCCCATTGTCCGCGTAACAGCACTGAGGGCACGCTTATCGATGTGACATCGAAGTGACACACGATCATCGAGGCGGGGAACCAGGCCGAGCGCCTTGATTGAGCCGTGTCTGATGGTGTGTGACCCTTGGGATAGAGACTGGACAGGGTGCTCTCATCGAACAATGTCTATATCATGCACAAATGTCGAGGCAGGGATCTAGCAAGGTGCCTCGATCGAGTGACGACTAAGGATGCACAACTATCGAGGCAGGGACTGATAGGGGTGCTCTCATGAAGCGGCATCTGGGTCATGCACGAACGCCAAGGCAAGGTCGAGCCAGATGTTCCCGTAGAGTGGCGTCTGGGGGCGCGTAACTGTAGAGGCAGGGCTCGGGCAGAGTGTTTTCACCAAGCGGCATCAGGATCATGCACGACTATCGAGGCAGGGCTCGCGCAAAGTATTTTCACCAAGTAAGATCTGGGGTCGCACACGATTATCGAAACGACATACGTTCATCACCACTGGGGGCCACCTTTTGGGAGGTGGGTGTTTGGACGCCGTATGAGAGATGCCCATGCGACATGCCCTCGGTGTGAGCCTAGCAAACACACACACGAATCTCCCGGAGATGGGTGTTTAGGCTAGACGTCGTGTGAGGGATGACCATGCGGCATGCCCTCGGCGTGAGCCTAGCAAACACACACACAAATCTCCTTCCCGCCCCCGGACAGGTCTCTCCGACCCCGGATCTTAATAAATAGAGGCCTTGGGGGGGCTTTGAAGCCTCGTTTGCTCTTCGGAGAAGCGAAGACGCGCTCCTCCTTATTCGTTTGTCGTTCTCCTCATGCCGTAGGCCACGAATGGGAAATTTGTTGTTGTCCGTGCCTCGTGGTACACGTGTGAGGGACTTTATTTGTGGTGCGTAGACCTCCTTTTGCGTCTCCTTTGTTCTTGTAGAAGCTTCCCTTGCTCGTAGTCACACGTTCAAAGGAGGGAGACTTTATCCCTTAGGGATTTTACCGGAACTACACGATCTTGACAACCGTCGTAGATTTAACCCGGCTCTCGACCGTCTCGATTGCTGCGAGGGGCCCATGACTGTAGCATTAGGTAGGCTATGAAGTCTTAAATGCATGGGGATACTCCGCGGGGTGGCGATACGCCACATGTTCAACCCGTGCGTGGAGATATTCCCTAAACAGGCGATACGCCGAATGTAATTGTAGACCTCGACCAATGCGGGGCTAACATGGCGGCCATGCCGGTTTGATCTGTTGAAATAAATCCCGTGTGCAACAACTTTATATGTGTGTTTTATTGAAAAACAGACCAAACCTGAATTATTAAGATTCATTAGATTTCACACAATTTTGCTTTGAATCTGTTCTTAAGAACTTGTAAACAAAATCTGAATAAAAAGTAACTATTAATAGCGTTATAAGCTTGTACATTTAAAATTTATCCACAGTTTGTTGGGAAGGCCTGTTCCCAGCCCATTTGATGTCCAAACAGAGTTGGAAGCCTAGGACCAAGCCAAATTGTTTGTGTTCCATTCAGTTTGCCCTCCATAGATGTTCACTTTGGTTTAATTTGAAGAAAATTTCTACCAAGTGTGGATCAAAACAATCTTTGTGCACCCCTTACATTCGACGCAGCTTCTGTGTCTCTGTGTGTGTGTCTGTCTGTCTCTCCCACCCTACCTGACGATGGTCAACACTGTCACACTGAGCAAGTGAGGTGATGGATGGCCTCCAATGTGCACACGGTCTTTCGATTGACTCAACAGTTTAGTGGGCAGTGTCTCCCAAATTGGTTTGGCCGGCTGGTGATTCAGATTGAAATTGGAAATTGGTTCATTTGGGAAGGCTGGCAAATAATGGATTGGATAAGTATGGAAAAGCCATAGTGGTAGGAAGACTCACCCAAGGTGTAGATATGATTAGTTCCTGAAATGTACTGGCAGCTTCTTGCAATTGTGGGATTGAAACATGTCTTCTCTTTTTGTTTCTAGATGGTTGAGCCTTGTTTTATTTGCGCTTTGCATGGGAAGTAGATCAAGGTAAAGGGTGAAATCCAACTTGACTAATGGTTTAAGCTTTGAATGATAGTGTTAATTAATCATGGAAGTGCATAAGCACAATGAATAAACAAAGTTAATGAAACATATTTCTATTAAAAACAATCAAACTTTATTGCCCTACCTATGTCTCTACTACATTATGAAACTAAGCTAAATTATAATGCTAGGCTTACATCCTTACCCAAACCAATGGCCAGCAGTACCAAAAGGAAAGCAAAAATACTAAATTGGCATCCTTAGTCAAAACCTACCACATCAGAAATACTAAAAGAAACACAAAAACCTAATCCAGAGTTTTTTGAATGAGCATGAACTAAATTTATTGTACTCTGTTTCCTGCTGTTGATCATCTACTGCAAATCATGATAGCAACCCTTCTGGCTATCTTTCTAGGAAGCTGAAAGCACTTAACAAAGAATCAAGAATCGGGCTGATGCTTGGAGGAAAGTGAGAGATAACAAAAGAGGAAGATTTTTTCAGAAGATTGCATTAACGGGAGAGATCGAAGGAAGATAGGGTGTTAAATCTGGAGAATTGAAGTGATGCCTATGGCTGTCTGAATATTTACATTGACTAAGGGAAGAGTGAGCTACATGGAGACAAAAACCCAGACTAACACAGATCCAAGAGCGCCAAAGTTTGGCCCCAGGAGTAGTTACGCCGTGGTGGAGCGAACACCTCACCCCTTCGCTGAAGGCGTGAGCGCTCTCCTGCCCTAGTAAGTTATATATCTGGGCTAAGCTAACTAGCTAGGGAAAAAGAGAAAGAGAAAATGAAGTCACAACTTAGCGGCAAATAAAGATATTTCATTATCATGAAGTGGAAAGATACATGATTACTCGAGACATCTCCCGAGATACACAAAAGTCCACTAGCAAAAAAAAGGGGAAGGAAAGAGAAGTCAACAAAAGGGGCTACTGCAACAGATGTTGGAAGATGTCCTCCAACTCCAAAATGCCCAAGAAGGGGTGACAGGTCAGCTTTTGCAATTGAGACTCTGCGGCTTCCAGCTATGACAGTTTCTCTTCAAGAGAGGCGGCTTGTCCTTCGACCAATTCAACCTCCTCCACACTCTGGACTTCCTGACGTTGGGTCTCCTGTAGCTCTACCTTGGCCCTAGAGAGTTCAGTGCATGGTTCAACTATCCGGGCTGTCAAGAAGGTCTGGCACTGCGAAGAAGTGCTGGCCGCATCCCTCATCTGCTCTGTAGTCCCTCTCAAAGAGGCAAGGGTGGTTCGGCAATCGGCTCATTCCAATTTTATTGCCATCAGTTGATCAGCTACTTCTCGGCCAAGAAATTCCTATCTATTCACATATTTCAGTAGCAATATTACCTGTGGCATCCAATCGTCCATGGGGCAGCCAAAAGCCAGTAGCGAGCGGGAAAGGTGCTCCACCAAGCCCCTCAGTTGTACATAAGTCAAGTCTCGGCTGGCTGTTATGGTCTGCTAAAGGGTTCCTAAGAAGTGCCATACCAGGTTGCTCGATGACTGCAGACCAAGTGGTGACGTCTCGGGAAGCTGGAAATCCACTCTGCTATCCACGGCAGCCTAGATATCATCGCTCATCTCGGAGGATGATGATGGCAAGATTTCTATGGTACCTTCACTAGAACCAACCCCAACAACTGATGTAATGGGCAAAGTCTCGACAACAGCAACCTCCTTGCCAACCCCTCGAGGAGGAGCTGCACCAGGAACCTCAATAGCCGAGGACACTTGCTCTTCGCACTCAGCCTGGCTGACCTCCATAGAGGCAGTTTCAGTAACAAGAGCCAAGGCCCTGGAAGCCCTGGCTTCTCCTTCAACAATTTCCCTCGCTTCTATCTCGGGAGGACTACTCTTCCTCCGGGGTGGCTCTTTGTTAGCATCAAGTGGCTGAGATTCCACGACTTCTGTCGATTCATCAGCCCCTACAATTATGCTAGGTCCCTCCAGGCCTGCTGCCTCAGTATAATCCTTGGGATATCGCAGAGCAATAGGCCACAAGACAGGCGGGAATGTCGGTTGGCCCGCACCTAAAGTCGGGTGAGGTATCTACACAGTTATAGTTGGCAGTACCACCTCAATCTGCACCACAAATACAATATGCTTCAGGCAGCTGATATAAAAATAATGAGAAGAATTGTGAAGGGAAGACGGCATAGGATCCCCTACCTCAGCCGGCACTAAGCTCAAGTTTGCAATGACGGCCCCCGTAGACACGGTGCCCTTGCCCACAAGTTGACCAGATGGCCCAAAGCTGCTCCATGCCAGCCGGGGAGGACTAAAAGTCGTATAGTCACTTTTGTAAGCTGAAGATGTCCTGACATCTTCAGCCTCCATCTCAACAGGTGGGAACTCCTCGTCATTGGAGTCACCGCCATAATCAACCTGCTCGGAGGAGGAAGGGCTTTCTGCCAGCTCCTAACGCTCCGCTGTCAGAGCAGATGTCTCTCCGATAGGAGCATCTCCCTGGGCAAGGGCCTCCTCCGTCGATTCCGTAGCGGGAGCATCAGCAGGATGGATCTTAGGAGTAGGCTCACCTCCTGAAGCGGCCATCTCCCCAGTGGAGGCTTCCTCAGCGCCCCCGGTGACAGGAAGCGAGGGCAGCTGCATCTTAACTAAAATTCAAGCAAGGAACAGTCTTGTCCCTTTTAGTCCTTTTCTTGGACCGGTGTTATAGCCTGTAAGTGACGATGAACGTCATGAGCTACTCGACCTTGTGCTCATCTGAGGCATATACGAGCTGGATGCAGTTCGGTGGCAAGCATATGCTCTTGTCGATCACTCGGCTAATGAGGTTACCCTTGAAATTGACTTTACACCTCTCAAGGTGGTCTGTGGTTGACTTGGTGCTAAGACGCAGTCGGTGGAGCTTAGCCTTCTCCTCGTCAATGGAGAAGAGGTTTTCCTCCTCCTATTCTGAGAGCCGGCCGTTGCTCTTGCTCTTAATCACTGGAAAAGGGCTGATTCTCTTGAAGTAGAGAGCTACATCAGCCAGGTTGCATTCTGCTGGAGTGAATGGGGACAGGTCTATGAAGAACGTGTGTTGTTCCCCATCCTTGATATATTTGATACACTGATGGAGGGTTGAGGGGACGGTCCAATTTTCGTGGAGCCAGGGCCTGCGCAACAACTCCTTGTAAGACGTGCTGGAGTGGATGATGTAGAAGGTCACCTTGGAGGCGAAATCACAGAGTACCAAATCAACATCTACCCGATCGAGGACTTCCTCAGTATTCTGGTTGAAATCGGATATCTTGACTACCTGAACCCTTTGGAGGTAGGGAGTCAGATATAAGGCCTTGAAGGTTCTGAGGGGCATGATATTGACAGCTACACCAGCATCCACTAGGATCCGATTTACTTCATGTCCATTGATTTTGCCCTTCATGTAGTGGGGTCGATTATAACACGGAGGAGAGAGCAGAAAGTCTTCGTCTGTGAGGGTGACATCGGCCATGAAAGCCTCATACGTGGCAGCTTTCATTTTTGCCGCGTGTGCTTCATAGACATTGGGCTATTGAAGTATCTTGATAAGAGTTTCCCTCAACTCTTTACTCCAAGCTATAGCTTCCCAGATTGTGATGCTGGTAGGGAAACGCTTCATCTGGTGGAGAACCTTTCAGTCAGCTCGAGCTCGAGCATCCTCCAGTGATGGCAGTATGTCAGGCTGGATCTGCGGTGAGCTACCGCGCCACTCCTCATCGGGGAGTTGCACCACCTTGCCATTGTTAGTGGGGTCGAGCTAACTGTGGTCAGCCGCAGACTCTTGGAAGAGGGAGGCCAATGACGGCTCTTCCGAGGGTGGCTGGAGGGCTGGCCCATCCTTACCGGACGGCCCTGCTGATTCTGTAGGATAGGTTGGGACTGGAATGTTGACGGCGATCTCCTCGGCGTTAGCTGGGTCGAAGATGCTGGGTTGCCCCCGAATCTCCACCGGTGGGATCTGGGCAAGTTGTTCTCATCGGAGAAGGATGACCCGTTGGGGATGAAGGGAGACAGGTGAAGAGACGGCTTAGGGATTCTTCCGTGACATCTACCATGTCCACAACCATGGCCTCGGCCATGGCTGGTGTGTTCTGAAGCGGGTTGTAATCTGAGTGGACCCGCAGCCCTTTGTCTGGTTCTGAATGCTACCGGCTCGCCTCGTCGGGAGGTGTTGAAGTTGTCTGGGGGTGGAATAGCCACCATGTTGCGGGTGCAGCCGCGAAGCATCTGTTCCAGTTGTTCCACCGTGATCTCCTTGTCCTTATAGAACAAGGAGAGCTCTTGTGGGACGCAGAGAGTTTCACCTTGCTTAACCTTCTGGATCATTTCTTGGACCCAGTCTCTTAGGCGAGCTCGTTTCTGCATGTCTTGTCATGGGATGTAGCTATCGAGAGGGATGGGCCCAGTAGGGCAGAGAGGAATGTATTCCTCCACGTTGTCGATAAGCCATTGTAACCTCAGGAGAAGGGTTAGCTCTGCTAGGGACTACAAGGCAGTCGCTTGTTCGGCTTGTGGTGAGGACACCAGAGCTAGCCGTCGTTATCAAACACGTGGCATGACTCGAGCGATGCTGACCTCTTTGTGGCTGGGTGATAGCATAGAGTCCTCACCTGGGTATTGAGTTTCTTTATGTTTATTACGAGTGTATTATGAAAGCCCAATAAGTCCACTCGGAATCAAACACCTCCTAGGCGGCCAGTAGGCTCGGAGGTCCGAGCGTCGGTTCAGTTGGAGGAAGATTTACGCCTGAGCTATGCCCCATATCGGGATGAGGGCTGGCTCCCTGCGCCCACTCTGACCGAATTACACCCAAGCTATGCCTATCGCCCAGATAGGGGCTGGCATCCTCCATGCTTGGGTCGACCGATGGGTGCTTATCCATGTTGCCATTGAGAGCCCTTTATGAGTAAGAGTTTATGAGGATATGGGAGGCCAAGAGTCCTCAAGGCTATAAAGAGCCTATGATGAGGACGTAAAGAGCCCACGTCGAGGACGTAACCCCCGCCCAAACTCCTTTGCTTATGGGACTCATGAAGCTGGTGCACTATTTATAATTGGGACTCCCTCCGGCGAAAGGTAAGGCAGAACACGCCTAAACTCCATAAGCAAGAACTTCCACATCATCTTGGTGGAGAGGAATCTCACGCAACCTTGGTGAAGAGGGTTTTTCCACAGGGAACCATCCCTGGGCCCCCTGATTCATTTCCCTTCCTTACAGGTCTCAACGCGGTGATCACTTCCTCCAGCTCAGGACCAGCGCAAGATCGACCCTCTTCATCTAGTGCCGTCTATGGGAAATGATCAAAGAGCCAATATGGTGCGAAAGAGTACGGGGAGGAGGTCCGCCGGTGATAAGGGCAAGACCGTAGGGGCGACGGGAGAAGCCCCCTCTCAGGCCACGCAGAATCCCCCCTCCAACGCCAGCATCCTAGCTGACGAGCCACCTTCGCCCTCGGCCGTAGGGCTACCACCCACCAGGAATGCCGACACTTTCCAAACCCGCAATGCCAAACTAGACGTCCTCTTGGAGCTCCTTAGGACTCAGGTGGCCAGGGAGGAGAGATCACGCGTCCCCCAGGTAAGCCCCCCTCACGACAATGCGTCCCAGCAAATTGTTGGAGGTCACTTCACCCTCCAAGGGCAGCGGCTCATCCGTAACAAGTCAGGAGGACCTTTGTAAGCCCCTCCTCCAGAGCAAGAGGCCTGCTCTACACCAAGAAGTGTGAAACATGGGGGGCACCGTCCGCGATCAGAGACTGAAGTCCTTGGGGAACATCAGGACAACCCACCGGCACGCCCTAATAGCCCTTTAGCGCTGCGACAACCAGAGTTGTCCCTTCGACTATGAGAGTTTAAGAGGCGCTTCGCGGAGTAGGAGCGCGCCCTACGGGCCCTGAAGAAGACCCCTTCAGTAGAGGACGAGGAGAAATCTCCGTTCTCTGACTGCATCCTGAAGGTAGAGATTTCTCCTAGAATCTCTATTCTAACCTTCAAGTCTTATGACGACCAAGGCGACCCGGTCGACCACTTCAATAGCTTTGACGCTCTAATGACCCTACACGGGGTGTCCGACGCCACCAAGTGCAGAGCCTTCGTGACCACCCTGGTCCAAGGTGCCCAAGCATGGTTCTGGGCCCTCGCCCCAGGATCCATTCGAGACTTCAAGCAATTCGGGCGAGTGTTCAAGGAGAGTTTTGCCAGCAGCGACCCCCCAAGGTCAGGAGCAGGCCTGTTGGCTCTCAAATAGGCCCAAGGGGAGAGCCTTCTGGCTTATATCAACTGATTTAAGTCGGAAGCCCTACGAGTCCCCTACCTGGACGTTGCCTCAGCCACAACAGCACTGAGTAGAGGCACCCGAGATGAGAACCTCTACCGTGAACTTGTCCTTCACCCTCCCTCGACCCTTGTCGAGCTAGTGACTCTGGCTTTACGCCATGCCGAGTGCGAAGAGGTTCTCAACGCGTGCCGAGGCGCAACCAACTTGGGTCGGAAGGGGGACAAGAAGCGCGCATCCAAGCCAAGCTCGGGCCTAGGGAAGAGGCAGAATCGAGACAGGGAGTACAAAGAGCCATCCCAGAGGTACGAGCAGTACACCCCATTAATCGCTCCGGTGTACGAAATCTATGAAGACATCAAGGGCTCGGGATTGTAATTTCTACTCATTTAGTCTTCATACTATTTGAGAGAAACAAGGTTATTAATAAAGCTTTGGGTTATTTCTATATTGCGCGCTCTGTCTGTATCTGTTGAATGTACTACGCTCTGATTGACATGATCGTTATAGACATCGTCACGCCACTTCCGAGTATCTTCCGCGCTCGGGGCATGACAGTCACTGTCGCCGATGCCTGTCCCAGGGGCTTCAGTGCCCCTCCGTTGCTTTAGCTCCCAGAAGATGAACCCTAGCCACTCCAGGGCCACTGCTCTACAACTCGCTCGATCTCTCGGCAGATCCAAGCAACACGGGTCCTCAGATACCCCTCATCCAGTGCAATAGGAGGCATATCCTCCCTCAGCAAGCGGCTCTCCTCCGCCTTCCTAATTGTCGTGGCCTTCTATCGGTAGAGGTGACTACGCTCGAACCACCATTAGGCGCAGTGCACGTCAAATCATCCCCGACGTCCCTGTCCCGACATCAGGAATCGCTCTGGCTCCCAGCGGTAGTAAAAGTCCCACCAGGCTACTGCGAGAAGGTGGGTATCTCTGCCCCTGTACTGTCTGCCCATCAGAGGGAACTCCCTATTTGGCGGGATCCCCGGGTCGTACCCGAAGTTCCTGGCAAATCGATACGGGTAGTACGGCTCCAAGGAACTCATCACTGACCGGTGCAACATCAGCACTGCCGACCGGGTGCTCAGTATCCACTCAGTCCGCGGTCGTGCATCTGCCCCCTGACCGGGGTGGGCGCTGGTCGCCCCTCTACCTAAAGCCCCCAGGAAAAGATCGCAGTCTCTCGCGGTGCTATCAAAGGGCAGTCCCTCCTTGCCCCGGGCGAGCAGGTAACAAAGGGCCCTCCTAGCCCCCTCAAGCTGCTCCTCTGCATCCCCGTCTGGCTGCCCAGTGAAAGCAAACAGAAGCGGTGCCGTCAGGTTCCCCCATGATCCCTCGCGTCACCAGTCCCGGGAACAGCAACTCGGCCCAAGCACTAAGGTAGTGGGTCGACAGGAGTATACTCCTCTCCCTTGGCACTGAGTGTGCCGCCAGAACTCTGAGTCCCTAGTAGATGTTGGCCAGCACAGCAGGAGCTAGGGCCAACTATCTCCCCTCTGCTAACAAACAAGCCGCCCATAACAACTCGGCTCCCAGCAGCCCATCCTCTCCATGTGGAACCACGAATGTCGCCAGCCAATATGCCAGGTATGCCACAAGGTGCACCACGTCTGGCAGACCATGGGCATTCCACCCCTCCCGTGGCACATATACGTATCTGGAGTACGTCCGAAAGCGTAACTCAACCTCAGTGTACTCCTCCCACGGAGTCTGATCCCTAGTGAACTCCTGATAGAAACAAAACGGCCCATTGTAGAAATGGCAGACCCATACATTTAGTGGCACTCAGGGAGTCTGTGCAGCTCTCTCTCTCCCCGCCAAGGCTAAATCTCTTCAGGTCTTCATAAGATTCCGATAACTGTAAGGCACTCGGTATCTTCCCAGTCCATCGGTATGGCTACGGTGGAGGTCATCCAGCACTACCTCCCCGTATCCCTCATCGCTGATCGGCAATCCATAAATCCTGAACAGGGACCACAAGTCTAGTGTGGTCTCTCCCTCTACTGTTGTCACTGTATTCCACTAGCGGTTGAAACGCTCTTCCAAGCCCTGCAGCAGTCCAGTGTAGCATGGGTACACGTACAAATTAAGCGGCGATCACCGCGTACCTGATCCCAGCTTGATCTAGCAACACCCGGTAGTGGTGGACGATCCCCATCAGCCACTCAATAGCACCCTGGCAGTAGTAGTGTAACGAGATCACCACCCAACGACCGTACTAGCTAGTGGCAGTCTGTCACATGACTCTATCTAGCATGCTGTGATCATCATAGCCCTCTCCAGCATACTGCGAACCAGCAGGCTCCAGTACCAACCTAGTGGTCCCCTCTGTCTTTGTGCGATGGTGACCGTGCAAATCCTAGCTAGTGCTCTTCCGATTGGTTTCTCAACTCTGCGCTAGGTACGGGCCGAGCCTCTTCTTCTTCTTGGAAAGCGGAGGCCACTACCCCCAGTAATCTCTGGCGACCCAAGGGAGTACTGCCTAGGCCCCGGAGGTAGTTTATCATGGCCTGCTCGATCCCCTCCCACTCCTGGTCGGGGAGAGCGGTCGGTAATTGGGTGTCGGTGGCAACACCATGATGGGTGTAATTCACGTACGCCGGGCGGTCAGCACGACGATGGCGCCTATGACGTCGGCGGTGGACCCTTTTGGGCAGCACTGGTACAGCGACTGCCGGTTGGCGGGTCGTGGCCGTCTCTTCGACCCTTTCGTCTCTTCGCCCCCTTGCATGGCGGGGGCAGCTGGGTCCCGCCTGTGCAGGTGCCGCGGGTCAGGCTTCCTTGGGAACCCAAACTTGTTTCAGCTTTGCTGGCTTGTGAGCCGGCGTGTCTCTTGGTGCGGCAACCAGGATAGCGGGTGCCTTTCCTTCTTTCATCTTCTCCAGCCCTTGGAAGGAGTTACGAACTGGGACGGTTAGTATTATTCGGTCTAGGATCGCCTCAGACCTCTGCCCATTTAAATGGACTTGGATGGTTCCGACAGTCATGGACTTGCCGGAGCTAGAGACTCGGCGTCCCGAAGCAACGCCAGCAGTGTTCTTCCGGAGCCTCCTCTGATGGGACGCTGACCCCTAGTGCGACGGGCCAGCAGTCTGGTGCATGTGGTGCACGTGGCAACCCAGCGTTCTTGACGGGGCGTTGCCGTTGTTCCCGGCCACAGCTCGGCCAGCAGCAGCTTCAGTGCCTCCAGAGATGAGGGTGTTGGTCTTGGGCTTCTCGGACGCTTCCACGTCCAGTATGTTGACGAAGGCTACCCCCAAGAAGTTGGGGAAGCCCACGACGGGAGGGAAGCTCCCGAAGCAAAGGGGGATGGCAGGATAGCCGTCCCTGATGTGGCTTTCGATGACCTGGGGGCCAAAGGAGACTGCCACTCTTGAGGTTGAAACTTGCTTTTTCCTGCATTTGCAAAGATGAACACAATCAGTATTACAAGAAGGGGGACGCAAAGCCCCTAATTCCGGCAAAGAGATGAAAGGTGGATGGGTCCCACCGGGCGTGCCAGACTTGTGGACGCACTCCTTCGTTGAATTAGCTGATTTATTCGTTTGTTGGTTTATTAAGTGCGTGGGCGTGCCAGTTACCGGGGTGGCGATTTATTCAGGCTTCACAGAAGCCCATGGTGCACTCGGTCTGACTTCATCTGGTGATTATGTGGTTCGGGTCGGGACCCAATCCCGACATGCCATAAAGGCCATGACGTCATTTACATCCCCCATACGGGAGAACACCTTTGAATAGTTGCCGAAATTAGGGGCTTTGTGGCCGAAGGAAATAATACTAATTACATGAAAAGAGGGTGAAAAATAAATCGCACTGAAGACCTGCATCAGGGTACGAGCTAGGGGCTTTATCGGTCACTCGCGGACCTTTTCATATTTGGACGGGAGTCCGCGGTAAGAACACGGTGAAAATCGGAATAAATATCTTCAAATGTCTGCCGGATAGACGATAATTTTAATGATGATTCAGAGAGAGTCTGGTTCGGCAAACGGGTCCGGTTAAGCCAAAGTGTCAGCCTGGGGCAAGGCCAGGTCATGGCCACTTTGGTGTAACCTCCAAGACTCAGACCCAGCCTACGAGGGCGGCCTTGTTGTTCTTTTATCACCGGGTCACAGGTAGGGGCAGAGCTGTAGTGTAGAGTTTTATTATTATGATTAGCGGAGGTTTTGATTACGCTTCTTGGATGGCCATTTCCCCTTCCTTTTATGTATTTTAGGGTGGTCTCACCTTCTTTCTTTTAGTCACGTGGATTTCCCCTGTTGTTCCATTATTTGCTTGTTTGCACAGGTTTCCAGGTTTACTTTTTTTCTCTGTTTATATATTTTCTTTCCATACATTTTTTTATCCCGATTTTCCTGAATTCTGAGTACCATCAGACATGGCTCAATCGAAGCACCCAGCTTGGCTCTCTACCTCGGTATGCCTGCCCTCGGTGCTGTTACCCAAACAATGGGCATACTTCATAAGTCCTGGCGCAAGATGAAGCGCCATGCCCCTGCCTCCATCAATGGGCCTCGAGCACATGGATCAAGGTCCAATGGTGCCCATCAACTACGGTCACAACGGTGCCCCCGGCACACGACTGCCAGCCACTTCAGTCACAACGGTGCCCCCGGCACCTGACTACCAGCCACTTCAGTCACAACGGTGCCCCTGGCACCCGACTGTCAGCCAATTCAGTCACAACGGTGCCCCCGGCACCCAACTGCCAGCCACTTCAGTCACAATGGTGCCCCCAGCACCTGACTGCCAGCCACTTCAGCCACAACGGTGCCCCCGGCACCCGACTACCAGCCAATTCAGTCACAACGGTGCCCTCAGCACCCGACTACTAGCCACTTCAGCCACAACGGTGCTCCCGGCACCCCACTGCCAGCCAATTTAGTCACAACGGTGCCCTCAGCACCCGACTACCAGCCACTTCAGCCACAACGGTGCTCCCGGCACCCGATTGCTAGCCAATTCAATCACAATGGTGTCCCCGGCACCTGACTACTAGCCAATTCAGTCACAACGGTGCCCCCGGCACTCGACTGCCAGCCACTTCCGCCACAACGGTGCCCCTGGCACCCGACTTCCAGCCACTTCAGCCACAACGGTGCCCCCGACACTCGACTACCAGCCACTTCAGTCACAACGGTGCCCCCGGCACCCGACTGTTAAGTAGTCCAGTCACAACGGTGCCCCCGGCACCCGACTGCCAGCCACTCCAGTCACAACAGTGCCCCCAGCACCTGACTGTCATCAACTACGGTCACAACGGTGCCCCCGGCACCCAACTGTCAAGCATTCCAGTCACAACGGTGCCCCTGACACCCGACTGTCGGGCACTCCAACCACAACGGTGCCCCCGGCACCCGACTGCCAACTACACCAATCACATCTGGATCCGTAATGCCCGATCGCTCAACAACTCCAGTCCCACCAGGGCCCACGGCACCCAGCAATCCTGAGCTCAATGACTTTTGGTCGCCCCAGTCATGGCGATGCTCACGCCATTCGACCACTCAAGTCTCAACAGCGCCCGGTCGCTCTAGTGACAAGTGGTGCCTACATCATTCGGTCGTGTCGGCCGTGGTGACGCCCAACTATCCCAGCACAATGGTGCCTACGGAACCCTACTACTCCGTCCTCGACATTGTCTCATGACAGGAAGGCATTGTGGCCCCCCTCGGGTGGCACCCAGCTGGGTCACAGGTCCTCTTACGGACTCTACGTGTGAATACAGAATTACCCACATAATAACGCAATGACTCGGGGACCATCACAAATGATGGAATTGTCCCGCGGCTTGCAAGCACTTGTAATTGGGCTCTTATGCCCCCATATAAATGCCCTTCATGGCATCTAAGTCATGTAATCTAGTTAGGGAATGGATCCCCCTCCTCGCTGGGACCAGTCACCTTGCCCCCAGCTATTTCTGCTGTGTTACTGTTGCCCTATCACTATTGCATGGACTAAGCCCTCCCGACGTTGCGGCCTCCAGGGTCCCTGACTCTCTCTTCGGTAGTAGAAATAAAGGTGTTCGGGCTCCACCCGATGTAAAATAAACACCGACTGCTTGTGGTCGGTGGGAAAAGACATCTAGTACACGACTCCCCATAGTCGCCTGCACACTCATACCTGCGGAACCTCCTTCTCTCCACGTGTCGCCCATCTTCAGAGCACACGTGTCGCATCCTGGCGACGCATCCCCAGTTAAACATTTGGTTCCACAGGTGATCATCAAGAAATCGACTAGCACGCCCACATTCCATCCAGCCATCCCTGTTCCAATTTTTTAGAACGATTAACCATACGCCACTCCCTCCAGTGTGTTCCTATCATTCTTTCCACCTTCATTTCAATACCCCTGGAATATAAGTAATTGTAGTGGTCCACTAGTCCACAGCAATGATGTACAGTTGACGTTGGCATCGGGCACCGTGTGTTTTTGATGACCTTGCCATTTCTGTGTTTTCTGTCTTTTGCTTCAGGACCGAGCATGGCGCCGAGGCGGAGGACTCGCTCTCAGCAGGGATAGTCGGCAGAGGTTCAGGTGATCCAGCAGGAGCAGGAGGAGCAGAGCAGAGTGCCACCAGTGGCCATTGAGGCAGCGGATACTGCGAGGGTTTTGGGGGTCGAGGATTTCTTCCGTGGCATGTACCAACTTATGTCGCAGCAGTTTGGCGGAGAAGCTGGTGAGGGCTCATCGACCAGGGATGGGCCAAGCCGTGCAGTGAGGGATTTCATGCAGTTCCATCTACCTTACTATGACAGCCAGCCAGACCTTGATTTGGCTCGGAGATGGCTCGACGAGATGGAGCGGGTGTTTAGTTCCATGCGGTGTACTGCGGAGTACAGAGTGATGTTGGCTTGCAACCAGTTGTAGGACACGGCTCGAGAGTGGTGGGCTTTTGAGTGGAAGGCATCTTTTCAGTCTCGCCCCCTTGAGCAGATCTTGTGGAGCGACTTTGCCAGTGCTTTCGAGCGTCCTTACTGCCTAGAGTATGTTGCTACGCAGAGGATGCGTCAGTTTCTAGAGCTGGTATATGGTGACATGTCCGTGTTGCAGTACAGCACCCGATTTGTTGCGCTAGGTCGTTATGCACCTCATATCATGCAGCATGAGAGGGTGAAGACCGAGTAGTTCATCCAAGGCTTGAGGCAGGAGCTAAGGCACCATTTGATCATGCACGCTGCCACTGATTTGAAGATGGCTTCTCATATTACGGTGTCTTTGGAGTTGGATATGCAGAGGACACGAGGATCGATTAGCCAGGGGCAGTCCTTGTCAGGCCGTAGCCTCCAGACGACTACCCAGCAGCAGAGCACATTCCAGCTTCCTTCTGGTAGTTCGGGAGCTTTGACTCCGGTGGCTTCAGTGGCGGGTTCTGCATCTTTCGTCACCAAGATTAATAGGTTCGTCAGGAAGGGTTTGTAGAAGAAGAATAAGGAGGGCTGAGAGCAGCGACAGGCTTCTTCGGGTAGTGTTCAGTAGTCGATGCCTTTGCAGTGACAAGGGTCAGTTGGTGGTTCTCATGCTGGGTGTTCCCGTTGTGGCGAGTTGCATCCAGGCAGGCAGTGTACGGTGCCAGTGATCTGTTTTAGATGTGACCAGTCGGGTCACATAATGCGTGACTATCCGCAGCAGCCGCGTCAGCCACCCTAGTTTCCTCAGCAGCAGCAGTAGCACCCATAGCAGCAGTTTCAGCAATCGGGGCATTATCCGCCACTACTACAGTCAGCGAGTGTGGGCAAGTAGAGAGCTCGAGGCCAGGTTTCTCACATGACTAGGGTAGAGGCAGAGTCGTCGCAGCTTGTGGAAGGTACTGTTATGATTTTGGGTTGTGCAGCGTGAGTTTTATTTGATTCCGGTGCGTCGCACTCGTTTATTTCAAAGGATTTCACGTGGAGTGTTGAGGACTCGGTCTCCCAGATGTCTTGTGATTTGATGGTGGAGTTATCATTTGGTGACTTCATGGTCACTCCGTTTTGCTTCGAGAAGGATCTGGTCTGGATCGAAGGGTGGAGTTTGCCAGGCAGGCTGTACACGTTGCAGCTTCGGGACTATGATGTAATTTTGGACATGGATTGGCTCGAGGCCCACAGAGCGGTGCTGGATTGTGGAACAAAGAGGGTCTACTTTGAGCATCCTCGTAGGCCGATCTTCTACTTCCAAGGTATCCGTTCTACCTCTCCTCGTTTTCGCATTTCTGTTATTCGAGCCCGTTGTTTGCTTGATTCTGGTTGTCAGGGTTTTCTCGCTTCTGTGGTCTTGGTAGACCAACAGTGTCCGGATATAGAGGACATTCCGGTGGTGTGCGAGTTTCCTAGATTGTTTCCCGAGGATTTACTTGGGTTGCCTCCCCAGTGTTGTACAGGTCCTTCTGGCGTGCTGGCTGAGGTGGGCCACTCCTCCCTGGAGCTGGGGATCGAGTGGCCTACATCTGTTTCGCCACTGGAGTCACTGCTGGACGCCAGTGTGGGTGCGATCTTGCTCCAGTGAGCCCGAGGCTACGTAGGAGGCGATCCCCTGCCTTCCCCAGAGGAGCTTTTTCAGTGGTTGAGGGAGTGTACCCATGGCTATCATGGCCTCGGGTTCCCATGCAAGCTCTGGATGTCTAGCCTGCCCGGCATCTGGGCGGAGTACCTGTGGCTTCTAGAGGCGCAGGAGCAGAAGGCTTGGCGGCTAGCGACTGTCCGAGAGCTGGAGGAGCAGCGGGCTCGGCTTGCACTGGCGACTGTCGAGCAGGAGAGGTGTGCTGACGCGGCTATACTGCTTGCTCGGGATTGCGCCGCATGGTTGAGGGAGGCAAAGAGTAGAGTCGAGGCCCTGGAGAAGGCCCAGGAGGAGCAGCGATGAGACGCGAATCTCGCTAGGGTCGAGTGGCGGACTGTCGAGATGGCGGCCGAGGCGAGCATGCAGCTTGCGTCGACCTTGAAGGCGGAGCTGGCTGCCACAGAGTCCCGCTTGGCGGAGCTAGAGGGGAGCGAGGCTAGGCTGTGATTGTATCACTTCTCCCCCTTTTTGTTATCTAGATTGTACATTTTTTGTTACCCTAAGGGCATGTCTTGGGCTCCCCTTTTATAGAGAGCATTAATGACAAATTCTAGATTTTGATGTCATCATTTGCTGGATTGCTCCACTTCTTGTTCCATGGAACCGTGTCGAATGCAGGGACTGGCGACCACTTACTGTTAGTCTGCTTGATTCTTCCCTACCACATACTGGTACAGGGTGTAACAGGTCAGGTTTACCCGTTTTGGGGGGCATTGGCGTAGAGAACTGGGCTTGGGGTACAATGCGACTAGATTTTGGATATTGGGAACTGGGGACTGGGTACTGGGAAGTAAGGGAAGAGACCAAGTGCAGGGGGCTAGTCTCTCGGAGAGAAAAGCCCTTGTTGTATGGGGTTAGCATAGGTTTGCCAGGATATGGTGGCCTACGGGGTCAAATCTAAGGGTTGGTTCTGGGATGCATCGGTTATAGGCCGACACATGGGGTGTTGGCTATCTTCATGTTGTTAGCCGAAAATGTGGCTTATATTAGGCTGAGAAGCTAGGGCTGTGGTGGTTGAATGACCCTGAGAGATATGACGGCCAAGGGCTAGAACTGGGGGTCGGGACTGGCTAACTAACTTGTGAAGGGATCGTAGCCGAAATGCAAGAGCTGGATGTTGATGCTGGCTTTGGGTGACTGGCTCACGGATGTGTGATGGCTAGATTGCTGGACTGGCAACTGGCACTGGAACTGAGTGGCTGGCCTACAAAGGTGTTGTAGCCATGACACTGGAATTGGGGACTGGCACTTGAATTGGGTGGCTGGCCTGTGACGGCGCTGAAGCCATGATACTAGGACTGGCAACTGGTATTGGGACTGGGTGGCTGGCCTGTAACGGCGTTGAAGCCACGATGCTGGAACTGGAGACTGGTATGGAACTAAGTGGCTAGCCCGTGAAGGCGTTGAAGCCACGATGCTGGAATTGGGGACTGGTACTGGAGCTGGGTGGCTAGCCTGTGAAGGCGCTGAAGCCAGAGGGGTGGGATTAATGGCTGAGGGATGATGTGGCAAGGAGAGAGGAGAGAGAGGGATGCACCCTAGAGAGAGAAAGAGGAGAGAGAGAGAGGGGGGTCACCCCCTTGAGGAGAGAGAGAGAGCTAGAGAGAGAGGTAAAGAGAGAGAGTGGGCAAATCAATTGTAGCAATTTTTTTTCAAATTCTCATTAGCTTCCAAATGGGGGGGTTGGGGTCCTATTTATAGGGATCCCCAAATTTACAAAAAGTCCCTGGAACTTAGACTAATAACAAATAACCAAAAGAGGGGGAAAAGGGGGAAGGGGCGCCCCTGGGCCAAGCCCACATAGTTGATCTTTCTAATTTATTAGATTTTATTATTGTCTCGGGTCTCATAGTCGGGTTCGATCTTATGACACTTTACTTATTTATTTGTGGCTCATTTGACTTTTAGCTTTTTAAACCTTTTGAAGGAATTATTCATAACTTTCTAATTGATATTTAGGCCCATTATCTATTCAGGCTATTTCTATTATTAAAATTTTAATTTTTCATATTTGTTTTATGACAAATATTAATATTTATCCTTTTAAAAATTTCAGGGTGCCACACAGTGGGACAAGAAACACAGCGGAATGACAATGAAGACATGACATGGCATGACAGGGGACATCACGCAAAGTATTAAAACAAAGCCAAAACAACCAAAACCTCCATTAAAAGCGTTGTCCAGGGAAAACCGCTACCATCAAGTAGCGGTCCTTGACAGACCGTGACCCGATCCCAAAATTCCAAAAAATAATGGCCACCTTCCTTCTCGCCTATTCACTCCCTCTCCCACACATACACGCAAACTCCGCCCCGAACTCTGTCTTCTCTCTTCCTCTCTCAATCTCAACCTCCCCCCCTCATCCTTCTACTAGGAAATGGGGAGAAAGAACCTCGCCCATCGGCTACTACAGAGTATCGCGCGAGAGGAGGTGAGTGCTTCGTCATGCATGGACCACCTGGAAGAAGAAATGCGGCCGCCGCCATCCATCGGGGAGGAGGATCCTCTTGCCACTCCTGCAGCGCCGGGGGAAGCTTTTGATCACCCCGAGGGTAGGGAGGAAGTAGGGGAAATCGAGGAGGACGCATTGGGAGCCCCACCGTCCATGGTTAGTCTGCAGCCAAAACCCATTTTTTCCTTTTCTTTCATTCAAATATTCATGGTAATGATTGTATGAGGGTGAGAATGGGGTCCTCGTACCCCAAATGATCCTTTGTAGGGGTAGAAACGCCCATTCGGTGAGGCTAGAAATGGGATGAAACTCGCCTGTTACGGCGGCCAGGTCGCGGTTCACCAAAAATCGTGGCCTGAGATAGCGGTCCACCCTGGACCGTGACCAACTCTCTATCCCCCCTTTTTTTAATGAATTCAACTGTATAAGTACTGAGGATGATCAATTGTTTACAGGGGAAGAGCCTAACAAGGATTTCTTGGCTATAGGTCTGTGTGGTGTATCTCGCACTACCGGACTTCCAGAGAGAGAGGCTAGCGGTGATGGGCTTTGCGGAGTTCCACAGCATATAGATTCTCAGGACAGACGTCGCGTTGTTGATGGCACTGTTGGACAGATGGGACGCCATGAGCCGCGCCTTCCTATTCTCGTGGGGACATATGATTCTCACATTTGAGGACGTAGCGAGGATCACGGGGCTACACGTGCACAGAGCACCGATCAGCGGTTTCACTTATTCAGATTATCGAGACCTGGCACAGGGACTACTGGGATTGGAGTTGGAGAGACCCGGACAACCGTCCACCTTACTACCATGGGCTAGGCTACATGAGAGCCTGGGATTGAGAGGAGCTGGGATTGTAGTTGGGGAGCTACCAGAGCAGCACCTATAGCGGCTGGTGGATCGGGTGAGAGAGCAGGTGTAACGACCCAGAACCCAGATACCGGGCGAACCCGATACCACTTGGATCCTGAGACGCCACCTAAGAGCTGAAAAGCTCAGAAGGGTTAGTAAGGTGTGTGGAGGTACATTGAAATTTAAAATAAATACAGGAAATAACTATAAACATGACAGTTAAATTAACAGAAATAAAATTACATTTTCAATTAACAATTTAACTACACTAGCTAATGATAGATAACTACAGAGTCTAGTCCAACTAAAGTACAGTCTACAGAAAGAGAAACGTACTCTGATGTCAGGTGCAGCCTGACACTGACAAAGCTGACACTAAGAACCACGGCTGCACCTCCAAACCTCGAGGAGGAATCACTACACTTGAAAAGACAGGGGTGAGTCTCATCTCATTGACTCAGTAGGGGTCCCACGGATCCTCACCATGAAGCAACAATGGCAAACAACAGTGGTAATAACAACAACAACAATAGTAACAAGAGTAACAACAACAACAGATGCAACAGCCGTAACGATAATAGTCGAAGAAACCATGGCTAAGCTATAAGCTACTCCTATCGGCAAAAAGGCAAGCCTGATCTCACTGCCGGGAATTGCCAAACCAATACAACAAAACTCTGGCTACTCAATTAAGAAACATCGCGACACCTTTGTCGTGCGGCTTGTCCTCAGTGACAAAGCCCGACTCAAGACCACACGGTCTAAAAGCACCAACACATACACGACCTCACCGTTGTGCACTCTACACTGACTACGAGTAAAGTTATGGTGTCAGAAGAAAAAGAACCACCTGAAGAACCACGCCAAGAAGGCTCACACTATCACAAGAACCACACATCAAGCGGCACATGATGTCAAGTGCTAGGAGTACTCGCCCACCAGAAGTAAGACTGGATGTGTCCACTAACGTCTTAGTCCGCACCTTAAGTGTCTCCCTACTTGCCCCAGGTGAAAACTGAGACACCGTACAAGTAACCAAGGAACAACAACAATAAGGACTAGTCAGGGTAGTGCTCATCAGCACTAGTCCACTGCCCCTAACCAAGTGTGCACACATAGACCTACTCGGATAGGTCGGGTCCTCTAACTGGTTCCCCCCCCAACTGGACTCTAGCTACTAAGGAAAGGATGCCCTACGGTAACCAGTCTAAAAACCATCTTTGACGGGAAGCCACACTACCACTCCCTGGTAGGGTCAACACCCGCGTGTCTAACGAGGCTAGGACTAGTAGGAGTCACTTAACGTAGAGACTCTCTAAAGAAAGCACCAAAGTACAGACAAGCTACACGTGTACCTGTCACCAGTAACACAGAACACAAGGAAGCACAATGCCACTAGACTCAAGAAAATCAACTAGACCTGCTAAAAAAATGATCCTTGAGTCATGCGACTTGGGTCAAGATCGTCGCACAATACGACAACATGTCGTCAAATCAACCTAGTCCATGGGTAAAAAAACACGGTAAAACATTATGGAAGCGGCACACAACAGCTGAATCCATTCATCAATAGAAGGTCCTCGGCCCCTTGGCTGCTTATTGGGCTCACAATTCCGCATAATGAGAAAGCATGAAACACGAGGGGTCACTCGAGTCCACAAATCACATGGACATGCAAACCGAGGTAACATGATACCTCTGAGCATCTGAAACACAGTCTCGATCCCCACGGGACAACCGAGACACTCAAGGGGTCAAAAGTCAACCACTGGGTCACAACCGGGTTGACTGGAGACTAAAACAGCAAAATAGGGTGAAGTAAACTAGGTCACGGTTGTCACCAGACTGTTACCTCTAAAGGAACCAGGTCACGGTTAAGGCCAGACCGCCACCTGCAGGGAAAGAAGGTCGTGGTTGCCAGAGGATCGCTATCTCCAAATAGTAGCCAAGTCGCGATCGACAGCAGACCGCTACCTGCCACGAACCAGGAACAAAGGGGTTGCGTCAATGCTTCAAGAAGCGGAGTCGACATCGCCCAAAATGTGGTTGCAAGATGACCGCTACCATGAGGTAGCGGTTCTCCAAAGACCGCTATCTAATGGGGTTACATGGTAGGCTGGTAACGGTTCTCAGCTGATAGCTATCATCAGGAGTTTCCCAAGTCATGAATCCAACCCAACTGCTGCCTTCAGGTAGTAGTTGTCACAAGACCGTGACCTCAACTACCTTACCCACAACACTCGAAAAAAGAACGCGGTTCCAATTGGACCGCTATTAGCACCGAGAGCATAATGCGGTTTCTGAGGAATCGCGACCTACTTCTGGTCTGAAATCCACAAAACCTCGCAAACCTTGACCGCTCCATGCCCCAATCATCCCAAAATGAAGGGAAAACAATCACAAACTCCTCGCATGCCTTCCAAAAGTCAGAAGGGGCCAAACAAACCACAAAATGACCACGAAATGGGCGATTTCCTCAAATCAACCCAAAACGACTCACATGAACATCTGGCCTCAAATCGACCTCAAATCGCACAAAAGCGGAGCCAAATGAATGAAAATCGAGTCTGTACATCTCGTAGACTTGAGGGTTGCCATTTAACGTGAGAAACACCGCCTAAAATGGCGGATTCACTGCACATCCTAAAACATGCTATTAATTTTCCAAAAATGGAAACTCACTCAAACTCGAGTCAATCGACACGAAATTCAAGGGGAACGTAAAATGGAAGGTAAGGAATACATCCCCCTACCTCCACTGATGATTTGTCGTGCCAAAAATGCCATTTCTACATGAAAAACACCTCTCGAACCCTGCCAACGCTTTGAATCCACGAATGGGATTGCGTCGTGCCACGCCTCGATTCATGCTCCATCCTCGCTCCACAATGCCTCCACATCGTCTCCACGTCGTCCCGCACCTCCTTTGTTGGCCGCTAGAGCAGAAGGGAAGAGAAGAGAGAGAACAGAGGGAGGGAGAGAGTGAGAACGTGAGATGAGAGAGGGGTGAGGGTTTAGGGTTTTAAAAAGAAAAAGAAATAAGATATTCAGAAAATATTTGTGGGCTCAAAATTTCAAAAAATGCAAAGTGGGGGAGACCACAGAGACTAGCTTAAAAATCGTCTGAGTTGGGAACTGCCCCACAACCACTCCTCGGTGGGCCGACACTCGAGGTCATCGGGCTACGAGTAGTGGAGGATCACGAGAAACAAACTCTAAAACGTGAGTGTCGAAGTACAGACATGCTAATCATGCACTATCACCCATACTACCAAGCACCAATGGCAGTACCGAAAACTGTCGACAGACTCATGACAAGGCAATTAGACCTGCTAGCACAACGATCCTCGAGTCACTGGACTCCAGGCCAAGATCGTTGCTCACAGCGGAACAACCGCCAATCGGTCTAATCCTAAGCCAGGGAAAATGACTCACTGTAGGAAACGACTCACGGAGACTTGAGGGAACACTGAGAACCCTCAACAGACTTGGACACGCAGAATGAGGTAAGACAACACCTCGCTGCATCCAGAACCATGTCTCAAACTGGACAGAATTATCGAGACACACACAAGGTTACCTGTCAACCACTGGGTCACATCGGGTTGACCAGAACCAGACAACAACGTTAAAAGTAGTGCAGAAGACTGCCCACAGCAAGAACACTCCTGGCCACCTCATATCATGGTCATAGCCTTCATAGCACATCAAGAGGCATCCACGGGACAGCGGGAAGAGCACAAGGTTACGCCAAGATGCACCAAAACCAATAAGTCGGGAAACGACGCTCAGACACCGTCCTAGAACACAAACCTAAGACAGACCGACACGAAACAAACCAATACGACCAACCAAAAACACCAAAGGGGATGAGCGGTTACAGGGGAGCCGCTCAAAGGGATGAACGGTCCATATGGGGCCGCTCAAGGGGGATGAACGGTTGGGGACCAACCACACAACAGACAGACTCCTAAAGGCTAAAGAGGATGGGCGGTTAGGGCAATACCGCCCAAGGGGATGAGTGGTCAAGTCTTGGACACTCAAGCCCACGACCCAGCCTAGTTCCGGGTCAAAACGGTCCTCATCGGACTGCTGAACGGAACCGACTTACTACAGTGCCAGTCAAAACGATCTTCACCGAACCGCCTAACGCGACCGACACTCAACTGTTGGTCAAGGGTCAACTGGGATGGGCGGTCAGGACCTGGCTGCCCATCCCAACAGAAAGATAGGCGGTTATAGGATGGCCGCCCAGTTAGGGATAGGCGAACCCTATCGGGCCGCCCATACCATGTGCGATCTGTCGACCGACTGCACAAGCCCCAAAACCCATCGAAGATAAATGGTCTAGGCATGGCCGCCCATGCCATGAACGGCACCTGGTTCGACCATCCAACCGTGACGGCGAGCAAACCATCGGGTTGGCCCAATCTTGGCCTTCCCATGCCCCATTCGTGCCAAGACGAAGGGCATACAGCCATGGACACACATGCAACACATGGACACCAACCGAAGTCAAAACGGTGCACAGATCGGAAGAAACGGGTGATTCTAACGAAATCACCCAAATGGGACAACTGGGCTTCCTGAGCTCCCCACTGTCAAACGGGATCGCCAATCGACACAAAATTGGTTTCAATGGAATGTAGACATTCCCAGAAGTCCATTGACTCCAACTAATCGCAGAACCGTTGCCGTTTTCCGACGAAGCCTACGAAACCCATGAAACCCCAATGAGCCCTATCACGCTCATTCGAGCACTAGACGATGTGCAGGGATAGCGAAAATGTAGAGGATGAGTGAGTGATCCATCTCCCTACCTCCACCGAAGAAACCTCGTGCCGAAGTGTCTAATCCACGCCGAAAACCACCCGGAACGCGAACCATGCCGATCTTGGAATCCATCGAGGGATCGCGCCTGCCATGCTCCAACCGCCGATCTATCCCGCGAATCGATCTCCCCGATGCGTCCCCACCTAAGCCAGCCCCCCGCTAAGAGGTCGAGAGACGGGAGAGAAATGAGAGAGAGAAGGGAGGGTGAGAAATGAGAGGGGAGAGAGGGGGTTAAGGGTTTAAATGCAGGTGTTAGGACAGTGTAGGGTGCAAATAGAGATTCAAATGGGGGGGTGAATGAATCTCCCTCTAAAAACTTGGGCCAATTAAAACTTAGCCTAAACACTCTAGACTAATGCGGAATTAACACCATCCATGAACGTATGTAGAGACGCCCCTAACGTACATCTAACTGCTGACACATTGGAGATCAAATCGTAATGCACAAGAGATTTTTAGGTGGTTCAGTTCTCTAGACCTACATCCACCCCACACTCAACCTGAGTGTGGATTCTGCTACCAAACAGCTTGAAACCTCCAGGCCTCACAACTTGCCTACAAACCGCTGGGCTTTACAGCTTAGTCGACCGCTGACTCACAGCTTGACCACTGGGCCTTACAGCTTCGCCACCGCTGACTAACAGCTTGTGAGAAAACATGAAGGATGAACACAGACAATTAAAATCTTCAGCATCGGAAAGCTGACTATTAAGATCAACCAAATTGCTCACACAGGAGCAATGTGCCTTGGATCTGATCTAGAGGACACAATAGAGAATGAATCTTCACTGCATGCTTCAATCGCTTCTCCAGATCTCTCTTCTTGACCTTCTAGTCATCTCTTCTTACTCCCAGACTCTTTCTTCTTTCACTCGTCTTTTTCACTTTTCAATCACCTCTGTCACACACCTCTTCTATTCACCTCTGCTCTAACTTGTCTTCATCACCGTCTTTCGATCGAAGGAGAAAGGGTTTTATAGACCTTCAGCCTTGGGGTCCCACGAGCTCGTCCTTAGGGTGTGTGGAGGGAGCACTCCCGCCAAGAGGATTATGAGATCCCTTAGCTACATGTCAGAATCTTGGCACTGTAGCTGTCCACATGACAGGTTCATTCGTTTCGTTCCTTGCCTCGGATCATGAGCCCTTAACCTGGTACTTTGACTTCCATGTGGAATATGCTCGCAGGTTGTAGGTTCGCCCAGCACACGCTCGACCAAGTGATTGACCTGGCAGACAAAATGGGAGTGTTCATATAACATTCTAGTGCAGACTTCATAGAGTAAGATGCAAACATGCACGGACCATAGGTAACATATAATAGGATATGCACAGACCTTGGGTAGCATATAATAAGACATGCACAGACCTTGCATCGCATAGGGGTGGAGTGTGCACCGACCTTGTATCACACAAGGAAAAATGTGCACGGACCTCGAGTCGTATGAATGCAAGTTAGTGCACAGACCTTAGAATGATGAAATGTAAAATTGCACCGACCTTGTTCTGCCCACAGCATAAGTGCACAGACTTCAGTGTGCAAGACTAAAAGTGTGCACCGATTCCACTATGGACAAGGCAAACCATGCACAGACTCTGTTGTGTGATATGCAAACATGCACTGACTTTGTAAAGAACATGCTCTGACTATATGAAGCCTTTCTCTCTCCTTCTCGGTTTTGTCAATTTTAGGGCCCGACCGAGACGCGGGGGACGCCATTGGAACCAGTGTGGCGAGAGGATCGTGTTGACGCCCTCCTTTCCGCGGTTCGAGGGACGGTTGGACGAGACGGGGTGAGAGGGGCGCGGCCTCCACTTCGCCTGCATGCAGCCAGAACGGCTGTTTCGGTGTGAACGAGGTAGGGGGATGGAACCGCCTCTGTGCTAGGATCGTTTTGACGCCACATGCATGCCCATCCACGCCCGTTTAGCCTAGTTAATGTCCATTTTTAATTTTTCCCTAAAATATGGTAATTAGTGTTTTTAATTATCCATGGGTATTGTATTTATGTTTTCTAGCCGTTATTGAGTGGTATGGATGCGGTGAAAGGCAGGTTCCAGGTTTTTGTAGCGAACCCCACCGATTTTGGTCGACCCAAGGGTGGCTCAGTTTCAAACCGAACACGTTCGCTACCCAGCTCACGTGGCGGTCACGCCAGTGACCGTTATGTATTTAACGCACCACACCTGGCACGTCATGCTTTTGTAACGGACCACACCCAGTCCGTCATGCTCATGCAGGCCTAGAATCAGAGGCAGAGATAGGTAAGGAGCGTGCGGCAGTGGCTAGCTCAACCGCTGAGGTGGATTGTGATTGGTAATCGACATGATCAATATGTGAGGCATGGTAAATTACAATTTGGGGAATTGCAATGGCGTCGAGAGATGTGCTGGGATGCAGATGCCGAGCAATCTATGATGTCTGAGCACGTTGTGTCGAGTGCGCAGCGGAAGTGTGGTGGGCTTGTAACCCACAGGTCAAGGATCGTAGGGTCAGAGTATTCTGACCAATCGGAGGATTCTGACCAGCTGAGAGGATTGCTTCCTCGATGTGAGATTATTTTTGGTTGTGTGAGCCACAATGTTTGATTGCCATACCCTTGCATGAGGCATTGTGGGTTGTGGCACTGATAGGACAAAGAGTTGGGGAAATATGACGGCAAGTGTGCCGGATGAGTACCCTTTGCATTCATTGGAAGATGTGCTCTCAGGATGGAATTGTGGGTCTATGGACGTTAAAAAATGATCATACGGCATGTACGTCTTGGCACCCGAGAGCAGGTCTTGGGCAGAGAGGCCGAATAAATCCCATATCTCATGCGATCAAGACGAAAACACACCTGGTGGCCCGCTACCTGATAAGGAAGCTCCTCGAGTAGAAGATATGGCCGTAGCTCCTCAATTCATAGTGCCGAGGGCAGAATCAGCATAAAACTCGGGTAACCTGATCGGGGCATACATTGCGCCAAAAAGATCCATAGAAGGTTGAAGAGTTGCACAATGAAAGCAAAAATACTTTGGGTGGCTGCTCACTCAATGAAGACACTCTCCACGAGCAGGGAGCGAGGTTAAGGGCACGACTCATAGTGTCAAAGGCCAAATCAGGGAGAAACCCGAGTAGTCTGACACGAGTTCAACACGCACCAAAATCACTCAAAGTCACAAACCGAGGCCTGGGGGGCTTCGAAATGGACACCCCAGAGGCAGTGCCTTAAAGTTAAGACAGTACTTAAGGACAAGTGATCGTCTGAACCACTTCAGAGCTGAGGCAAAACCCCCTAGTTCCAAAACCAGTGCGGCCAACCTCTTGGCCCCTAAACTGGCGCGCCCTTGGCCTAAATCTACGCACCCCCCTATTGTTCTAAAATCGGTGCGCCCCTGGCCTAAATCGGTGCGCCCCCTATTGTTCCTAAACTAGCATGCCCCTACTACTAAACCAGTATGCCAACCACATCATGCATATCTAAACTAGTGTTGCCTAAACTGGCGTGCCCTTGACCATGCCGTTTTAACCAAAATCGCAGTCCCATCCACGTTCTGATACTCTTCTTCCTGATTAAACTCACGTGAAGTAACAGAGAGCCATTCAATGCTCGTCACATAGGCATTTAAGGATCGAAGATCTGTTTACACCCTAGGTCGACAATGCAACGGTAGCAGCAGCGACGGCAAGCTGGGACGGTAGCAATAGCAGCGTAACCCCCAGATAATCCACAGCCATTCTATTCTCGGACTGGGCCCAGTGTACTGAGCGAATCAACAGATGCCAATGCATGGCAAGTCAACTCCTGACGTCTCTGCGAATAAGGAGATGATGGCGGGAATTTTTCTCCAACGAGAAGGCCGCTCGCTCTATATATAATGCAAGCTAAAGTGTGGCAAAAAAAAGGAGGGGCTCAGACTAAAAAAAGAGAGGGAGGTGCTCAGATAGATAAAAAAGGAGAGATCACTCAGACAGAAGAAGATATTGAGAGAAGCAGAAGAAGGCGCACCCTCTGCTCCCGTGTGGTCAAGGTGAAGAAAGAAGGAGAGAAGAGAGGTGAGAGTGAGAGAGGGGGGGAGAGCTTGTGCTCTTTCCCCCCCACCAATGTATCAATCTTTCTTTCCCCTTGTTGTCTTTCTTTTTCTTGTTATGAGGTCGATTAATTTCCCCCTTAGTGTTTTCTTCTCCCATTGTCCTCCTTTGATTCTATGGGTTAATAAAAAGAAAGGTTGTTATGAGTTTGTGCATGTTTTGCAAACTGACCCTGGATTTGATCCAGAGGTCAGGAAGAGACAACTGCTCACACTTCTTCTCCTTCTCACTCTCTCTCTTGCTCTCTCTTCTCTTCTCCTACTGGACTCTTCTCTTCTTTGATTCACTCGAGCTTCTCTTGCCCTTCTTCTCTCTAGGGTCTCTTCATTTGATCGCAGGAGTGGCCTTCTTATACGACTGTAGACAGGGTTCCCACGAGCTCACGCGTCCGGCGTGTGTAGGGCACATCCCAGCCTTTTCCAAAGAAGCCACGTGTTAAGAATAGATTGGGGCTTTGATCCACGTGACAAAATGTCAGAGATATTCTCCCTTTGGATCACGTGCCAATCGTTGATTCTGTTATCCCCCACATGCTCATACTTCAGGCATGACTTAAAGATCACGTGAGGAAGGAGATAGTAGGCCACTTGCCTTGTAGACGCTCGATCATATGCCAGTCTGAAAGACTCAATTGTTAGAGTGAAAAACATGCTTAGACCTTATAGAGTTAATTGTCAAAACATGGTCAGACTCTATAATGATATATTGCAAGTATGCACAGACCTTGGCTATGCAAGATGCAAACTAGCACTGACTTTAGCTGTGTAAGATGCAAACTAGCACGGACCTTGTACTAGCATGCTCAGACCTGACAGGTGCGTGTAAGCAAATGTGCATAGACTATGTATGTAACATGCACCGACCTTGGTTAACACTAGATGGAAACGTGCACCGACCTTGTATATATGCGTAAATAGTGATGTGCACTGACCTTCCTAGCACAGATGCAATCAAGCATCGACCTTGATAATGTATGCAAGCAACATGCACCGACCTTATAGCAAATACCAAGTAACGTGCACCGACCTTATTTGTGACTGGCCATGATATGCACCGACCTTGCGTGTTGTTCCACAGGAACTTGCACCGACCTAGTATGCAAATGATGCAACTAGCATTGACCTTGAACAGTAAAGTGCACTGACCTTATTCTGCTAGAAACAAAACATGCACCGACTCTATAGCATGCAGGAACAGTAATATGCACTGACCCTCTAGCATGCATGAACAGTAAAGTGCACAGACTTTCTATATGCGTGAATAGTAATTTGCACCGACCTCATGCAATGAAAGGAACAATGCACCGACCTTTCATGCAACGAAAGGAGCAATGCACCGACCTTGCATCGCACAAGGGCAAGTATCCATCGACCTTGTGTGCAGTTCCACAGGGATCTGCACAGACCTTCCATGCAATGAAGGAACAATGCACTGACCTTGAACGATGCAGACTTGTATGCTAACAGATGTGCACTGACCTAGTGTGCATTACATAGTAACTTGCACCGACCTCATATGGCCCGGAGCAAGCAATGCACCGACCCTATCTATGCATGATGCAACTGGCGTTGAGTCCACATAAGCACAATGCAGTGTGAAGATAATGCACACCACCTGTTCGACCAAATGCCATGCACATAGTTTTGTGGAAATATGCACAAGTATGCAACCTTTCTAAAAATGGCTATGACCAAAAAGATGATATTGCCAAGGTCAATGATTGGTCAAGTCACTGTTGCCAATGGTCAAACCATTGTTGCCAATCATTAAAACAAAACATGAATGACACATAAATGGCTGCTCCCAGTGGTTCCTCTGCTCCTGCTGCTGGTGCTCGTCGTGCTTCGCTGTCTCCGGTGCCGGTCGTCACTTGGTTCAATGTAGAAGACCTAGACCGAGATCATGCGGAGATTGCAGCATTGGCTGACTCTTCAGGCTCAGACATCGAGACCTTGGATATTCAGAGATTAGTGAAGGCCGAGAAGGGCTTCAGTTTCGACCGTGCCACGGGAGTCTATCCTGTAGATTTCCCGAAGGACAAGCATCTTATTCGGCACCTCAAGCACCTCCGGACTCACGGCCGTCAGGAATCCTGGGTTGTCAGGGAGGTGGAGCGGGCCATCTTGCAAGGTCGGGACAACTTGTCACACGTGGTCCCCATATTTGCAAAGAGTTTATCTACCAAGTGACAATGAGATCGACATAATGAATATTTTCGACAGAATACTCACAGAACAACCAGAAAATTTTGAAACTGTGTGTAAACTAGCAGGGTGCCCTTAGCATAAAAGATGGCGACATAGCATAGATTTATAGACTAGAGACGGGATTTTTAAGAACCTGGGCAGTACAAATGTTGCTCGTTGCTTTATCCCTGCGGATGTGCTGCTCCCTTGTCTGCATTGCCATCCGGAGGGCGGGCTTCCCGGTGGAATCCATGCTAACACCAATGATCCTCCCCGGCATCATCCGCTTGTACTCCTGCGACGTCGCCAGGAACGCTGCGTGGGGCCCGCCGTACCCCATCGGAACCCCAAACCTCTGCGCGGAACCCACGACGATGTCGGCGCCCAGCTCGCCCGGCGGCTTCAGCATCGTCAGGGCCAGGAGATCCGACGCCATGACCACCTTCACCCCGTTGGCGTGCGCGTTCTTGACGAACTCCCCGTAGTCCAGCACCTCGCCCTCGGTGCCCGGGTACTGCACGAGCACCCCGCACACGTCCCCCGAGCTGTAGTCGAAGTCCTTGACGTCGGCGGCGACCACCTTGACGCCGAACCCTTCGGCGCGGGTGCGGCAGACGTCGATGGTCTGCGGGTGGCAGTTGGTGGCGACGAGGAACGTCTTCCTCTTGCCCTTTTGGATGTTATTGCACATGGACATGGCCTCGGCGGCCGCCGTGCCCTCGTCAAGCAGTGAGGCGTTGGACATGGGGAGGCCGGTGAGGTCGGTGATCAATGTTTGGAAGTTGAGGAGGGACTCCAGGCGGCCCTGGGCAATCTCCGCCTGGTAGGGCGTGTACTGGGTGTACCACCCCGGGTTCTCCAAGATGTTCCGGAGGATGACGGCGGGGACGTGGGTGCCGTAGTACCCCATCCCGACAAACGACTTGAACACCTTGTTCTTGTCGGCAAGCGACTTCATGTGGTCGACCATCTGGCTCTCCGTGAGCCCCTCGTCGAACTTAGAGAACCGCATGGGCGGCGCCCTGATGGCCTTGGGCACGGTGGCGTCGATGAGGCCGTCCAGCGCCGGGAACCCGCACGCCTCCGCCATCTTCACCTGCTCCTCGGGAGTCGCGGAGTTGTGCCGCCGCGGGAACGTGTCGCTGGGCTTCAGCGCCTCCACCGAGATGAATCGGCGCTGTCCTCCGGCGTCCGCGGCCGCCGCGTTACGGGGCAGCAGATCTGCAGGGGAGGAGTTGCGGGAGGGGAGCGGCCGGGATCTGCCCGGGAAGATGGACGGAGCAAGGGACGAGACGTAGCGAGCGGAGGAGAGGTGGTGGGGGTGGTGGTGTGGGATCGGGGAATGCCTGGCCTGGTGGACCAGGCGGCTCAGCATCGCGCGGTTGGCGATCCTCCGAGCGCGCTCCATGGTCGATCTCCTCCGCAGCACTCCTCCTCGAATCCTCTGCCGCGGCGAGACGAATCGGCAGAGAAGGCGGCAACAGAGCCCAGCCTCTCCCTCCTCCTCCTCCCGCTTCACCACTGCCCGCGCCCACCCACCCTACCCGCCGCTACTGCCGTGCAGCTCTGCAACTCTCAGATTCCCCGTCCGCTTTGTAATCCGCAATATGTACGTGCCAGCCCGGCGCGGCCCGCGCCCTCGTCGGTTCGGTTGGTGGGCTCTCCCTCGGGGGATCTAGTGGCGCTGGTGGCGGACCCGGTGGTGGGGGCGTACGGCCGCGGTTGGTGGGGATGGGGGTGGGTGTGGAACCCTGTGCCAATGCCAATTAAGAACATGGATCTGGGAAGAAAAAGGAGAGGAAGGAGGAGACGAGACAATTAACAAATCGAGAGAAATGGAGAAAAACGAGGGGCGAAGAATCAACTGGAGATACAATCATGGTTAAGTCGACGACACTAGTATCGATTCGAATACCGTATCAGATTTGAGAAAATTTGATCTCACATATGCCTTAGATCGACTGAGTCCAAATCTCATGCTTCTAATGCCGAGTAACAAAACTCTATGTTTTTTTGATATTTATCTTAAGGAGTTACTTGTTCAAGAATGTCTACCTATGGTTAGCATCAGGTGTCTACGGGCAGCCGCCCCGATCAAACCGCATATTCATGATCGGGCCAGGTCGTCTGCCAGGTGGGCCCATTATATGGGAAGATGTTTCAAGATAAGAAGGCCGAAGGTCCAAGTCCGCACAAGGTGGGTCCGTTACAAGACAGTTTCTGCCAAGAAGAGGCAGCGATGTAAGTTTAAGGATTGCGTAGTGCGCACTCAAGGGCCCACTTCTTCCTCTTCCTCTTCCTTTCATTCCTCATGTCTATTGCTCAGCTCTCACCTTCGGGTGGTGTATTTTCCTTCGTTCAATCCTACTTCGATCATCTTCTCCTCTCCTCCCGAGTCCGTGAACTCCCACTTCCCTTTTTCTAGTTTGGAGTCACACATTTTTCCTTGTTCTCATTATTCTAGACCTCAGCCTATGTCATCCTTTCATCGCACTTTTGGGACTTCTTCCGATTCTCCTCCCCCGATATCCCCAGGTTCTACTTCTCATTCTCTTTCCCCGACCCTAGTGGGTGTTTATGATTCTTTTTTCCCGACCTTGTCGGAAGTCTATGCATCTTCTTCCCCACCTCTGGCGGGTGATCACTATTCCTTTTCTCCGACCACGTCGGATGATTCTCCTTCACCTCTTTCCATCCTCTCCTCCTCACCCTTTCGGGGTCTTCGCCCTTTCTCTTGCTGCTTTTGAGGCTTTAGCCTGCCTTGATCTCAGTTAATCCCTGATCATTCTGTATCTGGTTCCTTGTTATCAGGGCCTCGATGCCTTAATGAGGGAGTTCTAGCCCTCGTCTCTCTTCCTTTTTATCCTTCTTCGTCCAGTTTGGTGTCTGACGCTCCTCCATGTCGAGGAATCCAATCCTTTATTCTCCTTTCATTTTTCATCCTGTCAAGCAAGGAATACAAAACTTGTGCTACTCAAAGCTCGTTGATCAAGTTCACTTCAGGATAATGATTTTATGCCATGGATTTGTGAAGGTAAATTTACTTCATGCAAAGAACATGCTACTATGGTTATTGCTTATGTTTCTTCATGCACATGCTTATAATGATATTTTGTCGACATGGCTAAGTGGCTTTAGGCCTTAGTCAGTCTTGTTTAGCTAAGTCAAAATGAGTTTGCTTCTGCAGCATCTTAGGCTAGTGACAGTTTCGCACTGGGAGTCTAGTCCTTTCCCGATCATTAAGGGTGTCCTATTAGCATGGGTTTTTCACACACTTCTCGGCGAGCCGTAGTCAATTCCTCTGAGGCACATCATTGCTGCTTTGGCCATTCTCTGGGTATGCACAAAGGCCTTTTCTCTTCTCTGCTCGACCGAGTGCAGAGGCAGAGATTGATGGATGAGATGACCAACCTAGGTGCTCCCCAATATGAGAGAAGTCTCAAATAGGGGTAGCCTTGACCCTCAAAAAGTGAGCGTTAACGCAATATCTGGCCAATAAGGGCTGTTCAAATGAGTGAAAGTCAAAAATATGTTGATCAATGCAAAATTGTGAAAATCAAAGGCATGGCAAGAGTGACAAAGCCTCGCGGGACGTCATGAGCCCGGTCGTATGCGTGCCTAAGGGTCCTAAAAATCAAAGACAGAAAGTCTTGCCGCAACATACAATCTCTTTGAGGGGTAGTGCCCTAGAAGGAATTCGAATCTTGATATCTCCCATCCTGCATAAAGTTTGTCTCCTAATTTTCTTATGTTTCTCCCTCTTAAGCTGGGTTGTATCCCGGGTATGGCCTTAGTAGGAGCACCGTTCTTTGGAGGCTATTGGTTGTGGTGAGCCACCCTCAAATGCACGCCCTGTTCAAGGGAAATCCTTAATGAAAGGGGGAGGAATGACGACCCTTAGCCAGTGGTTTGAGCCCACCATCAGGTGCTGCAGATAACTTTATTGTCAAAATCCAAAGAAAGGTATCGGGCCATTCCTGAGATCCGGATCTTGGGTCGTTACAGTTGGTATCGGAGCTATAGTTGTGGAAGTACATGAGAATTTAGAATATTGCAGTGATCAGAGTCCATAAGGTCTAGTATAGTTGGCAATTGGCATAGGGTTCCGTGCTTATTTTTCGCTTGGTTTCTTGCGTAAGAGCATGTGTGCGCTGGGTTGGCGCTGTAAAGGCGATTGTCGTTTTTCGTTGGAGTGCCGACGTGGGACCTGAGGATCGAGATCAAGAGCTTTCTCCCCTTGAGATGGTGGCCCCGGTGGTGCTGAGTTGGGCAGAGGTTGCCGACATGTGCGTTACTGCGGTGCTGTGTTCGAGGAATCTGCAGCGAGGTCAGGTGGCTGGTGAGGACTATCTGTGATTAGGCTATCTGTGATTAAGTGGCCGTGAGTGTGCTCTGGAGGAGCTGTTATTGATTTTGGCCATCCCAATTCGAGATTTGTCCAGCCCCTGTGGCGTTGAGATCGTGGTTCGAGGTGACAGAGCGGCCTCTCTGGTCAAGAGATGTGCTCGGATGAGCGGAGGATCTTCTTGGATTGGGCTATGGTTGCTCTGAATCTGGTTCGAGATGTGAAGGCTCAGTGGCTAGTTTGGGGCTCGAGGATGAGCGTCCGCAGGTGCCGATTATGGTTCGTGTTGTGGCTCTTGGCGCGGTGGTTCGCGCGGTGGCCGCTCGAGAATGGATTGGTATTGGCATGGATGGATTCAAGAGAATAATGTCCGGTGGCTAGAGATATGGTGACTTTAGATCCTGGTGTTTTTGTGGATTTTCTTTTCTCCTTGATAAGCATGCTGATGCATTGATGGTTTCGAGATCGGAGGCAGGTGTAAGAGAGGAGCGTGTGGCAGTGGCTAGCTTGACCGCTGTGCCAAGTGTGTGGCTGTGTGCGAGAAGCATTTTTCATCCCCTGATGTGTAAAGGTGTGTTGGCACTACTCCGGAAGGATGCGTGCCAGTTGGGTGGTGTTCGTGAGAACTCGTGGCTGGTGTTATGTTTTTCAAGGTGTTGTGAATCGGAGCTTGTGGAGTTACAGAGGATGTGTTGAGCATTGGAGGATTGGTTTCTCGGTATGAAATTATCTCGAGTTACGTAAGACGTGTTGTTGTCATGCCATTGCTTGAGGCATTGTGGTTTATGGCACTGGCTGGATGGAGAGTTGGGGAAATATGCTGGCGAGGTTGTCGCATGAGTGCCCTATTCTTGTGTTGGAAGCTGTGTCCTCAGATGAGATCGTGTTCTTGGAGAAGTTATCTCTAGAAGATTATGGGTCCAGTGGGTGGCCGTGAGTGGCTGGTGAGGTTGATCGAGCGGTCGACCATGGTAAGAAGTGTATTGTCTGGGGACCCGTGTGCATTGGTCGTGACATCATCGACCAGCTTCCTGAGGTAGCAGGCGGTATTTATCGGTTCTAGAGAAGTGTGCTGTGGATTGGAAGAGGTTGTGTCCCGAGGCTTTGTGATAAGAGCGGAACCAGCATTGACAGGCGTCCATTTAGAGTGATTGAGATGAGATAGGATTCAATTGAATAATGGACGGTGCCTGTGAGTGGAGGTCCTTGATGGGACGTTGGTGTTGGATGGTGATCCTTGGTCTGTGACCAACAGGGGAGGATTTCTCAATATGTCCGAGTCAAGTGACGTGAGCATTGAGGAGAGATCTTGTCATGTGGTTTCACTGTGCTCCCCTGAGAGGGTAGAGTTGACGTGAGGATCGGATCGAATGCGGTGTCCGAGCGAGATAGGGCTTAAGGTGTGATAATGGTCCGTGGATGGTCAGCAAATGGCCTGTCGCTATTCGGATCGTGTCTGTTGGGCCAGTGGAGGTTTCCCGTTGACGAGTGTCTGGTGACCGGTGGATGATCTTTCACTGACAGAAGATGCTGGTTGTAGGGGCTCGAGAATGGCGTGAGCCGTGTGTTAGCGAGGCCTTGGGTGGCCGATCATGAGGTGTGCCTCCCGGATGTGTGAGTGGATGGTGCTGCTTTTTCAACTGTTTTTTTTAAAGAAACCCCCCCCTCTCTCTCTCTCTCTTGTTATCACCACTGTCATCTCTGAGCTCTCTTGTCGGGTATGAAGAAATCGAGCTCCTTCTTCCTCATTCCTCGTCACTGGAGGAAACCCACATCGTGGAAAGGCGTTCGGAGCTTGCAAGGTAGAGGCTTGGGTGATGTTGAGGCTGTCTCCTGTTGTTTCCTGGTGGCTTCGGTCGGTAGTTGTGCTTGGTTGCTTGGTTTTAGTTTTCTGCCCTCTTCTTCTTCTTCCATTCGTTCGTTCCTACAGCTTCCTTCAAGGAGGACAGCTACGGGTTTTGGTCTGTGTTGATCTTTCTCTTCTGATTCTGCCCGAGTACTAGCAGGATTTGTTGCTTCTCTCTCTCTCTCTCTCCCGTGTTTCTTCTGCGCCATCTCTTGCTGCTAGGTCTTGGATCTCCGCGTACTTCAGGTCACCTTCCTGGCAAATCGGGAGATGGGGTGCCCACCATTGCGCTTCTGATCGTAGAGGCAGTGGTTATGTGTCCATTTGTTAGATCTTTCAACACCCTACACAATTTTCTTACTGCGAGCATGACGTCACGAAGACTTCAGCTGAAATCTTGCTTGTGTAATCTCATGTCTTTGTGTCGCCTCTTTGTCTCTCCTTACGTTTCACCTCTCCTCTTTGCTTGCAGACACTATAGAAGCAGTATGGTTCCCTGGGATCTCTTCTTCCTTCCCCTTTCCGTGAAAGCGTTCCTCTCTTTTCCCATCGTACCCATCGTCCTTGCTTCGTCTCCCTAGTGGGTCTTCTGTTGTTCTCCGTCACTCCCTCTCTCCTTTTTCCCTGTAATCCGTTGGTTTCCACCGCTGGTTCATCTGCCGATCGTTTGCCTGGTTCTTTTACTCGCAAGATGCCATATTTCATGTGAGGATTCTGCTCCGGAGCCTCTTCCCCACACCTCCCTTCACCACTATCGCTCAAGTTCACCACTTCTAAGTCCACTTTAACTTCAGAGGGACTGTTGCTGGTCCTGGATCTGAGGTTTCTTCAAAGCTCCAATCTTTCGTGTAGGGTTCCTTCCCGTGCTTCTTTCCCCCATAAAATGACAGCTTTGGAAGGTGCCCATCTACTCCACCATCTTCTTGATTTTCTACCCATGCCCATCATCTTTTGCCCTCCGAGGAGTCTGGTATTGGGTTCGGGGGTCTCTCCAACGTCCCAGATGCTCTTCCCCCTCCCCTATTTTCCGCCATTATTTTCAGCATAAAAAGACTGTTCCAGAAGCCTCTCTTTGAGCCTAAACGATACTTTGTTCCTCTTCTTCACTGTTACTGTTTATCTCATTTGTGCTTCTTCTGTGTTCCTTTCCTCTTGCTTCCTGGAAGTTCATAATTTTTTCCCCCTATTGTCACTGTGTATGCGATGCAGACCAGATCTGCTGGTAGAAAGAAGGCCCTGTGTGTTGTTGCTGCCTTTTCCCGTTCGCTCTGTTTGGAAGTCCTTGGTTATTCATGTTATGCTGGAGGCTAGGCACAAGGGAAGGCCTACCGCAGCTCTCGCCGGGGCTGCCGCCGTCGCCTGGAACGCCGGAAAAAGAGGGCAGGCCTTCTTCAGATGTTATCCGTTGCAAACCCGCCAGACCCGTCATGTTCCTTCGACGTTGCAGCTTTGAGTAGTGATGAGAAGGATCACCATTCCACCTCTCCCAAAGCAGATCCAGCGGATGGCCCTGATGAGGAACAACATCTCCATTTCTCTATAAGGTAAAGAAACCCCCTTTTTCCCTTTGAACGCTTGGTTGGTCCTTAATTAGTTTCCACACAGCGCCGAGGCAACATATGGCGTTATCATCTCTTGTCATGTCCTCTTCTCATGCTATGGACTTCTTGGGAGATTATTCACTGCCATTACTCCTACTGGGTCGATTAAACAGCTGATAAGTTGTCGATCGATTTGTGGTAGTCTTGATATACATTGCAGGAGCCCTTTTCATGGTGTTTTGACAAAGAAAACAAAGATTTAGAGGGCTAGAGAAAGAGAAGAATAATGAGTCACGAATTTGGCCCCCTTTTCTTATATAGATCTTTGTTCTAGAGATCTAAACCTATTAGGATTGGGTTGGGATAATCTTAGAAAGGGTTTGGATAGGATTTGGGTCGAGTTGAGGTAGAACACCTCGGATTGGGACTCTCCAAGAGAGTCCCGATCAGACTGACTGCGTGGGGAGTTGGGCAGTCTAACGATAGACTGTCCTTCCTATTTGAGCGGCCCGTTATGGGCCACACAACTCTGGATTCGTGGAACTTATACGTTAATACCCATTACATCCTGCGACCGGTTACTGGCCGCCCAACTGGTACATACGGCCTAGAGGAGGCCGTATAAGTCCTGTGCGGTCCAAGGGCGACCACCCATCCCTTGCTATTCTTGCTTGATAATCGCCCTTGTTTCTCTCATCAAGCGTGTCTCTCCTCTCGCGTCGTCTCTCTCGCAGAGTTGGCGTACCTCTCTCCTCTCCCGCCGTCTCTCTCGCAGAGTCGGCGCACCTCTCTCCTCTCGTGTTGTCTCTCTCGCAGAGTCGACGTACCTCTCTCCTCTCACGTCGTCTCTCCTGCAGAGTCGGCGTACCTCTCTCCTCTCGCGTTGTCTCTCCCGCAGAGTCGGCGTACCTCTCTCCTCTCATGTCACCTCTCTCGCAAAGTCAACGTCTCTCCTCTCGCGTCGTCTCTCCCACAAAGTCGACATACCTCTCTCCTCTCGCGTCGTCTCTCCTGCAAAGTCGACGTACCTCTCTTCTCTCGCGTCGTCTCTCCCGCAAAGTCGACGTACCTCTCTCCTCTCGCGTCGTCTCTCATGTAAAGTCGGCGTGCCTCGCCGCTCCCATGTGTCTCACCTGTAAGTCGTCGTCTCTCTCCTCTCATCCCACAGGTCCGAATTTGCATTTTTCATACATTCGTGCATAGCATAAGAAAATCAACAAAAAGAAAAACAAGCTAGGTCACTATCATATCACATCATGTACAAGTGTCAGAGTACAAAGCAAAATAAGGCCGCCCCCTCTGACCTGTCACTATCACCTCCTCCCTCTTGCCTCTTCGATGGCAGGCCCATCGCAGAGGTTGCACCCTCCTCCCTCTCTCATCGCCGACGTCGGTCCTCCTCCTCATTCCTCTACTGCTGAGAGGAAGTCGCGAGGAAACACCCAACAGAGCCATGAGTAGCCTGACTCCCGCTCTGGGCCGCACGGCTACCGCTCATCCCGCTATGGGAATGGCTCATCTCCCTGTATGCCCGCACCTCACCGCGCAGCTCAAACACCTCCTGCTTGTACCGCTCTAGCTCCGAGGCCGTAGCTCAGAGTCGCTCCACCTCTGCCCAAAGGATCACCATCTCCACCGAGTCCGACAGTCCGGCCTATGCCAACTGCTACTGAAGGCGGGCTGCCTCCTCCTGTGCCTCAGCCTGGCCTCGCCCCGCCGACTCCCTCGAGCGAACACTCTGCTCTAGCTCAGCACGTAGGTGCTCCGTCTCCTGCCCAGAGTGAAGGCTCTGCTCCAGCTCTCTCCGCAGGTGGGTCGCCTCCTCTCTCAGGCTGTAACTCTGCGCCAGCTCCTCCCACAGATGGGTAGCCTCGTCCTGTGCCAGTTCGAGTTCCTCTCGCAACTGGTCACCCTCGCCTATCGCGACAGTCAGCTCTATCACCTACACACATGCATTCACCATTAGTCAACTACATTTTCACATAAAAGCATAATTCACAAGGGAAAGTGTAGGATGTACCCGCTCAGCAAGTGCTGCCTCGGCCGTCTTGGCCCACTCCACCATCTGCCGAAACTCTACCTCACGCTCTGCTCAGTCAGCAGGAGTCTGGGCTGTAGAAGTAGAAGGAGCGTCGGCACCCTGTCTCTGGGCCTCCTCCCCCCGCTGCAATCAAAACTCCAGGTCAGTCGTGTCTCAGCATAATAGCAATGCATCAGGAGTCCGGGAACCCCGGTGACCTGATTTGGGTAGATTCGTCAGAATTGCCCCGTTTTCGCGATTGGATGCGTGCATGTGCCATTTTTAGCTTCTAGATGTCTTCTGTGGTCGTATGGCTTTGTTTCCCCTGTGCTTCGGCATGAATGGGGCGTGGAACGGGTCGATTCGGCCATTCCACTATTTTTCTCGCTGGTTCGGTGTAACGGTCCTACCAGAGACTATCACACTATGTGACGGTCCTACGATAGACCGCCACAACCGTTAGTCTTTTTGGGTCCTTCGAGGCTGGGTCGTGTGACGGACCAATACTGGACCATCACATGACTGTAACGCCCCTATGGTGGTGCGTTACGTTCTGGTGGTTTTTGAGGACTGTAGCTGTCAGTTCCCCGAAGATCATGTCTGCCTCGAAGATCATGTCAGTCGGTTAGCCCTGACGAACCTCCCCTTGTGCGTCAGGTTGTGTAACGCCTCTGGACTGGTGCGTTACATTGTTCATGTTAGGCTTTAGGCCCGTTGGCCCTAACGCCCCTCTCTTGGTGCGTTAGGTGGTGTAGTGCGCCTGGCTTGGTGTGTTACGTGTTCTGAGTTGTAGCTTTAGGCCTGGTTGCCCTGACGCCCCACCCTTGGCGCGTTAGAGCAGGTAACGCCCCTATGGTGGTGCGTAACAGTCTTGTTGGCCGTGATGGCCTATGTTGTACGGCATTCGTCTATTTGTGAGTTGGTCTATCTTAGGTTTGTGTTCTAGGGCAGTGTCTGTGTGTCGGTGGTTTCTGGATCAGTCGGTTCAGGTGACTGGGTGCGATCTTTTTCCTGACTACGACAGTTCCCTAACTACTCAATCTAGAACTGCCAGCGTTCTTATCTTTGGTCGCATAGTAGTTGTCCCTTGACTGTCGGGTTCACCTAGCTATTGAGTGGTGGTTCACTTTGCCCAGAGTGTCGTCTTCTCTGCTTGTGTATTGCTGTGTGTCGTGTCTAGTTCTGGTCAACCCGGTGAGACCAGGGGTTGACAGGTGACCTTGTCTGTGTCTCGGCGGTTTTGTCCAGCTCGAGATAGTGTTCTGGATGCCTCAGGGTATTGTCCTACCTTGGTTGTGTGTCCAGGTGTGCTGAGGGTTCCTGATGTCCCCTCGGGTCTCCGTGAGTCATTTTCTGCAGAGCGTTGTTTCCTCTGGCTTAGAAGTAGACTGATTGGCGGCTTGTTCCGCTGTCTGTGACGATCTTGCCTCCAAGTCGTGAGACTCAAGGATTGTTATGTGAGTAGGTCTAGCTGTATTGTCCTGAGTTGTCGGCAGTGGCTGTGCTGCCATTGGTGCTTCGAAGTACGTGTGACAGTACTCTCTCGCCTGTCTGTACTTTCACACTCATGTTTTGAGTCTCTGTGTCTTGTGACCCTCCACTGGTCATAGCCTTACGGCACGCTTTGTCGTGATGGCTCTTGTAGCGGGGCACCTTCCCGGTTTACGATTTGTAAGCTAGTTCCGTGGGCCCCCGATCCAACCGTAGCGTCCTTTGGAGGGGGAATACTAGCTAGAGGCCTGGCTTAGGCAGTGGGCCAATGTGTGCACACGTGGTCAGGGATTTTGGACTTACATCGTTAGACGTGACCCTGACTAGTCACTCGTGTTATGGTACTGTTCTGGTTCTAGCAGTGTCTTTGTCTCGGCCTTGTCATTGCGGTAGGTTACGTGGACAAGATGCTAGTAGGCACAACATAAGACGTCAGTGGACGCAGCTGGCTGTTCTTCTGGTGGTGAGGCACTCTAGTCATGTGGCACGTGACTCTTCGTGGTTCTCTTCACGGTCCTTGCACGTCGTGACCTTTCTGGGCTAGCCTTTTGTTGGCTTTTCCCGAGGTCAGTGTCCTGTCGCATGCACGACGTTCTAGTCATGCGTGGGGCAGTGTGCACGACGTTCTAGTCATGGTGCGTCTGTGTCTGTCTATGTCTTTTCTAGACTTTTTAGTCTGGTCTCGTAGGCCTTGTCTTTCATCGGGGATGCATGCAAACAAAATCCTGATTAAAACATCTTGTGCACCTTGGAACATTTTTTAGTATCGAGGTCATTGAAGGAGGATACCCCTGCCTTTCGAAACAAGAGGCTCTCCTTTAGCACGCCGTTACATCTACCCATTCTTACCTGATTCCTAATTCAAATCTTTACTAATTTCTCCTTTATTTTCTGTTTTCCCTTTTTGTGGGTTTCCCTCTTGTTGGGGGGCGGGGGGGAGTGGAGGGGAGGGGTGTAAGTAGTACCGCATATCATTAAGCAAAAGAAAATGGTGACACTTTCATGCATACATGTACAGCATGGTATCCTCTTGAAGTAACACCTCACAACATCCTCAAGACGGACTCGGCCATTCTTTTTACGGCATTATTGACTTCCCTATCTGTTTCATCCCCACATATCTGGTTTTTCCCAATGACATCATCATTCTTTCTGCTAATGTCATCCCACGTGGAGCATGTAACACCAACCACATAGGTCCTTTTTTTTCTTGCTTGACCAGCCCTAGAGTAACCTGAAGCAACTCCACAATGCTCATAGCACCACAAACCCACCTGGCTATCACTGTAAAAACTCTCGCATGTTGCCCAGAGAATGTACATTGCAAGTAGAGGTGCTCCAGCATTTGCTTACTGAAACTGCAAAAGTAGCAGACAGTCTGCATATCTGGTACCAGCTGAGCCTAGCTCAGTTGGTATGGGGTTGAGAGGGTTTTAGGTGAGGGTTGAGGGAGCACAGGTTCAAACCTTGGTGGGGCCGTACTTTCTCATTTATTTGAACTATGTCCTGCCACCATGGCAAGGACCAAAAAAGAAAAAAAAGGTCTGCTTGTCTGGTATTGCCAAACGTTTATAAGTCAGTAGTCATTTTGTGGCTACTTTTCTACTCTCCACATCAAGCATTATTTGGCTTTTAGAGGAGGTGGTGGTTTTTGAACTTCTGCAGACAATGCCCATAGAAAGCATCGGATCAGTTAAAAGTTAAAAAGGCATTCTCATTGCACAGATTCCGTTTACTCACCCAACAATAGGTACCAGTGAGCTACACTGTACAAACCATCATAGTGACCAAGCTTTGAGGAGGTCCGAAGTGCAGTGGCAAGCTGCGCATTATTGCTAATAAGGGCTTTTATCTTCTTAAAGGAAGCAATGACTGATACTGGAACTGTTTAAGTCCATAGACAACATTAATTAGGAATCATATCCAATGAAGTTCATATTTTCTGCCAATATCAGTAAAGTAGTGCCCATATTAACACATTATGACAGAGCAAGTGGCAAAATCAACCCTAGTAGAACAAGGATCTGAACTCCATGGAAAAGAAGTCATTCTGTTCATAATTATTCATCTGATTCAAAAATAATTATGATTCGAATTCCCAACCCATCTGCTGGCAAAATCTATCATCACAATCATAGAAGAGAAGTCATTCCGTTCACAGTTAATGGCCTTATTCAGAGCCCTAACAAATGCTACCATCAAAATCAGAAAGTAAGGCCCCAGTAATGTCATGGATCAGTCTGTGATAAACCATCTAGCCAAATAGTCTATGTAGGGTAATTGAAGCAACTAGCATAAGCTAACAAAAATACTTTAACACTTACATGATGGGATAGCATTTGACAGGTTAGGAGAGCATAACCAGTAAAATAAATCAAACACCATCATGTTGCAACCCCATTAGGTAGATGCAAAAGTGACAATCACAAATGAAATGAGAAAGTGAGTCAGGAGATCTGCATTTTGATTTGAAAGATCCAGTAATTCCTTTCACCCCGAATAGCCTAGATATCAGCACAAAGCACCAAATGGCAAATAAAAGAAATTGCACACACGTGAATGGCATGCACCTTGAAGGGGGGCAGGGAGGTGATGAGGCAGACGGGGATGTACACTGGAGGCCGTGAGTAGGCGGAGAGGTAGAAGGAGAAGATGACGAAGAGTTCTGCGGTGTGCAGGAGGGGCCCAGGGAGGTGAGAGGAGAGGTGGAGTGGTGGAGGAGAAGGCGGATTGAGGAGGGAATATGTCCGCGACCGAGAGGGATGGAGGGGAATTTGACAACTACACCCTATAGCACAGCGCAGCCGGCAGATAGGGAGTGGTAACAACTTCTGTGACAAGATGTTTGACAAATCGTATAGAAATTGTAAATCACAACTCACTTCCATTGGCTGAGCACACACTGCAACCAGCGGATGGGGGGTCTTAGTTCCCCGGAGCTACTAAGATCCAATCTTCTTTCTAATAGTGGACGACATAATTCCCACTCAAAGAAATCGATACCAACGCAGGAGTTGCAAACGCCAAAGCCAGCATATACACACATGAAAATGATGGTCCATACACCTAAAATATAGAGACTGGTGGACAGCATGACAATCTTTATGTCTCTAGGAAATCTCAGGAAGCTAGCTAGGAGTTTTCAGTTCACGTAATTCGACAAACTATTAAGATAAGAGGGACTTCGACAATTCTTGTCTTGAGTCACTACAATTTCCCATTTTCAGGTCCCCTTGCAGCATTTCAATTCGCTTGTGCAGTCAGGAAGCTGTTGGCAGTGCCCTAGTTATGGTTTTTGTTCTTTTCCATCACCCTCGGAGCTGCAAGCAGTCACCAGAGAAAAGAAACCATTAACCTTGAGCCACCAATGTAAGGACATTTGTTTTCCTAGGAAGACCATGTATTCTTAGAAGTAACAATGCAATGTCAAATATGTGAAAGGAGTGGGATGTAGTTCACAAGTGAGACATTTCAGCCCAAGGAGAAGTAATGGTACTACTTTTTATCCCGAAGTTGATTAGGGAACTTGCAGGAACAAAACAACAGAACAGAACAGACCTGTCAACTTTCAAAACACCCTGGGCAAAATAGAAGAGATACAACAATGAGAATGCGTTGTATCTAAATAAGGAGGCATGAGCTTCTGACGGTGGCATTTTGCAGTCAGTCATCATTGATTATCACCTTTCAGATGAAGTGTACATCTAGCATCAGAAAATGAAACTTGTGATCTGATGCAGCAGGAATCAGACTTGACAAAACTGTACTGATATCTCCGTCATTCAGTATGGTACTAAAGTTTAACAAAATTACTTTTAAAATGAAATGCTGGATGAACGAGAGAAGAGGCACTAATGAACAGAGATAAAAACAAGTCATCAGGTCATGACCACAGATAAGGTTCAGGTGGCAAAATGCAAGTTACTTCTAGCGACATGTACCTAATCCAATTGCTTCTGAACCCTTCATGATCCTCAGCCTCTTACAAGTGTCAGTGAGCATGCTGCAAATTACAAAATCATCAACGATCCATATGGCTATTTCACTTTCATCAAAAGGCAATGAAATAAAAGTAAACGTAGAATTACGGGAAAAAAGTTTGGGAAACGGTAGTAGTTAGAAAAGAATGCAGGTGTGCCCATCATGAATGTTTATCTGGAGTCATTGAACGAGAAAGATCCCCACCAGAGAAGCAAAGATGGTGGATAGAACCGCATAGCTTTCATGCAAATGGAGATGACTATAGTGGTACAGTTCTCAGGGTACCACAGTGTAATAGATTCAACCAGAAAAGCCCTTGATGAAGCCTTTTTGTATCCCTTCTCTGTGAAGTAGTTGAGAATCTAATTGAAAACCCAAGTGCACCACATTGCAAGGAAATGAAGACATGGGTTCTGTAGATGGAATGACTGGACCTAGAGCATAAATAAAAAACATAGATCAGACATTCGTGGACGACCCAAAGGCACATCGCGTGGCACTGGCTGAGCACCGAGGTCATTCTGCAACACCACAACACCAGGGAAGATCGGCGGCGTCTGGTGCAATGTCGACGTTGGCTCCTTGGGGCTCGCATTCGCATGAAAGATAGGACACGGAGGGGAGACGCACAGCACTGGACGGGGTGAGACCAAGGCGTGGAACGCATAGCCGATGGACGGTGAGTTCCAAGGAGTCCCAGGAGTGTCTGGCAGGGTGTGTCCTGCATTGTGAGGGAAGCAGAGGCTGGCAAGTTCTCATTGGTGCGGCGACAACGGCGAAACAAGAGGTCGGAGGCAAGGCCAGTGACAGGGGATGCTTGTCGAGCTTGGTCTCTTTCGATGGGGCCTTCATTTGCAGCGATTGGGTTGGAAGGAGGGAGAAGAACATTCATGGGAAGTGGAAGGTGAACAGTAGTTAAAGGGGGAAGAAGAAGACGTATCGGAGAAGAAGAAGAACACACGGAGAGGAAGAAGAGGGTGACGATCGATGGGTGGAGAGTGGTTTAATTGCTGGCGATGCCGGCTGGATAGGGAGAGTCCGCAGAGGAATAGGACTTGCAGGAGAAGGGATGCTCAAGGAGTTCAATTCTGGACGATGGTAGTTGCGGCGAGCACGGGAGTATTTGGTGCCACAGTACACTTTTTTTGGGGCATCTTCAATAAAGTTCTCCTTTCTCCTACTATTATTTTGAGGTAATTTTAAAACGCCCCTTTACAAAATTTTAAACAAGATAAAAATTTAAGTATTTTAAGGGCAATATTAAATATAAAGTGCCTCTATTTATAATATTTTTGAGACATTTTTTTCTCCACTACCCTGGGTGATAGGAAAAGGAAGAGACCACTAGAAGAAGGAGAGCAGCTGCATCCGCCACACACTACGTCTCAAGCAACTCGCTGTCTGGCTAACGACCAGCGAGAGGCGTAACAGTACCGAACTAAGAACTAGTCAGAGTAACACTTGCCAGTGTCAGTCCATGTCTCTGACCACGTGTGCACACACTGGCCGATCACCCTGAGTGAGGCCTCTAGCTAGTTTTTCCTCCCGGTAGGACGCTATCGACTATGCGAGAGGGCCAACGAAAACTAGCCTATAAACCATATATTGAGATTGCCCCGCCACCTTTTCCAGGTGGGCTGACACAGAAGTCGTCAGGCTACGACTAGTGACTCCATCACCAGGAAAGAGTAGAACACTCTATCGGAATGTACACATTAACCCTGGTAGCTAGGAAACATGAAATGCATTAAGGAATCAGCATGCAACACTATGGAACATGCAGAGGATATAACGCCCCTACACAGCATCGTTACAGTCTATAGCGGATCAAGGGAGGTGCACTACATGACCTGTGACGCGCCCTTCTGAGTCCGTTACACTTACCCAAGCATTTCAAGGAAAACAAGCACACAAACTATAATGCACCAAGGGTGGGGCGTTATAGTAACATAACGCGCCTCCCATGGCCCATTATGCTCATCAGAATGATTAGAATCCACAGTTAAACAAGGGATATAACGCACCTAAACAGGGGTGTTATAGGGATATAACGCATAGGGACAGGGGCGCTAAAGACAACAGACACCCAACACAGCAGACATGGGCTATAACGCACCAAAATAGGGCGTTAAAGGATATAACGCACTAGAACAGGGGCGTTAAAGGCACCCGAACTCGAAAATCCACAGAAAACTCCACAGTTCACATGCAGCATATAACACACCTGAATAGGGGTGTTACCTGACCCTAACGGACCTAGAGGAGTCCGCCACAAGGGGAAATAATGCAACTATAGAGGCGTGCCAAATGACTATAACACACCGGGGCGGGCGTGTTAAATCACCTGGGTTTCAAGATTTCGAAGTTCGAAATCGAACCCCCTCCTGATCGACCGAAATCGACGGGGGACGCGGGGAAATACGTTTCTAAACTACCCTGCCATGCCATAACAACATTCAATACCTAAACATGCCACTAGAATTGAAAGACGATGCCCATGGAGACGATTCCATGAAATTAAGACTAAATAATACTAACATGGAATTATGCACGAATAATGAGAAAAAGGGCGTTGGACCACGGCGCATGTGGTACCAACGGTGTCCTAACGAGGCATGGAGTCCATCCCCCTACCTAGATTACGATGAAAACGATGACTTGAGGCCGATCTGGCGAGTGGGCGATGCGGCGTCTCCTGGCCCGACTCGGCTCCACGCTCTGCGGATCGAGAAAAGATGGGCGTCAATGCGATCCTCGCGACGCGACCAATCTAACGGTACCTCCCTCGCTTCGATCAGCGGCCGTCTGGATCAGAAATCGAGAGAGGAACGAATTTTGAGAAATTAGCCCAAAATTCTACGAAATAGAGTTTTGCACAAAAAATGATGTAAATGGCGACGGATGGTGACACATGTGGCGTCAACGAGTTCCTGGCGAGACGAGGAAACCGTTCCCCTACCTCTTGCGTGGCGAAGACCGTGAATCAATGCAGATCGGGCGACGGGGGTCACGCCGTCCTTCTGCTCGCACGTATCTCCACGCTCCACGATCCGAGGGATGAAGGGTATCGGTGCGATCCTCGCGTCGAGCCCGTCCCGTCGGTACCTCCCACCTATCGATCGGAGCCCATCCAGACTAAAATCAAGTGAGACGGGGAGAGAAGAGAGAGAATGTGTGAGGGAGAGAGAGAGAGAGAGAGAAAGAGGGAGAGAGAGATGAGAGAAATGAGAGGAGAGAGAGGGGTGCGTGAGTTTTGTAAAAATCTGATTTTTCTTTTTTTTGAAAAAATTCCTCTAATTGTGGAGTGTGCTGGGTATAGGCCGAATGGCGGTGTACCAACTGTTGACATGTTGTTAGCCGAAAATGTGATTCACATTCACCTAGGAAACTGGAGCTGGGCTGGCCATGTGGCCTCGGAAGGCATGGTGACCAAGAATTGTGACTAGAATAGGAACTGGCAATTAAAGTTGAGTCTGGGACTAGGACTGGTATTGGAACTGAAATTGTAACTGGAGCTGGGGACTGGAACTGGAGCTGGCCGACTGGCCTTCAAAGGCATTGCCGCTGGGATAATAGGACCGATGCTGGAACTGGAGCTAGAACTGGACTGGGTGGCTGGCCTTCGAAGGCACTGCAGCCAGGGTACTGAGACTAGAGCTGGGCTGGCCGAATGGCCCTAGGAGGCATCACAGCAGAATGCTAGGATTGGGGACTTGAGCTGGATGGCTGACCTGTGACGGGATTGCAGCCGATATGTCGGAGCTGGGTAATGGTACTGGGTCTAGGTGATTGACCCTGGGTCTGGGTAACTGGTTCACAGATGCACTGTAACCGAACTGCTGGACTGGCAACTGGCACTGGGCCTGAGCGACTGGCTTGCGGAGGCGTTGTAGCTGTGGTGCTAGGACTGGTAACTAGTACTAGAACTGAGCGGCTGGCCTGCGGAGGTGTTGTAGCCGCGATGCTGGAATTGGTAACTGGTACTGGAACTGAGTGGCTGGCCTGCGGAGGCGTTGTATCCGCGATGGTGGGACTGACAAATGGTACTGGAACCGAGCGGCTGGCCTGTGGAGGCGTTGTAGCCGCGATGCTGGGACTGAGAGCTGGTACTGGAACTGGCGTGGCTGGCCTGTAGAGGCATTAAAGCCACGGTGCTGGGACTAAGAGCTGGCACTGGAACTGGCATGGCTGGCCTGTAAGGGCATTGAAGCCACAGTGTTGAGATTGGGAGCTGGTACTGGAATTGGCGTGGCTGGCCTGTAAAGGCGTTGAGGCGACGGTGCTGGGACTGGGGGCTGGTACTGGAACTGGCATGGCTGGCCTGTATAGGCATTGAAGCCACGGTGTTGAAACTGGGAGCTGGTATTGGAATTGGCATGGCTGGCCTGTAAAGGCATTGAAGCCATGGTGTTAATACTGGGAGCTAGTACTGGAGCTGGCGTGGCTGGCCTGTAAAGGCGTTGAAGCCACGGTGCTGGGATTGAGAGCTGGTACTGGAACTGGAGTGGCTAGCTTGTAAGGCATTGAAGCCACGGTGTTGAGACTGAGGGCTGGTACTGGGATTGGCGTGGCTAGCCTGTAAAGGCGTTGAAGCCATGGTGTTGGAACTGGGAGCTGGTACTGGAACTGGCGTGGCTGGCCTGTAGAGGCGTTGAAGCCACGATGCAGGGACTGAGAGCTGGTACTGGAACTAGAGTGGCTGGCCTGTAGAGGCATTGAAGCCATGATGCTGGGACTGAGAGTTGGTACTAGAACTGGGGTGGCTGGCCTGTAGAGGCATTGAAGCCATGATGCTAGAGCTGACAACTGGTACTGGAACTGAGCGGCTGGCCTGTGGAGGCGTTGTAGCCACGGTGCTGGAGCTGGTTGGCCAGTCGCGGAGGCAGGTAGCCGAACGTTCGATGCTGAAGGCTGGAACTGGAGTTGGACGGCTAGTTACTGATGCGTAGCAACCGGAAGGCTGGAGCTGATCGGCTGATCATTAAGGTGTGTAGCCGAGTACTGGAGCTGGAATTGGTGATAGCCGACCTTCAAGGGTGTAGTGGCCACCCGCATTGTAGAGTGATGCTGAGGTTACCGTCGGTGAGATGTCACAGTTGACGGCTTTCATCAGTGAGGAGTAGAGAGGGAGAGAGGTTTTTTTTTCTCCTTACTAGCTCTACCGCCATTGCGGGTTTTCACCAGAGCTGGCCCCCTTTTACTTTTTTCGATGCACCCTTATGGATTTTCACATCAAGGGGTCACCCGATTTTGCCGGAGACGCCATCGCAAGTTTTCACCTCAGCTCGATTGATGAATCGATCCTATGCATCCATCTGACGAGTGGTGAAGAGAAAACTGAGCTGAACACAAATCTCAAACCAATCAACCATGAGACAATGGTTTTTAGGTGGTTTGATCTCTATCCAGAGATCTACATCCACCCCACACTAAAATCTAGTGTGGCTTCACTGCTGATTAAACAGCTTCAAGACTACTGATCCACAACTTCGGGGAAAACCCTCCCTACAATCGCTGATCCATAGCTTTGGGGAGTACTATCCTAGACTGCTGAGCTTCACAGCTTGCTACCAGAGGAATCCTCCTCTGTCGCTAAGGTTTACAGCTTAACATGTCCGCTAACACACAGCTTGTAGAACACGAGTTTAGAAATCAAACGAAGAAAATAGAAAAACCAAAGCATACGACGAAAATGTAGCTCTTAACAAAGAGCGAATCGGCTCTGGTTCTGAACCAAGAGACCGAAGACAGACTGACAAATGCTCTTCTCACAAAGCCCTCACAGCTCTCTCTGATCTACTAGGTCTAACTCTTTCTAACTCTAGCTCTGCTAGATCGAACTTGGTCTCTGGCTGGAAGTATTTTCTACTCTCAATTGCGATCACTCCTTTCTCTCTGTGGATAATCCTCTACTTATAGGCAGCAGCGAGATGGGCGTGTGGAAACCATGTTTCCCACCCAAACTTCCGTCCAGATCTAAGTTTCATTAGACATGTGGCAGCTTCTGAGCTTAATGACTTTCCACGTGTCATGAGCATCACTTCACTTTTCGCCTCAGATCATGTGCCCTCCTTAAAGTTCACGAATAATATTTCTCCTGGTTCTCTGGAGCCCTTTAAGTAAAGTCCCTATCAAAAGATCAAACACTTAGATGACAAATGACAATCAGACAAATACAAGAATTGCACAGACTTGATAGGGCGCTGGAACAAATGTGCACGGACTCAAACTATTCACAGAGCGAACTTGGTCAGGCTATATCCTACTATATGGCAAGTATGCTTAGACGTGAAACAATGCACAGACTTAATATGTCTATAGGGCTGAAAGAGCACACAAACTTCATGTGTACATGATACAAAAGAAGCACAGACCCTATGTGCCATAAGCCTAATGTGCACGGACCTAGCATGTGCAAGAAATGAGACGTGCATGGACCTGACAATGCATAAGGCAAAACGTGCTTAGACCCTCAGTGTGCACAAGGGAGATGTGCACGGACTTAGTTTAAATATATGCGCGGACCTTAATGCCATAGGCCTAACATCCACAGACTTGGTTCAAGGATATATACGGACTTAGCTAGGCACAAGACAAACCTTGCACGGACCTTAAGTGTGCAATGCAAAAGATGCACAGACTTGAACCTTTACTTCTAACTCTGCACGGACCTTATTCTGTCAGAGACAAAAACTTGCACCGACTGTGAAATGCACCAACCTCGTATGCACAGACTTGAGAGTGCAAGGAGCAAAAACATGCACGGACGCAGAAGTGTACCGATCTAGTATAAGTGCAGCAACGGAGATTACGCGGACCTTGCTATCCATAAGGGCTAAATTATTCACAGACTTATGAGACGCTTAACGAAAATATGCACGAACGTTATGAGACAAATACTAATCTATGTGAAGATCTAGTATATAAAGAATCATCAAAATGCACAATATAGCATGGTCAATATGATGTCGCCCAACTCAACATTCTTAGTCAACCTGGTCAACTCCATTGTTGCCAATCAATCAAAACATATTCAGCTCACAGCAGTCTACATACTACTGAACAATTCCAGAGGAGACCCAACAGGGTTCACAGGCGTCGTATGATCCAAGGGAGGGGGACCGTGCTGTTGCCCAGTGGTCATGACTAGTGGTCATTATGGATGTCGGGCCTGGAGCTGGGGGCTACGGATGCCGAATAATCACAATATTATGATTGGGGATATAGCCCTCATAGGACCTCCTCACATTCGGACCGTGAACCCATTACTCCGATGGAGAAACATACCCTAATCGGTAAATCTGACAGAAGCGGATCCTGGTCCGAACCACGATGGATCCATTAAGACACTGATGTTACACAAGTAACTCGCATGTCAGCTAAACACAACCAGCGAGAGGCGTAAATAGTACCGAGCCATGAACTAGTCAAAGTGACACTCGTTGGTGTCAGTCCTACTACCTCCAACCACGTGTGTACACACTGACTCTTGACAAGAGTCAGGCCTTTAGCTAGTTTTGCCCTCCCGTAGGACGCAACGGTATAAACAGGGGCCCACAGTAACTAGCTTAAGAACCATCAACGGGAAACACCCCTCTACCTTTCCCAGGTGGGTCGACACTCCAGGTCGCTGGGCTACGACTAGTGGCTCCATCACAAGAAAAGAGAAAGCTACTCTATCGGGATCTAAAATAATGCCATAGCTTTATAAAATAACTTAAACATGGCAAATATGTACCACTGAATGCATTAGGAACTAAACATACCCTTTTTAGAATGCCAGGAGGTATAACGAAACAAGCTAGGACCGTTACCTGACATAACGAATTAGGGCAGGGGCGTTATATAGTACATAATGCGCCTCCCTCCATCTGTTAAACTCACCATAACGCACCACCACTGGGGCGTTATGTTCAGTATAATGCACCTACCCCCGTGCGTTATACTCAACTAAACAATGGTGAGAAACCACAAACACAGATCATAACGCACCAAGCATGGGGCGTGATGTTCAGTATAACGTGCCTCCCGTGGCCCGTTATACTTAACCGAACAGTGTAATGCAATCAGAAACGTAGGGCATAACGCGCCAAGCATGGCCGTTATGCTGAGTATAATGCGCCTCCCATGGCCGTTATACTCACCCGAACTGAAATCAGAAACCACAGAAACATAACGCACCAAGGCTGGTGCGTTATGAGGATACAACGCATGGGTCCGAGTCTGTTAAAGTCACCCGAAGGCCAAGAATCCAAAGAAAACCACAGTTTTAATGCATAATATAACGCACCAAATCTGGGGCGTTATACAACTATAACGGATCTACCCTACACCGCTATGCTAACCGCCTTACTAGGTCAATGGTCAAACAACCAGTCAATGGTCAAATGACGGTCCTGGAGGAGTCCATCAAAGGGCACACAACGCACCACTTTAAGCGCGTTAAAGGATTATAACGCACCGGTCCTGGCGCGTTATGTCGACTAGGTTACGGGTTGGACGAGTTCGATACCGAACTCCCTCCCGGTCGACCAAAATCGACAAGGGACGCGCGAAAATAAACTAACCTGCTCAAGCATGCATCCACACATCCATTCTACAACTAAACATGCGATTAAAATCACAATACAATGCTTATAACAACAATTTCATAACGTTTGGCTAAAATTATGCTAACATGGAACAATGCATAGAAAATGACGCAACTGGCATCAGACCACGGCGCATGTGGTACCGGCGGGTTCCTAGCAAGGAAGAGAGTCTATCCCCCTACCTCTGACACGACGAGGAAGCCGATCCGATGCCGAACGGACAACGAGGGCCATGGTGACCTCCCGACTTCACGCGCCTCCACGCTTCGCAGATCAAGGGAGAATGATGTCCACGCGATCCTCACGACACGACCTTCCCAACGGTGCCTCCCGTGCCTCGATCAGCGGCCTTCTGGATCACAACCGAGCGAGGAGAAGAAAAATCCTAAAATTAGGCCTAAAACCTCCCTAAAAGAGTTTTACACGAAAAATGATGAAAACGTCCGCCATCGGCGATGCATGAGGCGTCAAAATGCTCCTAGCGAGATGAGGAACTCATTCCCCTCGCGACGAAGCCCACAAAACAATGCAGATCAAACGACGGGGCGTCGCGACTCTTCTCGACCCATCTCATCTCCACGCTCCTCGAACCGCAGAAAAGAGGGTACCACCTCGACCTAGGCATCGAGCCCGTTCCAACGGCGCCTCCCACGACCCGGTCCGACGTCGTTTCGATCGAAACCGAGAGATATTGACGGAAAATTAACAAACCCCTCACTTGTCGGGCAAGGGGCCAAGCCGAACGGATGAATTAATCTATTTGTTCAAGTGTAAACTACAGGGGCAAAGAAGAAAGAAAAGGAGAGGAAAAAGAAAGAAAAGGATAAACACACAGGTATACAAACCCACAAGTGCTGAGAGTACAACAAACTCAGGTAACAAATGTCATATCTATATATATATCTGTCAAAATGAGTACAAGTGTGTGGAGAGTGGAGGAGTACAAACTCTCTCTCTAACTCTCGCCTCCACCCTCCTCTCTCTGTCTCTCTCTCTCTCCTCCACTGTCGCCCCGACGACGAGCTCGTGGTGGGGGCATCGACCCCCGTGCTGCGCTCGGAGCTGAGCTCCGAACCTCCTCCTCGGCATGCTAGTGGGAGGAGGAGCCCGATACATATGTCGTGCTGGCGAAGGCGCTCGAGTGCCTCGCCGCTCGGGCTCTCTCACGTCCCCGCTACAGTCGCTCCTGTGTCACCCATAGCCGCTCCTGGACTACGGCGAGCTCCATCCGGATGGCGACGAGCTCAGCTCTCTCCCGGTCTCACTCTACCCTCTCCCGGTCACACTCCTCGTGCTCCCGGGCACGCTCTCTCCGCTCGATCTCGAGGTGGATGCGGAGGTCCTGAGCATCTCGAGGCAGCTCCTCGTGCTGGCCCGCTATCGCGGTAAGACGAGCCACCTCCTCCTCTAGCTCCGCAACCCATTGGTCATGGATGGTGAGCTCGGCCCCAGCCAAGGTGGCCCGGGTGCTCGCATCCTATAGCTCGGCCTCCTGCATTCAATAAAGTCAACTATCAGTTTCAAATTTCATTTCAGCAATCTTAATTGAAATTATTGTTGTTGACTTACCCGTGCTGCGAGGTCATGCTTCGTCCCTCGCTGACTCAGCATCCCCTCCAGCTCGGTGATTCACTCATCACGGGAAGTGATCTCTGAGCGCGCCACTGCTAGCTGCTTCCTGGCCTCGGTCAGCTCTACCATCTGCATCATATCATAACATCATTAATTCAAAAGAAGAATGTATGGATCACCAAAGCAAAATAAAACTCACCAGCGTGTTGCGGTCACGGTGCTGCCTCGCTATGTAGGAAAGCGCATCCTGTAACTCCTCAGTCTAAACAAGGGCATAAAGAAAATCGTAAGCTTTCATGAACAAATAAGGGCGTAATTGAACAAGTTTAAGGGCTTACCCGGGTGGCGAGATCATGCTCTGCGGCTTCCGCTCGAGCAACTGTGCCTGCGAGCTGCTCCTCTAATTCCCCGGTCCCGGTGCTCGGTCCCCTCGAGCTCGAGGCACCGCCGGTCTCCCTCGCCACCGCTCCCTGCTGGGCATGCTGCATCAACAAAAGAAAGATCGTCAGTGGCTAATCATCAATAAAATAGGAATTCACATGCATTTAATCTAACCACTCACCAGGGTCGCCAAATCAGCTCGTGCGGCTGCCAACTGGGCCTCCAAGCTGTGTAGGTGGACCTGGGCGTCCATCGCCACTAGGTCTCATGCATCCTGCATTCATCACACGATTAGTTGCATAAAAATAAACATGCATCATATAGAAAAAGAAGTGCATTCTCATTTACTCACCCCTAGGACCCTCATCTGGGGCCGGCTACCGTACACCTCCCGGTAGCGGTGAAGGTACTCCAAGCTGTCAGTCGCCTGGGAGGTCACCCTCATCCCACCGCGCTACCAGTCTGCGTACTGATCCGCGAATCGGATCCTCCAGTCTGTGGCCTTCGTTCGGCCATGGGTCTTCCTGCCAATGCCTTGAGGCTCCGCCACCTCGACCAACTCCTGGTGGAGTCCGAGGGTCCTCATCACTAGTCGGAGGCGCAAGGGCTCAATCTTGTTCAGGCAATGGAGCCAAATATCTCGCCCGAATAGCGGTCGACCTGCGGCCACCCAGGACTGACCCTCATCGGTCATGCCCTGGTAGGGTCTCCACACCACCTGCATCATGTCATCATCCGACAGAACAGAAAAAACATACCCAGAAAGTCGGGGGAAGCCTGACTAAGGTATTAGATGGCCACTACGACGCGCAACGCCAGGACCCGCGAAAGCAGAACGAAAGACGGCCCACCTGAAAAGTAGGGGTGAGCCTCGTGTCACTGGCTCAGTAGGGGTCACGTAGATTCCCACTGAAAAACACACAGTAACACGGAACAACTAAAACAGCAAGTAACAACAGGTAAGCAGCAGTAGCAGTAAAGCAGGAAACTAAACTACAAAGCTGTAAAGAAAGGGAGGTAAGAGTATGGAGCAGGTAAGGAAGAGGGGACTAACCCGTACCACACTAGCAAGGCTGCTGAACTAACCTCAGCACCGAAACTACTCCTAACAACGGTAGAAGGGTCGACCCTGAACTCAGAAGATCAGGAGTCACCGATCTGTCGACAACTATGAGGCCAAAGACAAGGCCTACGAGACCAGACCAAAAGTCTAGAAAAGACCTAGATAGAAACGGACGCACCACGACTAGAACGTCATGCACACTGCCCCACGCAGGACTAGAACGTCGTGCATGTGACAGGACGCTGACCTCGGGAAAAGTCGAGAAAAGGCTAACCTGGAAAGCTCGCAACGTGACAGGAACGTGAAGAGAACCGCGAAGAGCCACGTGCCACGTGATTAGAGTACCTCTCACTAGAAGAACAGTCAGCTGCGTCCACTAGCGTCTTATGCCGCGCCTACTAGTGTCTTGTCCGCGTACCTTACCGCAAGGACTAGGCCGAGACCAAGACACTGTCAGAACTAGAACCAAAACACCGTCGTGAGTGACTAGTCAGGGTCACGCCTGTCAACGTGAGTCCAAAGTCCCTGACCACGTGTGCACACACTGGCCCACTGCCTAAGCTAGGCCTTTAGCTAGTATTCCCCCTCTGAAGGACGCTACGGTTGGACCGGGGGCCCACGGAACTAGCTTAAGAACCGTGTATCAGGAAAGTGCCCCGCTACAAGAGCCGTCACGCCGAATCGTGCCATAAGACTACGACTAGTGGAGGCTCACAAGACATAGAGACTCAAAACATGGGTGCTAAAGTGCAGACAGGCTAATCATGCACTGTCACCCACACTACAAAGCACCAATGACAACAGAGCCACTGCCGACAAACTCAGGACAAGGCAACTAGACCTACTCACGTAACGATCGTTGAGTCAGACGACTCGGAGGCAAGATCGTCACTAATAGCGGAACAAGCCGCCAATCGGTCCAATCCTAAGCCAAAGGAAATAGCGCTCCACAGGAAACGACTCATGGAGACCCGAGGGGACACCAAGAGCCCTCACCACACTTGGACACTCAACCGAGGTAGGACAGTACCCCGAGGCATCCAGCACACTGCCTCGAGTTGGACAGAACCGCTGAGACACAGACAAGGCCGCCTGTCAACCCCTGGTCTCACCAGGTTGACCGGAACCAGACACGACACACACACAAACACACACAGCAATACACAAGCAGAGAAGACGACACTCTGGGCAAAGAGAACCACCACTCAACCGCTAGGTGAACCCGGCAGTCAAGGGACACCTGCTATGCGAGCAGTTCTAGATTGAGTCGTTAGGGGACTGTCGCAGTCATGGAAGGGACCACACCCAGTCACCTGAACCGACCGATCCAGAAACCACGGACACACAGACACCGCCCTAGAACATAAACCTAAGACAGACCAACTCATGAATAGACACCGAACAGAACAACGGCCATCACGGCCAACAACAAGACTGTAACGCACCTATATATGCGCATTACACAGCTCTGATGCACCAAGGCAGGGGTGTTAGGGCGAACAGGCCTAAAACCTACACTCGAATAATGTAACGGCCTACTATAGGCGCATTACATAGCTCTGACGCACCAAGGCAGGGGCATCCGGGCCAACAGGCCTAAAACTCGACGAACAGGGCTGTGACGCACCTCTATAGGGGCGTTACAGTCATGTAACAGTCCACAACTAGCACGTTTTTATCAAAAGAAGGTCATTGAAAGAAAATTCAAAGTCGGTGAGATGGTCGTAAAAAGAATTTTTGTAAAATCTGGTGGGCCACGTTCTAAACTCCAACCCAATTGGGAAAGACCATATGTGATTCAGGCTGTGTATCCGGGCAACGCCTACAAGCTAGTCAACGCTAAGGAGACCGAACTGCCCCACCCTTGGAATGGGCTTTATTTAAAGAAATATTACCCTTAGAAATATGTAACAACCGGCATGGTTCGAGGATCGACAGGGTCGAAAATTCACCCTCCGCTCTTCGTGGTCTGATAAGGGGCTAACTCATGCACACACTCGCCTTCCGGAACAGAATCCGAGGAACGTTAGGACAAGACCTAAAAAAAAACTAATCTCTGTTGATCATCATGGAGTTAAGTCATTGCACCCATCCTTTATTTTGGGATAGGGTCCATTAAGGTTTGGTAGGTCTCGGGTCATAGTCTGCCAGAACCATCGAGATCCCTATTCGGTCTTGCTGGCCTATGCTTAATAAAAGAAGGCAACATGCGCGCACACACACACACACACACACACACACATATTTTTGGAAAATTGGTAGCACTACCAACGGTGGGGCCGCACCTTTAAGGTCTTCAGGAAAGTCGTAATCTGTAACGTCCCGAATCGTAAACCCAGTCCAGTCGTAAAGACTCACGTTGGATCCCGATCGAAACGTCACAATAGGACAACCCAAACGGTACAATCACGGTAGAGAATTTTCACATAAATATTGAGATATTATTACAGCGAAAATAAAATTTCTCGAATCATCAGCTTACATTCAAATATTTTCATCCACATAAGTCGAAATAAAGATAATAATTTCATAAGTCATTTATTACATAACCAAATTTCACACACATTTTTTTTCTAATTGACATAACTCATAACACAACTACCTAAGATAATGACGTGTAGTAAATCCAAACTGCGGACAGATCCTTGCGAGATCACTCCTCGCTTTCTTCTACCGCTTCTCCTGAAAATGTTCAACGGTGTGAGTCTACGAATAGACCCAGTAAGAGACTAAGCATAGTCTCCGGTCATAACATGTATAAACATATCCAAAGTGATTTATGGAATTTCATTTCATAAGTCATTCTTAGGCATAATTTCAATTAGATAACACATGAGATTAACACATTTAATCTAATTTCTATTTTACGATCATAAGTCACGTTACTAACATTTTACGAATAAAATATGTACATTAAAACTTTATTCTATCAATGACAAAGTAAATGAGAATTCAACATTTGTGATTCATTAACAGTAATCATTTACAGTGTAATAACAATAAAATGCAATGACAGTTCAATAAGCAATAATACTTCAATATCAGTTCATTGAGCAGTAACAGTGGTTTCAGTATTGATTCAGTGAACAGTAATAACAGTTCCAATATCAATTCAGTGAGCAGTAATAGTCATTTCAATAATGACTCAGTGAACAGTAGCAGTAGTTTCACTTTCAGTTCAGCAAGCAGTAATAGTCATTTTAAATAATGACTCGGTGAACAGTAACAGTAGTTGAATATCAATTCAGTAGGTAGTAACAGTCGTTTTACTTTCAGTTCAGTAAACAGTAACAATAGTTTCAATTTCAATTCAATAAGTAATAATAGTGATATAACTAGCCAGACACAGTGTCCAAACCACCACTAAAAGGACAGTCAGTCGGTACTCAATCACCTAGCTAAATAGTGATGAGTATTGGTTACTGCGTAGAACCGGGAGAAGTCCTCTCCACCTTAACCAGTAGTACTTGTCCACCTCTAGGATTTCATCCCCGTTACCTTCGGGGCCAGTACAGTGTGAACCTCCCCATAGGGGCATTTCTATGACTTGGTTCCAGTGTCTGCCTATGGTGGCAGTGTCCATTTGGCAGTAATAACAGTACGGTAATTATATATAACTCATATTAAATGGACACATGCCACTCAAAATTCATACTGTGGATTTCCATGCGTTCCTCCATGGCCCTAAGGCGACCATCCATATTATCGGAGAAGCTCCGAAAGGTGGCCTCGGACTGGTCGAACTGGGCCATGATGGCCATCATCACCTCATGCAAGGAGTGAAAGTTTCCTGAGGTGGTATCTTGTGGGTTTGCCATACACGCGGGGCGATGGTATTGGGTACCTCGTCGGGTGGGCAGACAATGGCACAAAAAGTTGGAATGCACTAACTAATGCACACTGAGGACCCTAGACTTAACCAATGTCCGATACGTGGCGGAGGTAGAAACCTCACGCAATAGGCTACCTTCCAAATAGGCGTAACCTATCTTTCTAGTAACGTCTTTTGATATACCGAGTACTGGGATGAAATGTAAACCAAAGACAAGACAACCTTAGACTCAAGACTCACTTTTTTTAAAATGCAAAAACTACCCTAGACTCAACTTGCTATGATACCAATTTAATGCGGGACGATGACAGACTCGACATCAACTTGATGCAAACCTGGGACCAAGAGACACGAGCTCGCGGATGTCCCTAAGCGAGGAAAGCGTGCGAATGTGCGCGATTGAGAAACTGACAACGAGTCACGGGTATCAACTTTTTCGCGTGCTCGAATCGAGTCACGGGATGGGTTCCACTCACTCGCTCGCAGCGGCGATAAAATTTGAACAAGCTAATATCCTAACAATCACTCATGCAGCGACATTAAAAATATATACGAGCTAAGTAAATGCGATAAGAGGGGAGCAGAAACAATACCTCCACGCTCCGGGTGTGGGGAAGACGACCCCGTCCAAGAACCGTAACTCCCATTACAAAGGTAAATATTAATTACAGTAAAGATTTAATGGCCCACTCCACACAGGGAGGTAACAGGCTATGTAGTGGCACCAGGAGCACCGATCCTGGGTTGATGGGCAGCACAGTGGCGGGGTTCCGGAGTGGTTGTGGGCAGCAACTCCAAATCTGAAATCTACAGGCCGACAGGATAGTGTACAATGGCCTCCAAAGAGATGATGTCCTCCTGGGATCTTCTGAAGGCGGCGATTGGCTGAGACGATGGTGGGACATCCCTAGTCAACTCCTAGAAGTGGCGGTCACTGAATCTGAGTTTGGATATTTTATTGGGAATTATTTCCCAACACCATCCCGCAGCCCTGTGTCAGGCCCTTTGATGTCGAATCTTCGACTACCTCGACCTGGAGAGACCTTCAGAAATACATGGTCACCTACTTGGAATTCCAGGTCACGCCTTCGACTATCAGCATATGATTTCTGCCTATCTTGGGCTATCTTGAGTCTCTCTCGAATTAACTTAACTTTCTCTATAGTATCCCTCATCAACTCGAGACCGAGTAGTTATTTTTCTCCTACTTCATTCTAGCAGATCAGTGAGCGACAACTTCTCCCATAAAGTGCCTCAAACAGTGCCATCTGAATGCTAGCCTGACAGCTATTGTTACAGGCAAACTCCACTAGAGGTAAATGGTCGTGCCAGCTTCCACCGAAATCCATAACACATGCCCTTAGCATCCTCCATCACTTGATTGGTTCTTTCAGTTTGTCTATCAGTTTGTGGATGAAATGCTGTACTAAAATTCAACCATATCCCCAAAGAGTGTTGCAGGCCTTTCCATGATTATAAAGTGAATCGAGGGTCTCGATCAGAAATAATACTGACAGGGACACCATGTAACTTGACAATCTTCTTCTTGTAGAGAGCAGTTGGGATATCCACAGACCTTCGGCTTTTAATAGGAAGAAAATGAGCCGATTTTGTTAAACGGTCTATGATTACCCATATTCCATCATGTCCACCTCTTGATTTAGACAGTCTCATGATAAAATCCATCCCTATAATATCCCATTTCCACTCTGAAATTTCCAAGGGATGCAGTTTTCTAGCAGGCTTTGGTGTTCTGCCTTAATCTGTTGACAAGTAAGGCAACGTGACACATAATCTGCTATTTCTCTCTTCATATTGGGCCACCAGGAGGCCCGTGTGGGGAGCTGGCTCGGTGGGAGCTCGGGATTGACGGCCCGAGCAGAGTGCTGAGGAGCCGAACACTGTAGGGTGGAGACCCACACTGGAAGTCAGCTTGGCAGGGGCTTGGGGCTGGAGGCCCCAGTGAAACGCAGGACTGGAGATTGAAACCTGGGATGCAAGGCTTGCGTTGGAAGCCGGTCGAGACTAGCCCCAGGGACTAATGCTTGCCCGGGCTGGGACTGGTCCGAGACCCCTTCGGGCATCGGTGGCGGGAGAGCCAAGCCTAACGCTCGGGCTGGTTGTCAGGACTGGCAGCTGGCATGGCGCATTGGCTGCGCAAGAGGAAACAGGAGCTAGAGGTGGCAGTGGAGCCACCACGGGGACCACACCCAAGAAGTAGGGTGATCCGACGATAGGAGGAAAGCTACCGAAAGTGATCGGCACTACCAAGTAACCCACCCGTGCATGGGTGGCAACGGCGATGGGACCGTAGGTGACAGCCGCCATAGTTGCTGGAGTCCTGGACAAGTAGAGGGGACGGCCGGGAGTAGTCGTCGAACATGATCTGGCAATTGGGAGACGAACTAGAAGCTGTTGGGAAGTGCGAACAGGTGCTCTTCTGCTACCCCTCCTGCAAGGACAAGAAAAGGGCACCCGGACTTCAGGACTGGCATGGGCTTTCGCTTCAGCAAAAGAAGGAAGGCAAGAGATGTCCCACCGGGCGTGCCATCATTTTTGTTTCACCCCGAAGGGGGTGTCCGCCAGCGTGCGTGTGTGGCCGGTGGGCCCGCGGGAGCGGTGTGTGCGGTGATAGGAGTGAGGGGTAGGATATGGCTATGGGAGAGATGCCGGAAGGTAATGGGCTTCGGGCACCCCCTCTCATGACCGTATCCATCTCAAAGTGGTACCGTGCACTAATCTTTTATGGAGAGTCGAGGGGAGACCGAGTGACACGGGAGGTTTTTCGGGTTAACTTGAAACATGGCTGGGATGCGGGCGTGCCAGTCGATTTCTTGACAATCACCTGTGGAACCAAATGTTTAACTGGGGATGCGCCGCCAGGGCGGGGCACATGGACTCGGGGAATGAGTGACACGTGGAGGGAAGAACGGCTCGGTGGGTGCGAGTGCGCAGGCGACTGTAAGGAGTTGTGTACAGGACATCTTTCCCCACCGACAGCAAGCAGTCGGTGTTTATTTACATCGGATTGAATCTGAAGACCTTCGTTCCTTGCCGAGGGGGAGTCCGTATTCCTAAAGCCCAGGATGAAGACCTGAGAGCACTTTGTAGTTGTAGGTTCGTCTCAGACTGGGTCGTGTTGGCTGGGGGTGAAGGGTGCTGGGGGTTCACGCTAGGTGGCACAAAGGGTAGCTGGGGGCCCGAATGTGGATGCGAGAGCATACGTCCAACTGGCGGTGTAACACTGAGATATATATATTTTATAGACGGGCCGTGGAGGCCAGGGTACAATAGGTGCATGCCACGGGACAATTCCAATGTGCTAGCCGGTCCCTGGGTCGATGCGTGATGTATGAGTACATGTATGTTTCACAGAGAGTTCCTCTTGTGACGTGGGACATAGCCGTGATGTCGAACGGGGGCTTGTGGCTGACTGGGCGACTGAGGGGACACATTGGTCTGGCATCTGGATGAGGGTCGATCATGGCTCGAGTTGAGCGGTCGACGTGGCCTCATTACTGAGAGGGAGCAAGACGTCATGACGCGCACATGGTCGTGGCTGACGGGCACGTGAGGGGCGACCCCAACATGAGGGGGCGTCTACCCTTGTCGTAGCGTCTCACATGTAGTGGGCGTGGACTTGTGTGTTACGGCTAGTTAACACACGAAGGAAGTGCAAGGGACATACCCTCGGCGTGCTAAGCCGCTTGACAAGTCACACACACGCAATTCTCCTTGGCTCGTTGTGGGGAGCCCGCTCGAAGCATTGGAGTCGTCGGATGCTGAGTTGAGTACTGGATGCTTGATCCCTTCTATCCTTTAGAAAGTAGTCTGACATTACTACACCAAGGAGAAAAGGAAATGTTCTTCAAAAATTACATCGAAGGAAAGAGCAAAACATAAAAAAAAGTGGGGGGAAAGAAAGCAAAGATACATCAGGCCTTGAGTCTATCCCGAGACTCGAGGATCGAAGGCTCTTCGGCATCAGGTGATCCGCCCCCGGCACCCTCGGCAACGACCGACCCAGGCACTGACCCCACTAGTGTGGGAACTGCCTCGGTCGTGCGCCCTCCCAAGGCAACCGGAGTTGGTGATCCCTCGGATGAGGTAGAGGCCCCCCGACTTCCCTCCTCACTTGACGCTGAACCAGAAGGTTCAGAAGACGCCGAATCTGAGTCGTAGTGCTACTCGGATGGGAAGACGACTGCCCCTGGCGCCTGCTCCTCCGCCCAAAAGCCGACTTGGTGATAGCCTTGGGTGAACCCCTTTCAGACGCCTCGATGGAAGCCCAACTGGTAATAAGGGAAGGCAGCCTTCTGGAGATCGGCCTGGTAGTCCTCCAAGCTTTTGTACCGCTCGAGCGCCTCTACCTCGACTGACTCCACCCTACCAGCAAGCTCGGTCGACCTCTTCTCTGCCTTGACCAGCGCAGCCTCAACCTCCGCCCGAAGTCGCTCGGCCTCCTCGGCTCGGCCCTCGAGCTCCGCTCGCTCGAACTCCCATTGCCCGTCATGCTCGACCTGAGTCGCGTGCTCCTACTCTAGGAGCCTACTCTTCAACTCGAGCGAACTACGGGCCTGAGCAAGCTACTCGACTGATGCCCGGGCCACCGCCTAGCTCGACTTCGCCCGTTCCCGGAGCGAAGTGACCTCCTGCCGAAGCCCCTCGAGATCGACAGTGAGCCGAGCGATCTTCCGATCGGATGTGCTGATGGCCTAAGCAAGATTCAATCACTCCGACACTGCCTGAGAGTAGGCATCGGCTATGTCAGCCCCCATCAGGGCCAGCAACAAACTGCCCTCCATGATCATTTTGAGGACCGCGGACAAAGGCTTCTGCCTAATTTCTCCTCGCACCACCCCCGAGGCTATGTTATGGCATCGCTGGTACAGGGGCCCCCAGACATCGGGAGGAGGGCCAGTCCTCTCCGAAGCGGCCGGAATGGGGGCTCCCGCCTCGAGCGATACCCCCTCGGGAGCCCCACCAGTTAGCTCAGACTAGGCCGCCTCATACCGCATCACTCCTGCCTTGGCTGGCTGGGATGGAGTCGCGTTTCCTCGCGACCCTCCAGCCCCGACCGGCTCGCCCCCAGTGCCTCCACCTTGCGCTCCTCCAGCTTCGCCCGACGCTCCAACATCAGCAATCACCACCCGAGAATCGCCCGCCCCCTCTGTGGCCTCATCGGCCCCCTCTCGCTCGACGGAAGGGCGAGCCAGCCGAATAGGCTCGGCCCCTTCCAGCACGACGGAGGGGAGATCCGAGCAACCACCATCCTCGACCGAGCGGATGGCCCTGGCCTTCTTGGCCCGCTTCTTCTCAGCAGACTGAGCCTTCATAGAATCCCACAGCATCTTCTCCATGGGATCCTTTCGCTTGGTCCCCCGTCACTCGGAAGCCCCTTCCCAAGCTACCCGTTTGCCTTTGCTCTGGGCTCGCGAAGTACCCTCAGGAGCCTGCGACTCGGCGGTGGCCGACGCTTCATCCACGTCGACCACCTCCAGCTCAGTCGATGGTACCCCCTCCTCAATCGGTCGCCTCGTGTCTGGACAAAAGAGGACAAGGTCATGAAAAGAAGAGCACTTTCTCAAATGAAGGGAGAAGATATTTTCTGAAGCCCTTACCCGTCAACAATAGCCGCTCAGAAAGGCACTGTTCGATATTGGCTAGAATCACTAGCTCACCCGTTGGTCGATGATTTCCCAAGAGAACTGCAGCCCTCTACTCCACCTTCGGGGATACCTCGGCTGTCTTTGAAGGAATATTCAGGTGGAAGTTAGGCATGGTTGGAAAATTTCAAGATGCATCCACTGAAGATGGGGGCCCCTTTGCTGGACTTTTATATAAAAACCTAAAGATCCTTAAGGAACAACAAGTTGGCTTATAAAGCCTCACAATTGTAAACCTACTTTCCCAAGGATATAAAAGGACACAAATATAAAAATAAAATATTAGTACCCGATGTCGATTCCCATCAATTCTCCCCGGGTGAGAAGAACTCGACCCCGTCGAGTAAGCGGTTGCTGCTCCTGTGTCGCTCCGGCGGATCCGTCACCGCATCTGGAAGCGCGAAGTAGCTCCACTCTTAGAGATCGGCACCTGCTCATCCCGTATACTTTCTATATGCTATGCTGCGGGGAATGAGGATAGTAGTGGACACTTCGGGGTGGGGTCACTCTCAAATAAGGGAGATGGCTCAATGACACATTAGGAATCACTGTTGTGTCCCTTTGGTGACTAGATCTGGTACACTAAGAAGAGCTGAACCCGTATCTCTCTAGCAAGTCTACAACATACGCATAAGATCCGACTTGCATCATACTCGAAAGGGACAAACATCGCGAGCTAACAGACTCGACTCGACATATACTGACTCCTAACAACTGGACAACTAAAGAAAAGCATGGACTCTGGTGTGACCCTAAACCTACAGTTAGTCCGACCCATACATATATTGTGGCAGACCAGGACACCCAAATGTGTGCCATGCATGCATTTGACGTAACCGGAGGTTAATGTCATGGGGGACTCCTAGGCATCCAAATGTGTACCGGTCATGCATTGGATTCCTATGGGGCTTGGGTGTGGGAGGTTCGGGAAGTTTGGGTGATTTAGGTGGGCCGGGAGAACCAAAGTCACCTTCGTCATCACCCATATATGAATGCATCTCTAGCCAATGAATGGGTTCGATGAGCATAGGTGGTCCGGCCCGTGGGGAAGGGGTGTGGTAGGGGACTTCCCTAAAGAGATGGAATGGAGGTCGTGGGTCAAGAGGCCCACTAAGAAAGGGATCGAAGGGGTCGAAGAATGTCTGACCCCTCGACATGGGTTCCCTAATCTCGAGGAAGGGATCGAAAGGACCAACAAATGTGTGGCCCCTTGATATGGAGTCCCTAATGTCATGAAAGGGATCGAAGAAGGTGTGACCCCTCGATATGGATCCCCTTATCTCATGGTCCCACGTATGGAATTCTAAAAGGTGTTGATGGTCACCTTCATGTGTTGTAGTAAGTAGGATGGTGGTCATTGGTATGAGATATGGTTCCTCCCTTGGGATGGCTGGGACGACAATACTGTAAGAGGGGGCAAAATCCAGCTCATCGGGAATGGGGAAGAACAACAGGACCTCGGTGGTGATATGACCCAAGGTGTACACCGAGGTAACTGACCCCAAAGTTGGGAGCATGAAGCTATAAGTATAGGGTTGGTCAGACCCTAATGCTAACGTATACGTCAGCTCCCATTGACATTCCAAACTCCTTAGTAGCTCCTTTACACTTTCTACGAAGTAAAAGGACCTGAAAGTGGTGTGAAAGGAGTTATGTGGGACTATTGGGAGGGTTGGGTCCACGGAGGGGTAGCAAGATAGTCTAAGGACCAAGCCCGTCCTGAGCCAACTAAGAAGTGGCTCGACAATGAATAGCTCTCCCATTAGAAGCACGGGTAGCTCTAGCTGAGGTGGCTCTGACCGAAGATCGAAAGGTGAGGGTGGCGACGGAGCACTCACGGGTGGTGAAGGAGGGGCCTCCATAATGAGGAGAGGACTTTGGGAGGGCACCGTAGATGGCACCGAGTGAGGACTATCGGCTACTACCTCCTTGAACTCAGGCAAGAGTCCGTCAATCCGAGTGCACATCCTATCCAACCCATCTGTATTGTCTTTGAAGAGTTCAGCAACGGTGGGGGTTGGGTTAGGGGTATTGTGATGGACTTGCTCCTCGTCTTATGGCCTGGGGGTGGGCCTAGGCTCGGCTACCTCTGGGGCTTCTTGACTCCGACTAAGACCCACTTGACTTGAAGTGCTTGGGTGAGATGAAATGCATTGTGGTGTCCCTTTTAACATGATATGCATTGGTGTATGGGACCACAAAATGATGCAAGCATAGGTCAGTTGCGATATATTCTTAACTGAGATGCAGACTGGATTTTTTAATGTGCAGATGGATACATGCTACTTACTCCCTCTCTCCAAATGTTCTAAGTGTGTAAGTTAGACATAACAGGATAGCAAGGGAGTATGAGTGAAACATGCCAGTCATGCAGTGTTAGGTCCCTTCATGAAATGCATGATAGTGCATGAAATTTCAAGATGATGCTTAATGACCACAACGCATACAGATTCAAACATATGCAATGCATTTCTATACTAAGGTACAAACTCTTAAACTCCCCCTTTGTTGAATGCTCATGGAAGTTAAGATAGATAATTAGCATGTTATCATTCCACATTACTGATGAGTTGAGATGTGGGTACAGCCATGGCTCATGACAGACATCATCAAAAGTAATGATCATCAATGCTAAGCAAGAAGTTCACATGGCTGCTAAAAGGTAACGGGATTCAAATAGCGACTCATCATCATAGCAATTCTATCAGCATAATAAATTTTTCATGGATTATGCACCTGAATTAATTGATCTCTGGTACAAGGCGGAGGTTTAGATCTGAGACCCTGCTCACGCACAGTGAGAGTTTCGAATAAGCTTAACTTGCCTTTCTACTCTACACCATTTGATATACCAGAGTTCAAACAAGGTGTGAGCAAGTAATCTAGCGTAGATGATCATCTCACACCATGGGGAAATTTAGATGGAGCATGGGAGATTTTAGACGAGCAGAATTTATTGAGAGCAAGATGGTAATTCTAAATGCAATGTCTCCTGATAACCCTAACATGTAGATTTAACATGAATTGAAAGGTTTATTTACATACCTATGCCTTGAGCATTTATTTACTTGATCATCCTTTGCTCAACTCCAAGGCACCCTGCACCCAAAATTCTCATTTGTAAATTTTAGGTACCCAAGCTTGCTTGGGTCCTTGTGGGTTAATTCTTTGGGTAGCTACATCTTTCTTTCTCAAAGTAATCAAGTCATCTTCCCTCATTGTATGACAGTTATACATCTCATGCCCAGTTTTCCCACAGTAAAAGCAGTGCACAAAAGATTTAGTGTTTCTCTGATGTGCATGTTTATGTGCATTAAACTTTTGTGGGTGAGCAGGGAAGTTAGCATTCTTGGAATGAAATTGATACCTTCCCTTTAGATGCCAGCAGGCTTGGACTGTGTGGCCAATTTTGCCACAATGGAAGCAGCAGGGAGGCAGACTTCTTCTGTCGATGGTTGGGTGCATCGACCTACCTTTCTGAGTGCGTCGATGCTTCTGACTACCCACGAGGTTTCGAGCAGGATAGTGCTGAGCATGTTTCCTGCCATCGTCGACCTGTCCTTTGCCTTGGCCTTTCACATGTTGTGCTGTTCTTAGCTCATCATTTCTCAAGGTAAAACAATCATGCATGATGTGACCATGTCTTCCATAATAAAAATAATGAACATTCATTTTATGAGAAGCATGGTACTTAGTATTATTGTGTTTCCTAGCATGCATATCAACATCAACAAAATCATTTTCTATTTTGGATTGAATATTTTCTTTTTCTGATTTTGTTGTGTTTTTGATTTTTCTGTACCTCAGATTGTCTTGAGGGTGCTTTAGATGTTTGGGCTTCATTTGAACTAGTGACAAAAGATGTATGTAGCTTACTTCCGAAATTCTTTTTGTTCATTGGTTTATAGCCCAAACCTTCCCTTTGAAAGTTAACTTTAGTCCCCAATAATCTGTCCAGATTTTCTTATCCTTCCATAAATTTTGACAGTGAGTTATTCAGATTTTGAATTTCTTTTTCAAGTGAGGAGATATGTTGATTCGCCTTGGCCAGATCTACCTCACACTCGGCCAGCTGTTCGTTTAACAAGTCATTGACAATTTTATAATGATCAAACTCTTTTTGAAGAACACTCAATTTTTATTATTTTTTACTTATTATACTTATTATCGCTATTATCCTTATTCTCTCCCTTTTTTATTATTCCCTTTTTGTTATTAATTTCTTTCTTTGTTTATTCAATCAATGCTCGGGTTCAAGCCATCACAAATGCCACGGCAGTGCGAGCTCTATTTTCTTCGTGTCTTCCACAGTTCTTTTTCTTGAGCGTCTCGTTGTTATTACTTTTATTTGTTTGTTGATTCCTATATATTGTTGCCCTTATCATTATTATTATTATTGTATTAATTCTAGTAAAAATTTGACAGCATCTCCCCTTGACCCGAGCGTAAGGGAGTAAAAAGGAGCATGCCCACAAGGAGTGGCGGAACCCGACAACTCGAGGTGCGTGCCGAGGTAACGACACCTTTAATAAAGCTTCAGAAAACCCAGAGAAATCAGCTAGTGGGAGACACTGAGGGTGCACCGGGTAAGAAATGACTAGGGTGTACCCGGTAAGGGCTGGCCAGGTGTGTGCCGGGCACGACACGGCTGGAGTGTGCCAGTTGAAGGAGGTTAGCGGTGCACCAGGCGAAAGGGCATGCAAGTGCACCAGTTGGAGGTGGTCTGAGGGAGCGTGCCGGGTAGAGGTTGGTGAAGAGTGCACCGAGTGAGGCCAAGCTAGGGCGTGCAAGACTAGGCAGGTTGTGGTGTGCCGGCAGCGACAAGGCTGAGGGTGTGCCGGGCAAGGGTTGGTGAGGTGTGCCGGACAAGGCACAGGTAAGGAGTGCACCGGGCTGGTAAAGGGACGAGCAGGGCTCTGTGCCCCCCCGCCCTTGTCAAGCCAACTGGGGTATACCAAAAGAAAATAGAACTCACTCAGGGGCGTGGAGAATGACTCTATTGCTGCGATAGTTAACAGGAGGCTGGCTCAATGCCATCACGTCGTAGACACTACCCATTGAGTCGGATAGACTCCGAGAGACTTCGCAGAGCAAGTGACCAGAGAGAAAGAAAAGGAACAGAAGTAGCAAGCGAAGAGACCCATATGCAACACTAAGGTAGAGACATCCTGGATACTATATAGTGGAGGCCCAACACAACATGACAAATGAGGAAATGCTTTTATTCACAGGAGCGATTGTCATGAGACATGATCACTGAGCCAAAACCAGCATACAGGGCAACGCATGCATGAACAATGCAAGAAGAGACGGAGAGAGAGCTCTCTTGCTAAGAAGGAAAATAAAGAAGAAAAGAAAATACATAAGCCAAAAGAAAGACCAAAGAAAGAACACAAGAGGCAAGATGAGGAGAAGGACGGATCCGGGAGGAGCAGAAGCTCCCTTTGTCACAACGGTCGCCTCCCCTTTCTCTCTTTCTTTCTTTTCTCACCCCTCTTCTCTTCGCTAGCTCTTGGTGGGCTGGAGCTTCTCTTTGGCGGGCCTTCTAGCTTCACCTCCTGCCCTCTCCCCGGCCTCTCCTCCTTCTTCTCCTTTTTTGTCTCTGTCTGTGCGTCTCCCTTCTCTGTCTCCCCTTTTTCTTCCACCGACGGAGGCCTTTATATGTCTGCTGGGGTTGATCTCCATCCACGATGCAGGCCGCTCCGAGGTTGACCCCTGATCTTGTCCCTGTCAGAGGGGTGGTTGCGTGCTTGAGCTGGAGGCTGACAGCTTGGCGAGGTCTGGCTGGCTTCGACGCGACCGTGTTGCACGCCGAGGGTCACACGCAGTGTCCGACGTGTTTGCCGCCGCTGTGCTGGATAGGGCTGGCAGCGAGCGTGCCAGGTGGAACACCCTAAGGCCCTGTTTGTTTGCGGTTTACCCCGGGATATCTCTCTGAAATCTGTCCTATTCTATTTGGTATCTCATTTTACGTATCCTACACTATTCCCCTTAACCCTCTCGTATCCTGTGTTAACCCCGGTTACCGTATTCCACGGTCACGCCCGAATACGCCTGTTAACCCACTCGCACAAACTCCCAGGCGCATCGGGAGGGAGCGGTCTTCTGCAAACCCTACCCGCGTCTCCCACGAAAACAGGCTAATAAAAGAAGAGGTTTATGTGGAACAGCCCCCCGGATTTGAATCCTCTCATCATGAAGATTGTGTATAAGTTGGACATCAGCCTTTATGGCTTGAAGCAACCACCCAGAGCTTGGTATGATAGGCTAAGCTCCTTCCTCACTGAAAAACGCTACACGAACGATAAAGTAGATCAAACACTTTTCACTAAAAGGCAAGGTAAGAATATCTTGTTAGTTCAGATCTATGTTGATGATATTATGTTTACTTCTACAAAATCTAAGATGTGTGAGGATTTTGCTGATCTTATGACCAGTGAGTTTGAGATGAGCTTAATGGGTGAGCTTCAATTCTTCCTTGGCTTGTAGGCCAATCAAAATGATGAAGGATGCTTTATAAGTCAAGCCAAATATATCAAGGAGCTACTGAAAAGGTTTGACATGACAAACTGTAAGACTATTGCACCTCCTATGGGGACAACTACATCACTGGATGTGGATAAATAAGGTAAATTAGTGGATGCAAAGAACTACAGAGGTATGATTGGTTCACTATTATATTTAACTACATCTAGACCAAACATCCAATTCAGCGTTTGCCTTTGTGCTCGATTTCAGGCCAGTCCTAGAGAATCTCACTTGATTACCGTTAAGCGTGTCTTTAGATACCTTGCTGGCACTCAAGAATTGGGATTATGGTATCTGTCATCTTGTGATCTATCTCTCATTTCTTATTCAGATGCGGACTATGCTAGATGCAAGCTGGATCACAAGAGCACGAGTGGATATTACTATTGGGTCCCGTAGTATAGTGACACGGATCTAGAGGGGGGTGAATAGATCCCTCTTAAAAAATTAAGTCCAACATGAAAACTTAAACGCCACACAGCTCAACCTAGCCAAACGCTTGCATATGAAGATTGTACACACACGGAGAATATACGAACTTAACTAAACTTGTGTATATGAGAATCTACCATCCATGGAAAACACAATCAACAATCTAACCTGTGAATGGTGAAAGGAGATATGGAGCAAACGCACAATCATCCACAAGAACACAATGGTTTTTTAGGTGGTTCGGGACCACGACGGGCTCCCTACGTCCACCCCTCACCAACTCGGTGAGGCTTCACTAACACGCTACACGAAGTAGCACATGGGGACGAACCCCAGCAACACACACGCTGCTTTCGCAGCAAACCACACACGAGGGCTAGCCTCAACACGCTGCCACGCAGCACACACACACACACACGAGGAAGTTACCCCGACACTCAGTCCACACATGGAGACACGGCTCTGTACACACACATTGGCATATCAAGTTTAGAAAGATGAAAATGTATATTCAATACAAGCGCATATAAACCAATCAAATGACAACTGCAAAGAGGGATTAAGAAGGTTTAGCAATCTCCTAGTGGGAGGATGATGTAGCTGGCTTCATCGTTGGCTGGACTATGTAGCTGGCTTCTTTTCACTCATCCCATGGATGAGACTCACAGCAAGCTCTAGGAGGAAAGGTGGACGACGCCATGTTCTTCCTTGACTTCAATCTTCTTCAGCACATTAGATGATATGGAGGAGATGCAGCCGCGGTGCTCTAGCAGGTTCACTTCAATATGATGGAGGAAGATCTTCTCCTGCCTTGAATCACGTTCAGCACGCCAGAAGAGGAGGAAGAAGGGCTGCGGCCTTGTCTTCCTGCAAAACCCCAAAATCGGATAAGAACATAAAACCTTTCTCCACTCTTGGAATAAACCCTATCTCAATCATTATATACCCCAATAGATGAAGGGTCACGTGGAGGGAACATTCCCCCTTGGACCAATCATGGAGGGCACAAAAAGAGAGGAGCAAGCTAGGGCATCCAACTCCGCACGAACCGGCGCACTTTTCGGTCGCCGGAAAGTGTCGACTCATAGAGTCGACACTCGCGACTGGGCATGAACGGAAGAACAGCCAGACAGAACACATCGTAAAAAGTGTCGACTTATTGAGTTGACACTAATAGCCGAAATAAGCAAGCGAGAAGAGGAAGACCGGATACCTCGATAACAGAAGGTGGGTCCACGAAGCTGTCGAAAGTAGACCTTCTTCGAGCCGCAGTCCACCAAAGCATGATGAGCCTCAAGCCAATCCATGCCCAAGATGGCATCAAAGTCCTGAATGGGTAATGCGTAGAGCCTGGCCGGCAAGTTCCGTCCTTCTACCCACACGGGCACCTTCTTAAAGTAATACGGAATGTGCACGAAATCACCGATAGGTAACTCCACCGCCATGTCATAGGACACCTCGGTCACCGAGTCCTCCACGCTCAGAGCAAAATCCTTCGAAATGAACGAATGAGAAGCACCCGAATCGAACACAACACGAGCCGCACAACCTAAAATCGAAAGAGTACATTCCACCAACTGCGACGCCTCAACCTCCACTCTGGTCATGTGGGTCACTCTGTCTCGGGATCCAGACCGAGATAACTAAGGAAACTGCTCCTGTCACTGGTACTGCTGCGGCTGTGCTGACACTTGGTGGGGCTAAAACTGCTGCTGCTGCTGAAACCCAGGCGGCTGACTCGGCCTCTGCGGACAGTCACGTGCCATGTGCCCTGGCTGGTCGCAGCTGAAGCAAACCACGGGCACTAAACACGGCCTGCCTGGATGAGAGACACTGCACCTGGGACATCCGTCCCGAGCACCACTCATCGAGCTCCGATGCTGCAAAGTTACCGGCTACTGAACACTGCCAGATGACTCCTGCTGCGTCCGCCCCTTACGGTCCTGATGGCTCCTGCCAAAACCAGCTTCCCTAAGTAGCTTCTTGAGCTTCGAGCTAAAGGAAGAAGACTCCGGCACGGGAGCAACTGAGTGCGTCGTCACAGAACCACCTATTGAAAGCTAGATAGTGCTCTACTGCTGAACCACCGACGGCTGACCAAAACCTGCCTGAACCTGACCAGCATTGCCCTGCCCTCGGATCTTCTGAAAATCTCTCTCCAATGCCGACGCTGCCTTGCATGCCGCATCCAAAGTGGTCAAACCCGACGCAAGAAGATGGTGCCGCAACTCGAGCCTCAGACCACTAACAAACTGATCAGTCTTCACTTCCTCGTCTGCCATGATGTGAGACACATAACAACCCAACTCGACGAACTTGGCACGGTACTGGATCACTGACATGTCACCCTAGGTCAACTCCATGAACTCACGCAGTCTCTACGTCCTGATGAAAGATGGACAGAAGGCACGCTCAAACGCCACGGCGAACTCTTGCCACGTGATCTGCCAAAGGGGACGAGACTGGAACACTGCTTCCCACTCTGGCGTCCACCAAGTACGGGCTGCTCCTTGAAGACGATGCGTGGCCAGCACCACCTGCTCCTCCTCAGCACACTCCATCGCACTGAAGATCCTCTGAACCCAATCATTCTCTGGCATCCTCTAGATCTAGCTGCCCACCGAAAGAAGGCGGCTGAAACTGTAAGAACTCCTTCAGCACCCGGCCAGGACTACCTCGAGAAGACGAACCCTCGCCAACCTCACCTCTCTGATGCTGGTCTCCCTACTGCCACTGCTGGAAGACATAATCAAACATGTCTCGGAAGAAATCATCCATCCCTGGAGTTCGCACACCTCCAGCAACACTCTCTGAAACTGTGGCTCTACTCTACTCCTCTGGACCACTGCTCGACTCCCCCTGTTGGGAACGAGCCCTCCTCCGCGGTGCCATAACACACCTAGCATCAAGAAAATAATCGCGACTCAATAAAACACACGGGCCCTAAGCCAGTCGCTGACTGTACTGGACATTCATGGACCTTCTGGACCACTGCAATCATTTCAGATCCTTATACACCTTCACAACCTCGCTCTGATACCAACTGTGGCCACCCGGGATCCGAGTACCAGAAAGGAACCGGCGCGACTCGAATCTCGGCTCCCCTCCCACAAGCCCGAAGACTCGGAAGGAAAAAATAGATGGTGTGAGGGTGTGTAAGAAGCTAAATGAGTACAAGTGTGTGGAGGGTGGAGGAGTACAAACTCTCTCTCTCTAACTCTCGCCTCCACCCTCCTCTCTCTATCTCTCTCTCTCTCCTCCCCTATCGCCCCTACGGCGAGCCCGTGGTGGGGGCATCGACCCCCGTGCTGCGCTCAGAGCTGAGCTCCGAACCTCCTCCTCCGCGTGCTGGTGGGATGAGGAGCCCGATACATATGCCGTACTGGCGAAGGTGCTCGAGTAACCCGCCGCTTGGGCTCTCTCACGTCCCTGCTGCAGTCGCTCCTCTGTCACCCGTTGCCGCTCTTGGACTACGGCGAGCTCCATCCGGACAGCCACGAGCTCTGCTCTCTCTTAGTCCCGCTCCGTCCTCTCTCGATCCCGCGTCGTCCTCTCTCGGTCAAGCTCCTCGCGATCCCGGGCGCGCTCTCTCAGCTCGATCTCGAGGTGCATGTAGAGGTCTTGGGTGTCCCGAGGTAGCTCCTCCCGCTGGCCCGCTGCAGCGGTGAGGCGGGCCACCTCCTCCTCTAGCTCCATGACCCACTGGTCACGGATGGCGAGCTCTGCTCCAGCTAAGGCGGCCCGAGTGCTCACGTCCCGTAGCTCCACCTCCTGCATTCATTAAAGTCAACTATCAACTTTGAATTTCATTTCATAATCTTAATTGAAATTAATGCTGTTGACTTACCCATGCTGCGGGGTCGCGCTCGGTCTCCTGCTGGCCTAGCGCCCGCTCCAGCTCGGCGATCCTCTCGCTGCGAGAGGCAATCTCTGAGCGGGCCACCGCTAGCTGCCTCTTCGCCTCCGTCATCTCTGCTGCCTGCATCGCATTACATTCTCATTAATCTTTGCAAAAAATTGAAGAATATCATGAACATTATTCAAAATAAAACTCACTAGTGCGCTGCGGTCGCGGTGCTATCTCGCCACACAGGCGAGCGCATCATGGAGCTCCTCAGTCTGGACAAGGGGCATAAAAGAAAATCATAAGCTTTCATGAACAAATAAGGGCATAATTGAATACTTAAGTTTAAGGGCTTACCCGTGCGGCAAGATCCCGCTCAGCCTCCTCTGCTCGAGCAACTGCACCCGCCAGCTGCTCCTCCAACTCCCCGGTCCCGATGCTCGGTCCCCTCGAGCTCGAGGCACCGCCGATATCCCTTGCCACTGCTCCCTGCTGGGCACGCTGTGTCCAAAGAAAGATCGTCAGTGGCTAATCATCAATAGAAACAAGAATTCACATGCATTTTAATTTAACCACTCACCAGGTTCGCCAAATCAGCTCGTGTGGCCGCCAACTGGGCCACCAAGCTGTATAGGTGGACCTGGGCATCCATCGCCACTAGGTCCCGTGCATCCTGCATTCATCAAATTTTTAGTTGCATAAAAATAAACATGCATCATATAGGAAAAGAAATGCATTCTCATTTACTCACCCCTAGGACCCTCATATGGGGCCTACTGCCGTACACCTCCCGGTAGCGGTGAAGGTACTCCGAGCTATCAGTCGCCTGGGAGGTCACCCTTGTCCCACCGTGCTGCCAATCCGCGTACTGATCCACGAACCGGAGCCTCCAGTCCGTCGCCTTCGTTCGGCCACGTGTCTTCCTGCCAATGCCTCGAGGCTCCGCCACCTCGACCCACTCCTGGTGGAGTCTGAGGGTCCTCATGACCAGTCGGAGACGCAAGGGCTCGATCTCGTTTAGGCAATAGAGCCAAATCTCCCGCCCGAATAGAGGTCAGCCTGTGGCCACCCAGGACTGACTCTCATCGGTCATGCCCTAGTAGGGTCTCTACACCACCTGCATCATGTCATCATCAATAGTTAGTCACATAAACATCACATCATAAGCATAATCATTCATGTTCATTTAAGTTATAAGAAGCGTACCAGTGAGGGAGGGAAGTCCCTGAACTCCCTCCAGAGTACGTGCAGCTCAAAAGCATGTGGTGCCCCACTCACGTAGGGCAGCCACCTCCTCGCTAAGGGGAATGCACCCGTTCTCTAAGGTCTTTGAAGTCACATGTGACGCATCCGGGATAGGAATAGGAGGGATCCTTAGTCAAGAGGGTCACCCAGTGGCCTTCTTCAGTGAAAAGCTATGTGATGCTAGGACACGGTACTCTACTTATGACAAAGAGTTCTATGCCGTGGTTCAGTCCCTCCGACATTGGAGGCACTATTTGTTGCCCAAAGAATTTGTCATCTTTTCAGATCATGAGGCCCTCAAATACCTCAACTCCCAACAAAAGTTGAATGCCCGACATGCCCGCTGGGTTGAGTACATCCAATCCTACACCTTTGTCATCAAACACAAGGCGGGATGTGAGAACCACGCAGCAGATGCTCTTAGCAGGAGGGTCTCTTTGTTGTCCACTATCCATGTTGAGGTTACCAAGTTTGAGAGGCTCAAGGATGAGTACCCTGACTGCCCCGACTTTGGGCACATCTATACCACCTTGACCACTCATTCTAGCAGGGAACATGAGGGTTTTATCTTGGAGGATGGGTTCCTCTTCAAGGGGAGTTACATGCAGGGGGACTAGCTGGTCATTTTGGGGTTCATAAAACTATTGCTCGAGTTAAGGGACAATTCTTTTGGCCAAGTCTCAAGAGAGATGTGGCCAAGATAGTTGGCCAATGCTGCACGTGTGCTTCGGCCAAATAGGTGAAGCAAAACACTGGTCTTTATACCCCTCTCTCCATCCCCGACGGTCCATGGCAAGACTTAAGCATGGACTTTGTGTTAGGCCTACCCAGGACTCAAAGGAAGCATGGTTCGATCTTTGTGGTAGTGGACAGATTCTCTAAGATGGCCCACTTCATCCCATACTCCAAAACCTCCGATGCCTCCTGAGTGGCCCGATTATTCTTTAATGAGGTTGTTCGCCTCCATGGGTTACCCAAGACCATAGTCTCCGATAGGGACATCAAGTTCACCAGCTATTTTTGGAAGACTCTTTGGCACTTGATGGGTACCCTCCTTAAATTCTCCACGGCCTACCACCCTCAAACTGATGGCCAAACTGAAGTTGTCAGAGTCTAGGGAACCTCCTTAGGTGTCTTGTTGAGGATCATCTAGGGAATTGGGATCTCATTCTACCTCAGGCTGAATTTGCATACAACAACTCTATCAACAAGTCCATAGGGATGAGTCCATTCGAGGCTGTACATGGGTACAAACTAAGGAAACCCTCTGACCTCGTTCCCCTTCCCCAGCATGCTAGAGTGTCTATTTTAGCTGAGTCATTTGCCCAACACATTAGAGAGTTGCTTGAAGAAATTCGCAAGCACATCAGCAAGAAGAATGAGACTTATAAGAGGAAGACTGACTCTCATCGGCGCCACCAAGAATTCCATGTGGGTGACTTTGTGATGGTGAGGATGGAAAGGCTCTCCCCGGGAGCCACCTCCAAATTGAGGCCTCGTGAGGCTGGTCCCTTCCAGATTTTGAGGCGCATTGGCACTAACGCCTATGAGCTAGATCTTCCCGAGGAGTACAAAGTGAGCCCCATATTCAACGTGGCCGGCCTAGTTCCATATAAGGGTCCCACGGTGGTACCTAGTAAGGATATTGAGCCTACTCCCCCTATTGAAAGAGCACCCACCCGTGAGAAGAGTCCACTAGCTCAGAGAGCCCAGCGTGAACGAATTGAGTGAATATTGGATGAACAGGCAACTGTCACCAGGAGCAAGGTGTACGAGTGCTATCTCGTCAGGTGGAAGGATCGGCCTCCTTCAGAGGATTCATGGGTGAGTCGGAAAGATCTCCAACAGCTGGATCCTGACCTTTTTGAGCAGCATCACAGTAGGATGGACCCCTACTCGACAGAGTCGAGCTCTTCGCTGCCCAGGGGATTTGATGGAGGCATCACCCATGACTCCCTCTGGCTCGAGTCATCCACACACCCCGGAGTTGTTTGAGCTCGGGCTTCACTCTATGTGGGCCCAATTATCCATTTTGAGCTTTCTATTTGAGTCATTTGATGTATTTTAGTTCGTTCAACTTGGTATTCTAAAATGTACCCAAGGAACACAAGGGAAAAAAATCAAATATTTATAGACATTGTAGACCCAAGAACAAAAATTTTAAGCATCCTTTAGGAACGATCGGGACGCCAGATTACAGGATAAACACAGGAACAGGTTTTGCCAAATCAGATTAATTCTGGGGAAATCCAGTTTCTCAGATGTGGAGATCCCTCAGGCAGGAAACGTCTGACGGATTGGAGATCTCAACCAGAACACTCTGCACGATTTTGTTTAGCCAGGAAAAAAAGTGGCTGAAGTGAAGGTGTGCACAGCGTAGGATAGAAAGAAATTTAAAATTGTCTTATACAAGCAGAGTTACAAGAGTGAGCTATGAAACCGCTCTCTCTCTCACACACACATATGGCAACAATATGTACCTTATATACATAAACGGCCATAGCCGATGATCCATATATGCAGAGAAATATGGATCTGGACTGATATCTTTGGGGAGACACTATATACTATCCTAGTTTGTCTGTCTGAGGGTAAGAAATAAAGGTGTCTAGTTCTGTGCATCTTACAACAGACCTAACCCAAACTGAACTAACATACGCAGTGTAAGTCCCAGTCCGCTCCGCATAGAGGTGGCAAGAACAATGCATCCTTTGCCATCATAAAAGGGGGGGCTGCCTGAAAAACAAGCAGTTCTTAGTTCTTACCACAGTTCCTTGTTCTGCCGCGTGCCTTGCAAGGATTGACATCGATGAGCATGTTCACCACTTCTCTCATGGTAGGACGCAGGTTTGGCAACTTTGAGGTGCAAAGGACAGCAACCTTCAAGACCTTGAGCATGTCTTCTTCAAAGGCGCCGGGTACTCTGGGATCAAGTACTTCCACAGCTCTGTTGCTGTTAACCAGGGTTGAGACCCAGTACACGATATCTTTTCCTTCACCATAGTCGGGCTCGATTGGGCTCCGGCCTGTCACCAGCTCCAGTAGTACGACTCCAAAACTGTAGACATCAGTCTTTTCGCATACCTTCATGGAGTAGGCATGTTCTGCAAATGAAACCCAGAAGACAGCTCATGAAAATGTTCCATTACATGAAAATTCACAATGTGCAGGAGATAAGAACCATGAAACTATGCATAAAGACTGAAATCTACTAGAACAAAAAGATGCCTCCTTTTCTTGTGAATAAATGATGCTATGACCGAAGAGATACAGCAGACTGGTCAAAGAACTCTAATTAGGGGCCAGGGGGTTTCACTACTACCTGACACTCCCTGGATTAAGCTAGAAGGAGCCAAGAAAAAAGATCTGATGTTCCCTTACTAAGAGGAAACACCTTCTCTAAAACAATCTTACTGCATAGATATTGCAAATGGGAATATTAGAATCAATTGGAATATGATATCTGGGGAAGATTTCTATAATATAAGGATACAAAGGACCAAAGAAGTAATCAATTCAGAGCAACGTTTGTACCCACCTGGGGCAATGTACCCATGTGTGCCAGCAAAACAAGTCGAATCTGTCTCTCCTAAAATCTTAGCAATCCCAAAATCAGCAATCTTTGCTTCATAATCCTCATCAAGCAAAATATTGGTAGATTTTATGTCCCTGTGAATGATGGCTGGAGAACAGTCATGGTGGAGATACATGATTCCCTTTGCAGCTCCCACTGCAATCTTATGCCTCCGATGCCAATCCAACTCTGACTTCCCACCCTTGAGCTCCAGACAAAGAGCCTCATGTAGATTTCCATTAGGCATGAACTCCAAAACAAGGAAATTGGAGCCTCCCTTTGACAGGCAGGCATAGAGCTTCAGTATGTTCTTGTGCCTGACCTTCCCTAGAATGTCCATCTCTGCCATCCAGACCTTGGCTTCACGCCCCTTCCACAGCAGTTTCACAGCTACTGTCCCACCACCCTTCCTCAAATCCAGCCGATAGACCTTACCAGTGCCCCCACTTCCTATCAAGTTCTCTTCCTGCACATTACAAATCTCTTCTGCATCAAACTCTGTTGGGAGGAAGGATTCCATCCTCCACTTCGGGTCTTTCCCCTCACCCTCCTCCAGTCCTCTCTGCCCACGGGCTTCATCAAGCTTGAAACTCCGGTAGCCCACAAACACCAGTCCAGCTAGCAGCACAATTAGGGTTGCTAATATAATGGAGACAACAACCAGTCTCTTACCTATGATATCCTTGCGCCCACCGCCTAAACTGCACATGCCAAGGTTAGCATTTGTTTGGCCCCCAAACTTCTTCTCAATACAGAGTCCGGGGTTTCCTGAGAAAGCACCATCTCCGGCAATCATCATGAGTCCAGGGGGGACACTTCCAGATAACTGGTTTCCAGACAGATCTATGGAGCTTAGCTTCAGCGACTGCAGACCACCCGGGATAACACCTGTAAGCTTGTTCTGAGATAAATTGAGAGAGTTCAAAGAGGCCAGGTAGGACAGTGTGTCAGGAATGTTACCGCTGAGTGCATTGCCTGCAAGGTTCAGATCCACCAGACTATCACATCCACCAAGCTCTGCCGGTACTTGCCCTGATAGATAATTACCTTCCAAGTGCAACGATGTTAGCTGGTTCAGATTCCCGATTTCAGAAGGTATCATGCCAGAGAAAGAGTTGTTAGAGGCGAAGAGCTTCCGCAACTGTGACAGCTTCCCAATCTCTGGAGGTAGCTCACCAGAAAACCTGTTATTCTGCATGCTCAGTATGTTCAAGCTGGTTGAAAGGCCTATGTCTGGAGATATTTCAAAGCTGAAGCCATTGTCAGAGAAGTCGATGATAACGGCAGAAGGCATTCCCCATACTGCGCTTGGAATTCTTCCAACCAAGTGATTGTGGCTGACTCTGAGCCTCATCAACGTCTTGCAATCCCCGTAAGTATCTGGGAATTCACCAGAGAAGTTGTTGTCCAAAGCAAGCAGGTAAATCAGCTTCCTGTTCTGGCACAAGAATCTCGGGAATGGTCCTGTAAAGTTGTTCTCAGAGATGTCGATGGTGTCGAGAGGCGAGAACCGGCCAAAATTCGCAGGGAATTCCCCTGAGAAGCTATTCTCGTAGATGGAGAACCCCCTGAGAAACTTCAAATTGCCAAACCCTTCGGGCAGCTCCCCCCAGAACTTGTTCTCATATAGCTGGAAGTACCACAGACTGGTCAGGTTGCCGATCTCTTCGGGGAGCTTCCCGGTGAACTGGTTCTTCGAAATGTCGAACTCGCGCAAAAGGGTCAGGTTCCCAAGCTCCCTCGGGATCTCCCCGGTGAAGTTGTTCCGGTAGAGCTCGATCTTGAAGAGGCTGCGAAGATTGGCGATGGAACGGGGAAGGGTTCCAGAGAGCTGGTTACGGGAGAGATCCAAGTTTCCCAGGGAAACCAACCCGAAGATGGAGGCAGGGATCTCCCCGACGAGATTGCATTGCCCCAGGAAAAGCCATGTTAGCTTCACCAGGCGACCAATGCTCGCCGGGATCTCCCCCGAGTCGAACATGTTCTCGCCGAGCCCAAGCCAGACCAACCCCGTCAGGTTCCCCACCCAAGCTGGGAACCTTCCAGTGAACTGGTTCGTCGACAGGTCGAGGAACTGCAAGCTCAGCAGAGGGGAAAGATCCGGCAGCGGCCCAGATAAGCCGTTGTTGGAGAGATTGAGGAACTGCAGCGCAGTGCAGCTCGCCATCTCGGGAGGAACCTTCCCCGTGAGATCATTCTGCCCGAGCTCAAGGGACACGAGGCCGCGGAGGGCGCAAACCGACGGCGAGATCTGGCCGGAGAGGGACAGGTTCTGGAGCCTTATCCCGGTGACGGCCCCGGAGCTGCGGTCGCAGGTGACACCGGAGAAGTTGCATGGCGACTCCGAGTACCTCCAGTCGTCCAGATGGTTCAAGGGATCCTTCAGCTGGCTTTTGAACTGGAGGAGGACGTGGGTCTCGGTTGTCCGGCCCTGGGCGGTCGACGGCGGCGGGAGGTAGAGCAGGAAGAGGAGGAGGAGCGCTAGGAAGCGGCAGGAGAGGGAGCAAGTCGCCATTAGAGTGCGAGACGGCAGGAGGAAGAGGCCCTCCGAAGCGTTCTCTCCTCCTCTTTTCACGTTGCGCACACAGCCCCTGCGGAACAGTCGCGAGGAAAAGAGAACAAGAACAAGCCGTTACCACTGTTTGACGCCACTTGCCCACGTAAAACATGACAAGAGAAAAATGTGGAGTGCCACGTCGTTACAGCCATAACAAAGAACAATTAACCGATAAGAGACCCGTAAAGTAAAGATTTTGGTCACATAATAAATACACAATATTTTATTTGACAGCATGAAATGAAATGGAAATCGAATCCTATATATTTTCGTTTGAAGAGAGGAATAGACATGTGTATTGTAGACTTGTAGTCAATGACAAGAATATGAATACGACTTTTATTAAATCGACGTCAGAAGGAAAAGGTACTTGTGATATAATTTGTACTTATTTATTTTGTCTTTCCCTCGTATTTGTAAGGTCCTAATTAAATAACCACTTATCGACTTAAAGTATTTACCCATGGACCTCTAGCCTTAAACACCAATCTTTCTTGATAAACTTCCTAACTACACGATTAGTTTTGAATAAATAAGAGAGGTTTGACCAATAGTGCCTACAACATCTTTAAAATTCATGGACTGGCTTGAAGAGAGGACGTCCTTTTGTCCCAGTGTATGAAATGCATTCCTCCTGACCAGTCCTTTCTTAGGATAGGTGGGTCAAAAATCTGACAGAAGGTCATTTCCAGATTTGGTGGCTGACCAAGTATTCTCCAAAAGATTTATACAGATCTGTCATGATAAAAGGGTCGAACCTCTGACCTGGGATCTTCTTCCAAACCTCAAAATATATGTTTTTGGAGGTTTACCTTCCATATTTTTAGTCACTGGATTGGTTCTCACATGTGCAGGTTGAGCGGAGGAGCATAACTTGAAGTTGCTTCAAGTGCGTTAATGCACCCTTGAGGGATTAACCCATGTAACAGGTTCTGTTTGGAACTAGTGCGTTGACACGATGTGACCACTGTGTTAGCGCATCTATTTGTTCTTCACTTCTTGACTATTGCTGGAGCTTTGATGGCTTTGACACGCTGTAGAGGTGGTGTTGACGCAGCTAAGGCCGCTTGTTGGCCATATTAGCCATTTGTCTCCCTTATCGGTCTATTTGTCTACCTTACAACCTATTTTTCACCCTTAGCCATATTAAGCTGTCGCCATTGCTTCTTCTTCAGCCTTGCTGGCTGCAATAGAATTGGAGTCGACTCCAAACTCCTTTAGAGTTGACTCCACTTCTACACTTTTCTCCCTTGAGGTGCTGTCACCCATTTTTCACCTTTAGCTTTCCATTTTTTACCCGTAACTTCTATTTGTCAGCCTTTCACATTATTTGTCACCCGTATTAGGTATTTTTCACCCTTAAACCTCCATTTATCTCCCTTGATGTCTGTTTGTCACCATCGTCAGCTTGAGCTTCTTGAACTTGCCTGGAGTAGTGTTGACTGAGGTGAACTTAACTGGATCACTGTAGCTTGCGAGAGGTTGATTGTGGACTTGGTTGCGTTGACTCTGGGGCTTGGCTGCTTTGACTGCTTGGAGTGCTCAGACTGCTGGTCACAGGTGCTCGGTGTGCACAGAGTGCTCGGAGTGCTCACTACAGGTGCTCGGAGTGCTAGCCATTTGTGCTCAGTGTGCTCACTACAGTTGCTTGGAGTGCTCGCTACATGTGCTCGGAGTGCTCGCCACAGTTGCTTGGAATGCCCAGAGTGCTCTCTACATTTGCTCGGAGTGCTTACCACAGTTGCTTGGAGTGCTCCCCATAGTTGCTTGGAGTGCTCGCTCTTCTTCTAGTAACTTCTTGTCAATATGTGGAGTGCCCTTTGCTCCTTTGTGTGAGCACATCAAAGCTTCCTTATTTGCACTGCCATTTCTACTGCTATTGCTAGCTTGAGCTACTGGCTTCTATCTTCTCATGCTTGACCTGAGCTACATATACTTTGACATCATCAAGTGCATATCAGGCTCATCAATGAAGTTCATAATTAGATATCATCAAATGCAAATGGGACTCATCAATGGCTCATAAGCAAACATCATCAAAACCAAGGAATCTTGTGTGTACACACACATGCACAACATTCTCTCTCTTTTTGATGATGGCAACTAATAGTCATTATGAGTTCCTCTTGAGTCATTTCTTAAAGGAAAATAGTCATGAAATAGGCAATTACTCATCAAAACTTCTCCCCCTTTGCCATCAGCAAAGAGGGCTTAGATTAAAGCCAATTTCAAAGTCAGAATATAAGCACATGGGATAGCATGAGACCAAAAGATTAAAATGATTACCACTCAGCAAGCAGTAAAGACAAATAGTATGAGAAGCAGTATGTCAAGTATCAAGACAGATGCAAATGCAAGTTGAGCAAATTTGGACAGTAACTCCTGCTAATTTCACTTGATCAATTCTGCCACTGAGCATTATATCCTCCTGAGCATTCAATTCCAAATCTTGATTTGCCAAGTTGACATCCTCATGACAAACAACAAACAATGATGCTTTGCAATGCTATGATTTAACGCATTAGCAGGCTTTCGACATTGGTCCAATAAGTTTGGGCCTGCCCAAGCAACTTCATCTTGGCGTATCGGACTCTCCGGTGGTCTGACATGTCAAACCACTCGAAGTACCTGTCCATACCGGCCTCCCAATCTAGATATACCGTCGGGTCCAGGGACCCGCTAAAAATGGGAGGGTCCGCACGCACGCTCCTCAGAACCCGGTCGTCCTCATCGTCATCCCGATTCCGTCGTGGATGCCGACGACCGTGACCCCCATACTCATTGTCAGATGCATAGTCATCCAACACATGCACCTGTTGCCTTCCAACTTCTACCGCCGGAGCCCTTGGCACAGCTGGTTGCTGCACCGGCTCTTGTGGGCCATCTGTCGACGCAGGTTGTGCCGACGCTGGACCTCTCTCAAGGATGGCAATCCTCCCTACAAGACCCTGGATCGACTGGTCTGACTGTTCGGCCCGATCCTCGAGGGTTTTCATTCGCCCTTCTAGACGCGTGCCTATGCCATCTACACGTGTACTAAGCCCCTCAAATCGATCCATGAGGGCTTGGAACATCTCGACCGTCGAGGGTTCACCGAAACTACGGGCTCGGGGTTCCGCCATAGGTGGTGGTGGCGAGAAATGGGTGCCTCGACGGGTGGGCATGCAAAGTGACACACTAACTTGAAGACACAGACTAATGTCAAGACGATGCACCTAGACTTATCCTAGACCTAACCAATATCCAGCACTAGGCGGACTTATCAGGACCCGAAGATTCCATCTCGCAAGAGGCTACCTTCCAGATAGGCGTAAACTGTCCTTCCAGTAACGTCTTTTGATATGCCGGGCTATTGGGATGCGATGCAAACCAAAATATTTTTTTTGTGTTTTAAAACAATGATGATCCTAGACTCGACTTAGACCATGCTAGACTTTGCAACAACTACCCTAGACTCGACTGGTTCTGATACCAAACTGATGTGGGATGGACACGGGAGACCGACTCTATATGATGCGGACCTCGGACTCTACATGCGGACACGACCAGCAATGCGTCGATATGAGGGGCTTGAAGCCAGACACTAAGAGATCCTAGGGCTATACATCGCTAACAGAATGCAAGCTCACTCGTCGTCCCTTTAGTGAAGGAAATGCGGATCGTGCACGGTTGAGGAACCGGCAGAGTTCAGGGGTAGTCGACTCAACTTCCAGACTTGGATCGAGTCACGGGACAGGTCACACTCTTACTCACAATGGTGACATGAACACACGAGCTAGTATCCTACACTCTCACAGTGGCATAAGACCGTATACTAGCTAAGCAAAGTAACATCGAGAAGTTTCGATCATTACCTCCACGCTCCCGGCGTGGGGAAGAAAACCCCGGCCAATTACGGACTCCCGGTTAAACAATTTAACTGTGATACAAAAATTTGACCCACTCCACACGGGGAGGTAACAGGTCACATGTGGGGCCCGGGAGTCATGACAATCGGGTTGATGGGCAGCATCTTGATGTCGTCCCGGCGGTGCCGAAAGTCGCATTTCGCGCCGTCTGGTCGGCACGGTCTACGGGTCTATGGGGCCCACGGACCGCTCTATCCTCCGACTCTGGTGGGGTGGGGCCCACTGTGATGGGGACCCCTGGTGGGGCACCTCCCTGGATGGCGGACGTGCTGGAACATCGGTCAGAGGCCGATCGACTCCGATCGACAAGTTTCGGGGTGGCTGCTCACGGACTGGCTGCTTCTATTTTCAGGCGCACGCTCCGGCGAGATCGGCCACTACAATCAATCCCGATGTCTGATCGATGCAAAACTGGGGCCGTTGGAAAGCTCTCTCAAAGTCCTTCAATCTAGGACTAGAGAGGGTGACTGGATCTGCCCGGATCTTACCTTTAACTATTTTTGAACTTGCTGTTAGACTGTACCCGAAACCTCAGATCTGCAGGGCAGTTTCCTGAGAACTACCTTTGAACGTGGGGTAGACCTCGGATCTGGGTGTTGGTTCCTGGAGCAACCCCTTACAGAGCCGGGCAGCGCAACGGCGGTCGGCAGAACCCGAACGGACCGAAAATCCCCGAGGGCTAACCTGCGAGGGGCGCCGAATCCGTGGGCGAGAGTAGACGAGTAACACGACTCATAGCGGGAGCGAAGACCCCGAGGACAAGCCTACGAGGGGCACGCGACCCAAGCCGGCACTCCATCTCAGTCGGGACGACCGGTTAGAGAGGGAAAACCCCGAGGCAAGCCTACTAGGGGTGCCCGTCTCTCGGCCACCACAAAGTCCATTAAGGACTGTGGATTTAAAATGTTGAGATTAACCCAATTACTGTGCACTCATTAGACTTCGGAAATCCATTACTGGCAGATGGACTCCTGTAGACCGAGTGATTAGGGTGAGAGATTGGGGGATGTCCCCCTCCCCGGGATAGTCATGGCTTACTGTCGGGTCAGTCGGAACGGCGCGACGACAACGCACACAGCTAATCATTAATGTTTACAGACATGAATACATGCGCACATATAGATATTAACGGGTCAACGAAGGCGATACTCAACAGACATAAACACTTGTATATGCACCTCCAAGAGATGAAAAGCCCCCAATGTTTGAAGGGGACGGCAGCCCCGGGGAGAGGAGTTCGGTTACTGTAGCCCAGGAAACCAGGAGTGTACTCAGCTTCTGGGAAAGAACAGGGCGTAGAAGACGTGATGACTTGATCCGGCGCCGGCACTGTAGCACGACGCCGGTTCAAGGCTTGCAAACGGCGATCAAGTGCAGTGATACGGGAAGAGATGCAGTCCGTTCCGGCGCCGCTACTGTAGCGCGGCGCCGGTTCGACGGCATACTAACAGCAGGTATTACATGTAAGTAACAAGAGGGAGAGAAACCTCTGATGGGTGTTGCTCATACTTCAAAAGGAAAGATCGAACATACACATTGTGTGTTTATTACAGACAGCGATGCCGGCGTTGTCGCACGGACATCGGAGATAGCAGCAGAAGAAAAGGGTGCAGAGAAAAAAAAAACAGAGCGGAGCTAATGAAAGGGGGGGTAAGCTCATATCATCGCCCCCCCCCTTTTCTCGTTACATTGTAACTGAGGAGGCGGATAGAGGGAGAGCACGGAGAAGGGGGAAACCCGATCGGAGCCGACTCACGGAGACCCACCTAAGACAGGGATAGTACTTCTTCTCCGGCGCCGGTAGCTTCAGACGGGATACTCGGAAGGGTGGCTCGTCGACTTCCTCCCCAAGTCTCCTTTTCTCTCTCTTGCTCTCAGAATAATCTCCTCCTAGAATAAATCTTCTCCTCTCGTCCCCTTTTCTTGATCTCTCGTCTCTTCTTTTATAAGGGATAGTTCCCCGGCGCCACAAATGGCGCGCCGGGGAGGGAGGAAATGGCGCGCCGTGGAACGTCACGCCGGGCAGGAGGTTGAGCGCGCCGGGAAGTTACCATGCGCGCCGGTAAACGGGGCGCCGTTTCAACCATACGCCGAGGTCGCTTTGATGCCGTTTTGACGGCGTTTGCTTGCCGAACGTCGGTCGACGAGCCCGGGGATGGTCCCGGACGCCACAGCTCGTGTTTCTTCATGTCAGAGCTCCCGCAGGGCCTTTGTCGAAGCTTTCGGCTTGTCGAACGGCTCGAGTCTGAATTTTGTGGGAGTTTTATTCGAGTGCGAGGGTCTTGCGTCGACGCGACCTCTGATACCGTGGCTCGTACTCTTGGCCCGGCTCGACTCGTATTCCGAATTCCCATGTAGGAAAGATATTTTGCCTTAGACTGGCGATCATTCGGCCTCTGACAGGCCTTTCTTTGCAAGAAGCCGAGCCCGTGCGGGATATTCGGAACCTTCCGCTGTCGACACTTCTGGCCTCCGTCTGCGAAGGTCGTAGGAGCTTTCTATTACTCGGGAGAGTCTTCACTAGGGCGGGAGATCGCCCGGTAGATCACCGTCCTTGGTCGGACGGTGGTGTGGGGTAGCGGTGTGACGAAGTCGACACCCGGGTAGGAAGAAAATCCCCTTGCCCTCGTTTCTTCTTCTCCGGGGGAATGGCTTCTCCTACGACACCCCTGGCCTCTCCAGCTTCTCCTTCAGCTTCCTCAGCCTCTACTGGAGCTGTGGGGTCCTCTTCCTTCGTGGGTTGGGTTGTCGCCGCCACTGCCATCGCCTCTTCTTCCGATGGGCTCGCCGGTGGGGAAGCCTCGTGTTCCGCACGTGCCTTCACCTTCTGCACCGCCTTCCTCTTCTTCCCCTTCTCACGACTCATCTTGGCCGGGAGGAAGCTTCGCCGGAGCTAGTCACCGGAGGGAGGGAGAATGAGAGGGTTTTTGCTCTATCCTCAGTTTTCTAGGCCCGACCCCTGTCCACTAGAAAATCCACCAAAAATTGATACCTCCATAAAATCTCACATAAAAGGTATTTCCGTTCTCCTGACCTCCAGATCTACAACTCTTTTGAAGGCTTCATCACCCAGATCCATCATAAACCCCTCTGTCAAACTACGTTCTTAGGAAACCCCTTTTTCTATCTAGTCAGATCCACATCTGAGAACCAACAGCTTCTAAAATCAGCTACCGCCAGCACAGGGAGTTTTAAATTTCTGTTCTAGGCTAGGATCGTAGCTCTTCAAGAGAGCTTTCCAACACCATCAGTCTCGTGTCGATCCGACATCAGGGCTGATCGCAGCAACCATTCTTGTCGGGTCACGCGCTGCAAAATAGTAAGTTACAGCTCGTTGACAGCGAACCCAAACCTTGAAGACCGGAGCCACCTCGCCTCCCACGAGACGAACTAGCACGCCGCCTTTCGAGGGAGCATCTCTCCAGACACTCCCATCACAGTGGTGTCACTCCGGGCCCACTCGGCCCCACTGAGCAGCACGCGGGCGCCAAACCAGTAGTAGGTGTCTTCCAGATGGCACCGACGGAGCGGATCCAAGTGTTGCCCGTTAACCTAAGAACGGTCCTCCCGGGCCCACTGTAGCCCTTTACCTCCCTGTGTGGAGTGGGCAAATAGTTCATTACTATATATTGTGTAATTAATCTTCACCGGGAGTTATCAACTTGGCCGGGATCATCTTCCTCACGCCCCGAGCGTGGAGGTACACTCGGCACCCCCTTGTAGTCGTACTTACTTTCTTAGTATATATCTGTTTGCCGCTACTAGAGAGATCATGTTTTAGGATCCTAGCTCCAATCAAAGTAGTCACTGCTGTGAGAGAGAGAGCAAGACTCGTCCCGTGACGCGACTCGGGCATGAGAGTTGTGAGTTGGCCACCCTTGACTCGTTGCCAGTTTCTTAATCTTGCAGGTCCGAACGCTTCCCTCGCTAGGGACGAGTGCGAGCTTGCTAGAGTCCCAAGTTGCATATCTAACTCGGCGTCGAGTCCGCATCTCCGTCCCGCATCAGATTGGTATCAGAGCTAGTCGAGTCTAGGGTAGTCCTTGCATTAGTCTTTGCATAAACTAAAATCACAAAAAAGGGTGTCTTAAGTCTAAGGGTCTTGAGTCTAGAATGTCTAGGTGTTTGCATTAGTTTTTCATAAAAGAAAAAAAAATGTCGTTGCATGACCATTCCTAGGGGATCCAACCCCATCTTTGCAACCATGGCCAAACCCCGAGTCCATAGTCTTGATGTGCAAGAAGTGGCCGCAATGTTCCAAGCCCTTATGGGACAAATGAAGGGGTTGATTAGAGCGGTAGATCGGATGGAAGGGTCGATTGCGCAAATGGACGACCTAGGCCTGCCCGAGCTTCACATCCCGGTGCCACTCCAAGGAGCCCTTCTCCTCAAGGAGGGCAATCCTTCCCCACCCGTGAATGCTCCATTGCCACCTTCTACTTCCGACCTCCATTCGGAGCCGTTAAACTTGGAGCCACCTCAGCCCGAGCCACCCGTGTTTCTCACAGGTACGCTTTTCATAGCCGAGCCACTTCTTAGTTGGCTCAAGGATGGCTTGGTCCCACCCCCTTACCCATTCATGGACCCCACCTTACAGTTGAGGAAGCATGAAGAGAATTACCCTGTCCATGATTTGGAACTTGCAGCTGTTGTTTTTGCTTTGAAGATTTGGAGGCATTACTTATATGGAGAAGCCTTCACGGTATTTTCAGATCATAAGAGTTTAAAGTACTTATTCTCTCAGAAGGAACTTAATATGAGGCAGCGCAGATGGCTGGAATATTTGAAGGACTTCGACTTCTCTATTGAGTATCACCCTGGTAAAGGCAATGTTGTGGCTGATGCACTAAGTCGGAAGCCTATTGCTAAATTGTCCAGTCTCATGTTACAAGAATGGAGGCTACTGGAGCAGTTAGCTAGCCTGGATCTGAACATCGACAACGATCGGGTCATGATTGCACAAATTCAACTTAAGCCCGAATTATTGGTGGAGATCAAGTCCTTGCAAGATAATGATCCCGAGCTGGTAGAGATTAAGGGAAGCTTGAGTAGCAGACCTGATTTCATGATGGCTGATGATGGAAGACTGCTATTTCAAGGACGAACGTGTGTACCGGATATAGCCGAAATCAAGAACAAGATTCTTGACGAAGCTCACAGATCCAAATACACGATTCATCCTGGAGGCACTAAAATGTTTAAGGATCTGAAAAGATCCTTTTGGTGGCCGAACATGAAAAGAGAAGTCACCGACTTTGTGAGTAGATGCTTGGTTTGTCAGCAAGTCAAGGCCGAACATTTCAGACCGGCAGGGAAGTTGAAACCACTCGACATACCCCAATGGAAATGGGAAAGCATTGGCATGGATTTCATCATGGGTCTACCTAGGACTCGTGGTGGATTTGATGCGATTTGGGTGATTGTCGACCGATTGACAAAGTCAGCTCATTTCTTACCTATTAAGTCTAAATGGACAGTTGATGTTCTAGCAGCATTGTATATGAAGGAAGTAGTGAGATTGCATGGCATTCCAGTTAATATTGTATCTGATCGAGACCCTAGATTCACTTCTCATTTCTGGAAAGGATTGCAAGAGTCTTTGGGTACTCGTCTGAATTTCAGCACGGCATTTCATCCACAGACAGATGGACAGACGGAAAGGACCAATCAGATAGTGGAGGATATGCTGAGAGCCTGCATGATTGATTTCGGAGGCACTTGGAATGAGCATCTGGCACTAATTGAATTTGCCTACAACAACAGCTATCAATCAAGCATTCAGATGGCTCCATTTGAGGCTTTGTATGGCAGAAGCTGTCGTTCCCCGTTGTGCTGGAATGAGGTAGGTGAGAAGCAATGGCTTGGACCGGATCTTATTTCAGAATCGTCTCAGAACATCCGTATTGTTCAAGACCGGTTGCAAGTAGCCCAGTCAAGACAGAAGAGCTATGCTGATAATAGAAGAAGGGCTTTGGAATTCCAAGTTGGCGAGCATGTGTTTCTGAAGGTCTCTCCTACGAGAGGGATTCGCAGATTTGGCATTCATGGCAAGCTGAGCCCGAGATATATTGGGCCATTCGAGATTCTGGATAGAGTGGGAGAGGTTGCTTACAGACTGGCTTTACCGCCGCAGATGTCCGGCGTACACAATGTCTTCCATGTATCTATGTTGAGGAAATACGTGTACGACCCCACTCACATTATACAGCAAGTGGACTTCGAGTTAAGGGAAGATCTGACCTACGAAGAAAGACCCATCAAGATTCTGGATCGGAAGCAACAGCAACTCCGGAATCGTTCTATACCGATGGTCAAGATCCAGTGGAGTCGGTGTGGAATTGAAGAAGCTACCTGGGAGTCCGAAGATACCATGCGGAAGCGGTATCCCGATCTATTCTAGGTGAGCTTGTTATCCCCTATTTTCTGTATTGTAGTGCAGTGAATTTGGAGGACCAAATTCCCTTAAGTAGGGGAGGGTGTAATACCCCGCGATTTATTACCAAATTTTTATTTAATTTTTTTTATGTTAAATCAAAATTTTAGGAATTTATTTGAATTTTATTGATTTAATAAATGAACAGAAATTAAAACACCCCACTCGGACCTTACGTCCGGACGGGGGAATAAACCCTTCCTTGTGTCAACACCAGCCCAGTGTTGACGAACATTTCAAGAGACCAAATAAACCCGGTCGGCCTTGCCACCTCGGTGACGTCGACGAATAGACACCTCACCTGGACCCTACGTTCGGGATGAGGGAATAAACCCTTCCTTGCGTTGGCGCTGGCCCAGTGTCGACGACTACCCCCAAAGAGACCAAATAAACCCTGTCAGCCTTGCCACCCTGGCGACGCTGACGAATAGACACCCCACTCGGACCTTACGTCCGGACGGGGAATAGACCTTCCCTTGTGTCAACACCAACCCAGTGTTGACGAACACCAAAAGAGACAAACAAACCCTGTCGGCGCCGCCACTTCGGTGACATCGACGAATAGACACCCCACTCGGACCTTACGTCCGGACGGGGGAATAAACCCCTTTCTTGTGTCAACACCAGCCCAGTGTTGACGAATATTTCAAGAGACCAAATAAACCCTGTCGGCCTCGCCATCCTGGCGACGCCGACGAATAGACACCTCACTCGGACCTTACGCCCGGAGGGGGGAATAGACCTCTCCTTGCGTCAGCACCAGCCCAGTGCTGACGAATATTCCAAGAGACCACCAGACTCTATCGGCCTTGCCACCTCGGTAATGTCGACGAATAGGTACCTCACCTGGACCCTACGTTCGGGATGAGGGAATAAACCCTTCTTTGCGTCAGCACTAAATCTAGTGCGGACGACCACCACAAAGAGACCAAATAAACCCGGTCGGCCTTGCCACCTCGGTGACGTCGACGAATAGACGCCTTGCCTGGACCCTACGTCCCGGATAAGGGAATAAACCCTCTCCTTGCGTCAGTACTGACCCGGTACCGACGGATTTCTTCCAGGAAGCAAACAAACCCGGACGGCTTCGTTATTTCGACGATGCCGACAGAGCACCATTTCACCCAGATCCCTTCGGGTCGAAGTGAAGAACAAACAACCTTTTGACTTGGACCTCCCGTTCAGGTCATTTGAACCAATAAGCTCTTCTCTCCGCCCCTTCGGGCGACAAACAACCTTTTGACTTGGACCTCCCGTTCAGGTCAGTTGAACCAATAAGCTCTTCTCACCGTCCCTTCGGGTGACGGATAATCCCCGGCTTGGGCCTCCCATCCAGGTCACTCCCATGAGACAAACCCCTTCCTCGTCCCCCGGGCGACGCACACACACCTCGACCCGGGGCCTCTCATCCCGTCTAGCCCACCTTATGGAACTACTCGGCAGGTCTACGAGGTCCGCGTGGTGGAGTGATCCCCTCGCCTCCCCCTTGGGGAGACGAGCGCTCTCCTACGCACCTCCGTCAGCCCGCCCGGAACGTTCCTAGGTCGAGCCTTCAGCGCGGGTTTACGTCCTAACGAGAGACAGAAAGAAGAGACAGAGCCAAGAGACAAAAGAAAACAAACTCGTGGACCAGCACTCAAAAGGATGTATACCAATATTTTCTCCTCTATTCAAAAAAAATGAAGGGATACATGTGCTGCGGGGCATACCCCTGGATTGTATATCCAAGACAAAAGGGGGGAAGAGGCAAGAAGAGGAGCGGGATACATTGGAAGGCCCGGTGATGGCGCTGCTCAGTCGATTCCCCGGAAGATGTCCTCGAGAGGGAGGATGCCGATACAAGGGAAGCTCACCATGTCGTTCAGTCGGTCCCTCTGTCCCTCGAGGTGTTCCAGCTCCGCTTCGAGGGAGGCCGCCTCAGCTCTGGCAACGGCCAGCGCTTCACCAGACCTCTCCACGGTCGCTTCGGCCTCGGCCAGCGCAGACTTGGCGGTGATAAGGCGACCTTCCAGCTCCTCAATCGTGCTCTTGAGAGCGTGAATATCCTGGCGGCCGCCTTCCAAGGCCTTCGCGGACTGTTCCTCGCAGAGCCGACGTCCCTCCAAGGCTTGCACGTACTCCCCCTCCTGGGCCCTGATCGCGGCAAGCTCATGCCGCTGCCATGCACCCGCATCGATAACGGCTACGTAGACTAGCCCGATGAGTCGATCCGTCTCGTCTTCACTGTCGTCCAAGCACCCCCTCCCCGGCAACGATGCCATTCTTGCATGGTTGCTTGCTGAGCGCATAGCGCAAATGGACTATTTTGCGTCTGAGCAGACAAATCATCTGTTGCAGATTTGCAGCAATCGCCAAAATCACCGGTAGTAACTGTCGGTTCATAGTCAAAATGGGTCATGTCGGCAAAAAACGACAACACCCATACTGCCTCTACTTTGGGAAAGGCGGGCCTGAGGGCGGCCGTCTATGGGGCAAGGGAACACAACCATATGAAACGCATCGACCGATCGGGCTTCGGAACCATGCTCACCACAGTGTCACCTGCAGCTTTGCTGCTGGCCGGCGTCTTCGCCGCCAGCAATGCGGCAGCGGTCGACCATGTCGTGGCGGAGGGGGACAGCCTGCCCAACGGCATCGTACTGGCAGATGGCGACTCATTGACCAATAGTGGCGCGATCGCCAATGCCGCCGGTCAGGCCGTGGACTATCCAGGCCCCAATACCGGCGGTGTCTCCTTCATCCTCAACAATGAAACCGGCACCATCCAGGCTACGGGCGGCTGGGCCATCGGCATCAATGGCAGCCTGAACCGCTTCGAGAATCACGGCGCCATTAGCACCGATACCGATGCCGCGCTCGGCGTGGGCGGCGACCTGGGCACCTTCATCAATACTGGCACCATGACCACGACCGATGGGGCCGGCGTCGGCGTCAACGGCAATGTGGGCAGCTTCGACAATTCGGGCACCCTCACCGGCGCCAATGACCCCGCGGCTGTGTTTAACGGTACGGTTGGCACTTTCACCAATTCGGGCACCTTGCAATCGGCCACCGGCTGGACGACCACCTTCTTCGAAGACGGCGTGACCAGCTTCGACAATTCCGGCGCCATTCTGAACACCAGCAACGGCAAGGCCGTTGAGGTCGACCTCAGCAATGGCGCCGTCGGCACCTTCACCAATTCCGGCACCATTACCGGTGGCGCTGGCCGGCAGGGCGTGGGCATGTTCGGCAATGCTTTCGGTGTCGGCACCTTCACCAATTCGGGCACCATCACCGCTACGGGCAATTCGGCCGTGAAGATCGACGGTGCCGTCAGCACCTTTACAAATTCCGGTACGCTGATCAGCGACATCGACAATGCTGCCGGTTTCGACAGCCTGGTGGGGAGCTTCACCAATTCGGGCACCATTACCGGCGCGAATTGGGATGCATTGTTCTTCGGCAAGGGCGTAGGCGAGTTCGTCAATGCCGAAGGCGGCGTCATCCAGAACGTCAACCACAATGGCAATGGCGGCAACGGCGTCGCCTTCAATACCGATCTGCTGAATGGCGGCCAGGTCGTCGCCTTCGAGAACCACGGCACGATCAAGGCCGACCCTGCCTCGAACGATGGCGCGGGCGTGGGCTTCTTCGACAATGGCAATGGCGCCTTCAGCGTCGGCAGCTTCCTCAATAGCGGCACGATTTCAGGCGTTGGCAACGGCATCAGTGCCCATGGCGGTTTTGGCAGCTTCGACAATTCGGGCAGCATCACCACCACTCTCTGGCAGGGCGTGCGGGCCGAAGGCCCCGTCGGCAGCTTCACCAATTCGGGCAACATTTCCTCAATTCAGGGCGATGCCATCGGGTTCGATGAGTTGGACGGAATTTTGAAAACTCTCACGGGGGATTTCAGGAAAACGGGCGGCGATTTGCGGGTCCTGGGAGGGCAGGTAATCCACGGCATCACCGGTCAACTGGCGCCAGCGCCGGATCCAAAGGCCGCAAAACCGGCAATCGCCGTCAAAAACCACCAGTGGTTTCGGCGGTGGCGTGGCTACGTGGATGCCGCTTTGCACAATGGACGTTAAACTACCGATGTGAGGAATGGCAATGAGGTTTCGGGTTTAGTGGGTGTAGGGGCATAAATTTTTTTTCAAAAGTGCCCAACACAGGCGGTGGTGGCGGCGGTTCAACCGGAGCCGGTACAACCGGCGGCAACGGCGGCTCCGGCATCGTAATCATCAGCGTCCCATATTGAGGAGCAACAATGTCCTGGCGAGTAGCAAAGTCCCTTCTTCACCTGCGTGAGCAGGTCAACGTCCTGCACCCGAGGCGACGCAAGGACAGCGACGGCACGATCGGCGACGCCGCCCACGCCAGCCGCTCGAGTGACCACAATCCCTGGGTCAAGGACGGCGCAACCGGCGTCGTGACGGGCATGGACATCACCAACGATCCGGCGGACGGCTGCTCCTCGCAGGCTCTGGCGGACGTGCTCGTCGCCAGCCGCGACCCACGCATCAAGTACGTGATCTCCAACCGGAAGATCTGCGCAGGCACCGACGGCCCGAGCCCCTGGAATTGGCGAAAGTATACAGGCACCAACCCGCACGACCACCACGTCCACGTCTCCGTCAAGGCGCAGAAGAAGTTCTACGACGACGAGCGCGCCTGGGAACTGTCGAGCACGCAGAAGAGTGCGCCCGACACCCTCCCCCCGGTCCCTCCGACCCTGCGCAAGGGGAGCCGGGGGGCACACGTCGAGGTGCTGCAGCGCAAGCTCGGCGTCGTCGACGACGGCATCTTCGGTGACGAGACACGCGAGGCGCTGGTTGCGTTCCAGGGCAAGCACAAGCTGGTCACGGACGGCGTCTGCGGACCGCAGACCTGGAAGGCCGTGCTGAGTTGAACTGCCGCGCCCGGCGGAACCGGGCAACTGTGAGAGGAGAACAGCCATGAACGGCACTCAAATCCAGACTACCCTCGCCCCGCTCGTCACCTTCATCGCGGGCCTGCTCGCGGCGAAGGTGCCGTTCTTCGACCTCGGCACCTGGACCCAGATCATCGGCTCCGTGCTCGGTCTCGCGGGCATCCTGTGGGGGGCCTTCAGCGGGCGCTCCAACGCCGTGATTGCTCAGGCGGCAGCTCTGCCGCAGGTCAAGTCCGTGGTCACCGATCAGGCGACTGCTGACAAGATCCCCGCTGCCAACGTCAAGGCGGGCTGAGCATTGAGCTGGGCGGCGCTTGCACTCGCACTCCTCCAGGCGCTCCCGGAGCTGATCGCGCTCCTCAAGTCGATAGACGAGAGGGCGCGATCAGCATCGGACCGCGCGGACGGCTACCGAGCCGCCGTCGCCGACCAGCTCGCACAGCTCAAGAGCGCCGTCGAGAGCGACGTCGAGAGCGACGCGCGGGCCAAGGCTGACCACGCCGCTCACCCGGAGGATGACAGTGCCTTCGACACCACGTTCAGGAGAGACTGATGCCCTTCGTCCACACCAAGCCGGAGACCATTGAGCTCTGGGACGCGGAGACCGCTGAACCGAACAAGTGCGGCTCCTGCGGGTACTTCGAGCGGCGCTCCAATCGTGACGGATACGGTCTCTGCATGTTCAAGCTGCCACCGCAGCTGCAGATGAAGAACGACCGAGAGGTTGATCCCCGCACGGTCAGCGACCAGTACAGCTGTGACCTCTACAAGAGCAGCCAGCAGCACTACAAGAAGGCAATTCGCTGGAGGGCACCGCAGTGACGTTCACCTGCACGGGCATGATCATCCTGGTCTTCGGGCACCTGACCTGCACCGCGCCGCAGGCCCCCGTCTCTGACACCTTCTGCACGCGCTACGTCCCTGTTCACTGGTCGAAGGACGATACCCGTGGGACCAAGGAGCAGGTCGACATCAACAACCGACGCTGGGCTGCGTCCTGCAGGAAGAAGTAGCCATGCGCGTCATCACCCACTACATCGAGGGACGTCTCTTTGAGTGGGCCATGGCGCTCACACTGCTGCTGCTCGGCCTCGAGCTGGCGCTCTGGCCAGAGGCCGTCACCGCCAGCTCCTTCCGCTACGCCGTCTGGGCCTTCCGGGCGGACAACGTCTCCCTCATGTTCCTCCTGCTCGGCATGGCGCGCACGGCGGCGCTGGTCGCCAACGGCATGGCCAGGAAGCCGTCGATACCATAAAGCGCCTGCGAAAGATTGCGGCCTACGTGCCGGCCCGCCTCTACATCGAGGCCAAAGAGAAGGCCGGATTCGCAGAGCAAATCGTCACGGCTGCCTCAGCTCCGGAAACGGGAGTAGCAAAGGTCTTTACGAGTGGACTGACGCTCACCGAAGAAGACAAGAAGGCAATCCTGGGAGACCCCAACCAATGATCGAGCGCGCCTTTATCGGAATCGCCCTGCTGATTATCACGGGCATGATCTTTCGGCGGGAGCTGAACACGTGGCACGGCTGTGTTACGGCGCTCTCGGCATACGTGTTTGTTCTGTGGCTAATGACGCCTTAACTCTGAACCGGTGAGTGCTATGGATTTTTACGAACGCAATCGGTTGGTCAGGCCACTGGCGAACGTCAGAAGCGTCAGCGAACTGCTCGACAACCAATCGCGCGAGCGCCTGTTGCGCGCTGCCTTCCTGATGATTCGCACCGTTAGGAAATGGCGTGGCCGCACTGTCCAGCATTTCATATCCGAGATCACATGCCATGGGAGCGGCTACAGTTGGCAGATTTGCCAGGAACTCGGCTGGGACCCCGACATGACAATCACGCCTACCGCCGAACCGTGGCGAGCTGGGCAGAGAACCATCCCGGAGTAGCCAATGGAAGCCAAGCAACAACTTGAACTGACGATCCGCACGGCTCAGACCGTCAAGGCATTCAGCAACCTGATCGGTGTCGAAGATGCCACGGTCGCGAGGCTGATGTTCCTGGAATGTATCCAGCAGGTCGGCCAGCTGAAAACGTTCGTGGACGGCCTACAGTCATCGCAGCGTCGAGGATCTGACCGTGCTTGAGAGAATCTACAGTTGCGACATCTGCCGCGAGAAGCACAAGCCGATCGAGCTATGGGGAGTCCGGTTCATCAATAACCGTGACTTCGAGCTCGGCCCGGCAGCGGCCACAGACGGCAAGCATATCTGTGAGCGCTGCTTGCTCCAGCTGCGGACATTGCCGACACCGGCTGACGGCCGGACGCGCCCACTCATCGCATAGTTGAGGATCTGTTGTGGATAAATATACGTTCAGAAAATCACAAATGGATGGCTGGATGGAGCCGGCGGCTGATCCGGGCGAGGAGTTCTACCTCGCCTCCGAGGTTGACGCTGCGGCCGCCGAGGGCACGCTCACGGCCAATGCGCAGCGGGACGCCGTCATCGAGGCAATGGAAAAGTCGCTGCGCAATTGCCTGCTGCTGGCGATGCGAGAGGCAGAACCTTCCGGAATCTCCGGTCTGTTGATGGCCTGGGGCGCTGGCCACATGGGACGACGGCCGCGGCTGGATGCGCACCGCAGGGCAGGCGGTACATGGATCGCGTGGGACCTGGCCTACTGGAATCGGGACACGCACTGCCGATTCACCGTGAATGCAGATCATCCGGTGAAGCTGCCAGACGTGGCTGGCGGCCGCTGGCACGGCTCGCTGCGAAGCGACGCCAATCCCGTGGGTCCGGTGGTGATCGTCGGCATGGGTAGAAAGTCCCGCAGCCAGTTCGGATTCTCTGGCCAGCAGTGGGAGCGTGAGGCCTTGCATAGAGCTCGATCCGCATACCCAAGGCGAGAAGTTCTGTACCGACCCAAGAAGGCGGGAGAGCCACCGATCCATGGGTTTAGAACGGCGCTTGGCCCGATTGAGGACACGCTGCGCGGCGCCTCCATGGTGGTCTGTCGGCACTCGAATGTTGCCGTGGATGCCTGCATAGCCGGGGTTCAGGTGGTGTGTGAGGGCGGGGCAGCGGCAACGCTCTACGGCAATGACTTGATGGCGCCGGTTGATCCTTCACGGGAGCAGCGGCGCAGGTTTCTGGAACGACTGGCGTACTGGCAATGGCAACCGAGCGAGGCGAGTGAGGCGTGGAAATTCCTGCTGATGGTGTGCGGCTGAACATCGGTTGCGGCGGGCGAAAGCTGCCGGGATACCTCGGCATCGATGCCATGGCAGAACTGCACAGGCCCACAGTCGCGGTCGCCGTCTCCATCGAACCATAGTAGCTTAGTGCCAGACATCCAGGCATCCTTCGGCGTCCCTCTATCATCGTCCAGGAGCTGGATACACCTCGATCGGATGACCGAGCTTGGCGTACGGCCATTAACTAGTTTCCCCTCCCCGCGATGCCCCCCTCCTGTGCGAGGGTAGTGCGTGTAATTGATTGTCCCACCCCCGTGAACCCCCCTCCCTGCGTGGAGCATAGTACATGTATTAGCAGGGACCTCGCCAACCCTCCTCGATGCAGCGTGTCCGCCGGGTGTGCACGCTCCCTGGCTCACCATCGTCTCCGATCGGCGTCGGCCTTTTCAGGCTTGGCAAGGTACGTGGCTGATCGCTTGCTCCCCTGTGGTTTGTCCATTCGTATCTTCTTTGTGCTCATGCCGACGGTGAGAGAGAGCCTGGTCCCGTCCCCTGTTACGTGTGAAATTGCTACCGTGCGAGAGAGTGACCCCATAGTGCCCTCGGGCGTGAGGTCTGCCCCGGCTGAATCCGGGTGATCCCACCCTTTCAGGTCGGCCTCCCACCGACCCAACTCACAAGTTTTGACCACGTAGATGGCTTGTGGGCCAAAGCCCATCTTCCTGATCACCCGATTACACCCGAATTCTGAGTGCGCCGCGTGTTTGTCCGCCGTGTCCAACCCGACCAGTTCGGCCTTGCTTGCTGTCCATTAAGTCGAGTTCCGACCGGGTCCCGTCCCACGTCATTTTTGATCTTATGATGTTGCATACATTATTTATGCTTTTATATGAATGCATGTGGTGCTATGATTATCTTGCTAGTTAGAGCCTTACTTTATCTGCTGTTCATGTTCTCGACTTGTTTCTGCTGAAATCTCGAGACGTGACCATTTGGCTTCAGGCGAGAATACCACTGGAAGGCCGTTCCCGTGAGTGAGGTGGCGAGATAGCAGGGGAGGTATGACTCATCCAGTGCAAGATCGCCCATGGCCATGATGTAGTAGGCCAAGTGTTCATGCAGAGACTCTTGCTCGTCAAACTTCTGCAGCTTCAGGGGCTTGGCATACTCCGAGGGAAGCTTTTTCAACTGGTCATCTAATGGGAATGGTACATTGTAGAGGTCTATAGTGGCGACCCCTTCCCCATACTAGGTCTATAGTGGCGACCCCTTCCCCATACTAGGTGGGCTTCATCTCGATGATCCACTTGATCATTTGTTGTTGTGCCATGATGTTTTCTGGCACTAGTGTATTGGATGCTCGTGGATGAGCTTCCACTGGAGGCGTGTGAAACCATGCTACTGTCGGGATTCTAGCTACTGTTGTTGAGGCATTGGCACCATTGTGTCCAGCTGGTAGTGTCAGTGCCTCGGCCGGAGGCCTAGTAGGTTGTTGAGGGTCAACGTCTCGCACCTGAAGAAGGTCTTGTAGGAGGGCTTTCAAGTGTTGGTTCTTCCTTATGAGAGTCTCAAGAGTCACCTCTTGAATCTCATTCACTAGCAGATCGTTGTTAACTGGCTCTGCATTGGCAGTAGTGCCACGATCCTCGACTGGAACCTCTTTGCCATGCTCTGATGCTTGTGGTCTAGCAGAAGTACTGATGTGACCTGGTGACACTGGGGGTTGAGCTTGAGGGTGAGGCCTTCTAAGCTGGGCCAGGGGCTAGCTCATGTCATCAGATTGTGTCTCGGGTTGTTGTCCGGTGGCATAACACGTGAACACCCGAACAACATCGTTGATGAGCCAAACAGTCTGCCTCTTCTGGGGATGTTTCTCAGATCAAGCTAGTGGCATCAGTCTATTGAAGACTGAGATCCTTTGAGGTGGATCCTCTATCATGAGACTAGAGTTCACCCGAGAAGAGCTTGATGTTGGGTGCTAGCGGGGCCCAGTACAAGCCCCTCTTTGCTTTAGCCTCTTTAGGCTAGAGAGACTAGGTGGCTGGGTGCTGTCAGACTAAGATGATGAAGATTTGACGATGTCTCAAGCAGCACAATGCCCAGACATTCAAAGGGAGTTCTTGGTGCGCACCCTCCGAACAGCTTGAGCTTCCTCTAGGGCAACCCAGATTCTCCTCAAGCGAAGTTGCTATCCTCCCTTGTCACTATTCTTTCAACTGGACTTGGGAGTCTAGGTGCCGGACTGGAGTAGATGGCCCCAGTTAGTTGCCAAGGCACCAACTTCTCTTAATTCTGCTTTGTCTTCTCATGTTCATTGTAGGAAGCTAAAGTGGTTGGCAGTGAGGATCATAGGCACGGTCCGATCCTGGGGTACGATTAGTTTGCCTCCATTAAGGTGAATCCTCAAGTCTTCAACAAGGATGGTCTTGTCGAAATTACTGATTGCAGCAGCAGGTCGCTTGCCTCTATGGCCACTACGACACTTTTTCTGGGGAGCCGAGAAGGACCCTGCTCCATGATGGAAGACGAAGAAGACCTAGTCTACCATCGCTGACAACGTAGAGCTGTCGACAAGAACTGCTGGGATCGGCCTTCGGGGCATGATGCCCATGCCAAGAGCCAATAGCTGAGTGACCCAAGTAGGCTTCAGCCCAGGCTGATAGAATGGTTGGTGGTGCTCAAGATGGCGCTCTTGCACCAAGAACCAATGTTGTGGGAAATGCTGGGGTGCCGAAGGCTTGAGGTTGTGAACCTGTGTTGAGTGTTGGCGTTGTTGGAATTTGGGGCCGAAGGCCCATGCTGAGTGCTGAGGTTGCCATATCCAAGGCGGAAAGCTTGTATTAGGAGTTGGCATTGCTGGATCATGGGGGTATAGACCCCATTGTGAAGTTGGGAAGTCAGACGCCCAAGGTTGAAAGCCCACATCGGGGACTGACCTTGCTGGGATCCGAGGTTGTATGCCCAGACTAAATGCTAGGGAGCCTCTAACTATCGGTTGAGAACCTGTATTAAGTATTGGCTCGACTGGGACTCGGGATGGGAAACCCAAGTGAAGTGCTAAGGAGCCGTGGACCCTGGGCAGGGAGCCTATATCGGGTGTAGGCTTGGCTGGGGCTCGGGGTTGAAAAATTAAGTGAAGTGCTGAGGAGCCGTGGAGCCAGGGATGGAGCCCGTATCGGGTGTAGCTTGGCTAGGGCTCAGGGTTGGAAACTTGAGCCAAGTGCTGAGGTAGTTGCCAAAGTCCAGGGGGTGAGGCCTGTGCTGGAGGTCAGCTGAAGCTAGACCTGGGAGTTGACACTTGTCCGGGCAAGAGATGATCTGGGACCCTTACAAGGGCCGACAGTGGAGACCTCGAGTCTGGTACTCAGATGGGTTACCTATGCTGGGGAGCTGCGCGGTGAGTCGACCGCATGAGCAAGAATAGGAATAGGGATTTGTTGTGTATATGTGTGTACACAGATGATTCCTTGGTTTTGATGATGTCTCCAATGAGTCATTGGTGACTTTGATAATGATTGCTTATGAGCCATTGATGAGTTCCACTTGCATTTGATGATATCTGAATTATTGAGCCTGATATGCACTTGATGATGTCAAAGTACATGTAGCTCAGGTCAATCATGTGAAGACAGAAGCCAGCAGCTCAAGCCAGTTTAATTAAGGTAGCTTTGATGTGCTCACACAAAGGAGCAAAGGGTTGTGCTATTTGGAGTCGACTCCAAATGGCTTTCGAGTCAACTCCAGTCATCCTTAGTCACCTGCCAGTAGTAGAAAATACCAATTATAAATATCTTCACAAGGGTGACAAATAACGGTTAAGGGTGATAAATAGGTCTACTCGGGTGAAACATAGCTCAACAGGCCAACAAATGAAGGAAACGGACAAGGGTAGCAAGAGTCAAGCCGAGCAACAGTATCATGTTCAAGTCGAGCAACTGTAGCATGTCCAAGCCGAGCGACTGTAGCAAGTCCAAGCTGAGCAACTGTAGCTAGCATATCGAGCAACTATAGCAAGCTCGATCTGCCAAAGCTCCGAGCAACTATAGCTTGATCTGTTAAAGCTCTGAGCAACTGTGGCGAGCAGTCCATGCATGAGTAGCTATGGCGAGCACTCGAGCACATATAATAGAGCACTCCGAGCACCCGAGCAACTATAGCATGAATGTCAAGCCAAGTGACTATAAACATAAATGGACACTCAAGCTCTATAGAGTCGAGCTATCAAGCAGCAAGTCCAAGAGCTGAGCATGATGTAGCCCAGCTCAAGAGGTCGAGCCTAGTGCTATTCCAGGCGCTAGAAGACTCTTGCTAGCAGTGGTGAGCAAGGGTGTAAAATGGCTCACAATGGTGAAAATAGGCTAAGGCGACGACTCAAGCAAACAAGGAAAATGAAGAAGGATGACGGCTACTAAAGAATAAGGGTGACAAATAAGTTGCTATCAGTGACAAATGGGCGATAAGGGTGAAAAATGCCTCGTAAGGCTAACAAATAGCTCGTCAAGGGAACAAATGAAGCTCGGATATCAAGAAGCTAGGACCTTATAAGAATGAAGCTCAGACCTCTCCAAGACTTAGCTTGGATTCATGCCAGCAAGCTCAGACTTCATGCCAACAAGCTAGAAGTGATGAAACCGAGCTTAAAAGTTCACATTACTGGGGGAAATTAAAGCTCAATGTACATTTCATGTGCCGCCATTTGCATACATCTTGTTTCATGTATTTCATAAGAAAACTAAAAATCTAAAAATCTGAAAATCAACAAGCAAACCATTTGATGCATCTCATGTGAGCTTACATTGATTCATGATCTGTTATGTTGAAATTTGAACTTTATTACCTTCCACCAACTTTTTGTCAATGACAAAGGGGGAGAAAGTTTTGTTGGTTTTGGCTTAATGCTATTATGAAATCCCCATGTTGATCCGCATTTCTGATTATGTCAAAGGGGGAGAGAAGAGCATTAATGTATAATATTTTGTCATCATCAAAATGGGGGAGATTATTGTGCATGTGATTTTGTTGATTACAAAAGGTTGTTATTGTGATTTCATCATGTGGATGCATTTATAACTTTGTGTGGCTCACTATATATGTGTTTCCACATGGACTGTTAATGTCAATAGTTTTTGGTTGCCTTGTAATGGAATGATTCTTATTTGATTGTGAAAGTGATTAATTCAATGTGAGCTTTAATGAATCAATCATTCATATTTTTTAAAAGGCTTAAAATGTTCAATGAAAGTGTTCATTCATCTGTACTTGAATATCCCTCACTTGAAGTTTCTTGTTGTTGAGCATATGGAAGATTCAAGAATGCTAATTGCATAATAAAGCTTTCATGACTTTGTATTTGATCAAAAATATATTTGTTGGTTGAGGATAGAAGTTAAATTCAAGTTAAAGTGGGTTCATTGAAGTATATTTGAGTGATCAAGTTGAAATTGCCATATTTGATGCTCATATCTTGATTATCATCTAACCTAATGCTTTATCATGTGACTTCATGCATGTTCTTCTTAATAGTCTTGAGGTTGTAATTTGCTAATTTAGCTTCCTATATTTCTTATTGAAACCAAGGTTAAATGTTATTTTTAATACCCTCTAAGCATGTTATTTAATTGGCCAAAATATTTTTTCAAAGGGGGTTTAATGGCTTTTAAGATTGCATTGGACTGTCTTAAGTAGTCTTTGTGCTGGACAGGCAGGTGTCGACACCAGGTCTTGACACCTGGTGTTCATTGGCTTTGTCCAGTGAAGCTGCCCAACAGGTGTCGACACCTACTGTCGACACCTATCTGGCAGACTTCTGTCTGCTGCCTGTGTGATGTAGGTGTCGACACCAGGTGTCGACACCTCTTCAGAGTGTCCGAAAATGGGTTTACGAATTAGGTTTTGAATCCTATTAAACCCAATCCATTTAGTCCTAAACTTTACCCATTTACCCCTAGGGTTTATATACACATGTGAGAGGGGTTTTGAGAGGGTTTTCTTGTGTGCCTCATGTGTTTTCCCACCTTGTAGGGACGTTTTCAAGCAAGGATCTTCAAGCTACATCCATTCTATCAAGAGTTCTCAAGTCAAGGAAACTAAATCTGGAGCGACCACGTCACTCGGGCTCGGATTTGCTGATGTTTCACCCTCCCTCACCTTGAAAGCTCAAAGAGGATCATCTCCAGGCCTTCTACACTCCATGGATATATTTCTTTATCTCTTCTTGGCCTTCCTTAGATTATTTTCATGATTCTCTCTTCGTATATTCTGAGTATCAAGCTTGTATTGAATATTCTTCCTATTTTCTAAACTCTGGATATTTCTTTGTTGAGAACCGTCTACGTACAATTGTGTGTGGATGGAACTGCGGGCTGTGCAGTGTCCGGGTGGTTGTGATCCACTGGTGGATCGTGTAGGAGACTACGTCTCTGTGTCTTTGGAGTGTGAACTCCATGCGCTTCATTTCGAAGCAAGTGAAGCCTCACCGATTGGTGAGGGGTGGACGTAGGGAGCCCGTCGTGGTCCCGAATCACCTAAAAATCTCTCTCGCATCTTGTGTGATTGTGGCTTGTTCGTATATCGTGTTTAAATCGATCGTGTGAGCCGGTGAGCTTGAGAGTAGAAATTTGTAATGGTCAATCTCTTCTTATATTGCTAACATCTGTCTATTGTTTCACCGGAGATCGTACGCGCTGTGTAAGTGAGTCACTAGCGTAAGTCTGTGTTAGTCCTTGTATGCTTGCGGGTCTAAGTCCTAGGCTCATTACATCAGTCATCAACATCTCTAGGCTGTGCCACATCAATTACACATATAGGAACCATATAGCAAATTGCATAATTAGTTTAAGGGTCAGGTTGTACCTAGAGTAGAGGTGAGAATCCACCGAGCATGGTCCACCGGCTGGTGGAGCTGAGAGTGTCGAACAGGAACGCAAGGACTGTCGCTTCCCATGCGTAGTCCCTGATGTGGTCAAGGTCCTCGAGCAGTGGAAGAAACCAACAGCTGATGACGTCGGCCCGCGTCGTGAATAGAAGTCGCCCGAAAAAGAGCATCAAGAACCATCGCCGCACTACATCCACCTCGGGCCCTACTGTAGCTGCCACTCTGGGTCGAGCTCAGTCCACCAACCTCTGCTGGTGCTGCTCGGGTAGCTCCCCGGTCGCTATCCCCGCTCTCCTCAGTCCAAGGCTATCCTGTAGCCTCACTCTCGTCAAGGTCGTGGATTGCCACTCCGGTCACAGTAGCTCCAGCCCTAGTAGACTCTGAGCCAGCTCCCGATAGTCGGGGTATGTCCTCCCGCTAATCGGATTCCCATGCACGTGCAACCCAGTGATGCGTGTGACGTCCTCTAGCATGGGGACCATGTGGCCCCACGGGAAGAGGAACGTCAAGCTCATCGGGTCCCAATGGTCGTGTAGAGCATAGAGTAGTGACGTGTCCAGCCGGCTGACCTCTATACTCAGGAACTCGACGAAGCCCATCGCTGTGAGCCTCTCCCGCTAAAAGTTCGGCAGTGCGAGGTACACTACCCGAACCTGCAGCTAGAAGATCCGAGTCCTACGCTTTCCCTATATACATTTGAGGCGGTTGCGTTTCATAATAGAATCATGTATTTTATTAAATAAATAAATGAAGGGCAAAAGTCAGGAAAATACAGTTCAATAAAATAAACGGTCACTTCCGGGCCATTTGTAGCCTTCAACGGTTGCCCTCCAACTGTTTTCCCATAACACCTCTCAGAGGTCCACAGCCATCCATGGGCCGCTCTACCTATTGAATGGCCCGAATAGGACCGTGCATTCTTTTTGTGTCCTACCCAGCAACAGCTCTCTCCAAGCCGTTTAACAGGTCCACGGTCCCCACCACACCATGACGCTCCCTTTTCGAGCCCCTGGTCGCTTGGACTTGCACGATTTTCTATCAACTATGTACCTGTAGATGGTCTGATGTATACTATTCTGATCTCAATGGTTCAAATTCTAAACGGACCAAGATGGCTCATCCTAGGTATCCACAGTCTTCCCCAGGCCGTGCTAGAGCCCTTACTCTCGTCGATTCAACTACCCCAAAATGGCCACCCATGAGCCGTGCTAAATGTGAACGATTCTGTATGAACCGCGTAGTTCTCCTCAGCGGTCACTGCCAGACCATCCTTTGCTCGCCGTGGCGAATGGCATTCGAGCCCCATCTCGCCGGCGGTGAGGGCCCATGAGGCCTCCCAACTAGCCCTAAAAGGGTTGTACACCCCTCTTCTACCCACCTAGGCTACATGCATGGATTAAAAATGGAATAGGGGGAGTTTTTAGGGGGCCTACCTCGAAAGTTCGCGGTGGCTTCTCCACCACCACCGTGGCCACCTCCGGCGGTGCATCGGTGTCCTCCTAACTGACGATGGTCGTCGTGACCTCTCCCTCGGCCACGGGGGGTGGCGGGGGTGCTTCCCCCTCAGTGACAATCGGTGCCATCATCTCCTCCGACGGTGGTGCTCTGGTGCTCTCCACGACGATCATCGGCGGCGGCATTTGGTCCTCCTCACCGGCCATGTTCGGGCGTGTGGCTTGGTGTTTGAAACGCATGAAGAGAAGGGGACTGGGAGACAAGGGGAATGAGACTAAGAGTGAAGGGGAGAATGAGAGATGGGAGCTCGAGGGGGGAGAGTGGAGAATGTGGGGTACGACCGGACTCATAACATCCTGTGGGGAATTGTACTGCCCTTTTGCCATGCCATAAATTTTGATTTTTCTTCTTTTTCTTTTTCTTTTCATTTTTGAACTTTGATCATCATCATTTTTTTTCATCCTTTGGACTAGAAAGATATTGAAATTCAAACTTGAACTGAGAATAATGTCATAATAGACTGTCCCTATTTGAGACTTTCTCTTGTCGGGGTGTACTTAGGTTAGTTGTCTTACCCAGACTACCTCTACCCTCATATTTCAGCAGAGTAGAGAGGAGAAAAAGCCTCATGCCCTAGAGTATGGCCCAAGTAGCAATGGTGTTCTCCAAGAAAGATGGCTAAGGACGCCGTGAAGTATGTGCAGTGCCCAGCTAAGGGTTACCCTTAATGAGTGGGGAGGGAATGTTGAACTCCCAGTGCAGGTTTCTCATAACCAATGGTGCTGTAAAAGCAAGCCTAAGGACTCTTTTTGACCAAATTAAAGACCTATGATCAGGCCTAAACTACCACTCTTAATCATGTTAAGAAGCACTTCGTTTTAAAAAATCATGCGTGGAGGAATGAGATAATGAAAATGCATACTTACGCAAATATGTTACCTTTTCAACCATGGTCGTAGAAGCAGTTGCCGGAAGCAATATTGATCATCATGAGATGGTTGTCCTCATTTGGCAGACAAGAGAGCGGCAAGGATTTGAAGTCGCTTAACAAGAAGGAGTGGTGCTTAGACCAGACAAAGATGAATAGGGAGAAAAGGAAAAGAGGTGAGGGCTAGAACTCTCTCACTAAGTGCAAAGACCCTGATCACGTAAAAGGTCTACAGAAGGAAAAGGGAGTCAAGAGGAGGAGTGAGAACTAAAGTCTCAAAAGCAATGGGAGAAAGGGCAGATGCCCAAAGCAGTTGATGTGGAAGAAATCGGGTCGGACCTCGGATTGGGAGGAATCAGGAGGACAAATTGATAGATAGAAAGAGGTGGGTCCGAAGGGTCTAGAGGTAGAGGAGGAGAATCATGATAGGAAGAATCCAGAGGTTTTGGAGGAAAAAAATACCGAGGGATGTGATGCCCTGGGAAAAGGTATGGAAAAGGTAATTTAACAGGAGGAAAAGAACAAAGGATGCGATGTCCTGGAAGAGTAAAATGATGACTCGAAAGAAAGAGAGGCCCGGAGATTCCAAAGGGAGAAAATGGGAAGGGGTGCGATGCCCTGGAAGTAAAGGAAAAGAATCTGAAAGTCCCAGGAGGTAGGAATAAGAAGGGGCGCAATGCCCAGGAGGGATAGGGGAATGAACTGAAGAATTTGAAGGTTCCGGGGGTTCCAAAAAGTAGCGAGGGTCGCGATGCCCTGGGAGGAAAGGAAAATTCAGAGGTTCTGGAAGGACAGAATAGGAAGGGGCATGATACCCAGAAAAGATTAAGGAATGAAAAGAATCTGGAGGTTCCAGAGGAATAAAACGTGGAGGGGCTCGATACCCTGGGGAAAGAGATAGAAAATCCAGAGGTTCTGGAGATAAAGATGAATAAGAAGGAGTAGAATATCGAGGATCCAGAGGTTTTGGAGGAATAAAATGTGGAGGGGCACGATGCCCTGGGGAAAGAGAGAAAGAATTTGGAAATTCCAGAGATAAAGGTAAATGAGAAGGAGTTCGAGAAGGGTCTGGAGGTTCCGAAAGACGGGGAAGATATGGGTTCTAAAACTGGGGAAAGAGGGAATGTAAATGAATGAAATGCAATGAATGCAAATGATGCATGGAATGCAAGGAATGTAGAGAATGCAACAAAGATGAGAACCTCCTTTTCGCCAAATGGGTGGCCCATGAGGAGAGTTTGATGGTTAGTGGGAGGGTGGATGGAATAGAATTGAAGGTAAATGGGCCAATGGAAGGCCCCTTAGCATGAGGATGCCCGCCCCTCCATGACAAATAATGTGCCCGGCCAAACGGCTCAATGGATGGAATTAATGCCCATGTGCTCTCATTTGATGAAGTGTCAAAACGCGCGCAGCCTGTTCACAACGCATCATTTTGTCGTAACTGAGCCCTATGCATTTACCGTGGCCGGCAAGCGTTGGATCGACCCGGAATGGGGAGCGGAAGTTCCGTTCTGGATGGCATATCAGGTCGTTCGTTTGAGAGGCATCTATTTCGCATCTTGGATCTTGATTGTCGCCAATCTGGGGCTTCTCTACGTGCGTTCTCTGCGCAAGACGGTCAACCCAAATGCGGCTCTCTGGGCCTCTATTGTTGCCTTGGGCCTGATGACAGTGAACGCGGGGCCTCGCACGATCCTGTGCGGATATCTGTGCCTCTCCGTTCTTTTGTGGGTGATCGATGAAGTGGAGCAGGGGAGTCTGCGCGGACTTCCGGTCGTACCCATACTTTTTCTCGTTTGGGTGAACCTGCATGGAAGCTGGATAATCGGCCTTGGGATGCTCGCACTCTACATCATCTGCGGCTTCTTCAACGTTCAACACGGACTGATAAACCAGATACGCCATGAGTGGAAGATTCAGAAGGCGTTGCTTGTGACGCTCGCGCTGTCCTGCGCGGCCGTATTTGTAAATCCCTATGGCTGGAGGCTTGTTTGGAGCCCCTTCGATATGCTGCTGAAGCAGCCGCTCAATATCGCCACAATTGAAGAATGGAAACCACTCGATCTTCACTTGTTTGTCGGAAAGATGATGGTCGCCGCCATCTCCGTCATTCTGTTCGCAACTCTCTTGCGGAAGCGTGACTGGAAATTAACCGACCTGGTCTTTTTAGGGTTTGCTGGTTACGCCGCTTTCTCTCATGTTCGCTTCACTGTGCTGGCGGCAGTAATCATAACGCCGTGGATTGCGGAGAGCCTTGGAATGATCATTTGGAAAGAACCTCAGTCAGAGCCTCATCCGGTCTTGAACGCCTTGTTTGCGGTGACCTTTCTCGTTATGGCGGTAATGTCTGTCCCTTCTGAGGTGGCGCTTGTCAGTGCGCTCAACATCCGCTACCCAGAGGCAGCAATCCAAGAGCTCCGGCCAGGATGGAAATGCCTAACCCAATACGATATTGGCGGAAAGCTTGCCTTTGAGGGAAAACCAGATTTTATGGATTCGCGCGTGGACACGTTCGAACATCACGGCGTGTTTCAGGACTACCTCGATATCGCACGGATCAAACGACCTTTGGAACTGCTGGACAGGTACAAGATCGACTATGTGCTATTTCAGGAACAGACTCCGCTGGTATACCTGCTGGAACGCACCCCTGGGTGGAGGGTCTCACACGCGAAGGCACGTACGTGCTGCTCACGCGGCGATGAAGGATCAGCATTCCAGACTGACATTAGAGAAGATGATCCCTACGAAGGTTACGTCTTTGCCAAAAGTACGAGGAATTGCGCCATCATCAAATGTGAGGTTTGCAGCGGTAAGAATTTCCTGCCCGACCGATAAGTGTTCACCGCAGTGGTTAGGCGTTTAGTGGCGTTCTCTCTTGCGAGAAGTGCTAGCTGTGGTTCTGAAGAACTCAAATGCTAACTCCATAACATGAGCAGGCGGAGCACTAGATAGCACCGCCTGTTCTGTTCATGACGCAGAAATATTACGAAGGTAGCGGATAATCCTCGTCTGGAAGCATGAATACAATCGCACTAAAGTTATCGTCGTCAGTGGCAGAATGCTCAATCCGTATCCGAATCTTCTTGAAACGATGAAATCCAGACAATCTCGCAACTTCAATATCAAACATAGTGTCGAAAGTGTCGTCTTTGCCTGGATCGTCATGCCAGGTGTCGAAATACTTATGGGCTTCCATCAGGAGCATCGCCCAACGTGCAGCTTTTTGGATATGCTTGTGCCCCTTCTCTCGAGGGATGTTGATGAATTCATTAAATGCCGCTGGAGTCATACCAGTTGGCGATGTGTACTGAAGAAACTCATTAAACTTCTTGTATGGCTTTTTCTGCATGTCGATCAGTTTGCCAGCCTTCACGGCCGCTTGAAATGCAGAGAGCTACTACAAGTATTGTTTTCCATGCACGTAACCCTTTAGACAGTTGAAAAAGGCAGTAGACAGTCCGAAGAAAAGTGTATACCAGAGAGAGAGAGAGTAGAGGGAGAGAGAGAGAGAGCAGAGGGAGGTTCAAGAATGCATGCACCATCAGAAATTAAGCATCCCGAAGGACGAGGTATTCCGTAACACAAATGTGACTGGGAGGAGAGAATGTTATGGATATGTAATCTGTTAGTCTATTTTTGTCTTTTATACGCATTTCTAGATGGGGATTTGAATGAGCTGGTTTACATGAAACAACCTCGAGGATTTGCTGATAGCAATTATCCAGAATATGTCTGCCAGTTACAGAAGTCTCTATATGATCTTCATCAATCTCCCCGTGCCTGGTTCAAAAGGTTACTCTCTTCGGCTAACCGAACTCTCTTTTCAAGCTTCGAAGATAGATACATCACTATTCACTTATAACAAAGGCTCTGACATCATCTACATTCTTGTATATGTTGTAGATGATATACTCATCATAGGAAACAATTTAGCGGCTGTTCAAGAGGTTGTTTCCCAACTTGGCACTACTTTTGCTTTAAAAGACTTTGGTGATCTCCACTACTTTCTGGGCATTGTTAAGTCATCGAGCAATCTCATGGCCTGTCATTGTCTCAGCAAACATATATTCTGGATATACTACACCGGGGCATCAATGACCGACTCGAAGCCAGCTAAAACACCCATTACACCGCAGACAGATTTATCTGGTGACAGACAGCAACCTCATTTCAGATCCTACCATGTATCGAAGCATAGTTGGAGCATTACAATATGTCACCTTAACCAGGCCCGAGACTTCATTTGCTGTGAACAGAAGTTTGTCAGTTTCTACACAAGCCTATAGAACTCCAATGGACAGCAGTGAAACGAATTTTAAGATAACCTTCAAGGCACAATTACATCAGGATTGATACTTCGCCCTGCACATCGACTTCATCTACATGCACACCGTGATGCAGATTGGGCCGGCCGGAGATACCAGTTGATCGCAAGTCCACTAGCGGATACGCAAGTTCTCTAGACTCCACTTTGATCTCATGGAGTTGTCTCGAAAACGGTCCACGGTTGCCCGATCAAGCACAGAAGCAGCAGAATATGAAGCATTGGCAAGTGCAACAGCTAAGATCACATGGCTGCAGTCTTTGCTCGGTAAACTTGGCATCCGGCTTACCACCACATCCCATTTTATGGTGTGATAATCTCGGCCGCAGTTTATCTCAGTGCCAATCCCGTCTTTCATGCCGGAACCAAACACGTGGAAGTTGATTATCACTTCGTACGCGATAAAGTTGCAAAACGGGAAATGAAAGTTAGATACATTCACACAACTGACCAGGTTGGCGATATTTTTACAAAGGCTTTGCGTGCCCCCCGGATTCTATACTCTGCTTTCCAAACTCATAGCTGGGTTTGACCGGGGGAGGGGTGTGTGTGTGTGTGTTAAGGATATGTAATTTGTTAGTCAATTTATACTGTAACAACCTCTGACAGTACCAGAAGAATATTCCAGCTGTCAGGATCCGCACGCCCATGCAATCATAGGAGGCTAACAAACTCCATGATATGAACAGAGCAGAGTGCACAGAATCAAGTGCGCTGCATTCCACATTCTCTCATATCTCAAGTGGGAAGGTGCTTAAAGTTGTTGTTCGAAGGCTTTGTGTGAACCTTTTAAAGGCTAACTTCCTCAAAAAGAGTGAGCTTTAGAAATGTTGCTTAATTTAAATCCCACACTTAGACAACATTATGGAGAGAACAATTTATTAGCATGCAGATGTTTCTGGGGAAAACAGCTCCACATTCACTTGTCCGTCGAACCTCTCTTCTTTGGGTTGCAAGGTATGCGTTAGCCACCATTATCAGTGTCTGACACTAATGTTTTCTACTAAATAAGGAATGAAGGGCTCAGACTTAGAAAAATAACTGTTAATAGCCGTTATTTTCTACTAAGTAGAGATACAATGGGAAATCACGAACTGCAAGAATGGACGAAATATTTTTAAGGTATCTCAGTACCCGGACCAAGAAGAAGAATGTAATGTGATTGATATATTTGAGGATTTGATTGAAGAAAGTCCGGATGATGTTAAAGACACCCTAGACGAGGGTAGCATGCTCCAAGACTCACCTCTCTCTTCTGCACCCTAGTCTATGGTAGAGCCACTTCCTGCATTACAGTCTGAACCTTTCCTACCATCTCTTGAACATCCTCCTACTCTTGAACTCAAGCCTCTCTCGGACTCCCTGAAATACGCATATCTGGGCCTTGATCACACTCTTCATGTAATCATTGTCTCCAATCTCACCTCGGCTCAAGAATCCAAACTCTTAGATGTTCTTAAGGAGCATAGAGGGGCAATAGGTTGGTCAGTGGCAGACTTAAAATGGATTAGTCCAAATGTTTGCATGCGCCTTATTTATTTGGAGGAGAATGCTAAACCAAGCAGGGAGATGCAGCAACAATTAAATGTCAACATGAAAGAGGTGGTGAGTGGCTAGATGACAGGATTATTTATCCCATATCAGATAGCAAGTGGGTCAGTCCGACGCAGGTGGTTCCAAAGAAGTTAGGACTGACAATGATTAAAAATTAGAAAGGAGAAGAGGTGCCTACGAGACTACAGATGGGGTGTAGAGTCTGTATAGATTATAGAAAATTAAATTCGATGACAAAGAAAGATCATTTCCCTCTGCCCTTTGTAGATCAAGTTTTGGAAAGATTGGCTAGGCAAAAGTACTTCTACTTTTTGGATGAATATTTTGGGTACAATTAGGTTGCTATATACCCAGATGATCAGGAGAAGACCACCTTTACGTGTCCATACGGCACGTTTGCGTTTAGAAGAATGCCATTCAGGCTTTGAATGCCCCTGTTGCCTTTCAGAGGTGCATGATGGCAATACTTTTAGAAATGGTGGGTGAATTTCTAGAGATCTTCATGGATGACTTCTCAGTATTTGGAAATTCGTTTGATTGTTGTTTGGAGAATTTAGAGAAGGTGCTAAAAAGATGCATAGAGTCGAATCTAGTGCTGAGCTGGGAGAAAAGTCATTTCATGGTTAGAGAAGGCATAGTACTTGGCCACATTGTGTCTGAAAGGGGGATAGAAGTAGACAAAGCTAAGGTGGATTAAAATTCCAATCCTCCCCCTCCTACTTCAGTAAAACAAATTCGATTCTTTCTTGGCCACTCTAGTTTTTATCGAAGATTCATTCACAACTTCTCTGCCATTACTCGTCCGCTCACTCAGCTTCTGGATAAAGACACTCCTTTCCAACTAGATGATTCTTGCTTAGAGGCATTCCATTCTTTGAAAGTGGCCCTCAGTCAAGCCCCAATTCTTCAATCTCTAGATTGGTTGTTGCCTTTTGAAATCATGTGCGATGCCCCAGATTATGCTATAGGAGCTGTCTTGGGTCAGAGAATTGATAAGAGACCCATGTTGATCTACTACACAAGCCGCACCCTTGCGGATGCTCAACTAAACTACACTACCGAGGAGAAAGAATTGTTAGCTGTTGTTTTTATCCTAGAGAAATTCCACTCATATCTTTTGGGGGCTCAGGTTATTGTATATTCTGATCACTCAACTCTTAAGTATCTGCTTTCCAAGAAGGATGCTAAACCCCGTCTCATCTGATGAATTTCGTTGTCGCAAGAATTTGATTTAGAAATGAGAGACAAAAAGGGTTTAGAGAATGTTGTGGCAGATCATTTGTCTAGGATTGTGATTTCCAAAAGTGCGCCAATGTCTGATTCCTTTTGTAATGACACAAGATCCAGATGCTGGGAATAGCCCAATACCATTCAAATCTTGACCCGTTGCACACGAGCCGGAGGACTCGGAAGGGCTAAAAGGTGTGTGTGGAGTACATAGAAATAAGAAATAAAATTGGATAATTCAATAATTAACAGAAATAAATAAACTAACTACAGAGTCTAGTGGCCCTCCACTATTTAGCCCTCCGAAGTTGCTGGCACCATCGTTCGAGGGGATATCGCAGGAAGAATTTGCTGGAATTGACATGGAGGAGGAGCTAGCCCCCCCTTTTGTTGCTTCCACTGCAGAATTATCATCTTCTATACAAGCGTTTGAGGGGATTGACCCTGCAGTCAAAGTATGTTCCACCCCTTCCTCCTTACTGGACTGTATAGTCTGCTTGCCCATTTTACCACTTTGATGCTTATTTCAATTTGTTCCAGGAGCCTGACATCACCGACCCTATTTTGATACCAGCCTCTGATATTATTTCCTCGGAGGCCTTGGTTGCAGTGCTTCCTGTGACCGCAGTCTCCGTAGGGGCGACTATCGTGCTTCGCCTTGTGCCAATGAGGGTGCAATCGACAACTGACATATCATCATTGGAGCTGGGCTCATTGGGAGAGAGCTCTGCTCCAGTGTGGGCTTCAGAGCTGAGGGCCGAAGCAGATCCGGCTAGAGGTTCCGCCTTTGTTCCAGCTACTGTATTGACCGTTGCACCCGAACTTACAGTTCCATCTGTGCAATCAACAAAATTAGAGTTTCTGCCACCTCAAGCAGTTATTCATAAAGCAGCTCCTGAAGGTTCGGCAGTAGAGAAGACAACAGTTCAGGAAGAGATTACTGAAGTGTTCGATTCACCTGCCCCGGTGACCATTCCATCTTCATCATCCAAGCTAGACATCGGCTTGTGGACAACCATTGACAGTGAAGTCACCTTCGAAGTAGCTCCAGCAACTTCCCTTAGATTCACTCAATCAGAAGACTTTATCTAGCAAAATTTGGAGATGTTGCACAGAGTAGTGGAGTCTCAGTCGGCATTGACTTATTTACAACTAAAAGAGGTGGCCGAGCAACTAACAGTTGCTTGCAAGCATTAGGCTGCCCCCTGGAGATATGGACTCAGCGGGTGCTATTATTACTAAAATCTATAAATCGTCGGGACTTTCTGGGGCGCGTTGTGAATGACAGACTGGCGGCCCTTAAGCTGCAAAGAGCTGATTGCCGGTATGGGCTAGAAGAGCTAAATTCCAACCTTCAAGGGCACAGAACTCGGCTGGAGGCCTCATCTGCTCGTGCACAACTTGTGCGCAGCCGGATGGACGAACTGCGAGCAGAATTAAGTGCTCTTGAGGCTGAATTGCCTCTGGTGGAGATGACGTAGTCCCAGAGTGCTGAGGAGATAGCTTTGCTGGAGGGACGGGTGGCATCATTGCAGGATGAATCAGTTCGCCTCCTAGAAGAAGAAGCTTGCCTTCATGAATTAGGAGTGGCTCCAACCGTCGGACTTCTTGATTTTGAAGACATCTTCCGACGACCTTAATTACTTCATACTTTGTAATGCACCCCTCTTAAGGGCTCCGATTATAACCGTTCCTTTTTGCAATGGAAAACTATCTTCTTTGCCACTTCCTTTTTCCATGTGTCTTGGACGCGTATCCTTATTTGTGGCGGTTAGCAGCAGTTCGGTAACTCCCATAAAGATATACACGTATCCATATTGCAGGAGAGCGCCCACCCTTTCAGGGAAAGGATGGGGGAATCGCTCCACCGCACGACGGGGTTTTGAGAGTTTCCAAACTAGACCGTTGGCGTAGGTAGATGTTTCAGTGGCCACACATGCCGAAAGCAGGAGTATTTGTAGATGTATGGATGAAGGGTTCGTAGGACCCGTCGAAATAGACAGAAAGTCTATTCCGGGTAGGTTTCATAATTGACCAAGGTGATGTGCGCCATGATCAAAGGAAGTTTTATCATCGTCATTGGGCTCATGCTGATGCAAGGGAATATATGTTTCATCAGAATAGACGTAGGGTCTACCTCAGATAAGTTTCATCATTGATCGGGCGATGTGCCAAGCGATCAGTGAGAGGTATCATTATCGATATTGGGTTTATACCGATGCAAGGAAAATTCATAAGTTTCATCAAAATAGATGTAGGGTCTACCCTAAACATGTTTTGCCAATATGATGTGCTACCATGGGCAGCCTTATAGCCTAACCCAACATGGATCTTTTACTGCACTAAGCATATAACATATTGAATAACTCTTTGGACCTGGCAGACCACTGTCAGCACTAGAATGGTACATTGACTCCATATTAATGATGCTGATTATGTAAAAAAATGGCTTTCTGTAAACAGTTCCAAATGGTAGAAATTAGAGGAACCAGAACATTGCAAAAATCAAGAAGCCATGCCCAAACAATCTGCTGTGTTCTAACTGTCTTCCAATTAAACCCCATTAAAAACAATCCCCCTCGATCATAATGTCCTGTACCAAAAATTCAACTGGAATTCGCCTTTTGCTCCCCCATCCCAGGTAAGCATACCAGATTGAGAACAACATGCTGTCAAAGTAAGGCACTGTTTTTAGCCCACATTTTACAGCACGACATTTTTTACAGCACGACATTATAACTGAATCTCAAGAGTTTGTCTAAATTGGTGGCACTGACATTCCATTCCACCTCAAACAGCAACATACAAGACCAAAGGTTGGCTATAATCTTATTTCCCATCAAGGAACACATTAGATTATTATATTTTTCTCCTCAAAGTTGCAAAATCAGGAACTGCTGACTAGATAGATCTAGATTGGACCATCAGAATATACCCAAAACAGAGACAATAAATTAGTTATGTTGATGTAGCAAACAATAAGAAAGAATACTAACCATGATTTCTATAATTAATGAATTGACTGTTTGCATCTCAATTTTACCTGTAAAAGCCTTCAGAACGTTATCATATGGTGAACCCCTCATTTGCATCTGCCTTCTTATAGTGTCCAAAGGGTAGCACATGACTGTAGCAAGTGTAGCTGACACCAAGGCTGTTGCAAGAGATGTTTCTGGTCTTTTCTGATATTTTTCTGGGAGTGATTTCTTCACCCTAGTGTCATGACAGGTTAATTTCCATATTGAATGATGGTATGAACAAAAAAAGGTAAGAAAGAGGATTACAAGTCAAATATGCAAAAGTTCACAGCAATGTAAGGAGCAATTCCAAGAAGTGAAGGGCCAAGCCCAGCATAAAAGGAGGCAATTCCTTCTTCTCTTAACATGTTTAGTGCAACCTGAGAAAACAATAAGCAATCTTACTTTATGTTCTCATATCCATATGCAGCTATTTAACTAAATTTAATAGCTCTTGCCTGAGACATGGTTCTGCACCCTGGTTCAACAGCTAGCCTTAGTCTCAATACATCCAATGGATATGTCACCTGCACAACATGAATAAATTAACTTTTCAAAGAAAATCATAAAATGTAAACAATACTTTTCAGTGTTTATGTGGCATCATCATCATCATTTCATTATGCAGTCTAGCACTTGAAAGACCAAATTGTAGGAGGTTTAAAACTTCAAGGAGCCAACTGCCAACGTGGAGCTGATCATTTTTTTTGCCAGCACCCTGATGGTTGCCAGCGGGGAGGCAGAGGATGAAGTCTTTTGATACCAAAGTCCTAGCTAAGGCCAGTTGGTTTAGAAACAACATCCTCTATCCCCTCTGGCACGTGCAGAGAGGCTGTGGAGTGTACCATCTCAGGTTGGTCCACCCCCATCCCCATTGAAAAGAAGGGAGGCCAAGCTGACCTCAACCACACTCCTCGGCATGCGTGTCAGAGATCACAGACATTTTCAATTCATTGGTTTGATAGTAGTGCCTACCAATGACTTGATAGATACACAAGTGCATGCAATGCATTCAATGTAAGGAATAATGCAAAAGGAAGAAAATGGTGAATACCGGGAGCATGGGTAAGAAGACAAAGCATAATCATTTGAGCCTCAAACAACTCACAAAAGTAGAGGTCATCCCAGCACAAGCTCCTGCAGCCAGTCTCCCAAGAACAGAGAGTTCCCCATCTTTTCCCTTGAAACATTTCTAAAAACAGAAGGAAATGGTAGAGGACAAATGTAAAATTATTATTATTTCAATATCTCAGCATGTTGAATTGGATATTTTGGCTCCGCGAAAGGAAAGACTGTGGATTGATTTGGACGGAGCAGGTTTTTGGCAGCCGATGAATTACCACAGGGTACCAGATTTATGTGGACTATGTCACAAGCTCGGGCAGCTAGACAATGAATGTTAAATGAAATTAGGTAAGTCTGTTAATCCTCACCGAGGGTAGGGATGGAACCATTGCAAGTTAAGCAGGTTTTTATGCCCAGGCCTTCAGGCACACGAGATGTTCGACAGGAAGCTTCAACATCGAACATGTTTGCTGTATTACAGGGGTTGAACAATTCTGAGTCAGGTGGTTTGGGGGAACTTAAATGTCATGTTCTGAATTACGATGAGGCGTAGTTGAATGCCTCTATCTTACCAACTTGTGGCAAGGTCTTAGAAGAGTCAAAAGGTGTGGGTTTGGATTATAGAGCCTAAGATTTCTTTGGATAGATTGGAAGGAATAAGGCAAAGGCTTAAGCTTGACAATGCTTCTGTGAATCAAGAGGAAAATTCCAAAATCTGGTTATTCTGGCAAAATTCTCTTTCTGTTTTGATAGTGCAGAATAATGCTCAATTCATCACTGTCCAGGTTCAGCATGCAACCTGTGCAGATTATCTTGCTACTTTTGTCTACGCTTCTTGTGATGTGGCTGTTAGAAGAGAGCTATAAGCAGAACTTATGCAATTTGGTGGTTTAGTATCCCAACCTTGGATTTTGGGTGGTGACTTTAATGCAATACTGTCACCAGAGGAAAAGAAAGGGGCACCATGGCGTTCATTAATTCTATGATCGATTTCCAGGGCTTTGTTGTAGTGGCAGGGTTGATGGATGCTGGATATTCAGGGAATCCTTTTACTTGGTCCAATAATCAAGCTGGGGTTAGGAATATCAGAGCTAGGCTTGACAGAGTGTTTTTCAATGGCTGTTGGGCAGAGAAATTTCCTGTACTAATTGTCAAACACCTTATGAGGGAGCCATTCGACCACTCCCCTATGCTTCTCTATCATCCCCAAGTAAATTTGGGCCCTAGTAGATTTGTGTTTCAACACATGTGGTTTGAGGATGGCAGTTTCAAAAGTGTGGTGCAGAGTGCATGGGAATCTATTCCATCTATCCACTACAATGATTTCTACAATCTTCAGCACAAGCTTAAAGCAATTAAACCTGTAATTAAGCAATGGAATAAGGAGTAGTTTGGCAACATTTTTGATAGGAAATCTAGAGCAGAGGAGGAGGTGATTCAAGCAGAGGCTACTTTTGATGAAGACCCAATTGAGGTTAATAGAACAGCTCTTCAAGCTGCTCAAGCTGAGTTAAGGAGATGCCTCTACCTTGAGGAAATCTTTTGGGGTCAAAAGGCAAAAACCAATTGGCTGCAGATGGGGGACCGCAATACCAAGTTTTATCACCTTCATGTGAATCAAAGAAGAGCCAGGATGACAATACACAGAATTAAACTTGAAAATGGAGACTGGTGTGAGGATGAATCTATGATAAAGGACATAGCCGTGGATTTCTTTAAACAACAATTCACATCTTCAGAGCATATAATTAAGCCTGATGTCCTGAATCACATCCCTTCCCTTATCACAGCAGAGGAAAATACAGCCCTCACAGCTATTCCAGATGAGGAGGAGATAAAAAGAGCTGTTCAATCCCTGGGACCCGACAGCGCACTAGGTCCTGATGGTTACATTGGGAAGTTCTTCACTTCATGCTGGGATTTCATTTCCAATGCTGTGATTAAAATAGTGCAAGATTTTTTCAGAGGAATGCCCTTGCCAAAAGGTGCAACATCATCCGTTATTGCCATGATTCCCAAGGTGGTCTCTCCAAATTCATTTGCTGATATGAGGCCTATTAGCCTATGCAATTTCTCCTAAAAAATCATCTCAAGAATCATTAGCAACAAGATGGTGGACATTCTTCCACATATTATATCTGAGAATCAAGGGGCCTTTGTTCAAGAGAGGAATATAGTGGATACCATCAATTAATGACACCCAAGAGGGGGGTGAATTGGGTGATTACAGATTCTAGTAAACTTTTACCCGATTTAAAGAGTTATGATGAAATAGCAACTTAGAAACTCAGATATGTTAAATTACAAATTGGATCTATAAAAATCTATCACAACGATAGTTCTTCAATACTAGACGGAGGTGTGAATCTGAAGATTCTGCTTACACAAAGTGTTATCGTTCTGACAAGATTGGCCTTGTCAATTCAAACCCACCTTTCGATATACTAAAGATCTATTACTGAAATGATAGATATACTAGACTTGAAAGATCAAACGCGAAGGAAATAATATGCACGAATGATCACACAGAATGGGAATAGAAGAAATGGACCAAACCACATAATAGATAGGGATTTTTAGGTGGTTCAGATGCAACACCGACAACCTATGTCCACCCCTCACTGAATCCCGGTGAGGCTTCACTGCTGGAAAACCAACACAAGAATAAATCCCTAACACGGAGCCAAGCTCCAGCAACACGCAGGTCGACACCTGCACACACACACGGGGAACAACCTCCCCACGAGGAGAACTCTCCTCATGCTATAGACACAGCAACAACAAGGACGAACCACAAACACTCTAGATCCCAAATCCAGTAGCACACTTTCACGCACTATGGATCTGAAATCCACTAGCTCACACGCACAAACTATGGATCTGAAAAGATCCCCACACACAAACACACAGATCTGGATAGATCCATGCACACACATGGATCTGAAGAGATCCACGCACACACATGATGTTCACAGATTCAGAAAGAAATACACACTTGAAGCTCAAGGAATTTAGAAGAGGAAACACAAATGAAAATATCTGATTTAGACTCCCCCTGAGTAGATGATGCAGATCTTAGACATAGCTTACTTCTCCACTTGATTTCCAATTGATTGGCTTTAGATTGATCTTGAAAAACTTGAGATTTGATGAAGGATTGCTGGACGGATCACTGTTCACGTAGGTGTTGCAGTAGCCTTCTTTCTCCCTTAGTGGCCTCCCTTTGATCTCCTTGGATGATTAGGGTTCCTTGTCCCAAAAATGTATTTTTATGACACTTGGTTGGTCAAGGGACATGCCAAGACATAGATCTACGTTTCATGGCAGATTAGTGGGCTTTGGGACTTAAACGTCCAAAAGAGATGGCTGCCCACATTGGAGAAACAAAAGTCAACAATTGGTGCCTCGATGGGTTCAGTCGACCTAAATTTTCGGTCAGTCGACCGAACTCTGAGAACTCCTGAAACTTTCAGTGCTAGGATAATCGGTCGACCGAACTTCCCCCGTCGATCGATGGAACTCTGTAACATTACAGAGTTCTAGTCCCTGAAAAAATTGGTCGACCGAACCAACTCAATTGGTTGACTGAACTCTGGAATTCCTGTAAAATAGAGTTGTTAGCCCAAGAAACTTATCCATATGAAAAAGGCATTGTATCCTCATCTTATCCCATTCATTTTAAGTTTATTTGACTTATTCTGGGCATCTTGGAAGCTTAATCATTTTAGCATTGGTTCATGATGGAACTTGGTCTTAATTGCATTCTTGTGTTCGCTCTTGAGCACCTATGCACGGCACGAGATGGAAGACACATCCAGGATTTTGTTATCATCAAAATCACTTGGAGAGACTCAACAGCAACGTGGGAAGTGAGCGGTCGAGGATGGAGTGAGAAATGAGGCGGTGGCATGACTGAGCTTCGCTTGCAGATTCGATAAGACAATAGTGGTTCGAGGCATGATTTCGGGTGAAATCGATGTCCTCGGCGTGGAAAATCATCGTAAGAGGTAGGGGGATTGATCCCTAGCCAATGCATTTCATTTTCCCATGGTTTATAGGCTGAGGTGAGATAGAGAGTGGGCTTCTTTCCCGCCAGGGCACAAAATGCTTGTTTTGGGGTGAGCGACAGGTTCGTCGATTCAACCGAGTTTTGTGGAATAAATGTGGCCTTTTGGTAGTTTAGAGCTGCCCGTAAGCCCTGGTACCGCCCCACTCTTCCATCCTCTGTTCCGCTGCCTGCAGACAGACCTGAACGCATAGGGGTCTGTTCCAAAATTCGCCCCGGCTTCCACAGTGCTCGGTTACATCTCAGCTTCCACTGACCTCCCCGAGACGTCCACCCCAGTGTCCACGCCAAATTTCGTGCACAACGGACCACCAAAAGGCCGCGTCTCGGCCCCCTCTTCCTGCTGCTCCCCTGCTGCCAGTAGACCGGGCAGTATGCAAAGGGATCCACTTTTGGCGTCATCCCGATCTCCTTGGCGCTCCGTTGCATATCTCCTTCCTCGGGAGTTGTAGGGACATCCCTGCCCACGTCCACAGAAATTTTTGTGACCAGAGGACGCCCGAAAGTCTGCCTACCAGAGCCATCTTGCACTGGCTGCCTGCACCAGCGCAGGCTAGCCAAATTTTTGACCTTCGGCTCGTGGTGGCTACGAGGGCCCAAGCCAGATTCCCTACCTGCCGTCCTCGCCTGGAGCAGTCACCTTCCCACGTGGTTCATAGTCTGTCACCCTGGTACCATCCTCGGCCTCAGTGGCATGCCATCCCCACCGCTGGACCCAGATCGACCCATGTGCGCGTACCAGTCCACTTCGGCTCGTAGCACATCATGGGCGACGAGCTTCACCGACCCGGGGCCCGTCAACCCACGTCACATGTCCTGGATTCACTGTGTGCCTTTTACCTCCCTGTGAGGAGTGGGCTGTGTTTGTTTATACTATTTTAGTTCATGTACTCAGTGACCGTGTGACCTGGCTGAGTTTCTTCCCCACGCCCCGAGTGTGGAGGTACGCATCCACTACCTTCTCGGTTAGCTTGCTCATTTAGTATAATCTCTAGATGCCACTGCTTGTGAATTATTTAGGTTCCTAGCTTGCATATATTATTTCACTACCACGGTGAGAGAGCGAGACCATCTCGTGACTTGTCCGAGTCCCGAGTGTGGAGATGACTACCCTAGATCCTATCTATTTCTCAACCGAGCGGATTGGCGCCCTTTCCTCTTTGGGGTGCTTGCGAGCTTGTGGTTGCTTGTTTATTTGGCATATTTCCCTCTTGGGAATCGTAGGTGTCGAGTTGATGCCATTCGATCTATTGTCATTGCTGGTCATAGTTGTCACTTAGTCCCGACGTCGTGTAGAGTCCTAGCTTGCATAGCATCTCGCATCAATTTTGGTATCAGGGCTTTAGGTGGTCTAGAGTGCATTTGAGTCCTTAGGTTTGTACTAGGTGCATTTGAGTCTGCGTTCTACCCTCTTTGCATCACCTTTTAGAGTCATGTCTAGTCCCTTAGAGTTTTAACCCTTCCCCTTACCCCTTAGAGTCTTGCATGCCCACTCGACGTGGTACCAATTACCAATGTCCGGTCCCGATGGCTGACCCTAGGAATGCTGCCCCGAATCACTTTACCCTCTAGGATATGATGCAGGCTCTTATGGATTGGATAGATCAGTCTGATAAGAGCTTTAGAGATCACGTTGGGCTCATGGAGGGCCAGATGAAGGCCATGGAGGATCGGATGGAGGCTTCCGACCAGACCATCCAAGGTCTAGTTGGACGGCCCAATCCGGGTAGAGTTCATTAGGAGGATGCCCCCGGGCAGGCCCAAGGCCCACTTGGCCCTGTCCCTCGGCCTGCACACCCTAGGGCTGACGATTGGAGGCCACGTGTTTAGGAGTTTGAGGATTTCAGGTCCGATATCGAGTTAGAGTGGTATGTCCGTGCCTGGTGTGGTAATTGGCCCAATAGGGATGATGAGGATGAGGGCGTCCTTATATCCGTGCGGGTGGATCCTCCCACCTTTGATAGGTCCATGGAATCCAAGATTTATCTTGATTGGGAGGCTAGCATGGATCGTTATTTTGAGTGGTTCGAGATGATGGACCACCAGAGAGTTTGATTTGCCAAGATGAAGCCGCTTGGCCAGGAACAAACATATTGGATGAATGTAGAGAGCCACCTGATGCAGCAACATCAGTCTCAGATTGAGACATGGGATGATATGAAGGCCAAGCTTAGGCAGAAATATCTCCCTGCCACCTACCGACAGCGGCTTATTGATCGATGGTATAGTCTCAGTCAAGGGGATCAGTTGGTAGTAGAGTACATCACTGATTTTGATGAGTACTTCTTGCGATGTGGGGTTACGGTGGAGAGTGTCATGGCGATCTCCCACTTCCGTCGAGGTCTGCGGCTACCTTATCAATACGAGTTATTTCACCACCATGTGACAACCCTAGAGGAGGCTTATTAGGTTGCTCGTGAGCTAGAGCAGTTTGAGTCTGAGTTTGCTTTGGTTCAGCACTCGGGACCGACATATCCTTGTGGGTCGGATCCTCGTGCTACGCCTAGACCTTATCCTCAGGGACCCGTGGCTCATCCAAAGGAGCCCGTTCGCCAGGACCCCACTGCTCCTCGGCCTCGTCCTCCCCCTCCGAGGGACTGTGCCCCTCACCTCGAGGCTCTGGCCCCACGGGCCCAACAGCCCTCTGTTCCTACCCGACCCCAGCTTACACCACCCCTGGCCCGTCGTGATGACAAGGGAAAGGGGTCGATGATTGGTGGATCACCTCAGGGCACTGGGTCCCATCATGAGTGTTATAGGTGCGGAGCAGTTGGTCATTATGCTGTTAGTTGTTCAACCTGATCTTCCTTAGTTATCATGGACCCTTCGACTGGTGAGTCCGCACCTGGGATCATACCTATTAGTTATGAGGCTGACCAGGAGCACGTAGAGGAGTTTTTTGATGAGCTGATTGAGGGCGAGTAGTTAGATGTCTAGGGCACGTAGAGCTAGGATGATGTTCAGCTGGGCGTTGTTGATGTATCTTGACCCAGCCGCAGGTGAGTGATGACTGGCGTCGCACCATCATTTTTCACACCTTTTGTAGGCTGGGCGGGAAAGCCTGCAAGGTGATCATTGATAGTAGGAGCTGTATTAACGCTATCTCCATGCGTACTATGATACGCTTAGGGTTGACCCCTGTGGACCATCCCTCTCCTTATCGCGTGTCTTGAGTGGACTCCACTACCATCTTGATCTGGCTGCGATGTCGGGTGCCATGGCAGTTCCATGCCTACCAGGATGAGATCTGGTGTGATGTGTTGCCTATGGGGGTAGGCAGTATTATCTTGGGAAGGCCTTGGTAATTTGATCGGAATGCCACCCTCATGGCTAGTCAAACACGTGCACATTTGACCATAATGGCCATCGGATTACCCTTCATCCCTCCCCGCTAGGGAAGCCATCCGTCTGGGGTCCTACCGGGCCTAGTGCCGCTAGTCCTTCTATTTTTGGGCCCAGTACCCCATCACTGGCATGGACCACGACCGTTTCTTCTCACGTCCCTGCTTCGGATGACCCGCCGCCTTGGAGGTTGATGCTCGTCAGCTCCCAAGAGTTCGAGCGTGATTTCGTTAGAGGGGATCCCATTTTTGCTATCATGGTCTGAGAGGTGGTTAGAGAGATGGAGAGTGATGTCCCATCTAATGCTGCTGATGTCCTTTGGGAGTTTTCTGATGTGTTTCCCGATGAGTTACCCGAGGGTCTCCCACCCATGCGGAACATTCAGTATGCCATCGACCTGATTCTGGGATCCTCATTGCCCAACTTGCCACATTATAGGATGAGCCCTGCTGATTACCCTGAGCTTTAGCACCAGGTCGATGAGTTGTTGGCTAGAGGTTCGCTGAGAGAGAGTATGAGTCCATGTGCTGTCCCTGCATTGCTTGCCCCTAAGAAGGATGGTACTTGGAGGATGTATGTAGACAGCCGCGCTATCAATAAGATCACGGTGAAGTATAGATTTCCCATTCCCCGCTTGGATGACATGCTTGATATGATGGCGGGAGCAACTATGTTTTCTAAGATACATCTGAAGAGTGGTTATCACCAGGTGTGGATTATGCCCGGTGATGAGTGGAAGATGGCCTTTAAGACCAAAGATGGTCTTTATGAGTGACTGGTCATGCCCTTTGGGCTAACCAATACTCCCAGTACTTTTATGCGATTGATGACCCAGGTCCTTTGACCTTTGATTGGGGTCTGTGTAGTTGTTTATTTCGATGACATCCTCATCTATAGCCGCACCTGGGAGGCCCACTTAGGCCATCTACGGTAGGTCTGTCTTATCTTGCGGAGAGAGAGCCTTTATGCCAACCATAAGAAATGTGCTTTCATGACTAGTCAGGTCACCTTCTTGGGGTTTATCATGTCTAACGAGGGAGTCTCCGCTGACTCGGAGAAGGTCAGGGCTATAGTGGTGTGGCCCGAGCCTTGTACTCTTCATGATGTCCGTAGCTTCGACGGACTGGTGACCTTCTATTGCCGTTTTATCCAAGGCTTTAGTTCCATCATGGCCCCTATCACTAATTGCATCTGAAAGGGGACGTTTGAATGGATGAAGGCCTCCTCGACTGCATTTGTGCTCCTCAAGGAGTGCATGTCTCGGGCACTTATTCTTAGACTTCCTTATTTCACGAAGGTGTTTGAGGTCTCTTGCGATGCCTCTGGGGTTGGTATTGGTGGTGTTCTTAGCCAGGAGACCCACCCCTACTGAGCCAGTGATAGGAGACTCACCCCTGATTTTCAGGTGTTGCGGTTCTTCCTCAAGGTTCGAGGGTGTTGCGTGGAGGTTCCTAACTGCCAGCTCGTCGGGCCGAGTGTTCACTCGGTGTTGGGTACTTTCTTTGCCTTAGACTGTACTTTTGTTAGACTGGACTTTGTTGTAGTTAGATTATTTATTTCTGTTAATTATTGAATTATCTTACTTTTTTTTTCTATTTCTGTGTACACCACACCTATCCTTTTAGCCCTTCCAAACCCTTCGGCTCATGGGCGGCGGGCTAGGATTTGAATGGTATCGGGTCATTTCCAGTATCTGGATCTTGGGTCGTTACAGTCAGCCATACCTCTTCTGCCGAGGAGGTAGATTCCGGTCGTGGTGATGCCCCGAGTACTTCGCGCGCAGGTACTAGTCATCCTTGTTTCCCACCGTTAGTCGCCGATAGGGTGGTCCACGGGTTGCGAGAGGCCTTCTAGATTCCTCCCGATTTTGATATTATCTTCCCCACCGTAGACGATGATCAACTGAGCCTACCTCCGGGTGGCATCATGGTTCCTGTGGCGTCTTTCCATGCGGGCTTTTGCCTGCCTATTCACCCTTTCATCGAGTCTATCCTTCATTATTATGGTCGGTATCCAGGGGAGATATCCCCCAATTCCTATCACTTTCTTTGTGGTTTCGTTCTTGTGTGTCAGAAGGCTTCAGTAGAGCCAAATGTTCACCTCTTTCGGCAATTCTATAGCTTCCAGAGCTGTTCGGCCGATACGGCTTATGCATATTTCAAGGCCCAGTCTGGTCGCAACATCATCTGAGTCTCTGCCGCCGCGTCCAACCTCAAGGGTTGGGCACAGCGTTATGTATATATCACCAAGTCGAGTGTTCACGACCCCTCTGATGGCTGGAGGTTCGCGAGCTTTCGTCCCATCTGGTCGGATAGGCAGCCTTCAGCCACCGTGGAGGAGACCAAGAAGATAAAAGCCCTCCTCAAATACCACATTTTCAATGCTGACTTCGTGCTAACTCTGGCGATACTCTGGGAGCTGGGGTTGAGCCCCCCATTGCCTCAAGGTACTATCATTGTTCTCTGTCATGTTCGTCGGTGGCGGGCCGGACTGATCCTTCTCTGGGTTCTCTTGTGTTGGCCCAGACTAAAGGTAAACAAGAAGGGGGGTTGAATTGTTTACCCCCAGATCACCGCTAACCAGAAGTAACTCGGAACAATTTCATGTAAGTACAAGATTAATTAAGTTGCATTAAGATAACTCTCTCAAACTCACCGTTCACACATGATTCACAAGCCACCCACAAAGATTCAAGCAAACAACCACAGGAGACGCAGGATTTAAGGTTGTTCGGCCGGACCAAAATGTCCTCCTACGTCCACCCCCCACCAATACGGTGAGGCTTCACACACTATTAAGAGCAGTAACAGAGATAAAAATCTCCAACAATCAACGGAGACGATGTCTCCAGACCACACAAGCCCGCTACAAGGCATAGCCAATGACCACCCGCTGCACAGCTCGCAGCACAACTCTACACACCGCTGCACACTTGCAACGAGCACACAAAATACAAAGATTCAGCAGAATATACGAGGGATATGCAGATCTGACCGTCTAAAAATCAAGAACAAATCAACATCAACTCAGAAAGGCTTGAGAAAGGGCTAGAGAATCTTCTCCTAATGTAGATAAACTCTTCGGAAGATGTTTCTTTGGATTTAGGAGAGATGAAACTCGAAGCCAAGCTTTGCCCTCGAAATCTCGATCCTCCTAACTCGTAGATGGCGCTCCGACTTAAATAGGTGATGTAGATGATGAATCCACTCATGGCTCCTTGATCTTCAGGGTTGGAATCAAGTGAGGGAGTTGGGAAGCTCTCCACATTCTTCTTCTTCTCCTCCTTCTTCCTGCACAAGAAAAATAAAAACCCTTAGATAAAAATCCCCAAATTCACAACAAAAATATATATATCCAAGAGCCAAAAATTAAAAAATCAAGTTAACATTTAATTATGCAAACACAATGATATGGATGCAAATAATATATGAAAATGAAGATAATTCGAAGGACAATAAGGCAAGACTAGAAACAAGCACAATCAGAATCTGGAAGGCAATGGAATCATCAATGCAAAGCATACTTGTGAGTCTACCCCTGGACTTGCATGCAGATTTTTTACACAAAACTCAAAAATGAAGATAATATTTAACTACGCAAACGTGACCCAAATAATACAAATAAAATATAAAAATGAAGATAATGCAAAGGGGAACAAGATGGAAGCAAGAAACAAGCAATCACACCTTGGGAACTCAATCAAATCATTATTCAAAGACGCACCTGTGAGTCTATCCCTGGGCCTGCCTATAGCCTTTATACAAAAAACTCAAAATTTAAGACACAATTAAATTATGCAAACATGACCAAAATAATGCATATGGTATATGGAATGAAAGGCAACACAAAAGGCTACAAGATGGACCCAAAAATAGGGCGATCCGACCTCGGGAGATCACTCAAATCGTCCAAGAAAGACACCCCCGTGAGTCTATGCGTAGACCTGCTAGAGAGTAGGTAGATGTCTCCTGGATGACCATTTGCAACAGGTTACGGTCTCCTGGAAGACCGCTAAGCCAGGAGAGTGGCCTGGCAGCCCTGTGATGGCCGCTAGGAGTATTTGGTGGCCTTAGAGAGGACCGCAACCCCTTGACAGACCCAGAAACACCTAGAACAACAGGAAAATGGAGAAAAGGCTATCTAAAAATGCACATACACACCCAACTTACAAGAGAGCATGAATAACGTGATGGGCACTTGTTGTCCCACTGTGATTGCCAAAAAAACTATGGTTGTAGATAGTTTGTTCTACCCTGCCCCCCCCAAACTAGCAAATAACATGTGAGCATGAAAGGCATGAAAGCATGAAGGAAAGGGGTGATAAGAGATCAGAAACATACCGTGATCGCCACCAAGGGATGACAAAGCCAAAAGGATGAAGAGAGGATGCAACGGTGCCGTGTACCTTGGAAAAGGATGAAGACTTGATTGCATGACAAATGGGGTGCGAGGATGGCATGGATTCAACCTCCTCTCCTTCCAGCCGGCTAGAGGAAGAGGGCCTCACATCCTATGCATGCTCTCCTACAAAACAAAGACAAATACAAGAGAAAAATCCATTAGAATATGAAGTGTAGCATCAATCCTGCAGTGATAAAATAGCATGAATAAAAGGGGGAGAATGCACTGGGGGAGGTTTTTAACCCCTATGGAAGGGTGCAAACAATAGGTGTGTGTATTGTGATGAGAATAAAACAAACAGAAGGAGAAAACATGCAGTACAACTGCGGGAATCATGCATGCAAAACGAAGAGAAATGCAGTACAGTGTAGAAAACAGGAATCTATGATGATTTTGAGAATTGGGAGGATTAGAACTAAGAGTTGGGAGAGAGATAGATAGCCCTTGAGCGTGAATAATGAAGATTATACTTCCCTCTTCAGGCCAGGGTCGAAGAGACGAGATGGCGGTGTCGCATGGCTTCGCCCCGAACTGAGAAAGAGCCCCCCATCGTGCACTGCGAACTGGGTTCTTTATATAGAAGTGCAAGAAACTTGTGGAGATAAATCTGAGATAAACACACAAAATAGAGGATTTAGATGCATAAATCTCCAGGTAATAGTAGGGATAATAGTCCAGGATCAATAGAGACTGAGGTGGAGGCTTATCTCAGAGAAAATGGGTCAAACAAGGGCTCCAAAGAGTCCCACGGCGAAGAAGTCACAGTTCAGGAGGTTCTGGACTCTCTGTCATGCAAACGGTCTATCGCAGGGCCGCCAGGGGATGAAAATGGTCATGGGAGGACCGCCAAGTGATAATAAATGGCTGTAGGGGTGATCGCCAGGCGACAAGAGGCCGAACGGGAGCTTCTAGAGCAAATCCTAAGGTAGCGGTCTAGGGCAGACCGCTACCATTACAAAGAAGGAAACATCTAACTTCTTTGTTTTTTTTGGGAAAGTGGTTGGTACCACTACATTATATTAAAATAAAAAGAGGAATGAACAACTATAAAAATGAAGAATTATGTGGATCCACATTACATAGAGTCGACGCCCACTCTCTCATTTTCCCCACAATGAAAGAGGCAACCCTGTTTGACACCTTTGCTTCCCTCCTGAAGATCCTACCATTTCTTTCTCCCCATAGTGCCCGCATTATCGCATGGAGAATAAGCCACCAGGTTAGCCTATCACCCTTTAGACTCCGTCTCTTATGCCAATGTTGTATTAGTTGCTGCACATTGTCATAAATGTGACTCCTGGCACTCTACCCAATACCTGTGCCCATACATGGAGAAAGAACACCATGTGAAGAGGTGATCCATATTCTCCTACTCCTTGCCACAAAAGGGTACAAAGGATCGGGATCCCTGGCATGAAAGGAGCCAAACCTATCACAAGTTGGCAGCCGTCCATGAGAAATCTTCTGAAGTATCAACTTAACTTTAAGGGGACTCCTAGGCTTCTAGCTCTGTGATGTCGATCCATGCCTTAATCCTTGATCTGAAATAACCTTGTAAATGTAAGCTTAGGTGACTGAAAATCTACCTTCTGTTTCCAGTTTCCACCACCATCTGTCAATGCTGCAAGTTTGTAGAGCAAAAGCTAGAAGAAAGGAAACGAGCCGCTCCAACTGCTCCATTGCTTCCTCCCTAAAGTTTCTCCAGAAAGATGGTGCCCAAATGCCTCCTGATAAATGTGACTCAAAACCTGTGAAACTGTTGCCTCCTAAGCCCCTGAAATGGCAAGAAGTTGAGGGAAAGTGTTCAGAACAAACATTTTTCCCCACTCCCCAGCCGGAGATGTACACTAGCCATGATGATGTCCCTACGTTGTAAGGTACCTCTCAAGATGGGAGAGATAGTGTCCTGAGCAGTTGTGGTTAAGTCTCGTTCCCTTACCCTTCCATAGTATTTCTAGCAGATGACTTGCAACCATAGGCCAGTGTCTTCTGAGCCCAGCTTCCACCGACACTTACACAATAAAGCCTAATTAAAATCTTTGATATTTTTGATGTCAAGTCCTCCCATCTCTTTGGACATACAAATTCTGCCCCATGCTATATCATGCCACCCCTTGATTATGCCGCAACTATCATGCTAGAAGAATCTACCCTCAATGGACTCCAGTTTTTTTGCAATGGTCCTCAGAATCTAAAAGATGGAAAGGTAATAAAGTGGGATACTATTCAGCATAGATTTGCAAAGCGCCATCCTCCCCACAAATGAGAGGAGTCTCACCTTCCACCTTGCCAATATGGAGTCATACCTTTGTACCACACTCTGTCAGTCCCTGCGATGACTTCTCCCAGGAGACAGCGGTAGGCCCAAATAAGAGATAGGGAACTCTCCTATTTGGCAACCTAGTGTGAACGTTGCTCTCCCTAGTGCTCTACCCCCCATATTAATTGCATTAGCTAACTCTTGCCAAAGTTCACATTCAGCCCACTGACTTCTTCAAGCAACTCTAACATGAGTCTAGTAGTAAGAAATTGGCTCTCATCCTCTACAAGGAACATAATGGTGTCATCATCATGTTGTAAGGTGTGGGATATGTATGCTACCTGTTTTAACTCAGAATCCTGTGATTGCCCATAAGACTCAGCTCTCAACCACATCATGCTCAGTATATGTGCTACTAGCACAAAGAGGAGGGGGGCATCAGGTCTCCGTGCTGAAGTCTCTTTCCAGTTTCCACTATGGAAATAAGAGGGCTGCCCTTTGATAAGTACAACAAAATTGGCTAGAGTGATATAAGGCCCATACCCATCTAGTCCACCTCTCGTCAAAGTCCATTTTTTCTAGCACATTAAACAAGCAAGTCCAGTTGACTCTGACATAGACTTTCTCAAAGTCCAACTTGAGCACCACTCCTCTCTTCCTTTGATTCTTGATGGAATGCAAATATTCATGCTTGCTATTCTTGAAGTGTCTCAATTGATGGATCTTCATCCTTTTCACTTTTGCTGGAGGTCCCTTCAGTTGGTTTATCCTCAGTCTTAGCATCATTTGAGCATTTGGGAGCTTCATCTATATCCACAATTGGAATAAGTTGACTTGTCAGTTTTAGTTCAAATTCATCAAAAATCACATGAGGACTTTCTTCAACAACTAAAGTCCTCTTATTAAACAGTCTGTAAGCTCTAGAATTGAGTGCATAGCGTAGGAAGATTCCTTTATCACTTTTCTCATCAAGCATACCTAGGTTTGACTTACCATTATTCAGTATATGGCAAGGGCATCCGAAGGGTTTAAGATGAGAGATGTTCGGTTTCTTACCCTTGTAGGGTTCGCATGGAGTTTTCTTCAAAATGGGCCTTACCATTGCCCTGTTAGTGATGTAACATGCAGTGCTTACCACCTCGGCCCAAAAGTATTTTGGTAGGGAGTTTTCGCTTAACATAGTCCCTGCCATGTCTATCATTATTCTATTCTTTCTCCCTACTACACCATTTTACTGAGGCATCCTTGGTGATGAGAAATTGTGCATATATCCTTGCTATTTAAAAAGCTGCTGAAATCGTTATTCTCAAACTCACCACCATTATCACTTTGGATGTTAGTGATACGGTAACCTCTATCATTTTGGATTTTCCTGTAAAACACTTCAAACTCCATCAAGGCATCATTTTTATTGGCTAAAAATAACACCCATGTAAATCTAGAGTAATCATCAACAGTAACAAATTCAAAAGACTTACCTCCCAGGCTGGATGCCCTAGTAGGGCCAAATAGATCAAGATGCAGCAATTCTAGTGGCTGGGAGGTAGAAACAACATTTTTGTTTTTGAAGGAAACATGTGTTTGCTTGCTTTTTATGCAAGCCACACAGATTTTGTCACTTTCAAATTTTAATTTAGGCAACCCGTTCACCAAGTCAGGTCTAGACAATTTGGAGATTACTTCAAAACTAGTATGACCTAATCTTCAGTGTCATAACCATGCATTTTCATGATTGTTTGCTACCAAGCACACAACATCACATGAGACATCATCAATATCAACAGTATAGACATTGTTGTTTCTTTTTCTAATGAATTTGATCTCATAACAAGGCAATGAATTTCATCAAAAATAATATTGAACCCTTTGTCGCATAGTTGGCTTATGCTCAAAAGGTTATGATTTAAGCCCTTCACCAAAAGCACATTTTCGATAAGAGTTTTAGAATTCTTACCTATATGGCCGATCCCAATGATTTTACCTGTCTTTGCCTCCAAAAGCAACTGAACCTCCATCCTTGTCTGGTAGCATAGAGAACACCTTCTTGTCCCCTGTCATATACCTTGAACAACCACTGTCTAGATACCATTTGCTTCCCCTGGCTTTAAGGCATATCTGCAAGAAACAACATTCTCATTAAATTATTTTTGGTACCCAAACCAATTTGGGTCCATAAGAGTTAGTCTAATTCTATGCATATCTTTTTTTGATCTAACTAGTATGATTTCTTTGTGAGTTTTGTTTGAACTAACAGTTAGCAACAATAGTGAATGCAATTAACATTTGAGAATCTTCTTTGGATTTGGCATGGTTTAGGTTGGACATGTTTTTGCTTGGAGTGTGAACATGATGCACCGTTGTTTTCTTTTTCATGAACATAAGATGTTACAATCTTATTCTCAAAGGATTTTTTATCTTGGGGAATGTACCCCAACCATTCTTTTTGGAAGTTAACCTTAACTCCTAACAAGTTATCTAGATTTTGTTTGTCTTTGAAAAGCCTCAATAAGGTGGAGAGCAGTTTAGCCACTTCTTCACCCAAACTCACATTCCTCTTTTCAAGTTCTAAAATTGTGGATTTCAAACTTCTTCTTCAATTTTCAATTTTTCAAACCCTTTTTCCATTTTAGATAATTTACACGTCAATTCTTCTTAGTTTTTCTCACCGGCTGAAATTGTTTGTAACCGACCGAGAGGACTCGGCCAATTGTTGAAGCCGAGGGTCTGACACCCCCGACAGTTGGCTTGTTGACCGGACGAACCCCGCCAGTTACTGAAGTTGAGGGCCTGACACTTCCAGTAGTTGGTTTGTTGACCAAGCGGACCCGAGCAGTTGCTGGGGCCGAGGGCCTGACACCCCCGACGGTTGACTTGTTGACCGGGTGGACCCGGCCAATTGTTGACCGGGTGGACCCGGCCAATTGTTGGGGCCGAGGGCCTGACACCCCTGACAATGGCTGCTACAGGCGTGGCTGAACTGAGTTCAGCCACAGGTACGACGCCCAAGAAAAAGGGCGAGCCGACGACTAGCGGGAAGTCGTCGAACACGAGCGGAGTCGCCAAGTATCCGAGCCTGGAGTGGTTAGCGACGACCTGAGGGTTGTATGTGACGGCGGCCATCGTCTTCTTGTTGTTGTTGCTGGTGATGCGAGTGAGATGGTGTGCAAGTGCACGAAGAGCTCTCAAGTGAGCAAGGAAATACACCCTCCTCTTCCCGTCCTGTAAGAGGAAGAGAGGCAATCAGAATCTTGAAGAAGGTTTGGAAATTTCTTTGACAGAAAGAAGAAAGGCAGAAAAGGTCCCACCGGACGTGCCAGTCTGTTGGCCACGGAATGATATTTAAAAATATTTGAACATGTTCTTTTTGAAACGAAACATTCCCCTATATGTGGAGGTTCATTCCATGGGTGTGCATCGTATCAGACAATTTGGGTTCGGGTGCTAGACCTCTCCCCACTGACCGCAGTCAGTGTTGATTTACATCGGCTTAATGTCCGAACACCTTTGTTTGACTATCAAAGAAATCTCAAAATCTCCTCCATAGGTTCGGATGTTGAGGGCATGCTCACTTGGGTGACTCACCACGACCACTCATTTACCACCAACACACTGACTAGACTAGGGTTTCGTCAAAAAACTCTGAAATTTGAGCAAAACCCTAGAATTTAGAAGCATGAATTCAATTTTGCAAGAGCCATAGACAGTTTTAAAGTGGCAAGAAGTTTCTTGGACCGCGAGGGTATTTTGATAATTTTACCTTCCTAAAGGTATTTTGGTAATTTTATTAGGCCAAGGATATTCCTGAAATTTTTGGGCTGGAATGCAAGTAGGACCGAATTACTAGCTTTCCAAGCGCTGAGGCCGTCTATGGAGGGTTTTAATGGCGACTAAGCCATGTCTAGATCACAGGAGTATTTTGATAATTTTACCAAACCCTACATACACCTAGGTCTAAGGCGACACCCAAGTGTCGGACCGAGCTGACAACGTCCTCAAGCCGAAGAGGTGACGGGACTTCATAGAAGGTTCACATGTATCAATCTTGCCAAAGGAGGGATATATGTGTAATTCCCACAAGTTGGGGGGTTTCCTTATAAGTTTCCCTGATCAATGTACAAAGAAAATCTGTGGAGTACACCAGATATATTCATGGCCCAAGTGAGAATAAAGATTGTCGGCGAGTTGTCCACTGTGCATTACAGAGATCCGCACTAACGCAGGAAGCAGGGCGTAGCCCCAATTACAAGAAATTGCAGGGTAGAACTATAAATAACAGGACTTTTTGTTTCTCGCAAACCCGGGGAGGATATTTTTTGTAATTCTCCCGTTATAGGAGTGGAACTACTTAATTTAGTAGTCCCGGAACATAGAAACTTACAAACATGGCCCACCAAGGGGCTTAATTACAAAAGTACCCTTTAGGGGTATAAACACAAGACCCGGGGACTTATCCCTTACAGGTCAAGACAAACGAACAAAATCCCAGTGCTGGATGCTTCCCGTGCGTAGTGGATGCTCTCTGTGCGTAGTAAATCCTCTGTGCCCCCTTCTGGACCCTTGGAGGTCTATTTATAGAAGTGGAGGGCTATCCGGGGGTGTTTGAACCCGTATGGGTTAAATGAGATAGAAATGACCGTGGAAGAAACGAGCGGGGTCAAATGATCCCGAACCCACCCGGGGTCCGGATAGCTGACCCGGAAATGGCACACTCTGCGAGCGCGCGCCAGCAGAGCAGCAAGGCTATTATGGGTCGCGGCCTTTTCGTCAGAAAAATGGACCACATCCGCTCCAACCTGTCGAAGCTGGCGTGCCACAGCCTGAGATTCTTTATAAAATCTACCGGCATGCCTCAAGCTGGGCTGGGGAGGAGCGTAGATAATTGTCTCAATCCCTGATTTTTTGAAGGCGTCTATCAACGATGTCGCGTCATGCAAACAAAATGCGACGTGACGGAACTTATCCCGTGTTGCCGCTGTCAGACGAAGCGTAGCAATCTCGACCCCACCCATACCGCTCCAGGGCATGAAATGAGCGATGGTCAGCTTCCGGTCATCCCCCTTCGCTTCCCGAATCTTCTCCACACTTCCCTCCCAATCACCCCATAAAACCAACCAGACTCATGATAGCGTGTGCAAAATTCCAGAGCACACCGTCTTTAACCGCCCTGGCTAAGACCTATGACGTCATACGATCTACTTTGTATTTCCCCAAATAGGATTTGACTCTGGGTAGAACCTGACGCTTCACGTTATCCCGGAACATGAGGCCGATTGAGAGAGCGAAGATGGGCAGCAGAGCTGCGGTCTGCATAAAAAATTCTGTCTTACTATGCACAGGAAAGTGCACATCCACAGCATAAGAGGCGACGGCAAATGGAACCGTCGACAGAAGAACGGGAGCCAGTACCTTCCATAGCACTTCAAAGGCGCCAATGCCCACCAACTAAGAGATATATCGAGGCCAAAGGACAAGCTGCACAATCAAGCTTGGAATCAGAGTTCCAATTGCGACTCCATAGAGCCCGAGCACGTGGGCCAGGATAATGCTCAGCGTCAAGTTCGAGACGGCTTCCCCAATTGCCCACCTTGCAAGGGTTTTATGCTTTCCTACTCCAAAGGCTATCGATCCTGCCGTCACATTTTGAAGAGAAAATAGAAGCGCCGTCGCCAAAATTGCCAGCACCGTTCCTGACACTTTGGAGTACTGCGGCCCCATCCAAACCCCGATAAAGCTGCCGCCACGAATGATCAGGGTCAGCGCAATCGGCAAGGAGACGGCCATCGTCGCCCGCGTGCCATTAATGTAGAGCGACCGCAGGCTGGACAGATTTCCCTCGGCCTCATACATACTGGCGGCTGGCGTAAAGGTCTTGGTCATCGCACTGACAATCTGGCTCGTGTAACGACACAAGGAATTTCCGATGGAGTAAAAGGTGACCGCGGACGCCGTAATGAACGCTCCGACCACCAGGTTGTCTGACTGGTAGACCAACTGGACCGCCACCGTATCCAGAAACGCGTAGAAGCTGTACGACCAGATCTTACGAAGAACATCCTTCTTCGGTTTCGTCAGGCGAATTGTAAGTTCCGGATAGATTCTCCGAACGATATATACCAGTAGTCCGTTGCCGACCACCGCAGAGAGAAGCTCGCAGAATGCGATGGCGACAATGCCGTGGCCGGTAAGCAGCACGGACACAACCCCGATCACCCGGATCGCTAACTCGACCAGCGTCACATAGCTCCGCAGATCATACCGGTTCAGAGCAGACAGCGTAGAGCTGAATACCCCAAAGGACATGGAGATCGTCGAGGTAACTCCGATGACAAGAATGGCCTCACGAGCGTCGATGGCCAATGATGGAGGAACCTTGAAGATCAGCGGAAACACCGCCGATAACCCTCCGCTCAGAACCAGCAGAACGACGCTAATCTGTAGCCGGACCCAAAGTACCGCGGACAGGACCTCAGAGGCCCCGTCGTGATCCTGAGTCGCATGTCCTTTGGAGACGAACCGGACCACCGAACTGGCCATTCCCATGTCGAGAATTGCCAGATAGTTGACGGTAGAGACCGCCAAGACCCAAACGCCATAGGCCACGTCCCCCAACCGATGGACGACAAACGGGGCAAGGAAAAACCCGACCGACAAAGTGGCCGCAGTTGCAAACCAGTTGGATTGGATCTTGCACTGCTCTGTTTGGACCTGTTGTGCTGCAGCAAACACAAAACACAGAAAAAAAAATGTTTCTGCTACGGCAGAAACTCCACACACAAAACTCACAAGAGAAGGTTAAGCAAAACACTAAGAAGAAAACAACATTTCTACTACACATTCGGGCTACAACCAGAGTGTCTTATATAGACAAACAAAAAACACAAATATAGAAAGAAAACAGGGTTACGTGGGTGACAACCGTTACCCTTTCTTGATATAACATTAAAGCAGAGAATGTAACCGACTGACACTAATTACTCCTAAAGATAAGGCTATACGTTGCATAACGTGATTACCGGGTCCGGTGACTAAATTTGTATCAACATCCAACACTCCTCCTTGATGCAAATTCTCCGACACCAAGTGCATCTCTAAATTGGAAGAATTTTGTGACGGGGAGTGACTTTGTAAAACCATCTGCTACTTGATCATTAGTGGAGCAATACTTCATCACAATTTCTTCTTTGGCAACCAAGTCACGAATGAAATGGTGTCGAAGATCTATATGTTTTGATCTGCCATGAAATACTGGATTTTTACTCATTGCAATTGTTGCCTTGTTGTCACAATACAGCTCCGTGGCTTGAGTTTGAGGCTGACCGATGTCTTTTAACAGTCTTCTCATCCACACGGCTTGACAAGACGTGGTTGATGCAGCTGCATATTCCGCTTCAGCACTAGATAAGGCAGTGGAACTTTGCTTCTTTGAGCTCCATGTTACTGCTCCTGATCCAAGATTGAATACAAATCCACTGGTGCTTTTCCTATCATCTACAGAACCTGCCCAGTCACTATCAGTGAAACCAGTTAACTTAAAATTAGAAACTGATTTATACCATAACCCATAGCTTCGCGTTCCTTGGATGTAACGAAGGATTCTTTTTGCTGCACCAAAGTGATGAGCAGAAGGATTCTGCATAAATCTTGACACAAAGCTGACAGCAAACATTATATCAGGACGTGAATGGGTTAAATATAACAATCCTCCAATCAAACTTCTAAAAGTTCTTGCATCTGTCCTTGGAGTTTCATCATGCATGGTCAATTTCTCATTTGCATTCATCGGAGTAGCAAAAGTCTTGCAATTCAGCATGTTAAACCTTTTAAGCAAATCTAAAGCATATTTTTCTTGGGAAATAAAGATGCCATCCTCCGTTTGCTGAACTTGTAAACCAAGAAAGTAATGCAATAGACCTAAATCTGACATTTCAAACTCACTCATCATAACTTTCTTGAATTTGTCAATAAGAAGTTTAGATGAGCCTGTGTAGATGATATCATCTACATAGAGACAAATAATAAGAATGTCATCATTTTTCACCTTGACATATAGAGTGGGTTCACTCTCACTGCGAACAAAATCATTTTGTAGAAGATAGGAGTCAAGTCTACCATACCAAGCCCTTGGAGCTTGTTTGAGTCCATAAAGTGCCTTCTTCAATTTGTAAACTTTATCCTCCATGCCTTGGATGATGAATCCCTGTGGTTGGTTAATATATATATCTTCTTCCAAATATCCATTTTAAAAGGCTGATTTTACATCAAATTGATACATGTGCCATCTCTTTTGAGCTGCTAAGGCTAAGACTAGTCTAACAGTCTCAAATCTTGCAACAGGAGAAAAAGTTTCAAAGAAATCTTTACCATACTCCTGCGCATACCCTTTGACAACAAGTCTAGCTTTGTATTTCTGTATACTCCCATCTGGATTGCACTTCAATCTGTAAACCCATTTTACATCAATAGCATTTTTTCCCGATGGCAAGTTCACAAGCATCCATGTTTTGTTTCTTTCAATTGCTTTTATCTCCTCTTGCATAGAAGCTTCCCATTCTTCTTTTCCTTTTGCTTCCTCATAACATGTAGGTTCTGCAACCATAAGAGCAAAGTTACCTTTTTCATAGATTTCTTGAAGGGATTTTAGCTTTCTTGGAGGGCTTGTGCTGTCAACAAGACTTCTGTGATGATCATCAATTAGAGGACTGCTAATAGCTTGTTCAGGTGACATATTCTCTTTATATTCTTGTGAAAATTCAGATTCTTCAATTGTCACTGCTTGCTGTTGATTTTGGCTTTCAGTCCAATCCCAAAAACTATTCTCATCAAAGATTACATCTCTTCTGATAATCAACTTTTTAGTCTTAGGATTATACAAGCGGTAAGCTTTACTCTCAATGCTATATCCAACAAAAATATATTTTTCACTTTTCTGATCCAATTTCTTTCTACTTTCAGAATCAATGAGTGAATATGCAATGCAACCAAATACTTTCAAACCACTCACCTTGGGTTTTCTTTGGTGCCAAACTTCAAAAGGAACAGTATTTCTTACTACTTTGGTAGGCGAAATGTTGAGGATATGGACTGACGTTGCTACTGCTTCAGTCCAAAATTCAGTTGGAAGCTTCTTTTCTTTCAGCATACACCAAGCCATTTCCACAATAGTTCTGTTCTTCCGCTCAGCCACCCCATTCTGTTCTGGTGTCTGTCTCACTGTCAATTGTCTGCGAATGCCATTTTGCTTGCAAAAAGAGTTAAAGTCATTAGATAAAAATTCTCCCCCTCTATCAGTACGAAAATTTTTTATCACATTTCCACACTCCTTTTCAGCAAAAGCTTTGAATTCTTGAAATTTTTCAAATGCCTCTGATTTCTGAATTAGAAAATACACCCAACACATGCGAGAGAAATCATCAATGAACAATAAAAAATATCTACTTTTGTTTAGAGATGGTGTATTCATTGGACCACAAATATCTGCATGAACTAATTCAAGAGGCATTCTAGCTCTTAATGACTTTCCAATAGGAAAGGGAAGGCGATGTTGTTTGCCATACACACACCCTTCACACACATCATCACGACTATCAATATGAGGCAAGCCAAGAACCATATTTTTCTGTTTTAACAACTTCAAACCACTGAAATTCAAGTGTCCATACCTTAGATGCCAAAGCCAAGACTCATTCTGAACATTAGCCACCAAAGCATAATCATCTAAAGTAGACATCTCAAGGGGAAACATCTTATTTTCAGTCATATAAACTTTGATACACATATCTGAATTTGGTCTCTTTATTTCACAAATATCATCATGAAAGAGGACAGAATATCCATATTTTACTAACTGACCAACACTTAGTAAATTATGGGCTAAACCAGGCACATAATAAACATCATGAATGAGTTTTTCAATACCTGATTTAGTTCTTACACAAACTGTCCCCTGTCCTTCAATTTTCACTTCTTTATCATCTCCAAGCCTTACCTGTTGCTTGATAGATTCATCAATACTTTGAAACAACTCTTTTATCCCTGTCATGTGGTTACTACAACCACTGTCCAAAAACCATATATCTGTCCTCCTTTCCTTGGAATTAACATGAGTAAGAAAAAGATTACCTTTCTCTTCCTACTTTTCAACAAATTTGGCCTGTTCCTTGTCCTGTGTCTTAGCCTTTTCCCAGCAATATGCCTCAATGTGTCCAAACTTCTTACAGTGGTAGTATTGTTTCCCTTTGTAGTTAGGCTTCTGATTTCCTTTATCCTCATTTTCTGAGCTTGTCCTTGACTGCTCAAATCTTCCTCTGCCTCGGCCACGACCACGATAGCCTCCTCTTCCACGTCCTCTTCCACCATTCCTTTGATTTGATAAGTTTTCGACTTTCTTTGAGGTGTTTGATGCATCAACTTTAGACTGAAATGCATTCTCTGCACTAGTATCTGAAGACCTGCTCATTCTTTCCTCATGTGACAACAAAGAACCCATTAATGCAGTAAGAGAATAGTTAGTCAAATCTTTGGACTCCTCAATTGCTGTGACAACATGATCATATTTTGTAGGGAGACTCCTTAAGATTTTTTCTACTATTTTCTGATCTGTAATAACTTCACCAAATGTTCTCATATGATTAATAATAATGGAAACTCTAGAAAAAAATCTTGAATAGATTCACCACTTTTCATCAAGAGTGTTTCAAAATCTCTTCTTAAAGTCTGGAGTTTAACTGTTGTTACCTTTCCATCACCATGAAATTCTTGCCGCAAAATAGTCCATGCTTCATTGGACTTTGTGGCATTTGCAATCCGAGGGAACACTGACTCGGATACGGCTTGTTGAAGGACCAATAACGCCTTGGCATCCTTCTTACGGAGCTCCTTAAGGTCTGCAGCCTTCTCCTTAGAGCTTTCTGCCTCTACAAAGCCAGCCTCAACTAGATCCCAAAGATCTTGAGAAATAAAGAAAGTCTTCATTTTTATACTCCAAAATTCGTAATTTACCCCATTGAAAATAGGCACCAAAGGTTGAGAGAGATTCAGTGTTGCCATACCAATAGCAATGTGGAAAGAGATCACTTACAACTTCTGTCAAATAATTTCTGTGCTATAAACTTATCTCCTTCCAGACTTCACAGAACTTGCAGCTCTTTCTTCGCCCAGTTTGATGGAACCTGGCAACTCTGATACCACTTTTGGATCTTGCACTGCTCTGTTTGGACCTGTTGTGCTGCAGCAAACACAAAACACAGAAAAAAAAATGTTTCTGCTACGGGTTGCTACACCCTCCCCCACTTTAAGAAATTTGGTCTCCAAATTCACTGAACTTATCGAAGCAAAAGACATCTACTGATACTGACCTTAGAATAATTCGGGATACTACTTCCTGATCGCCTCTTCAGATTCCCACGTGGTTTCTTCAACTCCACGTCTACTCATTGGACCTTGACCATTGGTATAGATCGATTCCTGAGTTGTTGCTACTTTTGGTCTAAAATCTTGACAGGCTTCTCTTCGTAGGATAACTCCTCCTTCAACTCCAAATCCGCATGCTGGATGGCGTGCGAGGGGTCATACATGTACTTGCGTAACATCGACACATGGAAGACATTATGAACGCTAGACAACTGGTGTGGTAACGCCAGTCGATAATCAACTTTGCCAACCCTCTCGAAGATTTCAAACGGGCCAACAAATCTCAGGCTCAACTTTCCTTGATTCCAAATCTTTAGACTCCTCTCATTGGCGATACCTTTAAGAACACATGCTCGCCAACCTGAAACTCTAGATCTCTCCTTCTATTATCGGCGTAACTTTTCTGTTTGGACTGAGCAACTTGCAGATGATCCCTGATGATTTGAATATTCTTGGATGACTCTAAGATGAGATCTGGTTCGAGCCACTGCTTCTCACCTATTTCTTCCCAGTACAGAGGTGATCTGTAACTCCTTCCATACAAGACCTCAAATGGTGCCATCTGAATTCTAGACTGGTAACTATTATTATAGGCAAACTCAATTAAAGGCAAGTGGTCATGCCAACTACCTCCGAAGTCAATTATGCAAGCCCTTAACATATCTTCGATAATCTGGTTAGTTTGTCCATTAGTTTGAGGGTGAAAAATTGTACTTAAGTTCAGACGTGTTCCCTAGGATACTTGCAATCCTTTCTAAAAATGTGAAGTAAATCTGGGGTCTCTGTCAGATACAATAGCCACAGGAACACCATGCAATCTTACCACTTCCTTCATATACAGGGCAACTAACACATTGTGGACACTAAAATTCTCGCCTTGTTCTTGTCGCAGCAAGCTCCGCCGACGAGAGAGCGAGCAGCGAGGAGAGATAGAAGGAAAAGGTCATGAGTGAAACAACAAAAATGAGAATAATAATAATAATACATATATGCATATATAATAATAATAATAAAATGGTCGGGGGTTCGACCGACCGAATTGGACGTTCGATCGACCGATCTCGGTGGGAGCATTAAAACGGTGGCACCTCTGGCACTTTAACCGGTGGCCCCATTTGGGGTTTAACCGGTGGGCCACTCCCCTTGCATAACCGATGGCTTCCTCTCCCACCGATTAATACTTCAAAACCCCCACCGGTTATCCCTCCACCTCTCACCGTATCCCTCCGCCTCTCACAATCTCCCTCCGCCTCTTCTCTTTACCTCTCCCCCTCTATTCTTCCTTCTGCCACACCTAGCACCCCGACACCACAGGTCCACATGTCCTGGGAGTCCTCCACGATGCGCCAATCCGCCACCTGCAACATCAACAGGAGAAGCTTCGATCTACTTAACTAGTGGGAGGTTATTTAAATGGCAGGAGATCCCTCTCTCTTTGTCAACTGGTGACCCTCCAAGCCCCGTAACCTGTGGCCTCCTAGCGCCCAGATATTCATGCGTCGCGAGACTCATCGTTAAAGCACACGCGGTGACCAATCTCAAAATATTACCGAACTTGTAATAAAAATTAAAACGTAGTACTACAGCGAGTCCGAATTGAATCCACAGAGAGGTTTGATTTTACGAATTAGAGATCTTGTGTTCTAAGCAGAATGTGAGTTTAGATGATTATATGCGACTTAAACTAAAAATTATATTAAATGAATCTATCTAATAAAATTTGGAGGGTTGTAGAGAGAGAAAGAAGAGAGGGAGAGGCAGAAGAAGAATGGGGAGAGAGAGAGATTTAGAGAGAGAAAATAAATAGACATGATTTTTCACTAATTAAAAAGATAATTTTTACACTATGAAGTATGAGTCACAGTTTGTAAAATAATTTAGACATGGCAAATATGCAATATTAAAACATAACTAAATGAATAGGCTAACATTTGAATTCTGCAGGAAGTAAATGGTCAAGAAAGGGCCACTCCGGTACTTAAGCGGTCTAACGCCTGGCCGCTCAATGGATCTAAGCGATCACTATCAAGCTGCGTGTCTCTTATTGCCATGAATAGCGCAATCGTGGTCCAAGCCGTGCAAGGATCTAGGCGGTCCCACGATTGGCCGTTCAAAGGAATGAACGATCACATGGGTGGTCTCACGACAAGCCGTCCAATGGAATGCACAGTCCGTATTGGGCCATTCCATTTACACCGCCATACTGTTTAAGAGTCATACGCGGTTGAGGGTCGGCCACTCCAATTTCTACACAGTCCCATGATGGGTCGTTCAATGCGTTAAAACGGTCTAGCGTAAGACCGTGAATCTAAAACGGTCCCTGGTAGGACCGTTCAACTACCAGAGAACCAAGAACGGGGGAAACTCCATGGAATCCCCTCCTAATCGATCCAAATCTATGGGAATACAAAATCTAACCTATTCCTGCCTTGCCATAACCCATTCCACATCATTCAATCCATTAAAAACATAAAAATGATGGCCATTTTATGATTTTCAAGAATTAAAACAAAAATACAATGTTCATGGATTTTTGCTCCACCCTACTAGTGGCTTGTCACCTGCATGACCATGAGACAAATTGGATGGAACATAGAGGTCTACATCGACGTCATGCTCATCAAGAGCACCCAAGTGTTAAATCTCCTCTCCGACTTGACAGAGACCTTCGCCATAGTCCAACAGTATCAAATAAAGATCAATTTGGAGAAATGCATCTTTAGCATCACAGTAGGCAAGTTCCCCAGCTTCCTCATTAACAAGAGAGTGATTGAGGCCAACTCTCAGAAGATCCAGGCCATACTTGACATGGAGCCACCTTACTCTATCAAGGGCATCTAGCACCTCTGCGGTCGAATTGCCACCCTCGGCCAATTCTATAATTGTCCGGCTAAGTAAAGCCTCTCTTTCTTTGCCATTTTTTGCAAGGAATGGTTCAAGTGGGACAAGGGCTGCCAGTAAGCCTTCCAGGTGCTCAAAGTCTACCTCGAGTTAGTTCCTATACTTTCTAGCAACAAGCAAGGACTCATACGACTGCCCCTCGGCAGCCCGAGGAGAGGATGTGACGGAACTGAACGCGGAACTGACTAGATGGGGAGGGGGGAATAGGAGCTATCTACGGGACTATGTGGATCGGCTGGTCTCCTCGGCCTCCTCCTCCTTCTCCTCACTTAGGTTCAGCGGTTGTGGCAGCTAGTGCTTTGACTGTAGCATTGTCAGCGCTGGAGGGAGCTGGGATCTTGAAGGGGTCGCATCCACGCCCATCCCTGCCCTATAGTAGGGTGCAGATGAGGACGAGCACGCCATTGTGTACTACTCCTTCTACAGGTGGTTGATAGGGGTATGATTGTAAATAGCTACTACTGAATGGGAGGGTAGTACCGAGGGTAGGGCCCTGGGCGAGCTATCAAAACTTATGTAAATGCAAAGGGCACCAGGTAGCAGAAGGGTCCGGAGGGAAATCGCCTCCAGCACGGGGTCAGGAAGCAATCACGTTGGAGGTCGTGATCTCCCAGAATTTGCTGCTGGGGCCCCACCTTCTCTCCCAGTTTGTGGTTACCCTTCGGATGCCTCCTGATCATGTTTCATTATTTGTCGGGCGTTTGTAGGGGCGTTTAATTGTGGGGAAGGACGGCGTCAGAGTTCGAGGCGGAGTCAAAGTCGGCGTGCTCGATGGAATGCATAGGAACTTACGAGTACCTAACACCGAAGGCCACATGTGGCAAGTGCCACGGCATTGCCGTCAACTGGTGGGCCTTCAGGATTTCTAGGGCCATCAACGTCTAGGGTGTTCAGACTTCCAAGTTGTTCTACCAAATAGACCTACACAAAATTTAAAAATTATGACATCAGAGAACTCCTGACATCAACGGTGAACATCTGCAACTAATTTATAATGCATGTTGCTTAAATTTATTTTTCTACGAATGCCTGCATGCAATCGATGAATGTACTGTGTCAATAATTCTGTTGGCTCTGATGGATGAGACTCAATAAGGAAAGGGACCAAATCTAACGGCCTCTTAGGGGCAACCTGTAACAACCATGAAAGGACTCTAACCTGTAGACCTATCGACAAAATCATTATATGCGAACTTAGCTATAGGAAGAACTACATCCCAACCTCCTGGGTGCTCTCCTACTAGGCACCTCAACAGATTCCTAAGACTCCGTTTAACAATCTCAATCTGACCATCGGTTTGGGGATGACATGCTAATGAGAAATGGAATCTAGTGCCTAACATCCTCCACAGTGTCCTCCAAAAATAGCTCATAAACTTCACATCATGATCAAATACTATGATTCTAGACAATCCCTGCAATTGGATGACGAACTAATTGCACAAGTTTGAAATGCAAGTAGAATGATCAAAGTCCGTAGCACTGGGAGAGAGCCGCCGACCTGCGTTTCTGATTGAGGGTGAGTGCCGACGGCCATGCATGGTGAAGGGGGGGAGCCTCCCCCCGCCCTCTGTTTCGGAGAAGGTCCTGTAGGGGCTTCTTCATTGACGGAGCCCTTGGGTCCACACCGCTCGTATGCACAAACATTGCTCTCGTCGCAATAACAACCAAAGGCTGTGATCCCGCTAAAGGAACCAAGTTTCACAGACCAAGGAGAGCTGATAGTGTTCTTCTCGAAGGCTGATGTTCAAGCTTCAATGAAGAGTCTAAGCTTCGCCATTATAGCACAATGCTCATACGGAAGGACAGCTTTTTCGGAGATTAAAACATGCTTAGCTCAGAGGATGGCAATATCTATGGATTTTGTGATTAGCCGATTAAATCAAAGGCATCTCCTCATTCGGCTTGGATGCGAAAATGATTTCTTGAAGCTTCTATTACAAAAGAACTTATACATCAAGGGATATTTGTTTAGATTTTTTAGGTGGACGTTGGATTTTGATTTTGCGGCGGACCCTGCTACTGCTCCAGTATGGTTAGGATTTCCAGCTCTGCCTAAAAATCTATACCATCAAGATTGTATGAAATCAATTGCTAGAAACTTTGGTCCGATGTTGAGGATCCATGAGAAAATAGTGGCAATGATAGATACTGCTGAGGCATTAGCATGTGTTGAACTGGATCTCTCTGCTCTGCGAAAAGAAAGGCTGTGGATTGATATGGATGGTGTAGGTTTTTGGCAGCCGGTGAATTATCACAGGGTTCCACATCTATGTGCATTATGTCATAAGCTTGGACACCTGGAAACTGAATGCAAAAAAAAATTGGGTAAGCCTTCTAATCCTCTCCCTAGACCAGGCACTGAGCATCTGTAGTATCGGAAGATGTTTTTGCCCAAGACAATTAACCCACGAGATGTTCGACAGGATGCACCAATGTCCAACAGGTTTGATGCATTACAGGAAGCTGATAATTCTATGCGGAGAGGATCTGAGGAGTCTAAGGGTGCCATCCTGATATCTGATGAAATACAGTCGAATGACACTGGATTGCCAGCCACTGATAAGGACATAGAAGAGAATGCAAAAGATGGTGTAGACTTACTGAATTATGTTGGCATTAATCAAGTTCCGATATATCAGCATGTTATGAATACAGAGCTCCCTTCATACCAAAGATCGATTGCTAAGCTCCCTTCATTGAGAAAGCCTGGTGATCAGGGTCAGGTTAGTAAAACCACTCTTGACATATCATTGGTTAGGCAGCAAAAGTAGGGGGGAAGTTTTCCCAGTGCCGTACGAGGAGTGATCCTTGTGATCGTTCACTTTCGGAGTCGGTTCCCGTTACTTGAAGGTTTGTGCTTCCGATGACCCACCCACTAGTCGTAGCTTCCACGGCACGCGTGTGTCGGCCCACTAGGAGCACTGGTGTGGCGTACCCGAGA